>CM069903.1:138818436-139418436 GCA_036172215.1 Camellia granthamiana | reverse complement strand
TTTGGGCAGTTTTCAATTTTGAATCTGTCAGAAATTAAACCTGTTTAGATTCAACAGATAAGACCTGTTTGGATTGTTTTAATAGTTGTGGAATTTATCTGAAAGAGGCACAATATTATGACCAAATTTTTGAATTTCAAATTCAAATTTGGAATTAAATTCCCGCAATAATTTTGAAATAAATTCAAAAGAATTTTTGTTTAAA
Organism: Camellia granthamiana; assembly: GCA_036172215.1. Taxonomy (NCBI): domain Eukaryota; kingdom Viridiplantae; phylum Streptophyta; class Magnoliopsida; order Ericales; family Theaceae; genus Camellia; species Camellia granthamiana. Next base: position 139,418,231 of record CM069903.1, on the reverse strand, counting down.
AAATTAATACAAGAACCGACCCAACCCCCAACCCACACCCGCGCCCGGTCAGCGGCAGCGCGCGTGTGGTGGTTTGGGTTAAGGTTCACTTTGTCTATAATTCCTCCCTTCTACAAACTTGGGGTGCCCCTTGGGGCCCAACCCAAGTGTTGTAGTCTAGAGCTTATATACTCACAAAAGCTTTCTTTAATTTTCAATGTGGGAGAACTCATATAAGGAAACCCACATTTAATTCTTGAATTTGTTCAATTCTGCGAACTCGAAAATGACGTCAACTTCCCATTCACTCATAAATGGTTTTGACGAACCGTCTTCACCGTGTGACTTGCCATGCGGCAAGGAACACTTCACCTCTTCGGACCCACCCTAAAAGAGGTTTGGGGCCCATTTCATTTTGGGCTCAAAGTTGGCCCAAAATAAGCCTTATAAACCAATTTTTCCAACAATCTCCCACATGAATAGAATTTGACAGAGAGAAAATGCAACAACATGATCTAATTACAGAGAGTACAAAAAATGGAAATATTTTGCAAAGGATAGGTAGCTTTTGGCTTTGAACCTTCTCTTGTGAGACACTATCAGATTTACTAGCTAACTAGTGAACATGATGTCTTGAACTGTTCAGCCGTTTATGTAAACCAAGACAATAGAACTCACACAGTATATTCCCAGACACAGTTTAGTTCTCACTATTGAGTTCATTTTGGCACTGAACAACCTGGTCTTTCATGAGTGCTCTAGAGAATTGTAGCCCTTCACAAATCTCATAGAATCGGCCCAGTTCACACTCACATAGGTGATTCTTATGAAGAGTATCCTGCCATACTCCACTAGGTTTACCTAGATATAAGAATCATTAAAATTTTACTTAACCTAAAACGCTGTAGACATCATTATTTCATCCTAGAAATGGGTAGGAGTTGGACTCCCCAGTGATCCTTTTGAGTCATACACAACTTGGTTGTCCCTTTGAACCTAGATCTTGGGATCTCCAGTCAACTAGGTTGGGTTGCCGTTGTGGTAACTCTTATTTAATAGGCTTAAGTCACATTCCCCTCGATGAATTCTCAACTAACTCTCTTGCTAATCCTTTGGTTAGTGGATCCGCTATGTTTTCTTTAGACTTCACGCATTCAATGGAAATAATTCCATTAGAGAGTAGTTGTCTCACGGTGTTATGTCGACGACGAATGTGTCGTGACTTACTGTTCTACATATGACTCTGTGCTCTACCTATTGCTGATTGACTATCGCAATGTATGCAAATAACAGGCACCGATTTTGGCCATATTGGAATATCTTCAAGAAAGTGGCGAAGTCATTCTGCTTCTTCTCCAACTTTATCTAAAGCTATAAATTTTTATTCCATAGTAGATTTAGCAATACAAGTCTGTTTGGAAGATTTCCAAGATACAACTGCCCCACTAAGAGTAAAAACATACCCACTAGCAGATTTTGAGTCTCTAGTATCTGATATCCAGTTTGCATCACAATATCCTTCAAGTACTGCTGGATATCTAGTATAATTCAGCCCAATGTTATGAGTAAATCGGAGATATCTTAGAACCCTTATAATTGCTTTCCAGTGTTCTACTCCTGGGTTACTCGTATATCTACTTAATTTACTTACTGCATAAGCTATATCTGGGTGAGTGCAGTTCATCAAGTACATTGAGCTTCCAATAATTTGGGCATACACTAATTGATAAATACTTTCCTGTATATTTTTAGAAAGAAACAAATTAACATTTACAGGTGTTCTAGCAAGATGATCATCATCTTTGCTAAATTTGTCAAGTATTTTCTCAATGTAATGAGATTGTGACAAAGCATATCCTTCTAATGTTTTGGTAATTTTCATACCAAGAATTACATCAGCAAAGCTCATGTCCTTCATATCAAAATGTTTATTTAACATTTTATTGGTAATTTTAATCATTTCATTATTACTACCTAAGATGAGCATATCATCTACATAAAGACATACAATGACATATCATTTGTCTGTGTTTTTAATATAAACACATTTGTCACACTCATTAATTTTAAAACCATTTGACATCATTGCCTTGTCAAATTTCTCATACCATTGCTTTGGCGCTTGTTTTAAACCATATAATAATTTAACCAATTTACACGCTTTCTTTTCTTTCCCTGGAACATAAAATACTTCTGGTTGTTCCATGCAAATTTCTTCAACTAACTCACCATTTAAGAAAGCGGTTTTCACATCCATTTGATGAATTTCTAGATTGTATAGAGATGCAATGGCAATTAACATTCTAATGGATGTTATTCTAATAACCGGTGAGTATGTCTCAAAATAATCTAGACCTTCTTTTTGTCTAAAACCTTTGACCACAAGTCTTGCCTTGTATTTGTCAATTGATCTATTTGCTTTCATTTGCTTTTGAAAATCCACTTGTACCCAAGAGGTTTACAACCTGGTGGCAAATCCACCAATTTCCAAGTGTGATTTTGCAAGATGGATTCAACTTCACTATTGACAGCTTCTTTCCATAAAGGAGCTTCAGGACTGGACATAGCCTCTTTAAAAGTTAAAAGCTCATTTTCTAACAAATATGTTAGAAAATTTGGACCAAAAGATTTTGAGGTTCTAGCACGTTTACTACGCTTAGGTTCATCTTCCTCATTTTGATCTAACTGTTGCTCTTGATCATGTTCTTGATCATTACTAGTAATAGCTTCAAAAAAATCTTTTATTAGTACTAGTATCTTGTCCAGTCTTATTTGAAAATACATGTTCAAAGAATGATGCATTCTGAGACTCAATAATAGTATTTACATGCATTTCGGTATGTTCTGATTTATAAATTAAAAGTCGATATGCACTACTATTCTTGGCATAACTAATGAAAATGCAATCAATGGTCTTAGGACCTATCTTAGTCTTTTTAGGACTAGGAATAGCCACTTTAGCCAAACACCCCCACACTTTTAAGTATTTGCACGATGGTACTCTTCCATGCCACAACTCATAAGGTGTTTGATTCACTTTCTTTCGTGGTACTTTATTTAAAATATAATTAGCAGAAAGTATTGCTTCACCCCACAAGTTCTAAGGTAATCCAGAACTGATTAACATGGCATTCATCATGATGAATTATTCCATGTTCTTTACAAAATTCACCAAAAGGTGATTCATATTCACCACCTCTATCACTTTTTAGTTTTTTGATTTTCTTACTAAGTTAATTTTCAACTTCATTCTTATATTGAATGAAAGTTTCCAAAACTTCATCCTTGGTTCGAATTAAATAAACATAACTATATCTAGTATAGTCATCTATGAAAGTGATAAGATATTTTTTCCCACCTCTGGTTTGAATTGATTTAAAATCACAAATGTCACTATGAATTAATTCAAGTGGTTCCGTACTTCTTTCAATTGAATGAAAAGGAGTTTTAGATAATTTTGCTTCAACACAAATTTCACATTTATGATTTGAATCAATGTCAAATTTAGATAAACATTCCATATTAATTAATCTACGTAAAGATCCATAATTAATATGTCCTAGTCTGCTATGCCATAAATTTGAAGACTCAAGCAAATAAGAAGAAGATGTATTTTTATTAATAACTAAGGGTACAACGGTCATTACATTCATTTTGAAAAGGCCATCAGACATGTAACCTTTTGCTACATACATCCTATTCTTAGTAAGTATAAATTTATCACTCTCACATACTAGCCTAAACTCATTCTTACTCAACAAAGATCCGGAAGTAAGATTCTTGCGAATGTCCGGTACATGTAGCACATTGTTGAGAGTGAGTTCCTTTCCAGATGTCATCTTGAGTACAATCTTTCCTTATCCTTCAACTTTGAAAGTTGAGAGTTGTCCATAAAAAGTTGTTCACCATTGTCCACTGTAGTATAAGATGTGAACATCTTTTTGTCAACACAGATGTGGCGAGTAGCACCAGTGTCCACCCACCATTCATTAAGATTTCTGACAAAGTTTGCCTCGGAAACAACTGCAGAAAGATTTATGACATCTACACCATTGAAAATTTTATCCATTTCGGTCATATAGGCTTGAGCAGGCTTCTTGCTTGTTCTTCTTTTGCTTTTGCCTTTGCTACGGCAATCTTTGACCCAATGTCTCTCTTTGTCACAGATGTAACACTTGCCATTAAAATTGTACTTTTTATTTTCCCCCCCTTTAGAGCCTTGTGATGAACTTTCTCCAGAAGACTTTCGTTTCTTGGTTTTTGAAGCATGTTCCACCACATTTGCCTTAGACTCTATAGGATGTTTACCAGCCTGCTTTTCAGAATTGCGGTTGTCCTCCTCAATCCTCAAACGCACAATTAATTCTTCCAAAGACATTTCTTTGCACTTGTGTTTAAGGTAGTTCTTGAATTCCTTCCAGCCTTGTGGTAATTTCTCAATTAAGGCTGCAACTTGGAAGGATTCACTGAGAGACATGCCTTCTGCGTGAATGTCATGCAAAATGAGTTGGAGATCTTGAACTTGGCTGATCACAGTCTTAGAATCAACCATTACAAAGTTTAAGAATTTGCCAACCACAAATTTCTTTAAGCCGACATCTTCTATTTTGTATTTTTTCTCCAAAGATTTCTAGAGTTCCTTTGCTGTTTTGATAGGACTGTAGACATTGTATAATGTGTTGTCAAGTCCGTTTAAGATGTAGTTCCGGCAAAGGAAATCGGCATGTTTCCAGGCATCAACCATAGCAACCACTTGCCGGTCGGTTTCATCCTCTTTCAAAATAGGAGCATCCTCACGGAGGAAACGAGCCAGGTTTAGAGTTGTGAGATAGAACAACATTTTCTGTTGCCATCTTTTAAAATTAGTTCCTGAGAACTTCTCTAACTTCTCACTGTGATTTACCGGTACTGTCACAACATGAGAGGGGGTTGGCGCAATTGCAGCCACCACAGTAGTACTTGTTTAAGCATTTGTTTCAGTAGCCATTAATTCTAAATTATAAAACAAAATTATAATTAGAATTTATACTACACAGAAAATTAATCCAAATTCACAAAATTAAATTCTATAAAAATAAAAGAAACAAAAATGTAACTTTTATTTTTCAATTAAGTTGGAAATTAAATAAAATTTTATTTAACCAAATTAATTCTACACAGAAAATTAAATTTCTGTAACACTTCAATAATAAAAAAAAAATTGAAACAGAATTTTTTAATTATGAACACTCAAAAATAAATTAAGAAAACCAAAATTAATTTCTGACAAAATTCCACAAATAAATATTCTGAATTGTTAATGACACTAGTATATTACTACTAGTTGTCAAAGAAAATAGACAGTATATTCTTACTATCTGTCAAATAGCACATAATCACTATTTATTTTTTCAACCAGAATATTATATTGTAAATTCACAGAAAATAATTTCTATAAAAGGAAAAAGAGAAAGAGAAACAAACAAAAAATTCTGTAAACAGAATAATTCTAATCTGTCTTAAAATTGTTGGAACAATCTTCTGTGTAAATAAAATAAATTGAAACTAATTCAAACAAAATAAAATAAAACTTACAAAATTTATTTTGTCGAACCAAAGAAAAATAATAGACCAAGTCGAGTGTGTGACACTCTGTCCTTAAGACAGATTCGCCCCGCTACGGTGCTTATGGTTGTGTGGTGTCTATCACCCAGGATACAATGCTTTTCACAAATTTGTAGTAGCACTTCAAACAAATTTGTACGGCGAACCAAACCTGTGTTCTGTACTCTCTTTGTTTTTTCCTAAAATTATATATATATATATATATGAAGAATATATGCACTAGAGTAAAGTTAGACAGCAAAAGATGGGATTTTTAGATTGATTTTCGGATTGGAAAAGTGCTGGAATATGGTCTGTATTTATAGGCAAAACTGATGTCCGAACAGGTACTAAAACTTGAATGAACAGATGTGATTTCAAATAAACAGGTGCACACAGGAACTGAGCAGATAACTGCTGTAGTTGCTAAACCTGTCTGGGCAGTTTTCAATTTTGAATCTGTCCGAAATTAAACCTGTTCGGGTTCAACAGATAAGACCTGTTTGGACTATTTTAATAGTTATGGAATTTGTCTGAAAGAGGTACAATATTATGAACAAAATTTTTATTCAAATTTGGAATTAAATTCCCGCAATAATTTTGAAATAAATTCAAAAGAATTTTTGTTCAAAAAATTAATACAAGAATCGACCCAACTCCCAACCGACACCCGCGCCCGGCACAGTCGGTCGGCAGTGGCGCGTGTGTGGTGGTTTGGGTTAAGGTTCACTTTGTCTATAATTCCTCCATTCTACAAACTTGGGGTGCCCCTTGGGGCCCAACCCAAGTGTTGTAGTCTAGAGCTTATATACTCACAAAAGCTTTCTTCAATTTTCAATGTGGGAGAACCTATATAAGGAAACCCACATTTAATTCTTGAATTTGTTCAATTCCATGAATTCAAAAACGACGTCAACTTCCCATTCACTCATAAATGGTTTTGACGAACCGTCTTCATCATGTGACTTGCCACGCGACAAGGAACACTTCACCTCTTCGGACCCACCCCAAAAGAGGTTTGGGGGCCACTCCATTTTTTGCTCAAAGTTGGCCCAAAATAAGCCCTATAAACCACTTTTTCCGACAAGTTGTATTTTGTGTTTGTAAGTTTTGGAATTATGATTTGAATGTAGAAAATTTATTTGCTTATGAATTTTGAAAATAATTTTGAATTGAATTTGAAATTTTTGATGTGACATATGATATTTGATTAGAAAACTTACAACTCATAACCAAACACATAACCTAAAATTTTATTCAAAACTCAAAACAAAAATTTTAAAAAAATTTGAAAATATTTTTTATTTAAAATATAAAAATAACAGGTGCCAAAAAAAACACTAACGCTGTTCCGATCAATCAACTAGACGTTCAGAGAACGTGTTTTCAAAAGTAGATGTGAAATTAATTTTTAAAAACTCTTATCAAACATCACACTTAAATTAAGAAATAAAATTGAGTTTTGAAAGTTTCACCAAACACAGTCATAGATTTTTTTTTGTTCCAAACACAATTGTCGTGCAATTTTCCTTAAATCTAAAGCATTTGTGTCAGGATGTCAGGTGAAGCATGCCTTGTAGACTGACCTATAACGTGCAACAATGCTGGGGATCTCCAGTGGAGTGACTCTCAGCACTCCTACCTTCACGTGAGGGGTTGTGAGAGTAAGGCAGCAAAAAAATAAAAAACAAAATAAAATAAAAAATAAGATTTAAACTAATTAAAAAACAGTGAGGGTGTTGGAATCACCCCCACTGCGGTCCAAGTCATTTTTGCTATAACATGTGTGTCAATGTAATGTAAGAAGTTTTCAGGTACCATAAAATAATAAATAAATGTGGTATTCTAATTAGGGATGGCAATTTGAAACCGGCTCGATGGGGACCCGACCCTCCGACCCTGAATTGAGCGGGTTTTCCCCGAAAAATACCCCCACGGGAACGGGGATGGTATTTAAAAATTAATCCCCGAACAGATTCGGCCCGGGGACGGGGATAAGTGTTCCAGCCCCGTACCCGGCCCGGTTTATCCCCGAACTTATCCCCGTATATATATATACTTTCCTATTTACTCATCTACCCTCATTTCTCTATTCACTGATTTCACAAAATCCATTCTCCTCCACACTACTCTCTCTCTCTCTCTCTCTCTCTCTCTCTCTCTCTCACACACACCCTAATCTAGTTTTCATCTTGGTCTTCGTCTCACACCCTAAGCCCCTTCTCTCTCTCTCTTCTCCTCACCTCTATTGCTGCCTTGTCACCGACCACCACCAATCGTCAATGGAAGAACCACTCTCTTCTCTCTTCTCTCTTCTCTTCTGTCCCTTTCGGTCTCACGCTCGGAATCACTCTTGGAATCAGCCAACAGATTGTGAATCAGAGAATGGTTCTTCTGTCCCTCTCGGTCTCACGCTCGGAATCAGCCACAGATCGTGAATCAGTCTCGGAATCAGATCGTGAATCAGCCAACAGATCTCAGATCGTGAATCACTCTCGGAAACAGATCGTGAATCAGCCCTTAGATCTCAGATTTTTTTTTAATTCAGATATATATATATATTTTGAATCACTCTATATATATATTTTTGAATCACTCTCTATATCGTGAATCACTCTCTATATATATATATTTTTGATTCAGAATATATATATATCTCATTGTTGTTGTTGTTGACGAAGAAGAAACAGAAGATCATTGTTAGATTATTATTGTTGTGCATTGTTGTTCATCTCAGATCTAACAAGATTATTATTGTTGCTGCTGTTTTTTTTTTTTTTTTTTGGCCTGGGGAATGTCCGGGGTCGGGGAAAACCGATCCCCGTTAGGGGACGGGGGCGGGGACGATGAGGGGTCCCCTATCGGGGATCGAGGCCGGGGCCGGGGACGGGGTAATTTTCACCATCGGGGATCGGGGACGGGGAGGGTGATCCCCGGCCCCGCCCCGCCCCGCCCCGTTGCCATTCCTAATTCTAATAAAAAAGAGTGCGTCGCCGAGAGTTACCGGTGATTTGATGTGATTTGACTCTTATATATATATATAACTAACAGGTGATATGAAGAAATTATTGGGTAGTTACGGGGCAAGGGTTACATGATATCCCAAATGTGTTGTGATTAATAAAAGAAGTGGGATTTATAATTTCGTATTAAGTGATTGAGAAATAATAAGTTTGTGATTGACGAGGGGTATAGTCACGTGAAGGATATGGTGTATTTAAAATATAAAAGAAAGAATAATTCTTAATAATTGAAGGTGATTTGTTTAGCAGGTAATATTTTGAATAGTAAGTTTACCATAATAAATAATAAGTGAGTGAATATTAAATAGTAAGTATGTTTGTAGCAAATGATAAATTTGTATCAGTTTTTTAATTTCAAAATTAACTAAAACTACTTTACTTTTTGAAAAATCATCTTACTTTTCTACTTAACTTTACTTTTGATTCATCTAATGACCAGCATTTATCTTATCTAAATCTAATGATTTATATTTTTTTTTATGTATCATGCATAAAACCAGCATTTATCTTATCTAAATCCAATGATTTATATTTTTTTTTATGTATCGTGCATAAAAACCACCTTTTTGTATAATAGAATTTTCTAGAATATGATAGAATATGTTAAAAATCTTAAACCAAATAGTAATCATAATAATTACAGCAACGAGGTGTTGGAATCGCAGGACCACTTTACTATGGTCATGTTAATGATAATTCATTGGATTATTAATAAATTTTAAATATACATAAATAAATAGAATTTTAATAAAAATTTTATATATTTTAGTACATTTTTAGGCACCTATAAATTTTAGGAGAAATTACTATTCATATTTGTTAATTAGATTATCCAGTTTAGCTCGATGCTAGTAATATAATTCGTTCATTTGGTAGGTCTCCATGTGTATATTATTTATGGAAAAAAATTAAATCGATCCGATAATTATAATCATATTTTTTTCACACTTTTTTTTATAAATAAAACCTACTATTTTTATTTTCAAAATTATTCTCACTGTCCATATTTTAAAAGAAAAATATAAACAAAATATGAGAATAATCATCAGATCAATCTAATTTTTCATAAACAATAACAAATAAGAATCTTAAAAATACGCAAATTAAATTATTATAATCGAGCCCATAGTGAGCCCATGAGTCGAATTACTCAACTCTAAATTTTATTAACCACTCAAAAGTTGAGATTAACATTTCTCCCATTAGCAATGCCAAAGGAAACCAGGATATGAAAGATTAGACCGAACCTGTCTTAAGTTTATAAATTGATTTAATTTTTTTTATAAATAATTTACATATAAGAGTCTAAAAATAAATAAATTAGATTATCTAAATCAGACGTGTAATAAGCACGCATATCAAATTAGATAGTAAACTGAAGAAGTGCTAGCTCTAAATTAGTCACCACTCAAAAGTTGAGATTAACAATTTTCCCATTCATTAATTCCCCCGAATCCTAATTGGAGCATACACATCACACACGTCACTCCACTTCATCAAGACCAAGCATCTTCAAATCTTATATATTACAAATTGACTCTAAAAGTTTGAAAATTTTAAAAAATATATAAATATTAAAAAAATTTATAATTGTGTAGGCTCTGATAAGTAATAATTATATGCGTTTAATTACAATACTAAGAGCTGAAATAAAAGATAGTTTAGACTTATTTCTGAATTAGAAAATGAATTAAGTAGATTAAATTCTCTTTTAGCTATTACTTCCGGATAATCTATAATAAATTATAACTAGAGAATTGTTAGTGTTAAAAATAAAATATCCTTAAAAAAGACAAGTGTAGGGTACCAATGGAAACTTTTACAAGAGTTAATATTTAATTAGATCCGCAAGTCTGCAATTGAAATTGGTATCAGAGTCCGGTTTCTTGGTCTTGCCAATAACATCTGCATGAGTATTAAATGTAGTGAAGAAATGAAATCCGATAACTTAAATAATAGTACTTCCTTACAAATAATAATAGAACAAAAAAATACTTTAATTAGATTATTAAAAGAAATTAATGAAAGACTTAGAACTAATCAATTAGAAATAATAAACGAAATCAGACATTTTATACCAGATCCAGAAAAACAAAAAGAATTAGATCTATACCCATACCATATAAAGGAAATAATCCAAAAGAACCATTTGAATTAATTTCACTGGAAAACCAAAAAGATAATGGAGTTAACTATAGCCTAAAATATTTAGAAGAAATGGCTGAAAAGGAAAATGATAATGAAATAAAATACAAAATAATATTAGAAATAGCTAAACAATTAAAATGATAGATCAAGAAAAAATAAAGAATGAAAGAATAGAATTAGAAGAAGATATATATAAACGATTAGGATTAATCAATTTCAGAGAAATGAAACACATTCCCCTTGAAGATTTAGAACAAATAATGGGAAACAGCGACGTGGAAAAAGAAAGGGAAAATAATATTTTAAAAGATTTCGAAGAAACAAATAACGTTAATGATACTGAAATTACAATGGTAAAATAAAAAGGAAGTAGTTCATCTGCTCCACTTAATCCAAATCACCCAAATTTTAAAAATTTTACCACATAACAACTGGAAAATGATACTAGAGATTATGATTATAGAAGAAAAACGAGACACTACAGTTATCTAAATACATGATCTTTTGCTAGGAGAGCATCCAATTATGTAGACTTTACCCCTAAAAATGAAGTATTTTTAAAGGAGATATCACTAAAATCAATAACTAATACAGGATATTTATTAGACATTGATTGTGCTACAAATACAAGTGAGGTAATAAAACAATGGAATAGAGGCATGCATCATGCCTTAAAAATATCCATCGTAGCAGCTGGAACGCGCAAAATTTTCTAAATTGTATTGAACATAGTTTTATGGGTATAGTAGCAAACTGGTATGACAACTGGAGAGAAAGTGATCAAGAAAAATTAATATTAGAAACTACCCCAGAATATATGTTAAACCTATTTGTAAAATATATTGAAGATAAATTCGTTGGAAATTAGTGGGATGAGGATAAAAGAAAAAAAGAATGGATTAGAAAATTAAATAATACAAAAATATGTAATATGAAATATATAGAAAATTATATATGTGAATACTCTTATTATTACTATCATGTAGGTAGAAAATTCATTTAACTAAGTTTTTCTGTAAATTTCCATATCCTATACATGTTAATATAGAAGAAAAAAAAGAAAAAAAAAATGGTTAAAAGAATTAGGAGACGTCACAAACGATACCTTGGGTCGTAGAATTAGATATCTAAAACAATGAGTAGAACAAAAATGCATGAAAATGAAATAAAGAAGAAAAATGAAAAAATAATATTTATATTACTGACAAACTTCTAATTCATGGGGATATGAACCTTCAAGAAGAAAAACATACAACAAAAAAAAGAAAATGTTTTATAAAAGAAAAGATTTTAATAAACAAAGAGGGGAAAAATATAAGAGAAAATATTATTAAAAAAAAACCCTATAATTTCAACAAAAGAAGAAGATTTTTTAGAAAAAATAATTATTGTCCAAGAGGAAAAAAGACTTGTAATTGTTGGGCATGTGGAGAAATATGCCATTTTGCTAACCAATGTAGAAATAAGAAAAATAACAAAATAATAGAAGCTTTAGGAAGCTTGGATTATGTAGAGTTAGAAGAAGAAGTAATAAAATTGGCTCTAGAAAATAACAAAGGAATAATAAAATTAATTGAAGAAGAAATAGAAATAGAAGTAGAAGATGAAAATTATAGCGATACTGATAAAGAGTTAAATTTCATGACGACAGAAGAAATAAGTACAGAAAATTTTAGAGAAGAACAAGTTGTCATAGAAAATTCTCAAGAAAAATAAATAGAAAAAGATTGAATATTATCAATAATATGAAAAGACGAAATATATCAACAATCAATATTCAAATTAAAAAGTAAATATATATCTAAAAGAATGGAAAGAGATATTGAAATTAAAGATTGTGAATATGATGTAGGAGAAATAAATTTAACAAATTATGAAAATATATTAAAAAACAATAAAGATAATAAGCATAAATATATGTATATAGGGAATGTACAAATACAAATTATACCATTGTTTGATAAAGGACAAGATATATATATATATATATATGCATTTTTGTGTGATATTAGACAATGAAATTTTAGAAGGTCCATAATCAATGAAATAAAAAGTAATCTATGCAAGAGATCATTAGGTTTTAATTGTAGACCATGACATTATATTAGCTTAATAGATAGATTCATAAATAGATTATTAATATTAAAAATAAAAATTGTGGGAATCGATATGTATAAGACTACCTACCCATTAAGGATATTTCAAAAAATAATATATAAACTAGATAATACCATAGATCCTAAGATATAACATAAAATTATAGAAGTAGATAAATTTGAACCTACTAATGGAATACCAATAGATATAATTACACCTAAAAGAATAAATCCTAATGAAATTAAGCTAGATAATCGAGGGATAATAAGTTTCAATAACCCTAAAAATATTGTAAAAAGAAAAAATATAATTAAAATCGCTAATATCAAACATATTAAAATAGAAACTCCTAGCACGATAAAAAATAATGATGAAATGGATAATGTAAGTATATCATCAGGAAGACATTCTATAGATAATTCTAATAAACAATCCGGTAGGAGTTCAGTCACTAAAAGAATAATAGGATATAGAACTACGAGTGTACCAATATATAAAGATGAGGAAAATCTTATGGCTTAGACAAAAGATGATGAAGAAGAGGTGCAAAAGAAAGACAACACATTTGTGAAAAGATACGACAAAAAGAATGAAGAAAATAAAATGTCATTATCATACACTAATGGTAATAGTATATATACCGATAAAAATACGCATAGAAAGATTTAATACTTACGAACCATGTATTTACCTTGACAATGGATGCTTGGTGTGTTTTTAAAAAATGAAATTCTTTCTTGAGTATATATGGAAAAAGCAAAATCCACCATCAATAGTTCGAATAGCCAATAATAGTACAATGATACATAATAACGTCATAGAAAACTTAGTTATAGAAATGAATTTCATCACCTTTATCATTCCTAAACTTTGAGCAACCAATCAACCATCACATGATGTAATCATAGGAAATAACTTTCAAAGATTATATAGCCATTGTACTCAAACATTGCACTCTGTTATATATACAAATACCAATAAATCAGTTGAAGTCTTAAAGCTAAAAATGACTGTTACACATCACAACATTGACTTCGTCCGCAACAAGCGTGGTGAGGAGGTAATCTCTCCAACCGGGTGCGAAATTGCACTAAGTATTATAGAAATTAGTATTCAGGAAGAAATTCAAAAAGAGCAACAAGAAATATGCAAAAATCTATATAGTGAAGATCCATTAAAATTTTGACACAAAGATAGAAGTATAACTAAATTAGACCTAATCAACCCAAATAAAATAATTAGAGTAAAGCAAATGGTATATGCTTATAATGATATAGAGGAATTCAGAAAAGAGATAAAAATATCTCAACTAGAATGGTAATAAACTACAAAAAATTAAATGATAATACTAAAAGAGATAGTTATTTTATTCCAAATAATCAAGTCATTTTTAACAGAATATAGGGTGCCTTCTCCAAAATAGATTGTAAAAGTGGATACTGGCAAATCAAAATGGATAAAAAAGTATACCACTAATAGCTTTTAGTGCGTCACAAGGACATTATAAATGGCTTGGAATGCCATTTGGATTAAAAAAATGTACTTGAAATATTCAAAAAAGAATGTATAACATCTTTAAGGAACTAAACAATATTTATCTTGTATATATAGATGATATTTTAATTTTCTCTAGATCCATAGAAAAATGTGAAGAACATAGAATAGTATTAAGTGAAAAGAAATGTGTGTATATACAAAAGGAAATAGAATATTTAGAACTTGAAATCAAGGCAGGATCAATAAAAATACAAAGTCATGTTCTCTAAAAAAATTAATAAATTTCCTAATAAAATTACAAATAAAAAACAATTAGAGAGATTTTTAGGGTGTTTGACTTATGCCTCAGATTTTATAAAAGATTTAGCTAAAATAAGAAAACCATTACAAAAGAAATTAAAAAAATATGAGAGTTGGACTTAGAACTTAGCCAACTCCGCATTAGTAAAATTTTAAACAAAATGTAAAGATTTGCTTACCCCAGCACTTCCTAATGAAAATGATGAGTTAGTACTAAAAGCCGATGCAAGTAATAATCACTAGAGCGTAGTGTTAAAAATTAAAGAAAATAATCAACTATGTAAGTATTGTAGTGGAAGTTTCAATCAAATCGAATGTAATTATCCTATCATGGAAAGAGAATTGTTAGCCATAATAAAAAGAATAGAAAATTTTTTAATATTTTTGGCGTAAAAATTGTTTTTAATAAGCACTGATTGCAAATGCCTACTAGGTTTCGTAAATAAGAATTTATCTAACATGCAGGCGCAAGAGAGGTTCTTACAACGGTAACTTTGGTTCAAACAATTTACCTTTGATATCGAACATATTAATGATAATAAAAATAGCTTAGCAGATACTTTAACTCGAGAACTTGCAAATGGCCTCCACATCCACAAGACTCGTACCGCCAAAGAATGAAACACTCTTGGCAGAGACCCAAAAAGTGCTGGACTTGGTAATACAAGACAGTGTTGAAAGTATTAGACAAATGCAGATAGCATAGAAGAGTTGTTCTGTGGACAAGCTCATTAGGATCACCCATTTATTTAGTTGCCAAAACCTTTTTACGATTAGAAGCATTATATTTGTATTTTTTGCTCCCTTATGATATCTAAAATAAAATAAGAGAATGTACTTTCATTAAGTTATTTCTAAAATGGCATGAAGAAAGTGTACCAATCTGGGAATTCAGTGGTGCTACTTTAACGGACGGACAATCTTGTACAGTTATAGAATGTTAAAAGTTTCATTCGATCCAGACAAGGTCATCAACCCAAAAGTTCCCCTGGTTCAAATGTGAAAATTGGGAATAGTCAATACATTGGACATACCATCTCACCTAGAGAATACCATGTTCTCTAAGCTCATCAAGTTCCAACAATTCATGTTCAAGAGAATTTATGAAGTCTATAAAAAATACCCAAGCATGACACCCATCACATTTACAACTGCACAAACAGAGGTAAATGATGGACATCTAAATGCAGCTTATTATCTGATAAAAATAAAAGACAAGAATGATGTGATTCCCTACAAATGTGATTGGTTGAAAGATTGGGAAACACTTTTTATAATAGATCTAACGAAAACAAAGGTAATAGGGTTTTTCATAATATCTCACGAAACTACAGAGTTAGTAACGGTTTGGTTTAAATAAGTTTATTATGGAATGACCACCTTTGCAGTAACACCATCCTTAGCAAGAATAATAATAATAATACTAATAATAATAATTGTTCTAGGATTACCTTATGGATTAATATATGACTACTTTGAACAGATAGATTCTGGAACATATTTATATGAAAGAATATATAATTTTTGGAAAAATATCTAATGAAGCAAGATCTAGAATGATGGGATGAAATGTTTGAAGATTATGATGAGAATTATGATCTTAGTGATGTCATGGGTATGGAATCTAGAGAATGCAATGGATTGACAAAACTATGGACAGATTTGCAAAACCAAAGGCTAAATAGGCTACACACCCATGTGACCTCTCTACCAACTTGTCTTGTTTTCCCTCAATAACATGTGATCATCTAACAATAACCACCTGTTTGTCTTTTGTTTGTTTTCTATTAGCAATAAAATATAATATGTAAATTATTTTATGTTTATAAATTAGGTTGGAGTCCAGACTTGAAGTCCACAAGTGCTTTTATAAAGGCCTTAAGGGAAAGCAAAAGGAGAACAGATTACTTAAAGTAAGGATGGGCGTGGGTCGGTTGCGGCCACGGAACTTCCAATCCGCCATCCCTCCACCAGATTGGCGGATTGGCGAAAATCAATCCGCATTCGTCTGCCAATTCGACAAATGGGGATTGAGCGAATTAACAGATGGATGCGAATCGGTTTGGTAGTTTAAAATTTTATAAATTTTCAACATAATTCAACTTGTACACTTAAAAAAAAAAAAAAAAAGATATTACAGTCAATGACTTAAAAAAGTATTACAATAACTGCATGCCTCATCTAAAAAAAAAAAGTTTGAAACTTTAGAATATTACAATCACTGCATGCCTCATCCATATATTACAATCACAGCATGACTCATCCACATAAATTATTACAATATGTAGTTATTAAAATATAAAAACAATTCAAACCACTAAAACCATGAACAGAGTAGTAGTAGAGATTGTATATATCTGTATTGTTACATCTATATCTATTTTTGAAAACAAAAACCAACCAGTATATATCATCTTTTTTAGTTATTATTTTTAGAGTTAGATTTAAAAACCGAAAAATATATTTAAGTTGAAAACTCTTTTTCAACAAAATATATTCAACAGAATATTTAAACTCTTTTTCAATTGAAGACACAAACATAATATTTAAACAAATTGAAAACACAAATTCTTACAAATTACTAGGGGTGCTCGCGGTTTAGCGGTTTGGTCGACGCCAAATAAATCTCAAATCCGCCATCTGTCCAAAACTAGACGGATTGGAAAAAAATCAATCTACAACTGTTTGCTCATCATCACACATCCATCTAAAATGCGGCGGATCAATTCGGTTCGGTCGATTTGGGCAGATCGGTATATTCGCTGCTCACCCCTAATTTAAAGTATACTTGTAACTAAGAAAGAAGTCTGGTTCTCCAGCCTTCTCAGAACAAACAATACTCTAACAATCTAACAGTCTACAAGAACCCTTTTCCTTGTAAATTTTTGTTCAATAAATAAAAAAAGTTTTTAATTTCCAGAAAAAGTGTGTTACTACTATATGTTAAGTTATTGATCTTAGGTCTCCTACATAATCAAAGAAATAGCTTCTGAAGTTACGGTATGATGTAAGAAACAAAACAGATATGTGCTGAGCCTAATCTAAAGAAGAAGAGGTTGAGATTAGCCACCTTTGTAAACTGGAAGTTTGCCAATGCCAGCGCCATACGCCATACACCATACGCCAACTACGTTCAGGTAACGGTCAAAGTCTTTAGATACTATTCTTATTTTAGAAGCATAGTAGGCCTAAAATCAAAACATTTTAAAATTATAAGAAGTAATAAGTTTTCCTTTTTTATGAGTTTTTATCGTCGCTTTTATTTTCAAGATCTGTTATTAGATTATAATCAATTATTAGTACTAATCGCAAAATGTCAACAACGTCGTAATTTTTTACAAAATCTATTAAATACTGGTACTACTAAAGATATAAAATTTATTAGAAAAAGAGTTAATAAAATATTTTAAAAAATTAGATATTATCAACAATAACTAAATTTAGTATCCTAAAAAAATAAAATAAAATATTCATATCATCACCATATCATCAAAGTCATATTATTTGGACAAAGTTAAGCTACCGAAACCTCTGGCTATCTAGCATTACCCTTTCCCATTAGTAATGCCAAAAGGAAACAAGGAAATGAAAGATTAGACCAAACATGTATGAACTTTATATAAACACAAACAAACATATATTGGAGAAGGGATTTTAGTGTTTGTGGGTGATGATGAGCTTATATTGGGGAAGGGATTTTAGTGTTTGTGGGTGATGACGAGCTTTTAATTTGAAGGGGTTGGCTTTCTTCCAGTTCGTTATCGGATTGGAAGGTATTGTTGGACTTCTAGAGGTTCATCATAGTCTCGTTTCAATAATCTGAACCGTTTAATGTATAGAAATTGTCGAGTACTATATACTTGTAAAACATCACATTGATTGGATATCGATAAGTACGTGATCAAATCAGTTTTGTATAAAAATATGGACGGTGAAAAAATAAATGGTTGACAAAAATCTGATTCGATGAGATGACTATTGATATCTGATCAACGTGATTTTTTACAGGTATATAGTACTCAACAAATTCTGTACATTAAATAGTTCTGATTATCGAAACGAGACCCAGAATAAACTCCTACAAATACAATAAAATTTTTCAATCTGATTACGAATTGGAGAAAAGTCCAACCCAATTTAAAAGGGAATGGGTCAAATTCTCTATTTTAAAAGGGACCCAAGAGGCGGAGTTTTCGTGTCAAAATGTAACTAAGTTACTAGTCCCATTGACAGGACAAAATATATGGGTCCCAGTAATTCTCACTCTTATTATTATTATTGAATTGAACTGTCATACATTCTGATGAATCTGAACTATTTTTTATGTATAGATGTTTTCCTCAAAATAATGTGAGATATTAATGATAGAGAGGCAGCACTTGACAGCCTGATCTATGTGTCAAGGTTCTTGAAAAGATTGGAAAAGGAATTGGGGGAACTCTCCTATTAGAACATTTTTAATGACAAAGGTTATAATAAATATTATTATTATTATTATGATAATAAATAATAAAAATCGATAAAATTATAATAATGGTATTTTAATGGAGGATTATCATTTTAACAATTTTGGCATAGAAACTGATATATTTAGATGGTCGGTTGGACAGCTGAACACATTAGTTTTCAGCTTTGGTTAGGTAAAAATGATGAGTAGGAGGAAAGGATGTTTTACGGGAAGGGAGGAAGGGAGGGAGGGAGGTCCAATCTTGATAAATTGGCAGTTAAAATTTGACACAAGTTTTAATATTTGTCAAATTTGATTGTTTCCATAACCAACAATTGTAAAAAAAATTATGAACAGCTGCTAAATTATAGCGAGTCAATATTCATGAAGATTGGGGATTAAATATTAAAATAAATTTCATTTTACGAAGTTTTTAAAAATTAAAATTTTTAATAATAAATTTTGTTTTGGGTAAATTATGCAAATTGTGCTCATAGTTTACACGATGTGTCAATTTGGTCTCTGTTGTTTCAATTTGCTCGACTTTGCTCCTTAATTTAAGAGATTGTGTCATTTTAATCTAATAAATAACAGTTGTTAAATTTGGTGGATGGAAAGTTTGCACAATGTGTCAATTTGATCTATGTAGTTTACACACGTGTTAATTTGGTCATTGTTGTTTTAATTTGCTTGATTTTAACAAGACCAAATTGACACATTATGTAAACTATAGGGACCAAAATGACATATAATTTGACTTTCCGTCCACCAAACTTAACAACCGTTATTTATTGGACTAAACTGACACAATAAAATTCAGCAAATTGAAACAACATGGATTAAATTGACATATCGTGTAAACTACAGAGACTATTTGTATAATTTACCTTTTTGTTTTTTAAATTTTAATAGTGAACATTATACGAGTGACTAAAGTAATTTAGTGGTTAAACGACTTCTGACTTTTTCTTCATTCTTTGGGTGTAGAGGTGTAAATTTAGCCTGGCTTGGGCTTAAGCTGGCCTATGTCAGACCTTGTGAGCTCTTGCCAAAATTCGGGCCTTGGGCTGGCCGGGTCAGACTTAGGCAGGCTTGAACATTTTTTTTTTGTTTTCACCAAAATTTTATTATTTTTCACTAAAAATGACACTAGGTTTCGGTCTGGACGAACTCGGGCTAGGCTTTGAGTGGGTATTGAGTGGGCCAATGGGTCGAGCTATCCAGCCCAGGCCTAGACCCAGGGTCTCAGGCTGAGCTCGGGCCTAGGCCTAACTAAGGCGAGCCCACCCCAAGCCGTGGATGGGTTTCGGACCGCCCATGGGCCGCAGACTATTTTTATATTCCTATTTGGGTGCATATACAAATAAGTTTAGAATATATGAATTGATTTTAAAATTAGATACAAAATGAATAAATACATAAATGAATAAAGTTGTTAAAAGTGAACTCCATCAGAAAATTTTGGGAAAATTACAGTCACTTCTTTTGAATTTTTTTTAAAAAAAATACGGTATCTTAATTACATTAGACTTTCTTTTCTTAACAAAATTACACTCATTTCTCTTGTTGTATTAATTCACATAATAGTTTTAAAAAAAAATTTAATAATAATTCGTTAATTATATGAATAAAAAAATAATATCATCATCTATTTTTTATTAGAATACATATTTATCTTTATTTATTTTAGTATTTACTTACCTTTTACATTAATTTCAATCATTTTTTTTTTTCTTTTTATAACAAGTTACGATTACTTTAACTTTATTAAAAGAATTGTTAGTATAATTATATCAAGGGCAAATTTCACTTTACCTCTTGTGATTTGAATCATATGCGAATTAACTCTTACTATTCAGAAATAACCACATAATCATCATGTAATTTATGGACTAAAATACAGGTTAACTATAGTTAACATAATAGGTAAATTGACTTTTATGCCCTTGTCTTCTTTTTTCCTTCTTTGAAATTGAATCTGCATATATATATATATATACCTATACATATAATCTGTATATATAATATCATCATTCATCAACAATAAATATATATATATATATAACCTGCACACAAAAAAAAAAATTTGATTTCTTTCTTTGTAACTGAATTTATAAATTTATTCGCGGCAGCTCTCGCGCCTGCAAAATTAAATCAAAGATCAACTAATCATATAATCTGTATATATAATCAAATCAGTTTGCTTGTTTTTATTTTTCAAAAAACACTTTTTAGAAAATTAATACTTTCTTATTTTTTTGTATTTTTTTGTTTTTATTGAATTTTTTTTAATATTTTAAACATTTTTTTACTTTTTAGACACACCTAACATAAATACATCTAAAAAGTAAAAAAAAAATTGTAAAAACAAATCTTTTAAAAATTCACTAAATACCAAAAATATAAAAAAAAAAAACAATAATTCATTACATTTTTTGTATTTTTATATATTTATTAATTTTTTAAAATATTTTTTTCACAATTTTTTTTACTTTTTAGATACATCTAAGTAAAGTGCATCTAAAAAAGTAAAAGAAAAAAATGTTTAAAATTTTAAAAATATTCACTAAAAACAATAAAACACGAAAATTAAAAAATTCAATTTTCAAAAAACTTGATCCAAAAAACTTAAACCAACTCTACCACCGTTCAAAGAAAAAAAAAAAAAGAGCACAAGCTTAACTAATAGAACTCTATATCTCAACTAATAATAAACTCTCACTACCATACCATTAATAAACTCTCTATCTCACCTAATAAAACCCTGTCTGCATTACGTGTTGTCAATTCTCTTTCTCACTATCGCTTTGCCAGAGACAATCATGAGAAACAAGAAAGCACAAGCTTCTAGAGCAAATACGTGGGGGAGCCATTCAGATATATCCTTTGGCCGAAAGATACAGTCACTACTAGTGAATGAGATAACATCAAGGTTTTACATGCATATTAGTGTGCTGGAATGATTCACTAGTGATCATTTTCACTTGATTCCTTATGTTATATATAATTGTGTATATATATGTAGCAATCATTATATATACATCCCTGAGAGAACCTTCAGAAAACTTTGAGGGATGAGAGAGAGAGAGTAGAGAGCTAAGCAAGAATAAGGGCATGCCTTTGTAAATTTGAACATGTGAAAGGGTGTTTTGGTCTAAAAAAATAGCTTATTCTCATTAGGGGCGAGTGAACCGTATAGCTAGTTAACTTAGATGGAAAAGTAAATGGTGTACTTTGATCTAACAATCATGTAGGATTGGAATTATATGATAATTTCCAAACATCATGGGGTAGGTAAGCAGCATATTGGCTCAAACTACATGGTAAAGTGAAGTTTGACCTTATATCAAAATTGTGGATCTAACTATATTTTCCTCAAATCTTAAGGGAGGTGTGAGAGGGTAATTTGTATAATCAAATTAGGCTGAGCTGAATTACACGCTTGGTGGTGGTTGGGCCACGCAATGGGCCAAGAAGGGCAGCTCAGTCTTAAGCAAAATGGATGATAGGCCGACCAGAGGGTTAGACCTAGCTAACAAACTACCGGACAAGTGAAGGGGGCCGAGCTACCCGTAGCTCGACACAACTTGTATGAAGGATTGACACGCGGTACAGTTAGCAGTAAACCGAAACATGGTAGATCGGTCAAGCATAGCTAGCCGAGCGAAGTGTTTGTCTTCTTACTTGGCTTGCAGTGATAAGGGTGTTCTAAGGATAAGCATTATCCTTAAGCATACGACTTCTAGGAGAACTCTGCTAAGGAGAGTTAGAGTCTTACTAGGATTGTGCCTTACAAAATCTATAAAGGCTTATGACAAAACCCCACCACAGGTTTTGTAATTCTGACTCACAAATACATAGAGCTTAGTCTATTGTTTACTTGCTAACTTAGGCATCGGAGGGGTTTCTGGCATCGGAGGGCTAGTTCATGTGTGTTTGCAGGTAGCAAAATAACGATGCTTGGAGGAGGGAAAACTTGGTCAACAGGATTATACGAGAAGATTATTTTGTGCTCGTATAGTTAGCATCGTCTGTGGGAATTTTTTTTACTGAGAACTAACTTTTTGATTGAGTTTTCATTCAATTGAGTTAAATGGCACACAACAACGACTTGCCTTAGTCTGCTGTCAATGGACAAACTCCAAAATGGGACAGAAGGCGCGAGAATTTGCCTTTTGTTATATCCATGGTGAATTTAGACCCCCAACAAAAGAACTCACATAGAGGCGTGCGAGAAAAATAGGACTTAAGTCCTCGTCGCTCACAAAGCTCAGATGGACAAAGGCGGAGGATGGATGTTCAGGTTATAGAGAATCGCATAAGGGAACAAGACAAATTGATAAAGAGAATGACAGCTGACATGGAGGCCATGAAACACCAGATGAATTGTGGAAATCCGTGAAGGCAGAATGCGTTCTCGTCACTCAGGAGATCGCGACAGATGAGCCACACCTTTGCATTCTGAAAGCAGAACCCTCAGAACAGGCGACACACCATCAAGAACTTCCAGGAGTTATTACTCTAGGTCTGAGAGAATGAGGATTGAAAGGTCTTACACGGAGGGAAGTAGCTATCGACCCTCACATACATACTAAACCACCTCTTGGCACACCGAGTTGCCTAGATCGGCAAACTTGCAAACCGTGCTAGAAGAAAAGGCTCAAAGGAAGAAAGACACCTAGACACATGACCCTTAAAGGGTCTTTGCTCTACAGCGGCTGGCTCCTAAGACGCATGGAAGTGTCAAGCTTGAAATGCTAATGTCACGCCTTGCTTACGAACCAGTAGACAAAGCGTTAGCAAGGATGCAGAGCTCGCTGTTCGTTCCGGCGATTAAGAACGCACCATTGCCCCTGAGCTTCAACAAGCCTAAGTTCACAATCTACGAGAGAAAGTTAGACACTTACATGCACTTGAGCCACTATCGCCAAGTTATAGCCATACATCGGCGGAATGAAGCTCTAATTTGCATCTTGTTTTCCATCAAGCTTAGGCGACCTAGGCTTGACTTGGTTTGAAAGGTTGCCAGAAGCTAGCATCGCTTCATGGGCACAACTTGCAGAGGTGTTTGTCACCAGGTTTAAGACGAACACCAAGACCCCAGTTGAGATAGATCAGTTGCTTACCATTGACATGGGCAAGAAAGAAACATTAAAGGCCTACAAAACAAGATATTGGGAGACCTTCAACCAGATAGGCGATTGCCCCACCAACCTAGCTATCGTGTAGTACAAGCGGGGTCTGTCGGTGGGCCATAAATTGAGGGATTCAATGATGATAACGCCACTCCTCACAATGGAAGCCCTGATAGAGAGAGTGCACCAACACATTAGGGTAGAAGAAGATGGCACTCACGCTAAGGCAAAGTTTGACGTAACAGCGATGTTGGATAAAAAGCCTACGGCAAAAGTTAACACGATCAGCAGGGATGACCGAACAAGCAAAAATAGTCAAGATGGACGCCTAAACGGCGTGGACCCTAAGACGAAGAGATTGAGGGTCCGCACCGCCATCACCACGGTGTTCAAGAAACCAATCTACTGAATTCTTAGAGAAATACACAACGAACCCTTCGTTCGGTAACCTGCCAAGCTGAAAGAAGCGCAAAAGGGCTACGATGAGAGGTATAGGTACACCTTCCATGATGAAGTGGGGCACTGAACTGAAGATTGCATGCCTCTGAGGCAGCATTTGGAAGAGTTGGTGGTCATGTGCCATTTGGACAAATATATATTGAAAGGGGAGCCTGCTAGAACCCCCAGAGCGCAACAGGCTAGACGGGATACCATTTTATGGTCCGCCTCAAGGCGTGATCAACGTGATACATGGGATCATCGAGCCTGAGTGAGTCTACGAGCTTAGAGGAATGATCAAGAAAGCAAAGCATATGAGAGAAGTACTGAGTGTATAATCAACTGTGAAAAAAGAGAAAACGAAAGCAAAAAAACATCATCATTTTCTCTGATAGGGACTTAGCAAGGTTGCAAAGCCCTTACAACGATGCGCTAGTGGTTACTTTGCGCGTCAAGAACTTTGATATCAACCGGATCTTGATAGACCAAGGGAGCTCGTGTGAGAGAATGTACTATGAGACCTTCAAGCAACTAAAATTGGAGGACAAAGACTTGGCACCCACGAATAACCGTCTAATTTATTATCTGCGTAGGTAACTGTATAAAAGAGGTCATCTGGGAATGCACAAGTTATGTATCGAAGAAGAGGAATCAAAACGCCTGATGAAGGCTATCCACGGTGGGGAGTGCGATGCACACATGAATAGAGTGATGCTAGCCCGAAAGATTCTCAAGCAAGGTTACTACGGGTCCACCATGGAGGAGGATTGTATTGGTTTTGTACAACGATGCCACAAATGCCAAATTCATGCCAATCACATGAATATCCCACCTTTAAAACTGTACAACATGACTTTACCATGACCTTTCTCAGTTTGGGGAATCGACGTTATCGGTGCAGTCACACCAAAAGGGTCGAATGGGCGTAAATATATCTTGGTGGTGATTGATTACTTTACAAAGTGGGTGGAAGCCCAATCCTACGCAGTGTTGAAGGCATCACATATGGCTAAGTTTATCAGAAACAATACTATTTGTCGGTATGGAGTCTCAAACAAGATCATATTAGATAATGGCTTCCACTTCAAGAAAGAGGTGATAGACTTGTTGGAGAAATACAATGTGACTTTTCATAAGTCATCTACATACAGGCTACAAACTAATGGAGCTGTTGAAGCTGCCAACAAGAATATCAAGAACATCTTGCAAAAGATGGTTGAGACCTACAGGGACTGGCTAGATAAATTGCCATTCGCACTCTAGGGCTACAGAACTTCGATCCGGACGTCTACATGGGCAACTCCTTATTCTCTCGTCTACGGGATTGAAGCCGTTTTGCCAATTGAAATAGAAGTCCTATTGCTGCGAGTTATGGCTGAGTGTCAGATAGTAGAAGCCAACTGGCAACAGAACAAATTCGAGGAGTTGATATTATTTGATAAGAGAAGGCTGAAAGCATTGTATCATGTTCAAGGCTACCAGCGCAGAATTGCCAAGGCTTTTAACAAGAAAGTTAAGTCCCGGAATCTCAAAGAGGGGGACATGGTGCTAAAAGACAACCGAGCTCACATTCATGACCTTAAGGGCAAGTTCAGACCTAATTGGAATGGTCCTTACATCATCAAAGCTATCTGGTCGGGTAGAGCTGTTATTCTCATGGACTTAGATGGCCTGGAGTTTTCATAACCGATCAACATAAACAAGTTGAAGAAATACTATCCCTGAGAGGCTCGCTAGGCTGAAAACCTGAAAAGGTGACGTAGGCAAAAGTTAGAGCATGGAAAATTAGAAATAAAGAAAAATTGAGTTCGCAAGGTTGAAAACCCTAAAGGGAGACTTTGGCAAAAGTTAGAGCGCAAAAGGAGAGTGTTAATACTCGAGTAAACCTGAACCGAACTACGTAAAGCCTGATTCCCATCTTCGAGATACGTAGGCAACTTCATCCTGAAGTTCGGTTACAATCACCTCCAATTCAATTGTCCTGTCCACGTGTCTGATTAGGTCATCTTTGTCTGTTCTTTACCTGAGAGTTTGGTTGTGATCTCCATTCTGAGAAGAAGAGCTGGTTACAATGTAGAGCAGTAATGTCTTTAATTAGGGGCAGTTATGATCTTTTGATTTGGGGTTGTATATCTTGAGGATTGATTCTCTGTGTGTTAGGTGGTGATCCTTTTCAAAAATGGTTTTGAAAAGTTTTAATAAAAGTTTATTTTGTTCAAAATTTTACCTTTTACAACTTAGACCATTTTTGGACCAAAAGGAAAATTTTTAGTGCTCACAACTTTAATTCCATTGATTTCAACATAAAGTTCTCCAACTCTCTGATACAAATCAAAGTTGCTTTTATTACATCATAAAACTTGAAAAGAAAGGTCAAAGCAATAAACTAGGGGCATAGGTGAGTCAGGTGCTCCTGCGTCCTCTGCTCGTGCTTGCGGAAGCTTTTGAAGCCAAAGTAGGACCGATTTGTGCCTCATCCTCGAGCCAAGCCAAGCACTTGCAGAAAGGGCATAACTAAAACTAGGGGCAGGGACCAGGAGCTCTCTCATCCTCCAAACAGCGAGGTACCTAGCCAAGTGTAAACCACAGATCAGGAATGAAGCTGGATATTCTACCCCCTCCTCAGGGCAGGTTTGATCATGCCCGAATTGGCGTCTAAACCGGAAGGGAAAGTAGAACAAGCAATGCGTGAAGCCAATCAACTATATACCAGGCTGCCAAGCCATGCTGTAACTTATCTCAGTCAGATTAAGCCAGGGGCAACGCCAAGCTATGTCGGTTGCAGATCGATGGGAAAATCCACTAGTCGGTGGCAGAAGAAATAACCTCGAGCTGAATACTTGGGGCAAGAGTCCACTGCCTTCAGCTTATCCATGAGACATACCTAGGAAATGATGAAAAATAAGAGAGATTAAAGAATAGAGAGATATACGTTGAGAGAAAAGTAAGAAAAGGGCTTTAAGAGAAAAATAGAGCATGAATGCCGAGTGATGTGAGAAACACATATGAGAAAGGGTGGGAAACAATACCTGAAGAAGTAGTGGACTCCCCGCAAATCTGGTAGTCTCTCGTCGATGAAACGCATCTAAGCCCATTAGGGTCTCAGCCAGCGCAAACCAATGCAACTCTTCCCTTCTTTCAGACCTTGGGCCACTTCGATCAACTGAATGCTAGATCCACCAAAACTAGGGGCAAGAAAGAAATGAGCAAGCATACATAAGCAGAGTGCATGTCGCCAAAAACCTCGACAGAAGAGGTCTCTTCTATCACCAATGTCAAAAAATTGATGAATCAAGCTGGGTATGTCTAGCTCTCCGTTGTGGGCCAAAGATCGAGCCTCGTGCAAAGTGAGCCCACACATCCGTCCCAAAGCTTAGGCATGGCCAAAACGGGGCTGAGGCATGATTTCCTCATCGCGTTGGGTTTCATCAATACTCGAAATTCTTCAAGAGTCGGGCATATTTCTTGTGTTCCAAAGCGAAATACATGCATAATCGGGTCCCAGCATCGGGCAATAGCATGGAGGAACGGAAAACAAAGTGGAGTATGGCTCAACGGAAAAAGTGCATTTATTATCTTTTCCGTGTCGTCTAAAGCATCTATCTAATCTGTGAGCTTCTCGGCAAGGAATATCACCCTTTGTGGAAGAAATTGCAGTTGAAATGAGGTTCAAGAGAAAAAATCACGAAGAAAAACCTTTTATAGAAGATAATGTTGTGAGTGGAAGCCAACTGTCAACAATCTGGAGGTTCCTCACACTGGTGGCCAGCAGGCCACTAATGGTGGTTACCAGGCCACCTCCTCTGGCCGGCAACTCTCCTTTTTGGCCTGCCGTCCACTTGTGTGCTGGGCAGTGGTGGCAGCATGTGTTTTGTCTTGATCTTTGAGTGTTTTAAGGCTATGTTTTGAGTCTTTTGGTTTTAGAAAGTATGTTTATATTTGTATTTGAGTTTTTTTTTTTTTTTTTGCTTTGTTTATCGATTTGTATTTTGTATTTCGTATTTTGGTTATTGGTCGGCTCATTACCCTATTTAGAACATCGTGCCAATACAAGTGTTCAGTATTCATTTGCAAATTCGATTCTATGTCCATTTCATGTAAATATGGTGCTCATGACGCAAAAATCACAACTCTTTTCATAAAAACTGTGAGGTTTTATTCCGATCATGGTTTTTACAAAAGAGGAGTACAAGTTTCAAAAGCAAAAATAAAACCTATCTAAAGCTATACATGTGCTAATGCTACCAAACAAAAAGAAACTAAGAAAAAAGTACAATAACATCAGTCCTGGTCATCTCAAGCTCGAGAGGCCCTCTTCGTCATCTTCCTCGGAGAGGACTCGAGAGCACTATCTCCATCGGCACCACTGTCAGAATCAAACTCTAAACTAGAGCCAGTATCATCTCTGTTCCCTCCTGTAGACACCCCATTTTTGACCGTCCTCAAGACTTGGACGTCACCGTTGGAACACTCGGTGATTATCCATGTTTGTGTTCGTTTGGAGTTCCCGGAGTTCTCGGCTCGCGCGCCTTACCTCAGGACCTCCGAACTCGACCGTTAGTGTTTGGTTTTGCACCAAACACTTGTGTTTTGCCTTGGAAGGGCAGGGAATGCTTTGTGAGGCATTCCCATACACCACCGGCTGTGGCTAGAGGCCACCGGCTGGCTGTAGTGGCCACCGGCACTATATTGTGCCGGTCGGCACTATTTTGTGCCGGTCGGCACTAAATTTTGGCAAAATGACCATTTTGCCCTGCCGACCACTGTGCACTTGCTTTCTGAGATATTTTCAGACAGCTGTGTGCCTTTAGCTTCCCCTCCATACACGTGTATGGAGGGATGAGCCCTTGTTTGCTTAGCTTGTAAGTCTTACAAGTTCTATAAGAGGAAGGCTCTTCTTCTTGGCTTAAGGTTGGGAATTCTTGAGAGGTTTCAACCATTTTAGAGAGAGACCAAGCTCTGGTTTTAGGTTAGATCATATATCTATCTTATCTCTCTCCTTTCTTGCTTACTTAGTACACTAGGTGCTTTAGTTCATACTTTTGCACACAAGCACCTAGTGCTCCACCTTCCTTTGGTTCTTGAGGGTCCAGAGGTTTGTTTTGAAGCTTTGGAGCTGGTTTGGTACTCAAGGAGGCCAACACATCATCTTTGTTGAAGAGGCTTCAAGGGTAAGACACTAACTCTCTTTTTACCCCATTCTTGTACCTTCCTTTTGCTTGCTTTATAACAGTTTTTGGGCTTAGTGTTTGGCACATAAAAGTTCTGATTTTTGACCCTCTTTATTGTATATTAAGAGTGCTTAGTGGTTTGGGGAGGTTTGACCCCCTTTAGACCTTGAAAAGGGTCCCTTTTTGTGCTATTTTGGAGAGATCCGGGACTAGAGTTTTTGGGCCTCTCCACCACTGAAATCTTGAGGGATTTCAGTGGTGGGGATGGTGCCATAAAGTCCTAGGAAGGAGAGGGCCACCCCCTCTCCTTGTTGTCCTTGAAAAGGGCATGTTTTTGGCCTCCAAAGGAGCACCATGTTTGAGTGTGTGTTGAGCATGTTTAGGTTGTTTTCCATGCTTATATTGCCATGATATAACATGTTTCTAAGTTGGTTTTGGTCTCCTATGCATGCTTAGCATAGATCCCATGTAATGCCTCTTTGTTGCTTTAACATGCCTAGGTTGTGTGCCTCCATTTCTAGTATGTTTTAGACTTGTGTTTGTGAAAATTTTGTGCTCATATTACCATGTTTTAGGTCTGTCCATAAGTATTTTGGTCAATCTTGGCATGTTTAATATAGCCCCTTTGCATTTGGCTTGTTGGCCTTGAGAGTATGAGTGTGTAGCATGCCATGCTTGCTTCATTTTTGATAGTTTGGAACCATCTAGCATGCTATTTCAGACTTTTTGGTGTGCTTGTATGCATGCTTTAGTTGCTTCTTTAATGCTTTAAAAGCATGAGTTGAATACTCCATGTTTTGGTCATGTTGCATGCCTTTGTACTTGAGCCTCTTAGATGCCATCTAAGTAGTCCTTTGGGCCTATTTTAACATGCTAAAAATCTGTTTTGGGTTGATCAATGCATGCCATAATTGCTTTGTCTTGGTTTGGTTCAAACCCCCATTGACTTGCCTTGAGCCTAGGCCATTTGCATGCTTTGTTTGGCATGCTTCATTGCATGATTTGGCATCATGTTTAACTTGAATTTCAGAGCTTTAAGTGCATACTAGTTGCCCATGTTTGGTCTCTTTAAGTGTGCATGAGAGTTGCTTTTGTATGCCTAAGTCTTGAGCCTTAACACTTGCATGTGTGTGTGTGCATTTGGTCTCATTTTCTAGGCACTTTGGCCACTGATTTTAGGCCCATTTTGAGTTGCCTAATTCATGTCTAAGTCCATCATTTCATTGGTTTGCATGCTTGCCTTATATGCTTGTTTGCATGCTTGCATAAGTGTATCACATTGTCCACATTGCATGCCTAGTTGACATACTTAGGATTTCACCACATTGACATGCATACCAAGCCTCTTGAAGTGAGTTTGATAGAGGTTTGGTACCCCTTTGGTGCCTATGTGATTTGCATGCATTTGAAAGTGAAGTTGCATTCTTGGTCCTTAGGGCCATCATGCATGAAAATGCGCGATTGGTGGTCCGGGAATCGAGGCACATACCTCTTTGAGTCAATAACATGATAAGGGGTGTGTATAGTGCATAAATACCTTGAATCACATTGCCATGCATTTTGCTGTCCTCTGCTGCTGTGAGTTGCAGGTTTTGCAGGCACTTTGTGCCGGCCGGCACTATTTAGTGCCGACCGGCAGTCAATTGGCAGCCGGTGGTTGAACTCAGTGCCGGTGGCCACATACTTCAGCCGGTGGTGTTCTACCCCAGCCGATGGTGATCTCCAGTGCTCTGAGAAGTGGTTCTGAGACTTTGGCAGTCTGCAGAGGAGGACAGCAGGGAAAACAGAGGCACACTTGCATGGCAGTGCGATTCCGAGCGAGTCCCGGGCACGCGCATGCATCCGGCCCTCATCCCGAGGCGATTTACTGTTTTTATTAGATGAATTAAGTTATTTGATTAATTTATTTAATTTGTAATAATTAGCTTGCGTAGTTGATTATCTGTATTATTATTTTGGTCCCTCCGAGCGAGGGCAAATTTGTAATAAGTGTGTGTGAGTGGGTGCATGTCTTCCAACCCCCATTTCTTTCTACCCTTTTATTTACCTGCTTATGATGGTAGATTAGGGCACATCTAAATTAGCATACCTTATGCAATGCATGCGTGCTTTCATGCATTTGTTTACATACATCGGGCTCGGTACATCATACAAACTGCATCGTACTTTCAATTCCAAAATTGAATACGTGATAGTTGTTGCATTTCATGTGCCATGCTTAGGATAGCCGAGCCTGTCTAGATTACATTCCGTATGCGATGCATTAGTCACTTAACATAAACTAGGTCATGCATGTTTTGCTAACTGGTTTCTTGTTTTGGCACGGAGTACGATGTAAGTTTTATGCTTTAGCATGTCGCATGCGTGTGAATGTTAACATGACAGTATGCCTGCCATGCGGCTAAGTGCTTATGTGATAAACTGCTTGAATGCCTGTGGGTGGAGGTTGGATTGCGTGAGTTGGAATAACTCGTTGAAATCCGCATTTTAGCCTACTTGCGAGTAGCAAAATCTAACACGTTTTTCGAGATAAAACGGATATGCAATGTTTATTTCCAAGTTAGGCAATCTAGTCTATACTTTTGTGTTGTGCGCATCACATAGTAATTCTAGGTTAATAACCGGAATAAGAACGCATAAAGTTTTCAAAAACGGATATCACGGTTAGTAGAGGCCGGTCTTCGGACCGGGCGAAAGGGGGTGCTCATAGCTGACCTTCCCCGATCGTACCCAAGCTCCCGAGCCAAGACCACTTTGGTGATGACGGACACGTGGCCTTCGGCACCGAGTCAGGGTTTCCTAAATTCCCCATTTTAAAATATTTAGGTGGCGACTCTGTAATCTGGCAAAGCAGTCCATGTTTGGCACTACTTTTTCAAAAATCTGTTTTCTCAAACGATTTGCCGGATTTGGACTCTTTGGTTCAGATTAAGAACCGTGACATTTTGAGTCCTTCGAACTGTAGTGCCCCCAATATGAACCGAACGGGACTTAACCCTCCCGGGATGCGTTCGGGGACGTCCACAGTTTCTGGCGACTCTGCTGGGGAGTTTAGAGAGCTTGACTCGAATTCGTGATATCCTGTTTTGATTTCATTTACGTGTCTCTTTGCATTGCATGTGCATTGGTGCGCCTAGGATACCGTGTTGGCCATCTGCTATTCCTGAGCGGTTTGCTGGAGGCTTGTCTTGTCAAGACATGACCATAAGGCTGACCGGTTGCGGGCTCTGCCAGTATGGGAACACAAACCCCGGTTTTACCGGGGCACCCTTTTTGACCATTCGACCTAGTGCATATCGGAATCCATAGTGACCATTCCAAACTAGGACAGGTTGCTTACCCGATTATAGGTTGTTTGAAACCGCTATGTGCGTAGTGAAACCCTAGCTCCTGACAAAATAGGACAGGGAAACCCTACCCCAATATAGGGGTGTCTTGGTTCTCATTTATCTGCTATGTGCTTTAGAGTGTAACTCTGCAGGGAGCGTACAGATCAGTTTGCAAGTTTAAACATCAGGCCTGAGGGCACCAGTATCAGTATTGTTGTGAATCAGTTACATCTGCGGTTGTCAGATTCAGATTCGGGACAGTAACTTCGAGGAACAGTGTTCAGTAGTAGAATGCAGTCGTTCGACTACACCCGTGTTTGATCTGTTTGGGGCTGAAATGCTGCTTGTTTTCCGTTTCAGTTCAGAGATTCAGAGAGTTGAGTCAGGATAGCTAGTGTCTTCTCCTTGCTGAGGCAAGACCGAACATGGCGCAGAACTCAGAAGAAATTGTGGTCATGACGGCCGCAATGAGTCAAGGAACCACCCCACAAGATGAGGCTACTGTTAACATGCCGCATCCGCCCAGGTCGCCTGCCGCACACCCAATTTGGACCCCTCACCTATACCAGGCTCGTGAGCCTACTGTTTTTGAAATAATGGGAATGATAGGTGATCTTCAAAGATCCGTAGCGGATCTCGCCTATGGGATGTCTGTTTCGCCACCAGCCGCACCGTATGCCGGAGGCTTTATACCCCAGGAGCCCCCGCTACTGGGACGAATTGTGATTGAGCTCAGCCAACCGGAGATGGTCTCCAACTGTGGCAACGACGCAGCAAACCAAGTTCTAGACCAGGCTGAGGCCGGAAACAAAGGTAAGGCGAAGGCAGATGCCGACCCTATCGAACAACTGCTGTGGGCAGTAGAGGCTTTGAAAGCCGGGGGAATGAACAAGCAACAGGTATCTGCAGTTGTGATAAAAGCTGTGGGAGACACTTTCCCCACCCCGCCTGAGGGCAGTTCCAGTCAGTCGGAGAACCGGGATAGGCCCCGTCAAGCCAAAACAGTTCTTCCCGCTCCCAGCCTTGCATCCGGAAAGAATCAGAAATCCAAAGCCGCACCCGCTGACCCGTTCGCTAGTTCATCTAGCAAAAGTGCTCAGGCTTCAAAGTACCTGCCTCGGGGGCGCCGGGTCTTCCACCCTCTCTACATGCCTTTGTCTAGGGCACTCCTGATCTTGGCCAAAAAGGGGCATCTTACACCCCTCGACCCTAGGCCGCTCCCCAAACCCCTTCCAGCAGGCCATGATGCCACTCAGTACTGTGCGTACCATCAGCAGACTGGCCACCCCACTGACAATTGCTTCCGCCTCCGTCACGAGGTGCAGGATTTGATTGACAACAAGGTTATCCTCCCGCCTACCTCGGCCAAATCAGTCACTACAGAGTTCTTGGAATGTGAGGATACAGATATCGAGGACACAGATACCGCAAGTATGTGATCAGAAGGTGAACCGCCTGAGGGCAGTATTAGGAACATTTTTTGGGTGCAGCGTTTGGCACGCATTTTTGAGCATCGACCTATAGTAGTTTTGTTAATCCTAACTTGGGTGTCGAGTCAGTCTTTTGTTTTATCTTGAGTCTGTCTCATTGTTTTGAGTCAGTCCTTTTGTTTAAGGGTCTGTCTAATTGTAATGAGTCAATCCCTCTTGTATAGAACACCAGGTGATTTCGGGGTTGTTGCCTCAAACACCGTTTTGTTTTGTAATTAGTTGTTTTTCCTTTTGAGTCTGTCTCAGTCAAGGAGCCGGTTGCAATCAGGGTTTTGGAATAAAACAGCTGCGGCTATTCCGTTTTTATGCTTGCTTTGTGGGTGGAACGGTAGTACCTTCTACCTACTCTCTTGTGCCTTGGACTCGTTGCATTGACCTAAGTTTTTCAAAACCTTTTTGAACACTGCAGTGAAAACAAAGAGGGAGGAATTCCTCGTGATTTGCAAAACTTTGATCAAACTGAGAGAAAGAGAGGCGTGCTAAGCTTTTAATGAATGAAATCATGCCTGTCAACGTGGGTACTGAGAAGGACCCTGGCTTGATCCAGACTGGTTCCACACTATCTTTAGCGCAGGCGATGTGTCGCTTTCTTAAAAACTTTCAAAAACAAAATATTTTGCGCAGTCCTGTAAAGACCTGTGTGGAATCGCTCTTGAGATTGTGCAGCCTAGGATCGCTCTCAGCCTCAAGGTTCCATCTATCTGTTCCGAACCAGGAATCCGTTCAGAATGTCCAAGCAGTCAAATGCCCGTGTGGCCCAGTTTGAAGTAGCCCTCGAGCAAGAGGCACCAAAGTCAGATCAAAAAGGTCAGATCCCACCAGACAAGGTTCGTGAAGCAACCGTGATGGACCTTTCTGCGAATCAATACAACAGCCACTCTCCTGGATACAGAGGGCTTCAATCTCAAAGCCATTTGGCGTGGACTTGCTACACTTTTACCCTTCGAGAGGCTCGCTAGGTCGAAAACCCAGAAGGGCGACCAAGGCAAAAGTTAGAGCAAAAGAAAAATACAAAATGCAAAAAAAAAGAGAAAAAAGAAAATTCAAAAAGTAAAGAAAAAAAGAAAAAGCAAAAAATATACAAAAGAAAAGAAAAAAAAAGAAATGAAAAGAAAAAAAAAAGAAGAACAAAGAAAGAAAAACAAAGCTCGCAAGGTCGAAAACCTGCAACAGGCGCCTTGGCAAAAATTAGAGCCTAAACAGTGAAGGTTAAATACCCGAGTGTACCTAACCGGAACTACGTAAGGCTTGATTCCCATGTTTGGGATACGTAGGCAACTTCATTCTGAAGTCCAGCCCCCAACGCTTTCATAGCGTCTCAGTCCATGCAATGGTTTTGATCACCTTTACCTCCTCTGAAATCCGATGTCTCGATTGCAGCAACCGGGGACTACGTGGTTAACTTCCTCTCGAAGTCCAACCATCAACACCTTCCAGGTGACTGTGTCCATATATTGATTCAAACCGTCTTCGTCTCCTCCGTGTCCGAGGATCCGATCATCATCAGCAAGGACTGGTTTACAGCATGCTGTGGCATCATCCAAACAAGGGGCAACTTTCCGTTGCCATGTATCGCCATAAAGTTGCCCTGAGTAGCCGCCCAAACTAGGGGCAACTTTCCGTTGCCCTCTTCCCCCCTTTCAAGCAAGGGACAATTTTCCCAAATTGCCTCCGATCCGAGGTTGCGTATCTCGAGGGTAGGTTCCGCGCCATGTCGAGCATTGTCTGTTCGCGAAAATAGTTTTTGAAAATTTTTACTAAGGTTGACTATTTTCTCGAAAATTATTTCATTTTCCAAAATCGGACCATGTTTTGACCCAAAAGGAAAACTTTCAATGCTTACGGCCTGACTTGCATGATTTTCAAAATCAAAAATCGAACAAGCGCGCTAATCTGACGTTCATTTTGATCGAAACTGTTTTAGAAAGGAAACAAAAAATGGTCAAAGTAATGAACCAGGGGCACAGTTTGAGTCAGGTGTTCTGTCTCTCCCTCGTCATCAACGCGCTTGCCAGAAAGGCGCCCTATCTATCAGAAGAAATAGCCGTGAGCTAGCTGTATTCGGCATGAATCCGCCGCTTCCTATTCATCCATCAATCACCCTGGGGAGGGATGAAAAATGAGAGAATAAAGAATAGAGAGGTGTAAGTCGAGAGAAAAGTGAGCGAGAGGGTTTTGAGAGAAAAACCGAGCTCGAGGGCCGAGTGGCGTGAGAATCACACAAATCAGAGAGGGTGGGAAACCTGCCCGGAAGGATTGGCTCCTCAAGATCTTTTGTTTTCAAACACGTCCGTGTCGTGTCTTCTGGTTTGTTAGTCTCAACTTGGTTTTGAGTCTTTTTGAGTGTGTCTCGCTGTGCTTAGGTCGTGTGCCTTTTGCTTTCTGCATTCGAGTTCTTCGGCGGTGTCCGGTTGTAGGCTCGATACCCAAGTCAAAAAAAAAAACCTCTCTTTACCTCAAAATCGTCTGTGCTCAGAATGCCGTGCCATTCTCTACATCCGTGCAAAGCAAGAGAAGGAAAGGGAAAATTTGGGACATCCGAGTGTGTTTCAACTGCAACCGTGTCAGCTTTGTGATCTGTCTCATCAGATCGGGGCTATCTGTTCAGAGCTTGCTGTGTGCAGAATGAACCGAATACTGAGTTATGGGCTAAATGCAGATCAATCCCCAGCAGATTAGTCTTCAGCAGAGCATGGGCTGTATGTTCGGATTGAGCAGTGGTTTGTATAAGCTGTTTTTGCTGTTTAGTTGGTTGGTTATCTGATTATTACAGTGCAAGGGTTCAATTGTCAGACAACAGATCAATGTCATTTACATTTTGAGGTGTAATATGATGCAATGCAGTGCGAAGTATGAAATATGCATATATATACAAATGTAACATTCTTTTCAAACAAAAGTTCGTTTCATATCATCTTTTTCGAGTACACAAGTTTGAAAAAGACAAAAATCTGCCTGCGGCAGTACATAGTACCCTATCTACCAAAAAGAGAAGAGTACAAGAAAAGAAAATGAAAGAAAAACAGCAGAAGTCTGTGATCATCATCAGTGGCCTCGCGCCGCGGGATCCATCCTCGCCCTCTTCCTGGGCAGAAGCACAGGAGCATCATCGGAAGTGTCGCTGTCAGAGCCCGAGCCCGAGCTATCCCCGGCCTCCTCCGCAAATGACTCCGTCCCCGCCTCCGACTCACCATCCCCTGCAACTGGAGCCTGTGAGCTGCTCCCCACACGGCCACGCCCCCCTTTGGTGCGGGGGAACATCCTGCCATCCCGAGTAGAAAGGGGAGGTCCCGATGGAGCGCCGCCACCTACTGCGGGAATCGGGAAGGGAGGCTGAAAAGTACAAAAGGCAGAAGCATCAGTATACACGATACAGTTTATCAGATCAGAATGCAGTGTATGAGTACAGTGTGTGAATGCCGTGAGCAGTTTGTCAGATCAGAATACAGTGTATGAATACAGTGTGTGAATGCCGTGAGCAGTTTGTCGGATCAGAATGCAGTGTATGAGTACAGTGTGTGAATGCCGTGACCAGTTTGTCAGATCAGAATACAGTGTATGAATACAGTGTGTGAATGCCGTGAGCAGTTTGTCGGATCAGAATGTAGTGTATGAATACAGTATGTGAATGCCGTGAGCAGTTTGTCAGATCAGAATACAGTGTATGAATACAGTGTGTGAATGCCGTGAGCAGTTTGTCGGATCAGAATGCAGTGTATGAATACAGTGTGTGAATGCCGTGAGCAGTTTATCAGTGCAGAATGCATTGGATAAATACAGTGTGCCAAGTGCTGTGAACAGTTTATCAGGTGTGTTGTGCATCAGATTATGCAAAGCAGTTTGTATATAGTTTGGAACTATGTCGGAGAAAACATACCGGAAGGCCATAGAAGGCTAGGAACTCGAAGGTCCGCTGCAGCATCCCCGCCATGGAGGCATTCAGCTCCAATGACTGCCGGGTATACTCAGAAGAAGCCTGCAAAAGTATTAGATGCATCAATATTCTGTGGAATATCAAATGAACTGAAATGAAATAACAATGCAAGATGCAGAAATAAAGTAATACATACCGGAGGCAAGTCAGGAATACCAGCCAACTCATGACCAGCCGGGGGAGGAGCAAAAGGGATCTGGTAGGTCTCCCCGCTCTGCCCCTGTAAGTCAACATGGTAGGCAGAGCGGGCCAGCCCGTCCCTCGTCCCCTCTGCACTCCCCTCCTCCCACGAGCTCGAGATCTCTGAGACGATCCCGCTCCTGCTCCCACCTCCGCCCTAGCCGCCCGCGCCGCGGGTCTCTCTGGCTCAGCTCGGCGACCCCCGCTCAGCGGCCGTATGATGAAGGTCCGGACGTACTCTGAGTAATCGCCCTCGCCTCTGAAGCCGGCTGCCTCCCAGCCAATGGTGTAGTCTGCCATCTGCTCGGCGGTGAACCCCTCGGTGTCCCTCATATGCTCGGGAGGATGCATCGGAACTATCTGCTCAGGTAACCCTGAGGTCTGACGCAAGAAGCGCTCAACCAGGTACCAAGCTCGACAGACCGGGCCCTCTAGCAAAATCCGGTAACGCGAGGTCTCGATCGCGCCGGCAAACCGACTCCGAACTATCACTGGCAGGGGAGCCCATGGCTGCCAGGTGATCTGAAATCGAAATACAATTTACTACCTACTGATATTGCAAATATACAGTGGAAAAGTAAAGCTTAAATAAACTGTAAGTAAAACATACCTCGGCGGAGGTGATAGTGTCAAAGTAGCGGCGGAAGAAGCTGAAAGTCTCCCGCGGCCTCCGGGTACACCTCCCGTCGTAGCGACGTGAAAAGGGGACGACCAGAGGAGTCTCCGTCTCCGGTACTGGCTCTAGCCTGGGAAAGTAGGCATAGACCCACAACTGCAAGACAGATGTCAGAACGTTTATCAGAAAAAAAAAGGAGCAGAATACAGAGTAAAGCAGAAATAGCGGAGCCGTGTGTTGTGCAGTGTATTGGGCAGAGTGTACAGTGTGAACAGTGTACAGTCAGTATAAAGCGGGAGTATGTGTGTGCCGTGTGTACAGTATACAGCGAGTGTAAAGCAGGCTATGGTGTGTGCAGTGTGCAGAGTACAGAAAGTGCAGGACAGAAATGTAAAGCGGAAAAGAAGACGTACCTCCCAAGCTCGCCAGTAGCCTCCGAGCAACTGCCCGCTGCCACGAGAGACCGAGCTCATGTAGCCGTAAAGAGTGGCCAGAGCCGCGCCACCCCAGTCATAGCGCAAGATGTCCTAGACGTCCACCAGTGCACTGAGTAGGCAGAGAGGCACGG
The DNA here is from genome assembly GCA_036172215.1 of Camellia granthamiana. Taxonomy (NCBI): domain Eukaryota; kingdom Viridiplantae; phylum Streptophyta; class Magnoliopsida; order Ericales; family Theaceae; genus Camellia; species Camellia granthamiana. Next base: position 139,378,296 of record CM069903.1, on the reverse strand, counting down.
TGTTCGCCCGGTCGGCGAATAGTGTGGTCCCCAACAAGAACATCAAGAAGCCGCGTGCATACTGCTCTGCGGCGACCGCGGTCATCGGAGCTGCGTCAACGAGGAGAGGCTGCACCCGGAACTGCACCTCGAACCAAGAATAGCGGACAAAACCGGGGCGTGCCAAAGGCGGAGCCGCGCCAAGTAAATGAATCTGAGCGGCAGTCCACTCATCCATATCAATGTCGAAGGGGATCGGATCACCCCCAACCCCGATGCCGGTAAGCACCGAGAAGTCATAAGGGGTCATCGTCATGTCCCCAGTCGCCGATAGGTGGAATGAATCGGTGGTGTCCCACCATCTCTCTGCCAGGGCCGCGAGAAGAGGCCTGCAGGCAGTAAGTCGAGTCAGACCCCTGCAGAAAGAGCCGAAGCCCGCCTCGTCCACGATGTGTCGGACTGCCTCAGGAAGCTCCAAGTACCAATCTCGAGCCGTAACATTCCCATACCCGCGGATGGTATGGGAATCTCCCTGTTTACAAACAAATGGTTGCAAAGCAATATGAAATGCACAGTTCTGAGGGAACATGTTAAAGTCAATACAAATCTAGCATGCGTGCACGTTTTTTTTTTAGATTCAAACAGAAATCGGGTGCTGTTGCACTTACAGTAAACTACAATATGTGATGCAGCAGTGTGTTTTTTTTAGTAAATGCAATGCAAATATGGTGCACGTGTGCACATTTTTTTTCAGATTCAAGCAGATAACGGGTCATGGTAAGCCTACAGTGAACTACAGCATGTAATACGTCAGCGTATTCGAGTGGTTCGATTCAGTATAAATCTAGCATGTGTGCAGGTTTTCAGATTCAAATAAATACCGGGTATCGGTGAGTTTGCAGTGAAATACGGTGTGCCGTGTTTGGGTGATTGAGGCTGGTGCAGTGTGTGTGCATGTGTGTCGATCCTAAGCAGATGTCAGTTGTGAAGTTGTCTACGATCAACTACAGTATAGTATATCAGAGTTAAGCAAGTAAAGGTTGTAATCAGCTATGGCAGTTGACAGTTTACAGTTCTACATTGCAGAAAGTAAAGTAGAGAAAAGAATGTTACCTCGGAAGTGCCGAATGAGAGGTGCGAGGTCGGCTCGCGCAGCAGAAGCTCCGGGTCCAGAGCCCTGTCAAAACCGCGGAAATGGCGGAGTCCATCTGGCGGAAGTACGTGGATCGCCGGGCGGTAGGTCGCCGGGTCGAAGGGACGCTCGCTCAATGGGAGGAGCTCGACCCCGGGATCCATCTCATGATCCGGGGGAGTCCCGACGGGTGGAATGTCGTCGGCCATGACAGTGGTGGTGAGAAAATGGCCGGAAGAACCGGAATGTGAAGAGTCAACCAAAAAAGTCAACCCCGAGAGGGCCGGAAATGGCCGGAAAAGCCGGAAGGTGAAAAGGCACGGAAAGGAAGATGAAATCAAGGGGAACAAGTCCCGAAAAGGAGAAAATAGCAAAAGAGGCGCCGAAACAAAGTTTTGTTCGGTTCAAAATGTCCGAAACGCGGTGAACTTCGCGAATCGAACGACGGAAATGGCGCGAAAGCTCGAGGAAATGAGCGAATGAGAAGGAAAAGAGGCTCTAGAAAGAAAGGGCAAAAGTTTTCGGCGGTATGGAAGTGAAGAAATAGGGTTTCAAGCCCTATTTTATAAAACCCGAAGCAAAATGGCAAAACTGCCCCCGATCAGCCATTTTTGGCCGGTCGGCATTATTTTGTGCCGGTCGGCACAATATTGTGCCGGTGGATGATTTTATGCAGCCGGTGGCAGCCGGTGGCCTTCCCACCCAGCCGGTGGTGTTCCCAAGGATGTTTTTAGGCAAGATGAGGGGTCTTGGGTCTCCATAGATCAATAAAGTGCAAGAAGGTGCATCTCCGATGCTCAACCGGCCTCCGTTTTGACTTCGGACTGTATCTACCGTGAGTGGCACTCAGATTCAAGCAAAGATCGTATCCTTTTGTATCCTTTTGTTGTCTACAGAGATTCAGAAGTTGCCCCGTGTGTGTTGCACGCATTCATCACACTTTCCGGTGCGCCGCCTCGTGCCGTCTCGCACTTCCCTTGCGACTTGCATTCCATTTTCCATCCAATGAGGTATGCGTGCCTCATCTTGCATTTCATTGCATTTCGAGGTACGCGTGCCTCATTTTGCATTTCATCTGTGATCCGCGTGAGGTGTGCTACCTCACGTGTTTCACTCTGCATTTCATCTGTGATCCGCGTGAGGTGTACTACCTCACGTGTTTCACTCTGCATTTCATCTGTGATCCGCGTGAGGTGTGCTACCTCATGTGTTTCACTCTGCATTTCATCTGTGATCCGCGTGAGGTGTGCTACCTCACGTGTTTCACTCTGCATTTCATCTGTGATCCGCGTGAGGTGTGCTACCTCACGTGTTTCACTCTGCATCTCATCTGTGATCCGCGTGAGGTGTACTACCTCACGTGTTTCATTTTGCATTTCATTGCATCTCGAGGCACGTATGCCTCGTTTTGCACTTCTTTTTCCATCAGATGAGGTATGCGTGCCTCATTTCGCATTTCATTGCATCCCGAGGCACGTATGCCTCGTCTCGCACTCCATTTTCCCACCAATGAGGTACGCGTGCCTCGTTTTGCATCCCTTGTGGCATGCGTGTCACGTTCGCACAGTGCCACACGCAAGGTCCGGCGGGACCAAAAACACGCGCGGTCTGGCGAGACCTTAAACCCGCTTCATTGCATTGTCACGTGCTTTATTACGAGCACCATCATGCATGTATGCTTTGTATCGTTGCCCCGTCCGGTCTGGCGAGACCTTAAACACGCACGGTCTAGGAGACCTTAAATCCTCGGGAGGTGCGAGACCTTCGGTGTGTTAAGTCGCCCCTCATTACATTTGGCATGCATTTCATCGCGCCATTTAGCGCACCCTCATTGCACTCCATTTTCCATCTTGTGAGACACGCGCGTCTCGTTTGCCCCATTTGCATCCGCATGCGTGTCCCATTCGCATCACACTCACTTAAAGTGTTGTGTAAACAGTTGCCCCCCCGGTCTGGCGAGACCTTAAACACGCACGGTCTAGGAGACCTTAAATCCTCGGGAGGTGCAAAACCTACAGTGCGTTAAGATATGCACTTCATCGCATTCGGCATGCATTATGTCACACTGACTTGTGCACCGCATCTCAATTCTTGCGTTGTCATGCATTCGTAAAGCCGCGTGTTGCCGCACATTTCAAAACAAAAAAACATGCATTGTCATGCATTGCACATGGTCTAGGAGACCTTAAATCCTCTGAAGGTGCAATTCCTTCGGTGTTTGTCGTGCCCGAACGACTTTCGGTGGTCTGGTAAAGCCACCTATCTGTGTTTGCAGTGAGTTCCTAGGAGACCAATGGGGACGGTGAAAACTAGAGTTTGAACGGCTTATGCCTAGAACGCAAAGGTTCGGAATTTCCGAGACTAAAGTCTGGTTTAAATACCCAGGGGGTGTACCCTCGGCTTGAAATCTGTATGGAAGCCCCATAGGTTGAGGCGGCGTGTCTACGCCTCAATTCTGGATACTGAACCAACCTAGTATATCGCCCTGTCGGGAGAATAGGGAAAGCTGCAGTCATAGCCATTGCATCACATGCATATCATGCATCATTAATACTGTATATGTCATGCATTCCAAAAATTTTCAAAAGCAACAAAATAAATACAAAAACACATGCATTGTCATGCATCGCATTTGTAAATAGTGCATATGTCATGCATCATTTGTATATACTGCATATGTCATGCATTTCAAAAAAAAAACAAATCAAAAAAGAAACATGCATGTCATGCATCGCATTTGTAAATAGTGCACATGCCACGCATTCCATTGCATTTTCCCCAGCAGATCGCATCACTTGCATTGCCTTATCCATTGTAAGTATCCATTCCATTGCATATTGTAAATATTGCATTTTAGTTGCATGCATCCACTGCATCACCCTCCATCTATGGCTCGCGCCTTTCCTTGTTGAGCTTGGTCTGGTATGTGCTCATACTTTTCACGTCTATACACTCATAGTTCTGCGTGCGCTCGCGCCTTGAGGGCTTCGACACCTTTTCTATGTTAGACATGGCTTGTACGTGTACATGCCTTTCCTAGGCGAGATTTGGTTTGGCCCGCGTGCCATATCCATTGTATCATCTATCCATCATATTACATTATAGTGTAATTGTTGCATCCGGCATTAGGATCATTATTCCCTCCTCAGCGGGTCGTTACCCCACTTATGTCATCCCACCCAATACTTGTTCTCGTGTCCGTCTACATCACTCATAGTTCAGACATCGTTCTATGGTAGACGGACTTGCTACTTTCATCAATCTATTTGACATATGTGTGGTTTTGAACCGCTTACGAGTGAATCATGATTCAATTGCCTTGCATGTAGTTCGCATTAGTTCTAATTGCATTGCATTATCATTTGCATTATTCATACATAGTTTTGTATATATTGCATAGCATCCATCAGTCGCATTGCATATGTCGTGCATGTTGCTAATCATATTGTACCTGTTAAGTTTGTTTTCTTTTCAGGCACGATATTGTATGTACGGTTCATTTACCGCTGGTGGAACCAGGCGAGCCGCACAGGTATTGTATCTCCCGAGTGAGACGTTTTGAGAATTTCATAATTCTCTTACAACCTTTCTGCATTGTAGTGTAGACTGTTGCATGCTAGCTTATAACTGTTGCATGTGTGCTTCATTACAGTTTTCTTTGCATGATCATAAGTCATGCTCGGCTTCTTGCATTTTCAGTTGCACTTTGCCCCTGCCTTCGGGCGCATACCTTGTTTTGTCTTGCATGTTTGTCCAAGTCTTCGGCCTTGTCAAAAATGGGTCGTCTCTGGACTTTGACATTCACTCCCGTCATTGTTATGACTTTCGAGTTCTGTCAAAGAGGGGCAACTGTAGACACCCCATTTTTGACCGTCCTCAAGACTTGGACGTCACCGTTGGAACACTCGGTGATTATCCATGTTTGTGTTCGTTTGGAGTTCCCGGAGTTCTCGGCTCGCGCGCCTTACCTCAGGACCTCCGAACTCGACCGTTAGTGTTTGGTTTTGCACCAAACACTTGTGTTTTCCCTTGGAAGGGCAGGGAATGCTTTGTGAGGCATTCCCATACACCACCGGCTGTGGCTAGAGGCCACCGGCTGGCTGTAGTGGCCACCGGCACTATATTGTGCCGGTCGGCACTATTTTGTGCCGGTCGGCACTAAATTTTGGCAAAATGACCATTTTGCCCTGCCGACCACTGTGCACTTGCTTTCTGAGATATTTTCAGACAGCTGTGTGCCTTTAGCTTCCCCTCCATACACGTGTATGGAGGGATGAGCCCTTGTTTGCTTAGCTTGTAAGTCTTACAAGTTCTATAAGAGGAAGGCTCTTCTTCTTGGCTTAAGGTTGGGAATTCTTGAGAGGTTTCAACCATTTTAGAGAGAGACCAAGCTCTGGTTTTAGGTTAGATCATATATCTATCTTATCTCTCCCCTTTCTTGCTTACTTAGTACACTAGGTGCTTTAGTTCATACTTTTGCACACAAGCACCTAGTGCTCCACCTTCCTTTGGTTCTTGAGGGTCCAGAGGTTTGTTTTGAAGCTTTGGAGCTGGTTTGGTACTCAAGGAGGCCAACACATCATCTTTGTTGAAGAGGCTTCAAGGGTAAGACACTAACTCTCTTTTTACCCCATTCTTGTACCTTCCTTTTGCTTGCTTTATAACAGTTTTTGGGCTTAGTGTTTGGCACATAAAAGTTCTGATTTTTGACCCTCTTTATTGTATATTAAGAGTGCTTAGTGGTTTGGGGAGGTTTGACCCCCTTTAGACCTTGAAAAGGGTCCCTTTTTGTGCTATTTTGGAGAGATCCGGGACTAGAGTTTTTGGGCCTCTCCACCACTGAAATCTTGAGGGATTTCAGTGGTGGGGATGGTGCCATAAAGTCCTAGGAAGGAGAGGGCCACCCCCTCTCCTTGTTGTCCTTGAAAAGGGCATGTTTTTGGCCTCCAAAGGAGCACCATGTTTGAGTGTGTGTTGAGCATGTTTAGGTTGTTTTCCATGCTTATATTGCCATGATATAACATGTTTCTAAGTTGGTTTTGGTCTCCTATGCATGCTTAGCATAGATCCCATGTAATGCCTCTTTGTTGCTTTAACATGCCTAGGTTGTGTGCCTCCATTTCTAGTATGTTTTAGACTTGTGTTTGTGAAAATTTTGTGCTCATATTACCATGTTTTAGGTCTGTCCATAAGTATTTTGGTCAATCTTGGCATGTTTAATATAGCCCCTTTGCATTTGGCTTGTTGGCCTTGAGAGTATGAGTGTGTAGCATGCCATGCTTGCTTCATTTTTGATAGTTTGGAACCATCTAGCATGCTATTTCAGACTTTTTGGTGTGCTTGTATGCATGCTTTAGTTGCTTCTTTAATGCTTTAAAAGCATGAGTTGAATACTCCATGTTTTGGTCATGTTGCATGCCTTTGTACTTGAGCCTCTTAGATGCCATCTAAGTAGTCCTTTGGGCCTATTTTAACATGCTAAAAATCTGTTTTGGGTTGATCAATGCATGCCATAATTGCTTTGTCTTGGTTTGGTTCAAACCCCCATTGACTTGCCTTGAGCCTAGGCCATTTGCATGCTTTGTTTGGCATGCTTCATTGCATGATTTGGCATCATGTTTAACTTGAATTTCAGAGCTTTAAGTGCATACTAGTTGCCCATGTTTGGTCTCTTTAAGTGTGCATGAGAGTTGCTTTTGTATGCCTAAGTCTTGAGCCTTAACACTTGCATGTGTGTGTGTGCATTTGGTCTCATTTTCTAGGCACTTTGGCCACTGATTTTAGGCCCATTTTGAGTTGCCTAATTCATGTCTAAGTCCATCATTTCATTGGTTTGCATGCTTGCCTTATATGCTTGTTTGCATGCTTGCATAAGTGTATCACATTGTCCACATTGCATGCCTAGTTGACATACTTAGGATTTCACCACATTGACATGCATACCAAGCCTCTTGAAGTGAGTTTGATAGAGGTTTGGTACCCCTTTGGTGCCTATGTGATTTGCATGCATTTGAAAGTGAAGTTGCATTCTTGGTCCTTAGGGCCATCATGCATGAAAATGCGCGATTGGTGGTCCGGGAATCGAGGCACATACCTCTTTGAGTCAATAACATGATAAGGGGTGTGTATAGTGCATAAATACCTTGAATCACATTGCCATGCATTTTGCTGTCCTCTGCTGCTGTGAGTTGCAGGTTTTGCAGGCACTTTGTGCCGGCCGGCACTATTTAGTGCCGACCGGCAGTCAATTGGCAGCCGGTGGTTGAACTCAGTGCCGGTGGCCACATACTTCAGCCGGTGGTGTTCTACCCCAGCCGATGGTGATCTCCAGTGCTCTGAGAAGTGGTTCTGAGACTTTGGCAGTCTGCAGAGGAGGACAGCAGGGAAAACAGAGGCACACTTGCATGGCAGTGCGATTCCGAGCGAGTCCCGGGCACGCGCATGCATCCGGCCCTCATCCCGAGGCGATTTACTGTTTTTATTAGATGAATTAAGTTATTTGATTAATTTATTTAATTTGTAATAATTAGCTTGCGTAGTTGATTATCTGTATTATTATTTTGGTCCCTCCGAGCGAGGGCAAATTTGTAATAAGTGTGTGTGAGTGGGTGCATGTCTTCCAACCCCCATTTCTTTCTACCCTTTTATTTACCTGCTTATGATGGTAGATTAGGGCACATCTAAATTAGCATACCTTATGCAATGCATGCGTGCTTTCATGCATTTGTTTACATACATCGGGCTCGGTACATCATACAAACTGCATCGTACTTTCAATTCCAAAATTGAATACGTGATAGTTGTTGCATTTCATGTGCCATGCTTAGGATAGCCGAGCCTGTCTAGATTACATTCCGTATGCGATGCATTAGTCACTTAACATAAACTAGGTCATGCATGTTTTGCTAACTGGTTTCTTGTTTTGGCACGGAGTACGATGTAAGTTTTATGCTTTAGCATGTCGCATGCGTGTGAATGTTAACATGACAGTATGCCTGCCATGCGGCTAAGTGCTTATGTGATAAACTGCTTGAATGCCTGTGGGTGGAGGTTGGATTGCGTGAGTTGGAATAACTCGTTGAAATCCGCATTTTAGCCTACTTGCGAGTAGCAAAATCTAACACGTTTTTCGAGATAAAACGGATATGCAATGTTTATTTCCAAGTTAGGCAATCTAGTCTATACTTTTGTGTTGTGCGCATCACATAGTAATTCTAGGTTAATAACCGGAATAAGAACGCATAAAGTTTTCAAAAACGGATATCACGGTTAGTAGAGGCCGGTCTTCGGACCGGGCGAAAGGGGGTGCTCATAGCTGACCTTCCCCGATCGTACCCAAGCTCCCGAGCCAAGACCACTTTGGTGATGACGGACACGTGGCCTTCGGCACCGAGTCAGGGTTTCCTAAATTCCCCATTTTAAAATATTTAGGTGGCGACTCTGTAATCTGGCAAAGCAGTCCATGTTTGGCACTACTTTTTCAAAAATCTGTTTTCTCAAACGATTTGCCGGATTTGGACTCTTTGGTTCAGATTAAGAACCGTGACATTTTGAGTCCTTCGAACTGTAGTGCCCCCAATATGAACCGAACGGGACTTAACCCTCCCGGGATGCGTTCGGGGACGTCCACACCTCCCTCAGAGCCCGTCTCGGCATCACTTCCACTTTCAGATCCCGAGCCAGCATCCTCATCTCCACTCTCAGATGACTTAGCATATAGACTCACTGCCTCATCGGAGTCACTAGCCTCAGCATCATCGTCACTCAAAATGGGCTCTAAGGGACTGCTCTGGCCTCGGGTGCCCCTATCTCTGCCTCAGCCACGAGCTGGGGCCTATTTCTCTCTCCTCACTACTGCTAGAGGAGGTGCTGCCGGTGCTGGTGTTATTGCTGCTGCTGTCGCCGCTAGTGTCCTCGACACGAATAGAATCTGAAAAAAATAGTTGTCAACAAATCAGCTTCAATGTGTGTATCAGATGCAGGCATAGTATGCAGAAATCAGGTACAGTGAGAGTACAGTGTGCCAATGTAGTGTATCAGTACAGTTTGGGAAATATTACAGTTAAAATGCCGATGTATCTGTGGAAATGTGATAACATGATGCACAACAGAGTTAGTAATAAAATGCATGTTGAACTAAAGGAAATTACCTGGATACCATGGAGACAAAACAACATCTCCCTCCTTTACACCATACCCATCAGAGAAGCGACCAGCTCGAGGAGGCTCCTTGTATACTCTATAGATGGCTGCAAGTGTGTTTGGTTGATCAATGTTTGGAATAAACATATCTAAAATGGAAATGTGGGGGTGCAAATTGTAAAGTATGGTCCATACTTGAGACGTGCTTCGAACTCCGACATACTCGTGCCCAGCTTCTGCCGGCTTGATCGAAATTTGGTAAGTAGTCCCAGTCGGTCACCAGTATGTGAGCACAGTGGGAAGCTTCGGCCAATGGGTAGTCTACTCAACGGGAGGAGCCCCTCTAATATGGGCCCTGGTCACCTGAGTCGTCTCACCCACCACAAAACCCCTACTCCCTCGCTTGCGTGAGCGCCCTTCAGAGGAGGCATAAGGTGGGTCTAAATAAATGTTGTGTAATTGCCCTCTCCTCTGAAGAAGTCAGCGTCTAGGCCTACCATAAACTGAATGACTGCACCAACTAATAGGCTATCCGTTGTACGCATAGACGCTGGGGGTGGCATCGGAACGACTGGATCAGGTAGGCCCACAGTCTAGTGTATGAATCTCTCGCTCAAAAACCAAGCTCGGCAGACTAGGCCCTCCAGTAGAATCCGGAAGCGCCATGTGCCCCAAGCTCTAAAGATATCAACCGTAGGAATAGATAAGAGACAACAAGAGGGAGCTCCTCCATAGGCTCTGGAGCGAGGGTTGAAAAATATGCATAAACCTATAGCTGCAAGGAAAGGGCAGTGCTTATCAACCGTAGGAACAGATATAGAAAGTGCAAAGCAAAAAGCAGAGGTGTTGAACAGATATAAAGCAAAAAATATGAAATAGAAAGTATGGATGCAAAGAAAGAATTGAAATGCATACCTCCCAAGCTCGCCAGTAGCCTCCGATCCGCTCTCCCCTTATACGGGAGGTAGAGCTCATGTAGCCATAAAGGGTGGCGAGGCCAGCTCCGTCCCAGTTGTTGAATCGCACCCGGGGCAATGTCACCAAGGCGCTTAGCAGGTATAAACCCACGATGTTCCACCTGTTCGAAAACAAGGTGGTACCGAGGACAAACATTAGGAAGCCCTGGGCATACTGCTCCATTTACTCCAATGTCTCAGGCTCGCTCCAGCGAAACTGCTCGACAAACCAACTGTATCTCACCATGGCTGACCAATACAGAGGTGGACGGGCTCCCAACAGGTGGACCCAAGCAGTCTCTCACTTGCCCATGTCTGTGTCAAAAGGGATCGGATCACCCCCTACTCCTAAGCTTGTGATCATGGCAAAGTCGTAGGGAGTCATCGTCATTTCCCTGGCAGTAGAAAGGTGGAAGGAGTTAGTGGTGTCCCACCACCTCTCCACCAACGCTCCAAGAAGGAGGAGGCTCGCTATGACGTGTGACAGTTCAGAGCAGAAAAAACTGGAGTCAGCCTCATCGATGATATCTCAAACCCTGACAGAAAGCTCATTGTACCAGTCCCTTGATATCGTTACTCTGTATGTAGGCACGGGAGTCTCCCTGTAGCAGACAAAAAGAGTGAATTAGGTCATCATAAAAGAGGAAGCAAATGAAAGATAATGCAAGAAATGCAGTTAAAGAAAATGCAGGAATGTATAAAAATAGAGTTCATACCTCAGTAGTGCTGGAAGAAAGGTGGGAGTTTGGCTCCCTCAACAGGAGGTCCTCTGGTACACTGCGAGCAAAATCGCTTAAATGCCTGATGCCTCTAGGCGGTAACATGTGTGTGCAGAGATGGTATGTCGCAGGATCAAAGGGCCGCACTCTCAATGGTAACGGCTCCAGCTCGAACTTTGGTGCAAACTTCGCCTCAAGGTCAGCCTCAATGTCCTCTGCCGCTCCGCTGGCCTCAACAACTGCTAGCTCCTCTACTTCGGCTATAGGTGGAAACACAGGTGGAACCTCGGAAGGAGCTCCGTCATGAGGCATATCGTCTGCCATCTAGAAAATGGGTGAAAAGTAGGTGAAAAGTGAAGAAAAATGGAGAAAAGAAGGTAAACTTAGAAAAAGTCAACCCTATGAGAGAAAATGAGAAAAAAAGTCAAAACACGGGAAAATTCACACAAGCTGAGAGAAACTCGAGGGGAACAAGCCCAAAGTGGTGAAAATGAAGAAAAAACGACGAAATCAAAATCTAATCGGTTCAAAATGTAGAGAATCATGAGGGTTTTACGAAAACAGTTTGCGTGGGGTGTTGGAAAATGCGTACAAAGCACAGATCTAGAGAGAGAAAGTACCTAGAGAGAGAAGACAAGTGATTTCGGCCTTGTGGGTGTGAGGAAATGAAGTGTGTTGATCTATACTTAAAGACTCGAGCCAAAAAGACTATTTTGCCCCGAAACTGCCACGGGTGGCCGGCAGGCCACATCCGTAGACGACAGGCCTAGACGGAGGCCAGCAAGTGGCCGGCGGCTTCTCCTAGTTGACGGCAGGTGGCCGGTGGCTCTTAGTTGGGTCCTGATGCTGTTCTGTGCTTCTACTTCCTGAGTAGTGTATAGAAGGTTCTGTTTTGGGAGCTTGCAGCTGCGTTCCAGTGTGTGAAGATGGCCCACTTGCCACTGTGAACGAGATGTATCCTTTTTTAGCATGTTATAATGCCTCCGAGAGGTAAATCAAAGGTTATCACCGGATATCGTCTTATTCGTTTTGTCAAATTACGTCTTTGTTCTCTTTCGTTGCATAGAATGTGCATTTTCACATATACATATGCTTCATGCTTGTCTTGCATCATTTTTGATTCGTGCATAGAACATGCCGTCAATTTTGTATATAATATGCTCTTGTTTCATGCATAAAATATGCTTTTGTTTCTTGCATAAAACATGCCTTCAATTAACATCATACGTCGGTTGTCTATCTTGCATGGAATATGCGTTGTCACATTATTGACTTATTCACTTTGTGCATCTATTGTACTTGTTCACTTTGTGCATCTATCGCACTTCTCCATTTTGTGCATTTATCGCACTTGCTCACTTTGTGCATCTATCGCACACGCTCTTTCCTCTTTGCATCTTTTGTTGTGTATCTCAAGACACGTGAAGTGCGACCCTAGGCGTGTTTTATCTCGGGACGCGTGAAATGCGGGCCCGAGCGGTTTCTCTTTTATCTTAAGATATATGAAGCGCGGCCCTGGGGGTGTTTTATCTCGAGACGCGTGAGGCACGAGCCTAAGTGGTTTCTTTGGTATCTCAAAACGCATGAAACGCGAGCCCGAGCGGTTTCTTTTATATCTCAGGACGTGTAAAGCGCGACCCCCAGCAGTTTCCTCTTTTACTTGTATCTCAGGATGCGTGAAGCGCGACCCTAGATATGTTTTATCTCGGGACACGTGAAGCGCAGCCCTGGGCATATTTTATCTCGAGACGCGTGAAACGCAACCCCGAGCGATTTTTGTTTCTCAGTTTCTCAGGATGCATGGAACACAACCCTGAGCTGTGTTTTCTGTCCTCATCTCGTGTTTTGGCGTGGTCAGAGTGTGTTTTAGATCTTTTTGTATGGAACCTGTGTTGGTTTTAAACTTGAAGTTAATCATTCATATATTGTTATCTTGTTATTGCTTGTTGTATCTGTTATTGCTTATTGCATCATCATGTATGATCATGAGTTTTCAAAGTAACCGGTTTCGCGAAGCGTGTGAGTCCAGCTTTCAAAATTTTCTTCATACATATCATTTGCATCTTACCTCAAAACTACGCTGGTTTGATTCCTTGCAAAGGGATACGTAGGCAGCCTGTGATTGCAACCATTTATTTTTGTCATAATTGTTTGTCCAAGTCTTATGGCCTAGTCAAAAATGGGTCGTCTTCGGGCTTTGACATTTACTCACATCATTTCATGACTCCAAGTTCTGTCAAAGAGGGGTAACTGTAGACACCCCATTTTTTACCGCCTTTACGACTTGGATCACCGCTTGCACACCCAATGATGAATATGCTTGTCAAGTGGTCGAAGTCCTCAGCGGAATGCCACAGCTTTGAGCATTTCAAACCTACACACCTATTGCTTTATTTTTTGACCAAAACCTTGGATTTTCAAGCTTGCAACCTTTTGTGGCATGCCGGCCACTGCTATGGGCTACTTGCCACTGCTTCTAGTTGCCGACCACAAGTGTGTTTTGCAGATATTTTTCTGCCAGCTGTTGGCACAGATGCATGCACCTCCTTACACGTGTATGTATTGATATTTCTGGGGGAGTTGCATGGTTTTCTATAAATAGAAAGCCTCCCCTTCCATTTTTAAGGTTAGAATTTTTAGAGAAAAAATTATCTCTCTCTCTCAATTCTCTCTCTCTCTTTTTCTCTCTTGTAATTTCTGAACTTTTTGCAAGCTTTTGCCTATACATCCTTAACCAAACCTCTCCATCTTTGAGCTGAGGTACCTTTGAGCCTTGTTTGAGCTCTTGAGGATGTGTTTGCCTTGATTTGTTATCTAGAATTGGTTATTCTCTTCAAGAGGTATAAAGCTTTGCTTATCTACTTGCTTTATTTACTCTTTTTCTTATTGTTTTCCCACTGTTTTTGGGCTGTATAAATTCTGTATTTTTGGGTTGAAACTTGTGGTTTAAGGCCAATAAGGATTGAGGGGTGGTTCACCATTCTTTACACCTTACTTGCAAGGCCTTTGCCCTTGTGTTTCCCATCCCTTCACTATCATATTTTGGGCTTTTAAACACTGATTTTTAGAGTTATTTTAGTGGCTAAAATCATGGTTTGAAGTCCAAAATTCGAGAGGTTAGCCTCCCCTCCTTGTGTCTTTCTTACTAGCCTAGCATGCTCTATGTTTTAGCGTATTATTCTAGCTTTTTTTGTCTTAATTCAGCATGTTTTAGGACTTATTTAGCACTATTTTAGGACTATTTTCAGTGTTCATTGCATTTGAACCTTGTATTGCATGCTTGTAGTGTAATTGTCCTCATAGTTTGGTGTTTAGGCCATAGCCACCATCCTATTTGAGTTGATAGCATTCATTTCATGCTTTCCTTACTTGTGATCACCTTTAATCACCTATGCAACCTCCCTCCTTTCTTGGCTTTTGCTTTGCTTTGCTTTGAGAGTTGTTTCAAACCTATTGTTCTCTTCAGCATGAGATTAAGGTTGTCATATTTAATGGTTTAATAACTTTTAGGGGTTCATTATCAACGGCATGACATCTCTATCATGCCTTAAGCCAACACCTGGTTTGACACTTCTTTCCATTAGAGGACTTAAACTCACCTTTGGACTTCATTGATTAAAGAATTGAAAAGCAACTAAAATGGAGTAATAAAATTAGTGATTAAAAAATGATGCAAGATAATAAGTTGGTTTGGGTTCAATCGGACGTTAATTGAACCCTTGAGTCTTGAGTCGTTTCATACTCATTAGTGATGAAAACGGTTCAAGATTTCATTGTCAACTACTTCCCTTGATCATTCATGATAAGGAGGTAGTTTTGAGAGTCTTATTTTGTTGCATTCATTGAACTTGCACACTTGGTTCATAAGCTATCATGCAACGAAATTGCATCCATTGATGGTTTGTGAATCAAACTTACTACTCCTTTGAGCTGTTTGATGATAAAGAGAGGTGAGTTATGCAAACAACCCTTGAGAATACCATGTTCCTGCTGTAGCTCGGCTTTTTCGCGCCCCCTTTCCGAAGCTAAAAAAGAAAGCCCTAGAGTTCGGACTCTCGCGGTTCTGAATCTAATCTCACAAATGCAATGTGAAACTAATAAACACCAAAGAGTCCAAATCCGGCAAATCGTTTTGGAAAATTGATTTTGAATCAAAAGTGCCAAAATTTGGACTGCTTTGCTAGATACAAAGTTGCCACCTAAATATTTTATTTTGGGAAAATTTAGGAAACTCATGACTCGTGCCAAAGGCCACATGTCTGTCATCACCAAAGTTGCCTCGGCTCGGGAACTTAGGTACGAGAGAGGAAGGTCATGAATTGAGCAACCCCACTCGCCCGATCAAAGATCGACCTTTACTAATCATGGTATGATTTTTATCAACATTATGTGTTCTTATTCCAGTTATTAAGCTAGCTTTACTATGTGATGCACACAAGCAAGTATAGACTAGTTTACTCAATTTGAAACAATTCAATTCATGTTTGCTTTTGAAAATGGTTTGAATTTGCCACCTCAAGTGGACTTAAAATTTGCGGATTTACTACTCAATAAAGTGGACTTAAAACTTATATTTGTTGAATCATTTCAATTCAAACAACAAACCTTCATCCACAGGCATTCATGCAGTTTAGCAAGTAAACATTTAGCCTCATGGCAAGCATGCTAAACATGGCAACATTCACATTCATGCAAGTATGCTAAAGCATAAAACTCACCTAGTACTTCAAGCTAAGAAGATATAAGTTAGAAAAATATGCATGATTCCTAACTATGCCTAATGCAACACATGCAATATGTAATTAATAGGTTTGGCTACTAATATGGCATATGAAGCAATTTGATAACATGCAGTTAAACACGTATTCAAAAAATGTATTGAAATGACAATGCAGTTTGAATGATGCGCCGAGCCTCGGTACATGTAATACGAATGAATGGATGCAAGTATAAGGTATGCTAATTGAAACATATCCCTAATCTAACCATCAAAACCGGGGTAAATAAAAGGGAAAAAGATGCGAGGTTGGAAAACATACACGCATTCATGCATACTTATTGCAACATTACGCCCTTGTAAAGGAGGGTCCGAATGAAACTAGCTAAGCTACACTACTTAACTAATTATTACAACACTTGAAATGAATTAACAAACTATCCTAAGCTAATTAATTATTACAACACACTTAACTAATTAATCAATTAGACTAAGCTATTTAATTAATTAATTACACAACATGAACTAGTTAACTAATCTACTTAAATAGTTACAACATTTGCATGAATTAGCTACAACTAATTAACTAAGCAAATTAACTAAATGGCCTCGGGAAACGAGGGATGCATGCATGCTCGGTTTTTTCACCTGAAAAACATCCACTATCTGCTACTAATTGCCTCTGTTGCACAACACTTTCACTGTTTTCCTTCTCCAGATCAACACTGCTCTGCTTCAGAAGCATAACACTGAATTTTTCATTGGTGGCTGGCTGGCCACAAATGAGGGTTTGCCGGCCAACACTGAGGGGTTGCCAGCCATTGGAGGTGGCTTGCCGGCCACTGAAGCCAAGTCTTTCCTTGCTGCAACAGAGAACAAAATAGAGCAAGAAATGGGTGGTCTCACAGGTTGTTTGTACCATGTATCGCCCCTTATCATCAACACAAGCTCAAAGAAGTGATACATTTGGCCCTCAAACCATCAATCAAGCAATTTCTATGCATGATGGCTAAGGAACCAATTTATAGAAGTTCAATGAATGCAAAATAAGACTCAAATGCCATCACCCTATCATGCATGATCAAGGGCAACGGAGACCTAGGAAAGTGGCACATTTCATCATTTTTTAGTATGAAATGTCCCATTTTCCTTGTGTTCAAATTAACGTCCGGTTTGAACACATGCAATGCAACACAAAGAAATGCTTATCTTGCCATTTTTATTTACCAATTTTGTTTACACATTTTAATTACCAAATCATTCTTTAATCAATTTGCCCATTGATGAGTGTCCTCTAAGATGAGAGAAGTGTCAACCAAGGGATAATGTAAGGCATGAGAGAGATCATGTCGTTGATAATGAACCCTCAAAGAGGATTAAACCATTAAGCATGACCTCAATCTCAAGCTTAAAGGATCCCAACCTCAAAAGCAAATGAAAGAGTGAAGCAAAGAGGGAGGTTGCAGAGTTTATAATGCTGAAATGGAGTGAAAAACAACACCAAAAGATGCTATCAACTCAAACAAGAGGTGTCTAAGACCCTAAAACACCAACTTATGAAGACTTTTACACTACAACCATGCAAAACAAGACTCAAATGAACTAATCAGCCCAAATCAGAGCTAAAGCAAGCTATTTCAAAGGCTAAAACATGCTGGACTTGAGCTAAGTTAAGCTAAAAAACATGCTAACATATGGAGCTAACTAGGCATGCAAACAAGACACAAGGAGGGAAGGCTAACCCCTCCAAATTTGGACTTCAAAATGAGTTTTTTGCCACTGAAAAACCTCTGAAATTCAGTGGTTAAAAGGCCCAAAAAAGTTGGTTTGAAAGTGGTGAACAAAGGTATAAAAGCTTTACAAACAAAGAAGTAAGAAGGGTGAACCACCCCCTAACTGAAAATGGCCTTAAACCACCACATTTAGGCCACAAAAATAAAGTTTTTTACAGTTCAAAATCAGCCCCAAAACAATAGAAGAAGATGGCAAAGCAAGTATGTAAAACAAGCTAACAAAGCAAGAGTTATACCTCTTGAAGCTAAGGCACAAATTAGGCAACAAAGCAAGCCACAACCACCTTTTAAAGCTCAAAAAGGGTCTCGGGTAATCTCAGCCCAAAGAGAAGCAACTTTGGTTAAGGAAATGTATGCAAAAGTGTAGAGACACTAAGACCCCAAGCACAAAATTTCAAGAGAGAGAGAGAGAGTTTTGTAGAGAGAGAGAAAATTTTGCTCCAAAATTTTCTAACCTTTTGCAATGGGGGAGAAGGTCCCATACTTATAGAAAAACAAGCGTTTGGCTGAGTTATATCAGTCTATACACGTGTATGGTGATCAAGCCCATTGTGCCAACAGTTGGAACAACTGTCAAGAAAATATCTGCAAAAAGGCATCAATGGCCAGCAGGCTACTAATGTGGCCGGCCAGCCAGCCAGCCACCAGTGATGGTCGGCAGGCCACTTGGGTGGCCAGCAGAATCAATTGGTGGCTGGCAGCCACCAAGGGTTGCAAACTTGAAGATTTTGGTCCAAAATAGGGCGCAGAATAGATGGGGTTTGAAGGCTCAAGATAGGGCATTCCGCTAAGAACTTTAGGCACCAAAACGAGCATAAATAGTCACAATCATCATGTGCACAAACGATGATGTCTAAGTCTCGAGGACGGTCTCGAGGACGGTCAAAAATGGGGTGTCTACACCTGCTCTGTTTGCTCTCTGTTGCACTGGGAAAATCCAATCATCAGTGGCCGACAGGCCCCTTTTTGTGGCCGGCTGGCCATCACTTCTAGTTTGCCGACCACCAGTGCAAAATCCAGCAGTGTACTTTTGAAGCATAACAAAATTGGTCTTGAGGTGAAAATCAGTGTAAGTGTTCTACTGTGCAACAGAGGCATCTGGCAACAGAAACAGTGGCTTTTTCGGGTGGAAGTTCGTGCACGCATAGGCATTCCTCGTTTCCCGAGACGGTGTAATTAGAATAGCTAGCTTAGCACTCTTTTCATGTTATATTCATGTAAATAGTTAGTTCAATTAGTTAATTAATTTCTTGTAATAATTAGTTAAGTAGCTTAGTTAATTTATTCATTTGGGTTTGTAATAGTTAGTTAATTAGCTTTGCTTTAGTTAGTTAGTTAGTTTATTTATTCGAACTCTCCTTCATGAGAGCGCAATGTTGTAATAATGTGTATGTCTTCTAACCCCACGTCTTTCTCCCTTTTATTTACAAGCTTATGATGGTTAGTTTAGGGCATCATGCTTTGTTTAGCATAATTTATGTTTGCATCCACTTGTATTGCATGCACCGAGGCTCGGTTCATCATTCTAACAATGCATTGTCGTTTAAACTGCTTCTTTGAATACATGTTTAGACATGCTAACAAATTGATTCACATGCCATGTTAAGTAGCAGAGCCTATTTAGATTGCATATTGCATGTGTTGCATTAGTTATATTGTATAGTTAGGATCATGCGCCTTTCTAACTTTATCATCTCTTTTGGCTTGGAGTACTAGGTAAGACTTTACTTGCTTTAGCATATTGCATGGATGTGGTTGTTGCCATATCAAAGCATGTTCACCATAAGGCTAAGTACTTAAGTGATAAACTGTTTGAATACCTATGGATGAAGGCTAGTCGCTTGAATTGAAATAATTTGAGTAATGTTTATATGCGATCACTTTTTCAAGTGGTACATATTCAAAACAATTTTCAAAACCAAACATGAATCGAGTGTTCCAATTTTTGCAATTAGTCTATACTTGTGTGTGTGTGCATCACATAGTAATGCTAGCCTAATAAATTGAAACAAGAGCATATAATGTACATAAGATTCATATCATGATTAGTAGATGCCGATCTTTGATTGGGCGAGCGGGGGTGCTCAATTCATGACCTTCCTCTCTCGTACCTAAGTTCCCGAGCCGAGACAATCTTGGTGATGACGGACACTTGGCCTTTGGCACGAGTTATGGGTTTTCTAAATTTCCAAAAATATTTAGGTGGTGACTCTGTATCTGGCAAAGTAGTCCATTTTTGGAAATTTGATTCAAAATCAATTTTTCAAAATATTTGTCGGATTTGGACTCTTTGGTATTTATCTATTTCACATTGCACTTGTGAGATCAGATTCAGAACCGCAGGAGTCCGATACTGTAGGGCTTATTCGTCTTCCGAGAGGGGGCACAAAAAGTCGAGCTACATATGCTGGTTACTTACAAATGATATAATAAATAATGTAACTTGACAGTTTCATGAAAGTGACCCTACAAACACTTATAAGCATGCATCTATAAACATCGTGAAAATAATTGTGAAATTCCTATATCGATTGAAATATTAAGTTACAATATCATTCTATTTTCTTAAAAAAACTATTCTATATTTTCTACATACATAAAAATATACTAATGATTAATGTTATATTTTTCATCATGCAAGATATTCGTGGCATAGAAAATGAGACTTTAGAGGGTAATTTGTGTGATCAAATTGGGTCGTGTAATGGGCTGAGAAGGGCACCTCGGTCGTGAGCAAAATGGATGATAGGCCGACCAAAGGGTTAGACCTAGCTAACAAACTACAGGACAAGCGAAGGGGGCAGAGCTACCCGTAGCTTGATACGGCTCGTATGAAGGACTGACAAGTGGTGCGGTCAACAGTAAACCGAAACATGGTAAATCAGTTAAGCATAGCCAGCCGAGCGGAGTGTTTGCCATCTCACTTGGCTTGCAGTGATATGGGTGTTTTAAGGATAAGTATTATCCTCAGGCATACGACCCCTAGGAGAACTCTGCTAAGGAGAGTTAGAATCCTACTAGGATTGTGCCTAGCGGAATCTATAAAGGCTTATGACAAAACCCCACCACAAGTATTGCAATTCTTATTCACAAATACATAGAGCTTATTGTCTATTGTCTACTTGCTGACTTAGGCATCGGAGGGGTTTGTGGCACACACTTACCAGCTAGCTCACGTGTGTTTCCAAGTAGCAAAGCGGTGACATTTGGAGGATGGCAAACTTGGCCAACAAGATTATATGAGAAGATTATTTCGTGCTCATACAATTGGCGCCGTTTGTGGGAAGTTTTTTTTACAGAGAACTAACCTGTTGCTTGAGTTTTCCTTCAACTAAGATTATATAGTGATTTCCAAACATCATGGGTGAACCGCACATTGGCTCAAACTACATGGTAAAGTGAAGTTTGCCCTTATATCAAAAGTGTGGATCTAACTATATTTTTCTCAAATCTTAAGGGAAGTGAGTGTAAGTTATCCAAAAAAATTGTATAAAATCTTATCCATTCATTTATATTTGGATAATTTACACTAAGACCCTCTTAACTATTAACGAATATCACTTTTGTCTTCATATATTAACCCGTATATTTTGATTCATAAACTATAAAAATATATATATATTTAAAATAAAATAAAAAAGTACCACTTTCACCCTTGCAAATGCCCTTTTCTAAACAATCTCCGATACAATTTTTATAGCTGAGAGAGTCAATCTGTACAAATTTATAGAAGAAAGAGATAAAATGATATTCATAAATAATTGAAAGAGTCTTAGTCTAATTAACCCTTCACCTTTTCCATTTATTCATGTACTTACATAACAAGTGTTGCATATACATCTTCTATGAAAACACACAAAAAGGTCATGTAAGTTGTATTCGTTAGCCTGCTTGTAGGGTTTTTCTTTTTTCTTTTTTTTTAAATTCTAATAATCTGTATGAGATTGTTTGATATAATTTTTGTTTACAAATTATTAAATAGAACTAACTTAAATAAGTTTTAAAAAATTAATTATCTAAAAAGAATTGAAGAGATATTTTTAACTTCTATTTTTTTAATTATTACTTTTTGTCTCATAATAAATTACACTAAATAGACTAATTGAATTTGGATGCTTTTTTATTTAATTAATTAATTATTCAATATCATGTGTGTATAGTTGTATGAATATTATTTTTCTCCTTTCATATGCAAGACCGCGCTCAAGAAACATAAATAAGATCACTTCTTCATATATATCTATTACTCTAATAAAAGTGTGAAAAGTCTGTTATGTTTTTTTACTTTTTTGAAATTTTAATTTTACTCTCTCTAATTTTTATGTTTTTTAAAAGTCATGAAGAGTCCTGTATAAACCATATTTTTATTTTTGGAGTTGAACACTCAAAAATAATAGATCTGCTTTCAAGAGTCCTATATAAATATAAATAAACATTTCTTTTCTTACAAATAAATAAATAATGTCGTCTCCCTATTTTTTACAATAATAATAATCGAAGAATAAAAAATAATTACTCTTTCTTATTTCCTGTGTTTGCTTTTATATTGATATACATAATATTTACAATTGTCCATCATGGATCAAATCACTGTGACTAATTTGGTTGAATCTTAAAATTGTATGCATTTGTTCGAATTTAGATAGAGGAAAGCACATGCATTTTTAAAATAGATATTTGTACTACATCCTAAAAATTCACTGGTTATTTTCATACAATTTCTTTTTGTTAAATTATATTTCTTGAACTATAATATTTTACATGATACTTTAATAACTAAATTATGATATCAAAATTCTAAACAATAACCACTTTCGTTGGTTTTATTTTTTAAATCTATTTTGATTTTTTATATTTTCTCAGTTTTTGTGATTCAAAATACTAGAATTTCTTCATATTTTATATTTAAATTATACTTTTACATGAAAATCTAATATCTAATAATCTAAATAGAATTAAAAAAATATAATATGGATAAAAAAAATTATAAATTCAAACATGTACTGATTCTTTATAATTATATTATTATTATTATTATTATTATTATTATTATTATTATTATTATTATTATTATTTAATATTAATAAAAAAAATTCTAAAAAGAATACACAATAAATTATTTTCTAAGTGTATTAGATTAAATGAATCTAAATCTACAAGTAAAATTAAAAAATAAAACGTATTAAATTAAGTGAATCTAAAAAGAAAATAAAAGGGTTATTAAAAAAGACAGTGTCAAAGACAAAAAAATATGAAGCCAAAAAATTCAAAACAAAAATTTGAAAAAATAAATCAACCAAACACTATAAACTTCTCTTTTTTAAAATCTTTCTTCACTAATATCTAATTTTACATAAACTATTGACAAATTTCTTTCAATTTTTATGTGAATTTAATAATCTAATTAAAAAATGATGCATATACACACAAATATAACACTAAATATCTACATTATGACCAACGATTTAATTACGAGTAATTAAGTTTTCATTGTTACCTGTATTATATTGTTGCAAAAGATTTCACATATTATTTTTGTGATATCTTATTTATGTCAATGTCTACGTATAAATATATATATATATATAAAACATAAATGTCAATTTATATATGTTGTAATGCTATAATACCATCGGATACTTTAATTTTCTAACATGTATCACTTTAATAATATAATTATATTTGCTATGAAAGAACTGTGGAATTGTGTACTGTTCTTTTATCAATTAATATTCAATACATATATACATACACGTCATACAAATAAGTGTCCACAACAAACACTTTCAACAACAAATCAAGATTTTGCAAAACACCTCCATTACAACAATAATTGTTCTTTTTTTTTCCTTACAGAAAAAAATCACATTATTGAGGAAAAATGAATTTTGAAACTCATAACAATATGATATCGCCTCAAACTCTTGCTCATCAAAATATTTTTATTATAGTGAGTTATAATGATGAGCAAGAAGAAAAATAAGAAGATGGTGAAACAAAAATTACAGAAGATCCATTACAATATGCTTTCCAAGCAAAGTTAAATAAACTGAAGCAGGAATTGTCCTATCTGTTGTGAAGTTCAAGAAAAACAATGTATCTCATGCACACATTTTAGTCAAATTACAATAAATAAATCAAAAGATATACAAACATTATTGCAGCAACTCAATGATGCAGAAAGTAAGTATATCAAATAAAAAGTTTCAATTAATTTTTGTCATATGCTGATTACTTTCAGATGATATAATAAATTATTTAACTTGACAATTTCATGAAAGTGACCCTGCAAACACTTATAAGCATGGATCTATAAACATTGTGAAAATAATTTTGAAATTCCTATATCGATTGAAATATTAAGTTACAATATCATTCCATTTTCTTAAAAAAAACTATTCCACATTTTCTACATACATGAAAATATACTAATGACTAATGTTATATTTTTCATCATACCAGATATTCGTGGCACAAAAAAATGAGACTTGAGAGGGTAATTTGTGTGATCAAATTGGGCCGAGCGGAATTACATGCTCGGTGGTGGTTAGGCCACGCAGTGGGCCGAGAAAGGCAACTCGGTCTTTAGCAAAATGGATGATAGGCCGACCAGAGGGTTAGACCTAGCTAACAAACTACTGGACAAGTAAAGGGGGTCGGGCTACCCGTAGCTTAGCACAGCTCGTATGAAGGACTAACATGCGGTGCGGTCAATAGTAAACTGAAATATGGTAGATCGGTCGAGCATAGCTAGCCGAGCAGAGTGTTTGCCATCTCACTTGGCTTGTAGTGATAAGGGTGTTCTAAGTATAAGCATTATCCTTGGGCATACGACTCCTAGGAGAACTCTGCTAAGGAGAGTTAGAGTCCTACTAAGATTGTTTCTGGCGGAATCTATAAAGGCTCATGAGAGAACCCCACCACAAGTATTGCAATTCTTACTTACAAATACATAGAGCTTATTGTCTATTGTCTACTTCTTGACTTAAGCATCGGAGGGGTTTCTGGCACACACCAGCCAGCTAGATCATATGTGTTTCTAGGTAGCAAAGCAACGATGTTTGGAGAAGGGAAAACTTGGTCAACAAGATTATACGAGAATATTATTTCGTGCTCGTACAATTGGCGTCGTTTGTGGGAAGTTTTTTTTTAGAGAATTAACCTTTTAATTGAGTTTTCCTTCAACTGAGTTCAATAGTGCACAACGAAGACTTGTCTTAGTCTACTGTTGATAGACAAACTTCGAAAGGGGACAGGAGGCACGAGGATTTGCCTTTTGTTCCGCCCATGGAGGATTTGGACCCCTAGCGACGAAACCCACATAGGGGTATGCGAGAAAAACGGGGCTTAAGTCCTCATCGGTCTCAAAGCCCAGATGGGCAGAGAGGGAGAATAGATGCCCAGGTTTTGGAGAATCTCATAAGGGAACAAGACAAATTGATAAAGAGAATGGCAACTGACATGAAGGCCATGAAACACCAAATGAAGGGCAAAAGTGTGGTAGGATTGAAAATCAGCGAAGGTAGAACACATTCTCGCCACTCAAGAGATCGCGACAGACAAGCCACGCCTTCACATTCTGAAAGCAAAAGCCTCAGAACAGACGACACATAATCAAGAACTTCCAGGACTCATTACTCCAGGTTTGAGAGAATAAGGATTGAAAGGTCTTACACGGAGGGAAGCAGTTATAGTGATTCTGGTTTAGACTCGACCCATTTGACATTTTGGATCCAGGTTTCATTTTCTTATATAGTTATTCTTGTCTTGTTCCCCCTATTATTCTTTGAGTTTGGCTATTGGGTTGTGTTGGTTGTGTTTCAAATATATTGGTAGCTTATTTTTCAAACTGTTGTTGCCCATAATTTTCCTCATTCGCTTAAGCGTCACTTCGTGCACTTGAGCGATTTTTATGAACTCTCAACAAAACTACTGGAAAGTGGTATTATTCGCTCAAGCGTAACTTTTTGCGCTCGAGGGGTGTTGGCTTGAGAGGCCCTTATTGCGCTCAAGCATTGGTCTTACATCTATAAAACTTTTGGGAATTTGTATATAGCGATCCTGAATTTTACACGGCTTTTATGGTGTTCCGGACTCGGGTCTTGTGGTTTAATGTTGTTCTTTATGCCTTTTTGTGATAACCCTGCTCCGTATTATGCTAATTAATCTTAATTACGAATGTGATTTTGTGTTTGATATGATTTTGAGTGCCATTTATATGAATAAATGTGGTTTTGAATTTCTATCTGTTCACCGTAGGAAAATCTGTTTGATAATCTGCTTTAGAATTTAAATTGGAGGCCTTATCGGCCACAGAAACCGAAATTGACTACGCCATTGTGATTAGCGTAATTTTCAGAGCCTACGGTGAAATTTAATTGAAAATTTATTCGGATCAAAATAATTAGATTCAGAACGATTAATTAAGCACCATTGCTTAGCTCTAATCAAATTTGATTAGGCCATCTTATATAAAGGCCTATATAGCCTTATGTTATTGTTTTGAACTCACTTTCTCTCATTTGGCTGAGATTTCTCTAGAGAGAGAGAGAGAGAGAGGGCCAGTTCTAGAGAGAGAAAATGAGGAATTATGCATTTTGGTTCAAGATTGTGAATTTGGAAAAACTACACTCAAGATTTAACTAGAATTTGTGAAGATTAAAGCTCCTAGGTGAGTAAATTCATGAGTTTGAGCTTGTGATTTTGTGAATTCAAGATTAAATGGTAATCAAGAACATGAGTTGTGTTGATTTTGATGAGATTGAAGTCTATATGCACATGCATGCATAGAATTGTTATGAATTGCCATGAATTTGCATAATCTAACATGTAGCATATCAATTATAAAAGAATGAGAGTTGGATCATACATGCAAGCATGGTTTTGTTGAGTTTCATGAGAATAAACACCATTTGCACCATTTGAAATAGAAATGAAGTCAAAAATTGACATACATGTTTGATTATTGAAGGTATGGAGCTTATATAAGGTTTGAATGCATGAGTTTTGATTACACAAAAGAAATGTTGAATAATTTGAGAATGTGACCATGATTTTGAGCAATTGGCCTCATATTGCTTGTATACTCATGATATATAATGTGTTTCCCTATTTTTGGTACCTTAATTCGAGCTTTAAAGCCTTTGAATATCGAATTTGAGCCTCAAGAACAGTTCTGGAAAACCTAGAATTTGGCATGTCCGCTCGAGCGGGGAAATCGCCGCTCGAGCGTGAATTGCGAGCTCCTAGAATTTTTGCAGACATTGATGTCCGCTCGAGCAGGGACATTCACGCTCGAGCGGGGAGCCATGTAATGTGACTTTCAACTCGAGCGTCCGACCTCACGCTCAAGCGTAAAAATGAGGCAACCAGAATTTTTGCAGACCCACAGGGTCCACTCAAGCGGCGGAACCCACGCTCGAGCGGGGACCCCTGTTTCTGAAATTTTGTAAAGGTGTTCTGTGTTTCATTTTCCGTTCTCTTTCACTTCTAAGTACTCTTAGGCATGCATTGAGTATTATGAATGAATCAAAAGAATAAGAAAGAAGCCTAGGAGGGATGTATGAATTAAGAACAGATTGAATTGTTTGTGACCCATTGTGTTCATGAAATGTGTAGGGTCGAGTTCCAGGGCAAATCCGCCGGCAGAACACTGTGAGTAATATCTTAGTAAAGATATTTTGAAGTATGTTATTTGTCCAATTGCTTATTCCCATATAAGTCTTATAAGTTGTTAATTTGAATTGTCGACAAATGTTTGTCATGCCATATGGTTGGGCCAAAGGCCGTTGGGTACAATTGATTGGGCCGAAGGCCGTTTGACATGCATGAATGCTGGGCCAAAGGCCGTTTGACATGAGTGATTGGACCGAAGGCCGTTTGACATGAATGAATAAATGGACTAAAGGCCGTTTGACATGAATGAATGGGCCAAAGGCCGTTTGACACGAATGAATGGGCCAAAGGCCATCGGACAAGAACGATTGGGCCAAAGGCTATTGGATATGAATGAATTGGGCCCGAGGCTATTTGATGTGTCTGGAACCGCAGTCACTTGACCTATATATATATATACTAGACAGAAATATGAATTGGGCCCAAGGCCGTCTAATGTATATTGTTCTAAATACCGTTCGTGTATTTTCTTTATTTGATATTATTCACGGGGCTTTCGCTCACGCTCATTCATGTGTCTGTAGGTGAGCCAAGGGAGGTCCAAACCCAGCCTCAGTGAAGTTTGTGTGAAACAGTCAAGGTTTTGAAGAGTCAGCCCATACGTCTCACGCGCGAGACTTGTTTTTGCCCTTTTGCTATTTTGTTATCTTTTGTCATGTTGGCGAGAACTTTGGATTACGGTTGTATATAGTTTTGATTGGCTGACCATAACTTGAATGATCCTGTTGTGTAAAGCTTATATGTTAACTTTCTTTGATGTGAGTTATTAATGTATGTGTGTGAAATGTTATGACGTGCCATGTAAGCACAGCTCTATGGACAAAAGTTTGAAATTACTTCCGTTTGGCCCCCTTAACTCTGTTAAAATATATCTGATTTGGTTTAAGGCCGTAGGTAATCTCGTAATTACTGGCCGGTTATGTCCTTAACCCAAGGGGGAGGGTTCGGGTCATGACACTTTTCCTCCTCTTACTCTTTGAATTTGAGTTTTGGAATGTCTTGGGCGTGTTTAAAACAGGTTGGTTGCTAGTTGGTCTAGAACCTTGTTGACCAGAATTTTGGTCTTGCGCTCGAGTGGGTTTTGCAAACATTTAGTACTTTGCACGTCTGCAAAAATGTTAGAGAAGTGCTTTTCATGCTCGAGCAGCATTTCTTACGCTCGAGCAGGTCTGCACTCGAGCGTCCTTTCTTACGCTCGAGCGACTGTCTGAAGTCTGTAAAAATACTGGAAGTGTGTATTCTACGCTCGAGTGGGTCTTCTTGCGCTCGAGCAAGTAGTGCCTTGTTGTTGTACCTTGGTGCTCAAGCGGCATTTCTTGCGCTCGAGCGAGACAAATTTATGTGTCTTACGTTCAAGCGTCAAAATCTCTGCTCGAGCGGACTGTGCGTATATCAGATCGCGAAAGCGACTTTTTATATCACTTTTTCGGTTCTCTCTTTCTCTAAAACTCTCCCAAAACCTAGATTTAGACATTCTCTCTCTAAAACTCTCTTTTTCTCTACATTTTGACCTAGATCTATTGATTTCTCCACCCTACTCCCTTTGATAAAAAGTTGGAGTATCCTAAGATCTACATTTTGATCTGAGTAAAGTCAAGTTTGGGCATCTTTGTGGTCTCTTCATTTCTTCTTTGAGCTTCTACACTTGAGGTAGGGAGTTTCTACACTTTAATATGGTTTTTAACTTAGTTATTTGTCTAATATGTAACAATGGTGGGTTTGGGAGTATTTTGAAACACCAACCTAGGGTTTGGGTAAAATGTGAAAGAGGGGTTTTTGGTAAAAATGAAACAAATGATTATGGGGTTTGAAAATGAAGCCTTGTTGTATCAAAATAGTTGGTTTTGGTGATCGGTTGAGATTTGGGGAAAATGGGAATTTACCCTAAAATGAATATTATATTTATTTTGTATAAATAAATGAGATTGATGTTGTAAACATGGAATTCGACAAGTATTGGAATGGAGGGTGGAATGAAAGAGATGATGTGTCTCATCTTTAGGAATTCGGAATAAATGATCTGTCTTGAGAATATTTATACATGTATATCTATTTAGAAATATATGTATTGAGCTATCGGTGAAGAATAGCTTTGTTTATTGTAGAAATTGTATGTGGATTAGGTGAATTGAAACTATCCCGTGGTTGATTATCATTAAATATGATCATATTGTAAATACATTGTATATGTATGTTTATTTGAGAGTGGAAAGGGGATGTACTCCATGTGTGATTATGTGTTTATATACATTGCATATGTATGTTTGTTTGGGAGGAGAAAGGGGATGGACTCCATTATAATTAAGTTGGTCGGAGTGTCCTGGGTGAAAGTCCCGAAATCTATACATGGGTGCCGATCCCGCGGACGAAATATCCGTAAAATGGCAAGTTAAAATTATACATGGGTGCCGATCTTTGCTGACGAAATATCTGTAAAATGGCAATTGGGAGTGTTAATGTTTTGATTGTGAAACTGTTGAACCATTGAGTTGTAATCTCATTTGGGTGGTTGAAAAATAATGGAATCGACTTATGCATTGAAGTGAATTGAGGAAAAATGAAGTGGAATATGGAATTGATGTTTGTGATTATATATATATATATGAGAGTATGAATGTTTATGTCGATCATTGTGTATACATAAGTACTTATATCTTTGTTAAACCTCATATATTGTGTGAGATTATTCCTATTAGGCTGTGGCTCACCCTATTTGGGGAAACATTTTCAAGTAATAATGGCATGCCTCCACCAAGGCAATAACATTGGAGGGTTATTTGGGAAGTAAGAGGGCTTCTGGTTTTGTTTTATTTTTTGTATAGCCTGGGGCTTTAATTGTAAGGGCTAGTCCCACTTTGTTGTAACCAAGTTAAGACTTGGAAAGGTGTAAGCCCGAACGGCATTTATTTATGTTAAACTCTTTTGTAATATTAACTTCGTGTAATGAGAGAACTGTTTACTCTGATGTATGTTGCCTTCTTTATATATATGTTTGTGGGTTATATTTATGGTTATATTTTGAGGGTGTTACATTGTATTCTTTGCTTGAGCGAAGCTTCTTGCGCTTGAGCGGTACAATTTATTATGTCTAGTCACTCGAGCAACACTACTTGCGCTTGAGCGATCTATGCGTATATCAGTTTGTGAAAGCCACTTTTGAGCAACTTTTTCATCTCTCTTTTTCTCTCTAAACGTTTCAAAACCCTATATCCACACGCTCTCTCTCTAAAACTCTACTTCTCTCTACAAATACACCTAGATCCGTCGAGTTCTTCACTCGTGTTCCTTTGTTAAAAAGGTAGAGTACGTCGTGAGCTTCCTTTTGATCCAAACAAAGTTGGTTTTCGGCGTATTTGAGTTTCCCTCACTCCCTCTCTCTCTCTCTCGTCTTCTAGGCTTGAGGTAGGGATTCTTCGCACTCTCTATAAGTTTTAACTTACTATTTCTAAACAAGATTGCAATTTTGAAGTATTTTGAAACAAACCTAGGGTTTTGGGTAAAAATCAAAAGAAGAGTTTTTAAATGGATTCTTAGAAATGGTTTTGGATTTGTAAATGAGGATGATTGGTAATAAAATAGTGCGTTTTTATCCTTGGGATTGATTCATAAAGAAAATGGAGTTTTGCCCTAAATGTCTTAAATGTTGATTTTGTACAAATAATGGAACTGGTATTGAAATTATGAGATTGGATTGATATTAATGAGGATGGTAGAGTTGGATATGTATTATCACTCACACCTTAAAAGTTGGAAAGTTTATCTTTATTGATAATTGTTTATTTGTTTTAGACTATCGGTGGAGGACAACTGTGACGACCCAGAAATTTCTCCCTCCGCTCGAGCGGAGGAGTGGCCGCTCGAGCGGACTTGTGAGACTCCCAGTATTTTTGTAGGCTGCTCGAGATTCTGAGGGTTGTAGATTCCCGCTCGAGCGTAGAAGTGGACGCTCGAGCGGATGGCTTTGTTTGTCTGAGCGCTCGAGCGCAAGGTGGGGCGCTCGAGCGGGTCGCTGGTGAGCTTGAATTTTGAGGCACGTGGAGTCGTCTGAGGCATTTTTATTAATGTATTTGGAACCTCCTTATTTCATTTTGGAGTATTGGCTGTAGTGGTAATATGATGGTAGAGTAAGATTGGATCAAAAACTTTAGTTTGAATAATTTGTTTGCGACCAACCGTCACTCATTTGCCCTTTTCTTTTTCCACACTTTGAATATGGATGTGAGGTTAGGACCATTGGAAAGCTTAGTTCCGGGGCTTCAATTTGGACACAAGAACGACCTAAAACGGAGTCCGAATGGGAGAGTTACGCATGTTTGAAGTTTCGGGATCTGTGCTGAAAACAGGTCCGCTCGAGCGGGAATTTCTCCGCTCGAGCGGAGATTACGGGACAGCAGCTTAAAACGAGTTTTTTTGATCATTTCTCTCATTCTTTTCTTTTTCCTCTTCTTTCCTTTGTCTTTGGGCCGAAAAACCCTAGGTTCTTGGTGTCCAATACTTCCATTTCTCTTAAGTTTGAGCAAGATCTTCCACCAAGAAATGAAGAAGGCAAGAAGGTGAACATTTTCAACCGATTGGAATTTCGGGATTTTGGAGGATTTGTCTCAAAGCTTTGCTCCTTGCTTGATTCTTGAGGTAGGAGTCCTTATTCTTTTACAATATTTGAATTCATGGATGGATTGTGGTATTTTGAGTATATAAATACAAAATCTATGGTTTTGAACATTTTGTGTCAAACTTGAGATTTGGGGTTTATGGTTTGTGATGTTGGGAGTTAAATTGATGAGTTTAAATGATGGATTGTGAATCCTAGGTGTAGAATCATTGGGAAAATTGGGATTAAAAGTAGTGATTTAAGAAGTTTGAATTTTTGCTAAAAACCCTCATTATTCTTGAAACCCTAGATTAATTGGTGATGATAATTGATGATTTTGCCCAAATTGATAGTAGAATCATGGAATTGGTGGGTTAAATTAGACATGTACAAGGTTAATTGGATTTCTGAGATGTTTCGAAAAAATGTTAAAATACGCGAATGGGCCTTGTTATGAGTGGTGTGAATTATGGGAAAATGAGAAAGGAAATTAAGGGAAATGAGTTAGAAAATTAATATGTGATTTCATATGTGTGTAGGACACGCTTCAGGAGGGATAAATGCTCCACCAACACACGGTGAGTAATAGTACGAAGATGTATATTTTATTTATCATTGATAGTTATTATCACTAACGCTCTGTTTATTGTAAGTATTACACGCACATGTTACACAACCAATTGTGATGATTGAAAGTCAGTGAGAACATTGAAAGATTGCCAAACATCGGTATGACTTGAATGACTTTGTTCTGTTACTAACAAATAATAACTCTTTATTATCTATGAGCAAACCATGTTGTTCTTAATGAGTGAATGGACCTATGTTCGTCTTTAAGCCAAGTATCCGTATGGAACTGAGATGATTTGTGTATCCTATGGTCTGACGATATTCAGATGACTTTGGGATTGTTCCGCTCTGTTTATTTATTTTGTTCATATATTTTGCCTATTAATCTGTTCCATTTATGATTTAGCATGATATGTATTGCTGGTTTTAAAACTTATTATTTTCTGCTATTTCTGTATCCTTACGCTTTATGCGTTCTGTTATCTTTGGGCTGATAAGCCGTTCTGTTATGACTGGGCCAAAAGGCTATTCTGTATCTTTTGGGGCTGATGCCTGTTCTGTTATTTTGAGCATATGGCCATATTGTATCTTCTATACATACTAAGCTGCTCTGTTAAGGAAACTGGAACCATGATTGTTGAGATATATTTACAGAGTGTAATTGACCATATACTTCTGCAGTTATATACTTTATTGTTTGAGTTGAACATTACATGATTTACGTACTATTATTCACTGAGCTTGACTCACTTTATTTTATGTCTGTTTCTGTAGGCACTCAACCTGGAGGTCAGCCTTAACCTATGGCTTCCGTTACCAGTTGCCAAGCCTTGAGTGTCTAAGCTGTTAGGTGTTAACCGTTTAAGTTTTGGAGTTTTGTTAAGTTTTCAATTTGTACCCTAAATGTCTATGAGGCTTGATGTGAATGTAATGTAGATGTATATGTACATAGCTATCTTCAGATACACGTCACTGTATATTTATCTGTATTATGTTCTGTTTACGGTCCTGGCATAGTAGTGATAGCTCAATGGATATTATTTTTATGCTCTTATATGTTATTAAATGCTTCCGTTCAGGCCCCATAGGTTATATTTATCAGGTTCTATGTCCATTTCTGAAGTGGTCATGCCCAAACTTTTAGGGGCGAGTTTGGGGTGTGACAAGTGGTATCAGAGCACGAGTTGCTATCTCACACACGGATCCATTGAGCTGTAGGATGTCTAGAAAAGACTTAGGCTTCATGCATGACATCCTTAGTGCATATGAAAAGACTGATAGCAACGTTAAGAGTAATTTGTTTACGTTAACGATT
Organism: Camellia granthamiana; assembly: GCA_036172215.1. NCBI lineage: Eukaryota > Viridiplantae > Streptophyta > Magnoliopsida > Ericales > Theaceae > Camellia > Camellia granthamiana. The sequence goes on along the minus strand of CM069903.1, from coordinate 139,344,707 downwards.
ATGAGCCATGTCTATTATACCTCTCATGTCTATTATACGAAATGATTGATTTTTGAAAAGCCTATTTTGATGACATTATGGTTGTTCCGCTATGATACTCGTTTTGCTTATGATATGACATGATGAGACTTATTGACTTCTGGTGTGGAGCAAAGTGCTGTACGGAACTAAGTGCTACACTTTAGTGGGAGCCACCTCTAGAATCCGTACGAGCCACCTCTTGAGTCCATACACACTTCTGTATATTTCTGATATATCTGTGCCGAAAGGCTATCTGGGCTGAAAGGCCAATATGATAATTCTGGGCCAACATGCCAATCTGTTAAAATGGTATAAGTAATTGTGGCACCCTTAATTCCTATGGCCCTCGCCCGAGGGTAACAATACCGTGGCTATTGGTATCAATTTTGTGGTCTTCGGACCTACCTGTTGTGGTCTTTGGACCTACCTGTTGTGGTCTTCGGACCTACCTGATCTGATAGTTAGCCATATATGATCTTATGCAAAATTTAAATATGAATATGATTATGAGCATATATCTGAATCTGTTTCAGTTGTCATCAATTGCTTAAACACTAAGTATGAAAGATTTAGTTATGATATCGTGATGTCTTTCTTGTTATGGTATTGTTTGGACCTATGATTTAAAAAGGTATTGTGATATGTATTTTGATAAGTTGTGTTTTGGATAATAGTTGGACCCATGTAAGAAGTGACTTATTCTATTCTGTTAAGTGCACGATAATGACATGATATGACAAGCACTGTTTCATTTTCTGATACGTTATGTTAAGAATTAAGGAATGATGATCCATGTATGTAACAGTATTAAGGGCCCTTGCCCGGGGGTAAAAATACCGTGGTATAAGTATGTTACAAGATATCTCTTGCCACCGACGGTCTTGTACGGGTGGATTATGATCAAGTATAAGTTCTGATTTTTGTTTCTGATTCAAGTATAACTAAGAATCTGTACGAATATGCTTCTATTTATCTGCTCAGTTTATGCTATGTCATAACATGATGTGGATTGATAGTGTCGAATGAGTTCAGGGTACGTGTAATTGGGATTTGGTTGTGAAATCTGTGATTTGTGATATATAAGGGTGGTAAAAAAAAAAAAAAAAAGAAAGAAAAATGGCAGCTGTTGACTACTTCAAAGTCAACCTAAATGATCAGTAAGTAGCTAAGCTACTGCAGGAATTCAAATTCTGTTTTTGTATATTAAGTGACTTAAGATTGAGAAACTCATTTCTGTGAACTATTTTATGTAACTATGCAAATGTTAGAGGTTGTGACATTGTTCTATATCACCTATATGGAAGTTATGATGTGAACTGTTTTGCACGATCTCGTGGATTCTGGTGGAAATAAAGGACATGGAAATATTCCATTTTGTTAAGGACATTTACCTTCTCTTACATGTTTAGACAACTTTGGACAATATTCACTACATGATTACAAATTGATTGACTACCACATTGAATTAATATTAAGAATTCTGAACCGGGATGTCACGAAATCAAATTACTCCTTTGTTATACTATTGCGTAAGTTGTTGCTTTTATAGACTCTGGAAAGATGTGATTTTTTTTTTTTATGGTTACTGTATACGTAATAAGAGTTATAATTATATGAATGAACTTGGTAGAATCTACGTACGAGGACTAACTGGAAGCTCTATGTTTGTTAACTAACCGGGCCAAATGATTGGTCTCTATTTTCTGCTCGACCGTTTGTTGATCCACTATAATTATAAGTTGTAAAGACGAAACCATGTGAGTGACGTTGTCTCTGCCAGTGAGAAACGGAAGAATTGTTTGAATAAGGAAAGGGGAACCAAATGAATTTGTGCTATAACAAGAAAAGCGCTAGTAAAGGAAAATGTTATACCTTACGATTATGAATGATTAGTCAAGTATGATGTTGAATTCAATATGACGGCATGATCACGTATCTATAGTGGGGATTTTCTTCCCATCGTTCAGATTTTGTCGTGTACCACCGAGTAAATTGCATTATGAGATAAGTTCGAACGTGTACTCTCTAGTCAAAATTTCGTATGAATTATTACAGCTAGACTGACCTAGTTAGAAACTTAGTGGAGAGTACTTTCATTATGATTGAACTTAAGGCATGCTGTGGAAATTTATTTCGAATAAGTGAATAAGAAATTAGAAACCTTAAAGGTTTAATTATCTGAAATTAATTATGAATCTGAGACCAGCACAACTTTTATGTAATCTTACGTATGTTTACGAGATTTCAAGTTCGGAAAGAGTAAACAATTAGATTTTGTCCTATATGATTTTATGTGTGACCATCTATATATATGTGTTTAAGTCTTTTTCCGTATAGAAAGAAACAAGGATTGAAAAGAAGAGCATTAATCTTCAAGGAAGTAAGGAAGGAAGTGGAAAAAAAAAAGGGGGGGTCGTAGAGATTTTAAAGCTTAAGGTATGTTCGATCTTTGATTGGCTTCTCCTGAAGTTGAGTAGAAATGTTTTATGTGAGTGGCTTTAAGAAGTAATTGTATAATAGCCTTCACGGTTCTTTTGTTAAATAGAATGAAGAGTGGTGATGCCCTTAATTGAAGTGCAAATGAAATTTTGGGGTGAAACCGTACGATGTGAATTGTCTGTAAAATTGAGTCTTGAGCATTCACTAGACGTGGTGCGCTTAGTTGTTAATTGAGAAGTTGTTATAGGCTTTGGGATTACTTGGATAGTGTTACTCCTTGCCATTGGAATTTCGATACGTGTAGGTTGATCGAAAATATTTGTGATCCTTTCCTATCCCAAGTGTGGATCTAATTTTGGAACATTACCGGGTGTGTTACTGTTTATGTTTGACCTATTTTTTCTCTCTATTTGGTTTTCTCAAATTTCGAGGACGAAATTTTTTTTAAGGAGGGAAGGATGTGACGACCCAGAAATTTCTCCCTCCGCTCGAGCGGAGGAGTGGCCGCTCGAGCAGACTTGTGAGACTCCCAGTATTTTTGCAGGCTGCTCGAGATTCTGAGGGTTGTAGATTCCCGCTCGAGCGTAGAAGTGGACGCTCGAGCGGATGGCTTTGTTTGTCTGAGCGCTCGAGCGCAAGGTGGGGCGCTCGAGCGGGTCGCTGGTGAGCTTGAATTTTGAGGCACGTGGAGTCGTCTGAGGCATTTTTATTAATGTATTTGGAACCTCCTTATTTCATTTTGGAGTATTGGCTGTAGTGGTAATATGATGGTAGAGTAAGATTGGATCAAAAACTTTAGTTTGAATAATTTGTTTGCGACCAACCGTCACTCATTTGCCCTTTTCTTTTTCCACACTTTGAATATGGATGTGAGGTTAGGACCATTGGAAAGCTTAGTTCCGGGGCTTCAATTTGGACACAAGAACGACCTAAAACGGAGTCCGAATGGGAGAGTTACGCATGTTTGAAGTTTCGGGATCTGTGCTGAAAACAGGTCCGCTCGAGCGGGAATTTCTCCGCTCGAGCGGAGATTACGGGACAGCAGCTTAAAACGAGTTTTTTTGATCATTTCTCTCATTCTTTTCTTTTTCCTCTTCTTTCCTTTGTCTTTGGGCCGAAAAACCCTAGGTTCTTGGTGTCCAATACTTCCATTTCTCTTAAGTTTGAGCAAGATCTTCCACCAAGAAATGAAGAAGGCAAGAAGGTGAACATTTTCAACCGATTGGAATTTCGGGATTTTGGAGGATTTGTCTCAAAGCTTTACTCCTTGCTTGATTCTTGAGGTAGGAGTCCTTATTCTTTTACAATATTTGAATTCATGGATGGATTGTGGTATTTTGAGTATATAAATACAAAATCTATGGTTTTGAACATTTTGTGTCAAACTTGAGATTTGGGGTTTATGGTTTGTGATGTTGGGAGTTAAATTGATGAGTTTAAATGATGGATTGTGAATCCTAGGTGTAGAATCATTGGGAAAATTGGGATTAAAAGTAGTGATTTAAGAAGTTTGAATTTTTGCTAAAAACCCTCATTATTCTTGAAACCCTAGATTAATTGGTGATGATAATTGATGATTTTGCCCAAATTGATAGTAGAATCATGGAATTGGTGGGTTAAATTAGACATGTACAAGGTTAATTGGATTTCTGAGATGTTTCGAAAAAATGTTAAAATACGCGAATGGGCCTTGTTATGAGTGGTGTGAATTATGGGAAAATGAGAAAGGAAATTAAGGGAAATGAGTTAGAAAATTAATATGTGATTTCATATGTGTGTAGGACACGCTTCAGGAGGGATAAATGCTCCACCAACACACGGTGAGTAATAGTACGAAGATGTATATTTTATTTATCATTGATAGTTATTATCACTAACGCTCTGTTTATTGTAAGTATTACACGCACATGTTACACAACCAATTGTGATGATTGAAAGTCAGTGAGAACATTGAAAGATTGCCAAACATCGGTATGACTTGAATGACTTTGTTCTGTTACTAACAAATAATAACTCTTTATTATCTATGAGCAAACCATGTTGTTCTTAATGAGTGAATGGACCTATGTTCGTCTTTAAGCCAAGTATCCGTATGGAACTGAGATGATTTGTGTATCCTATGGTCTGACGATATTCAGATGACTTTGGGATTGTTCCGCTCTGTTTATTTATTTTGTTCATATATTTTGCCTATTAATCTGTTCCATTTATGATTTAGCATGATATGTATTGCTGGTTTTAAAACTTATTATTTTCTGCTATTTCTGTATCCTTACGCTTTATGCGTTCTGTTACGCTTTATGCGTTCTGTTATCTTTGGGCTGATAAGCCGTTCTGTTATGACTGGGCCAAAAGGCTATTCTGTATCTTTTGGGGCTGATGCCTGTTCTGTTATTTTGAGCATATGGCCATATTGTATCTTCTATACATACTAAGCTGCTCTGTTAAGGAAACTGGAACCATGATTGTTGAGATATATTTACAGAGTGTAATTGACCATATACTTCTGCAGTTATATACTTTATTGTTTGAGTTGAACATTACATGATTTACGTACTATTATTCACTGAGCTTGACTCACTTTATTTTATGTCTGTTTCTGTAGGCACTCAACCTGGAGGTCAGCCTTAACCTATGGCTTCCGTTACCAGTTGCCAAGCCTTGAGTGTCTAAGCTGTTAGGTGTTAACCGTTTAAGTTTTGGAGTTTTGTTAAGTTTTCAATTTGTACCCTAAATGTCTATGAGGCTTGATGTGAATGTAATGTAGATGTATATGTACATAGCTATCTTCAGATACACGTCACTGTATATTTATCTGTATTATGTTCTGTTTACGGTCCTGGCATAGTAGTGATAGCTCAATGGATATTATTTTTATGCTCTTATATGTTATTAAATGCTTCCGTTCAGGCCCCATAGGTTATATTTATCAGGTTCTATGTCCATTTCTGAAGTGGTCATGCCTAAACTTTTAGGGGCGAGTTTGGGGTGTGACAACAACTATGGTTGTTGTAGAAATTGCATGAGAATTAAGAGAATTGAAACTATTTTCTCATTCATTGCATTGAGCATTATCTCACACTTATACATTAGAAATGTTTATCATTTTGAGGGGGGAAAAAAAAAGTAAATCTGGGAAGTATATGTTGACTTGTTGAAATAAGTTGGCCTGAGTGTCTATAGTGAAAGTCCTAAAAACTGCGCATATACATGGGTACCAATCCCGCGGACGAAATATCCATAAAATGGCAATAGTAGTGCTTGTATAGCCTACATTTACATAGGTGACGGCTTATGGTTTTCTGCAGACGAAATTTCCATAAAGGTTGTATTTGTTTTGAGATTCCCAGAATGTGATTCACTGCCCGGTTTTCTATTGTAAAGAAAATGATTTATGGATCATGATATTAACTTGGTATTGCATGGTTTTTGGAAAGAGATATAAAATGTTTTGGCACAAGCACTGCATAAGCATTCACTTTATTGCTTTATTAAGATTCATATACTGTGTTGGATTATTTCTACTGGGCTTTGGCTCACCCTATGTAGGAAAACATTTCAGGTGCTGATGATATGCATCCGCAAAGGCAACAGCTTGGGAGGACTTGGAGCAAGGGCTTCATTTTGTGTATTTGTTATATTTATTTTGTACAAGCCAAGGGCTTTAACGGTATTGGATCTATATCCACTTTTGCTGTAACCAAGTATTGACTTGGAAAGTTGGATGCCCTTAGGGCATTTCTTCTGTTTAACTTCCATTCTTTTTCTTTATTTTACAACATATGCTATAGATTCAGGGCCATGTTTATAAATGTATATCGCATATGTTGCTCTTTTGTAAACTCAATTGGACTTAATGCAAGATAATTACTATATCATTGTTGTCGCTTATTGATATTGTCAATGGGTTATTGTATTTATTTCAGGGCATTACAGCAGTTATCGACCCTCACATACACACCAAACCACCTTTTAGTACACAGAGTTGTCTAGATCGGCAGATTTACGGACCGTGCTAGAAGAAAAGGCTCAAAGGAAGGAAGACGCCCAGGCACATGACCCCTAAAGGGTCTCCGCTCTACAACGGCTGGCTCCCAGAACACATGAAAGTGTCGAGGTTGGAATGCCAATCCCCGCGCCTTGCTTACAAACTAGTAGACAAAGCGTTAGCAAGATTGCAGAGTTCGTCGTTCGTTCCAGTGATAGAGAACGCACCACTACCCTTGGGCTTCAATCAGCCTAAGTTCACAATCTATGAGGGAAAGTGTAGACACCTCATTTTTAACCACCCTTAAGACTTGGACACCTCAGGTTGACCACTCAATGATGAAATACTATGTTGTACAAACGTTCAATTTCCTCAGCAAGAAGCTTCGGTTTTGAGTTTCAGAGCCTAAAACCTTGCACCTCCTTTAGACCAAAACTTGATTTTTTGTTCTAGCCTGACCACTCAGAGGCCTGTTGGCCAACAGGTGGCTGGCTAGCCATTTTTTAGTGGTGGCCATCCCCCTATATGGCCAGCCGGCCATCTTTACCGACAAGCAGATATTTGCTGCCAGCTATCCCCTCCCCCCCATGTGCATGCCTTGCACCAGCTTTCTCTATACAGATATTTCTGAGTGAGGAACCTATTTTTCTATAAATATAGAACCATCCTTCTTGGTTTTAGGTGAGAAGAATTTGTGAAGAGTCCAAATCTTGCTAAGCACTCTCCCTCTCTATCTTGCAATATACATACGCTATACATAAACCTCCTAAACCAATATTTTGAGGCTCCTTTCTGAGATTAGTGAGCTAAAATATCAGCCCTTGAGAGTGCGCACTTTGTGCTTTGTGAACAAAAGTGTATATTCTCTTCAAAGGTATAACTCTTACCATCTTTTGCCTACTTTTTTCCCCATCTTTTTCTTGGTTTTCTATACTATTTTGAACCATTTTTGGTGGGCTGAAACTTGTGATTTAAAGCTACCAAAGGTGGAGGGGTTCACTACCGTTTCTTGAGCCTTATTCCACAAGCTTTTATCTTTGTGTTTCCCACTTGTTTCTCAACTTTTTGCCACTATTTTTCAGAGTTCCAAGAGGCTAAAATATATGATTTTAAGGTCCAAAAAATGGAGGGGTTAGCCACCCTTCCTTAGGCTTGCTTGTTAGCTTTATTCTCTTCCATTTTGTTCACCATTTTTCACTCTTTTAAAATTAATTTCAGCACTGGTTTGTGCTATTTTGGGGATGTTTTAATTGTTTTAGTTAGTTTATGCTTTGAATATCATGCTTGTATTGTTGTAAGTCCTCATAGGTTTGGTGGTTTAGGCCTTAGACACCAATATATTTGAGTTGATAACTATTATTTCATAGTTTTCATACATATACTCACACTTGTAATAATCATCTCTACAACTTCCCTCCTTTCTTGGTTTTCTTTGTTTAAGAGTTGTTTCAAACCATTGATTGTTGTTTAAGGCATGAGAAAGAGACCTACCATGCTTAATGGTTTAATCTTTTTGGAGGTTAATTACCAAGGCATTACATCTCTCTCATGCTAAAGACAACTTCTTATTTGACACCTCTCTTCATTTAGTGGACATAACTCTCACTTTCGAACAAAATGAATTAAGTAATGGAAAGGTAATGTTAAAAGAGGCTAATAAAATTGGTAAAAAAAGGTAAAATAAGATAATAAAATCAAGTCAGGTTCAATCAAATGTTAATTGAACCTATTGCGTCTTGACTCATTGCGTACTCTGGTGACGTTCAATGGTTCAAGAAGCAATGTCCACCCCTTTCTTTGAGGTAACTCCATGATAAAAAAGAAGTGTTGTTGGCCTTTCATTTTATTTCATTGATCTTTTTATCCTATTGTTTCATAGATCAGCACGCAACAACTTTGCAACAACTGATGATTTGTTGACTGATTCTACTCCTCCCTTGATCAGTTTCAGGATAGGGAGAGGCAGAGAGGATTAACATCCCCTGGAAGCATTCTATTTTTTGCTCTGTTTCTATTCTATTGCAGCAGAGCAGAACCTCAAAACAGTGGCCGGCCAGCCACCCTTCCATCCGGCCGACCACTTTTCAAGGCTGGCCGACCACTCCATTTTAGGCAGGCAGTGTCATTTTCATGACAGAACAGAGCAGAAGTTGGGGCAAAAACAGATTAATTTTCTAACTGCAAACAGAACAAAATTTGGAAGCAGAACAGAGGAGTTCCCGGGAGGATGTCAATGGTTGCACGTGTAGTTCTTAGACTCTCGTTCGAATTCATTAGCTTGTAGCTCTCAGATTAATTAGTGTATTGTAATTAATTAGTTAAATTCCTTTGAATTTGTAATAGCTAACTTAGTTAATTAATTTATTTGGTTTTGTAATAATTAGTTAATTAGGACATTCATTCGGACCTTTTTGTATGAGGGCACACTTGTAATAATTGTGTTTGTCTTCTAACCCCCATTCTTTTTCACTTTTATTTACTTGCTTATGATGGTTACATATAGCATCATGTTTTGGTTTCATATCATTACCATGTATAAAGTATCCATTTTTGCATGCATTGGGTTCGGTTCATCACTCTAACTTTATTGTTACCATTTCTTACTTACTTGAATACGTGCGCTAAACGCATGCTTTGAGTTAAGCCTTGTGTCATGTTAAGAAATCAAACCTAATAGTTGCATTTTGTATATGTTGCATTTGTCACTTGCATATTAGAGCATGCATTTTTCTAATTGCTTTATTTCCTTTGGCTTGCTTTGGAGTACTAGGTGAGCATTTCTTGCTTTAGCATATTGCATGTGTGTTAGTGTTGCCATGTCAAGTATGTTTACCATGAGGCTAAGTGCTTAGTTGATATACCTGTTTGAATGTTGGTGGATGAAGGCTTTTTTGCTTAAGTTGGGATGATTTGATTAATGTACATATGAGCTCACTTTTTCAAGTAGCACATATTTAAAACACTTTTCAAAACAAACATGAAATCAAAGCGTTCCAAATTTTGTGAAATTAGTCTATACTTGTGCGCCTCACCTAGTAATGTTCGCATAGTAAGCAGAACAAAAGTATATAATGTACATAAAAATCACATCATGATTAGTAGAGGGCGATCTTTGATCGGGTGCGTGGGGTGCTCAATTCATAACATTCCCTTCTCATACCTAAGTTCCCGAGCCGAGACACTTTGGTTATGACGGACAAGTGGCCTTTGGCACGAGTCACGGGTTTCCTAAATTTCTCAAAATATTTAGGTGGCGACTCTAAAATACCCCAGTCGAGATAGACTAGTTTCTTGCCATTAACATAGGCGAGAAAGAAATATTGAAGGCCTACAACATCAAATATTGGGAGACCTTCAACCAGATAGGCGATTGCCCCACTAACCTAGCTATTGCATAGTACAAGCAGGGTTTGTCGGTGGGCCATAAGTTAAGAGATTCAATGACGATGACGCCATCCCTCACAATGGAAGCCCTGATAAAGATAGTGCACCAGCACATCAGGGTAAGGCAAAGTCTGGCACAACAGCGATGTCTAACTAAAAGCCTGCGGCGAAAGTTAACACGGTCGGCAGGGACGATCGACCAAGCAAAACTAGTTGAAGGGGATGCCCAAACGGTGAGGACCCCAAGACAAGAAGGTTGAGGGTCCACACCGCCATCACTATAGTGTTCAAGAAACCTATCTACTAAATTCTTAGTAAAATATGCGACGAACCCTTCATTTGACAGCCTACCAAGCTGGGAGAAGTGCAAAGGGGCTACGACAAGAGCTATAGGTGCACCTTCTATGACCAAGTGGGCACCCAACTAAAGATTGCATGCCTCTGAGGCAACATTTGGAAGAGTTAGTGGCCACGGGCCACTTGGACAAATATATTGAAGAGGGAGCTCGGCCAGCCCCCCCAGACCGCAACAGACCAGACGGGTTGCCAGTTGATGGTCCGCCTCAAGGTGTGATCAATGTAATACATGGGATCATCGAGCCTAAGCGAGTCTACTAGCTTAGAGAAATGATTAAAAAAGCGGAGCATATGAGGGAAGTACTGAGTGTACAGCCAACCATGAAAAAGGGAAAACGGATGCAAAAAACGTCATCACTTTCTCTAACATGGACTTAGCAAGGTTGGAAAAACCTCACAACAACGCGTTAGTGGATACTTTGTGTGTCAAGAACTTTAATATCAAACGGATCTTGACACACTAAGGGAGCTTGTGTGAGATAATGTACTATGAGACCTTCAAAAAACTAAAATTGAAGGGCAAAGACTTGGCACTCGTGACATCTACCTTGGTCAATTTCAACTCAATGTCAGAATGGCCAGTTGGCAAGATAATTTTGCCAGTCAAAGCTGGTTCGATGACAAAACAGGTGAGTTCTAGGTATTGAAAGTCCTTTCCATTTACAACATCATTCTGGGAAGGGCATGGTTGCACGCCATGCGGGCCGTAGTATCCCCCTACCATCAAGTGATGCAATGTCCTGACAAAGAAGGAGCGATTGAAGAGGTCTTGGGAGACCAAATCATGTCTAAGAAATGCTTCGTAACAGTGAATGGCAGCCAAGCTGCTAAAGGGTTCGTGCAAATAGTAAAGGAACCAGAGAGCAATGAGATGTTCGCTACTGTCGACAAGGCAGCCGAACAAAAAGCGGTGGAGGACTTGGTAGAGGTAAGAATCAACGAGAATGACCCAGAGAAGTTTTTCTTGCTTGGCACATCTCTGTCCAGCACTGAGAAAAAGGAGATCATGAAATTCTTGATCTCTAAACAAGAAGTGTTCACCTGGAGACTATATGATATGCCTTTAATTAACCCAAACTTCATCTACCATCAACTCAATGTCAACCCTACCGCTAGACCAATCATACAGCGAACTCGTAGATCAGCACTTTACAACGCCGAGATAGTGGTTAAGAAGGTGGGAAACTTGCCGGAAGCAAAGGCGATCAGAGAGGTTCACTATCCCAAGTGGATCTCCAACATGGTGGTGGTGCCTAAGAAAAATGACAAATGGCACGTTTGCATGGATTACAAGACAGTCAACAAAGTGTGCCGAAAAGATTGTTTTCCTCTACCACGGATAGACTAATTAGCGGACCTAACTGCAGGTCACAACCGACTTAGCTTCCTTAATGCATATCATGGATACTATTAGATAGCTATGTATGAACTAGACCAGAAAGTCACATCTTTCACAACTCCTAGGGGGTTGTATTGCTACAAGGTCATGCCCTTTGGCCTAAAAAATGTAGGGACAACGTTTTAGCGAATGGTCACCAAAATGTTCGAGCTATTGTTAGGTCGAACAATGGAGGCTTATATTGACGACATGATGATTAAAAGTAAGAACGAAGCAGACCATCTTAGCGACCAAATGTTTCAAATCTTGAAGACCCACAAGTTGCGACTAAACACCTCTAAATGCGTGTTTGGCATAGGATTAGGCAAATATCTTGGCTTTTTGGTTACCAATCGCGGTATAGAAGCCGATCCCTCTCAAATCAAGGCTATTCAAGAACTAAAAACGCCCAACACAATCAAGGAATTACAGCACCTTACGGGCCTAGCTGCTGCACTAAACCGATTTATAAGTTGGTCGTCAGACAAGTGTCGATAGTTCTTCGAGGCACTAAAGGCCAAATTTGAGTGGGACGAAGAATATGACCAAGCTCTAGAGAGCTTGAAGGAGTACTTGATCTCTCTGCCACTGTTGGTAACCCCACTGCTTAGAGAGGAACTATACTTGTACTCGGCGGTTTCCCAGCATGCAGTTAGCGCGGTGTTGGCATGCGCAGAGGGAATATAACACTTGCCTATCTTTTATGTCAGCAAGACATTGTTGGGCGCTAAAACGAGGTACTTGCCGTTAGAAAAGCTAGACATAGCTTTGATGATGGCTTCAAGAAAGCTACCGTACTACTTCCATGCTCACACCGTGGTCGTACTAACGGCATTCCCTCTGAAAGCCTTGTTTGAAAGGGCGGACTTCTTTGAATGAATATTGAAATGGATAGTAAAGTTGGGACAGTTTGACAACAAGTTTCAACCGAGAACCGCGATAAAGACCCAAGCTTTGGCAGACTTCGTGGCAAAGTTTGCTCTGGGAAATCATTATGTTTGCTTGGTAGACTTGACTGAGGAAACCAGGCAAAGAGGAGGGAGTACTGCGGGAATAGCACAACCCTCGCAACAAACTAATCAACAGTGTGGTAAAAGCCCAACAATGGTTGTATTGTTCACTGAGGCCAACAACGCATTGCCAGCAGGCAAACACGTGGAAGCTAAAACATCTTCAGACTGATCCACTTGCTGGAAGTTGTTCATAAGGGAAATGTAGAAGCTTTTTGTGGATAGCGCCTCCAATAGACACGGGGCCAGACTACAGCTAGTCATCATTTCGCCAGATGGCCTCACCATTGAACATGCAATCACACTCGAATTTCCAGCATCCAATAATGAAGCAGAGTACAAAGCATTATTAGCTGATTTAAAGTCAGCCTACCGGATGAAGGCCACCGAGCTAATGGTGTACAGTGACTCCCAATTAGTAGCCAACTAAATATCAGGCGACTATGAAGCGAAGGATAATAGAATGACCAAGTACCAAGATTTGGTCAAAAACGAGATCACGAAATTCGAAGTCGTGAGGATATAACAAATCAGCTGGAAAAAAAATAGTAAGGCAAATAAACTAACTGGTTTGGCCTCGATGGCAGACACTTCTATCCCACACCTTTTACTAGTTGACTTCCTACCAAGACCGAGCATCAAGGAACTTGAAACGGCCGAGGTGATTTACTCAAACTAGGTCTCTTCTGGATGGACCCCATCATCGTGTTTTTGAAAGATAGGATTTTTCCAAAGAACAAAAAGGAGGCTAACAAGATTCGTGTAAAATCGCAACAGTTTTGGCTTTCCCCATCTCTGGCACTATACAAAAAGTCCTTCACAGGATCGTACTTGAAGTGTGTTTATCCTAGCAAGATTGAGGCATTCTTGTTTGAAATCCACGAAGGCTTTGGCCTACTGAGCTATCTCACAAGGGAACTAGTGGCCATACATGCAAGCAGACGCAAAGAACTATGTCAAAAAATGCAAAAAATACTAGAAATTTGCGCATCAGATCCATCAACCAACTAGAGAGCTCCTACCTCTGACCAGCCCTTGGCCTTTTGTAATATAGGGCTTAGACATAGTAGGACCACTCCCAACCGCGCCAGGCAACAGGAAGTTCTTCACCGTAGTGACAGACTACTTTCCAAAATGGGTGGAGGTAGAGGCACTTGCATCCATCAAAGAAAAAGACGTTAAGAAGTTTGTCTAGCAAAACATCATAACCCGATTTAGAATTCCCAAGGCCTTAATATCTGATAGCGGCACCCAATTTGATGGAAGAATCTTTAGGGGTTTTTGTGAAGAGCACAAGATCGAGTTCTATAACTCCACGCTAGCGTACCCTCAAGCCAACGGCTAAGCCGAAACCTCTAACAAAGTAGTCTTAGATGGCCTAAAGAAAATGCTTAAAAAAGCGAAAGAAAAATGGGCTGAGGAACTTCCCCGCGTCTTATGGGTTTACCAAACTACACCTAGTAGGTCGACCGGCGAAATGCCTTTTGCCTTGGCCCATGGCATGGAAGCAGTAATCCCTCTGGAAGTCGACCTCCCCACCATTAGAAGTGAAAATTTTGATTCGGATTTGAATGGAGAGTCCTTAGCCTTGGAGCTAGATCTAGCTGAAGAACGAATAGAAAGAGCGCTGGTCCACATTGCCTCATATCAACAGGAACTGTCTAGAAAATACAACAAGGCGGTGCATCCAAGGCAATTCAAGATTGGAGATTGGGTGCTACGCAAAGTAATGGAAAGTACTTTGGTGCCTAAGGATGGCACATTGGGATCCAACTGGAAGGGGCTGTACAAAGTGGTGGGATTAGCAAGAAAATGAGCTTACCATTTAGAAGATGTGGACAACCAAGCTATCCCAAGGCCATGGAACACGGCCAATCTCAAGATATTCTATTTTTCGCTCTTTACACTTGTATTTTTCTTTAATGTTTTAGTCAAACATTCAATAAAACAAGTAGAAAATTTTTTTCTGGTAAATTTTTTCGATACTTCTATTTCTTCGGTCTGTATGTAAAACTTTGCCCGACTAGGGGCAAAGAGGGTTGGCAGGTTTGACCAACAATTTTTTGCACTCTGTGATCGAAATGGTTATCTCAGCCAAAGAATGTTGGCAGGTTTGACAACCACCATTTTTTGAACTCTTTAGCTAAAATGGTTATCTTGGCAAAAGAAGGTTAGCAGGTTTGATAACCACTATGTTTTGAACTCTTTAGCCAAAATGGTTATCTCAGCAAAAGGAGGTAGGCAAGTTTGACAACCACTATTTTTGAACTCTTTAGCCGAAATGGTTATCTCGGCAAAAGAAGGTTGGCAGGTTTGACCAGCACCATTTTTGAACTCCTTAGTCCAAATGGTTATCTCGGCCAAAACAGGTTAGCAAGTTTGACCAATATCATTTTTTGAACTCTTTAGCTCAAATGGTTATCTCGGCAAAAGAAGGTTGACAGGTTTGACCAACACCATTTTTTAAACCCTTTAGCCGAAATGGTTATCTCGGCAAATGAAGGTGGCAGGTTTGACCAACACCATTTTTTGAACTCTTTAGCCGAGATGATTATCTCAACCAAAGAAGGTTGATACGTTTGACCAACACCATTTTTTGAACTCTTTAGCCGAGATGGTTATCTCGGCCAAAGAAGGTTGATAGGTTTGACCAAACTCATTTTTTGAACCCTTTAGCCGAGATGATTATCTAGGCTAAAGAGGATTGGCAGGATAATACAGAGCCAAATTGGTTAGCTCGGTGAAACATACACAAAAATTTTTGTGACATATTTGAAGAAAGACATAAAAAGCAGACACAAAATTGAAATTTTTTCATTAATATCGCAAAATGATTACAAGATGAGAGGCCGCTAGCCCAGTTACAACAAGGAAAAACATAAATAAATGAAAAACAATAAAAGAAAAAGATGAGTGATTATGTGCACAGTCACAAGAATAGGTCATCAAGCTCGGCATCGGCGTTTACACCAGCTTTGCCTCTTATCAGCTCAGCCCCAGCAATGTCTTTAATTGTGAGATTGGTGATGCCCTCTTCTGCAGCTGTGCTCGGTTGGGTGTGGTTGATCACCTCAAGCCGAGCTGGAGGTATAGGCTGGCGACCGGGAAGATCAACGTTGGCCAAGGAAACGTTGTTCGGCCCTAGGCTATCCTCCTCCTCAATCTGAAGGAACTTCTGTTGCACGGTGGTAGTGTACGCCATCATGTAACTAGGAATATAATAAGGGGGAGGATTGAGAAAGACATCAAAGTCAGGCGTCTGGTCGAGCTACTCGGCCACCACCTTCCAACCGCACTTGAAAAAAACATCTTTGGCGGCCTTGCACTGCTGTACGTAGGCCTGCTCGCCCTCCACATAGCCACAGTCTTCAACATTCTCCATTTTCTTCTCAAGCACTTTGATTTTGGCATTTTTTGATCTCTCTAGCTTGGTGAGCTCGCGCAGGAGCGATCCTTCTTTTCTGCTAACCCCTTCTGTTTATTCGCTTCGACCTAGCAGACCTGCTCGGCTAACACCTCTTTTTTAGTATTCAGCTTGGCCAAGCTAGCTTTCAATTGCTTCAGCTCAGCATCTTTAGCCTCACTGTCAACAATAATTGCCCTAACTATCTTCTTCAGTTCAAGCATACGTTTGTGAACTATGTGGCTTTTTTTGTACGGCCTGTCAATCATGGAAAACGTTAGTCATGCCAAACAAAGTGTTGAAGACAAAAATAATGTAGAGTCCACTTACTAGGACAAGCGACTTGGTAGCTGATCAAATTGCCTTTAGCTCGAACAGCTGGTCCTGCCTCTCCATATCAGCTGGCAGGCAAATGCTCTTTGATAGATTGAAAGCCAGCATATGGTCCTTCTTGGCACTAACAGAATTAGTTACGATCACAGCAAAGGTCATAGCTGGTGCCCACAATGGGGGGATGAAGGGTTCGCACAGCCAAATCGGTAGGCCCCTTCGGATGGTTTGATGACGTACAACACAGCCTCTGGGTGCTCGGTTTCTTCCTCGTCCACCAGCCGTTGTTGTTTAGTAAACGAAGTACGGGCCCTCTTACTTGGCCAAGATGATGATGCCCTTGCAGTGGGAAGGGCAACGACAGTTTCGTGTGGTTGACTAACTGGTTGTTGCTCAGTCTAGACCTCAGCGACAGAGACAGAAGTTTGTTCGGTGATTAGGGCGCACATGGCTATCTTTTTTTTCATTTCTTATTCCTTGGTCAGCGAGATTAGGTTGATTTGAGGAAGGTTGGGATCTGGCTCGAGGAAGGATTCTAAGAGAAAATCAGTGACCTTGCTCTTTCTCCTGCTGCTATAATGGTAGGAAGGTTCAACACCAATAGCTCGGTCCAATCTCTATGTTTGTACCGTAGAGCGGAGCGTAGTGTGGCTTGGTTGGCGTAGGCGTAATTCACCTTTAAGCGATTTAGATCTGCAAAAAGAGAACAAAGGTTAGCACGGTAAGAAGCATCGAAACAACAAATGAAAAGAAAACCGAGCTATTCTTACCAGGCGATTCCTTATTCCAGTTAATGTTGTAGCCCAATATTCTAGCCTCTTGGTCTTCATAATTACTAGAGATCCAAAGAAAATTATCATTATACAAGTCCTTATCCAGTGTTCGCTTGGCGATTTTCTCTCGGCCTCTTCTGACCTAGAGGTAGTGGCACCAACCGTCATCATCCTGGCCGAGCAAGTATTGGTGGAATATCTCAGCCAGATCCAGGTTCAAACTGAGGCGACGGTGTAGTTCAGCTATACTGTTTATAATTCAGAAGGTATTAGTGGAGACTTGGGTTAGGTAGAGTCTAGTCTGCCTAAGGAATTCGCAAATAAGGGGTTGGACCGAGAATCAAAGCCCAGAGGTTAGACCGAGAATCAAAGCCCACCCTCTACAATAGAAAGCATGGCGAAGGAGCAAAAATCAGGTTTGCCCCAAGGTATGGTGTCTGGCTCGGCTAAGGTGAAGTACACGTCGTCAAGTATGTTATAATCCCTTTGGAACTCAGCTAGTTATGCATCTGATTATGTGTTTTGATGTGAATTTGCATGTTTAAGTGTGTAAACTATGTGATTTTGGAATTATATTTGTTGAATGTAGGAATATCTATTGTAATTACAACTTTGAACTGAAATTGAAAGCCTTAGAGGCACCAGAAACCAAAACCGACTTCATATATATGTTTAGCATGATTTTTAGAGCCTATTGTGAAATTTTGTAGAATTATGATTCGTAATGATTTAATTAAGTTAATTAGCCTAAGTGTGATATATGTATATAGCTTCTTGAGTTCAACATTTGTTGAGAACTTTACTAGAGAGTGAGTTAGAGAGAGAGGAAAAGAAATAGCTAGGAATTTGGAAGAGATTCAAGGGGCAAACCCTAGATTTAGCTAAGGTATGAAAATCTACTTAGAATCTTTGTAAATAACTCCTCTTTTGCTTGAAATCAAGAGACATTTGAAGATTAAACACTTTTATGAGTTAGGGTTTTGAGTTATGTAATCCCTTTAGAACTCAGCTAGTTATGCATTTGATTATGTGTTTGATGTGAATTTGCATGTTTAAGTGTGTAAACTATGTGATTTTGGAATTATATCTGTTGAATGTAGGAATAACTGTTGCAATTATAACTTTGAACTGAAATTGAAAGCCTTAGAGGCGCCAGAACCAAAACTGACTTCATATTTGTATTTAGCATGATTTTTAGAGCCTACTGTGAAATTTTTTAGGATTCCGATTTGTAATGATTTAATTAAGTTAATTAGCCTAAATGGGATATATGTGTATAGCTTCTTGAGTTCATTATCTGTTAAGAACTTTTACTAGAGAGTAAATTAGAGAGAGAGAGAGAGAGAGAGAGAGAGAGAGAGAGAGAGAAAGGAATAGCTAGGGATTTAGAAGAGATTCAAAGGGCAAACCCTATATTTGAGCTAAGGTATGGAAATCTACTTAGAATCTTTGTAAATAACTTATCTTTTGCTTGAAATCAAGAGGAATTTGAAGATTTAACACTTTTATGAGTTAGGGTTTTGAGTTATGTAATTGTTTGAACTAAATTCAAAAAATGGTTAATCTCTTCAAGTTTGTTTGATTTGAGTTCAATCTTGTGAATAATCCATGAAATAAACTCTAGATTGTTCATATAGCAAAGATTTGTTGAAATATTATCCATGTTTACATGTATTTTGGGCTTAATTATGTAATTCATGAAGGTATGAAAAAGGTGAGATATTATTGATTTTATCATTGAAGCAAGATTGATGTGTTTAAGTTGAAATTACACTTGAATCATGCTAGTAAATCATGTTTTTTAGTTAGTTTTGCATGAAATTGGGCTTGGAAATGAGTTTGGAAGATTACATTTTGTGCCATTTTCAGATTGTCTAGATTTTGCTCAGACCGCTCACGTGGCTGCGAGCTCCGCACAAGTGGAACATGAACAAAATCTATGGGTTGCATTCTACACACTCGAGCGGCTCATACTTCCACACGAGCGAAGCATGACTGCTCAAGCGATTGGACCTACCGCGCAAGCGACTAGGTGGGAAAAAATCATGCTTCCTTGTGTTGATCTCTCCGACCTTCTGAACGCATTCTTGACCTTATCTAAACCCTCCAGAAAATGAAATAATGATGAGAAACCATTGGAAAAGGTTGTAAATCACTAAAATAAAAGTGTACGAAATGAACGAATTATTTATCAATGTGTATGTGGCATGTTTTGTGTAGGTCATGTGCCGGAGGAAACACCGCAAGATAAAACACACTATTAGTAATAGTATTGTAAAGGTATGTTCTCAATTACTTATTTTGATCCGTGAATGGTGATTTATTCCACTATTATGTTTTGATCAAAATGAATGGGTTTCATGAATGTTATATGATCTATGCGATGCGGACCTAAGGTCGTTCTGTTATACTTTGATATGCTTGGGCCCGAGGCCGTTCTATACCATGTGTGGGCCCGAGGCCATTCTGTTAATGATATGATAATATATGATTGGATCTAAGGTCGTTCTGAACAGCTATTAATGTATGGGCCTGTGGCCATTCTATACTATATGTGGGCCTAAGGCCATTTTGTTATATAATGGGTTTGAGGCTGTTCCATATTATGTTGGGCCCAAGGCCGTTCAGTAATGTGATTATGAATTTGGTGTAAAACTTATGCTCATTCATTTAAACCTCTTTACAGTATTATTACTCATTGAGCTTCACTCACTCTATATTATGTGCGTATATGTAGGTGATCAGCAACACGGAGCCCAACCTTAGAGTCTACTCTAGGAGTTGTTTTTGTGAACTTGTTTGGTCAAGTCTCCAAGATAGAGCTTTTGTCTTTGACTAACATTCTATTATGGCTTTTGTTTTGATTTTGCTATAATAGTCTGGGATATGTAAACTATAAGCGTGGAGTTTTACTATGGTACAAAGTTGCATGGATATGTAAATGTGTGAGTGAGCTATGATATAAGCGATGTATATTTTTTATCATATTGGCACAACTCAATGGACTTTCATTATTGTGATATGCTTCCGTTTATGGCCACATCATTATAATTATTCTGTATGTTTGTATGAGGCCGTCGATAATCAAATGATCACTGGTCGGTTATGGTCTAAACCTCTAGAGGCGGGTTTGGGTCATGACACTGAGCTATCCGTAGCTCAACACAGCTCGTATAAAGGACTGACACGCTGTGCAGTCAGCAGTAAACCGAAACATGGTAGATCGGTCAAGCATAGCTAGCCGAGCAGAGTGTTCACCATCTCACTTGGCTTGCAGTGATAATGGTGTTCTAAGGATAAGCATTATCCTTGGACATATGACTCCTAGGAGAACTCTACTAAGGAGAGTTCGAGTTCTATTAGGATTGTGTTTGGTGGAATCTATAAAGGCTCATGACAGAACCTCACCACAGGTATTGCAATTCTTACTCACAAATTCATAAAGCTTATTATCTATTGTCTACTTGCTGACTTAGGCATCGGAGGGGTTTCTGGCACAAACCCACCAGCTAGCTCACGTGTATTTCCAGGTAGCAAAGCAACGACATTTGAAGAAGGGCAAACTTGGTCAACAGGATTATACGAGAAGATTATTTCGTGCTTGTACAAGACTCAACAACTCTCGATGTATAAAAATATATTACATATTGTATGCATATAATATGCAATAATGGATTCAATGAATTTGTATTATGAGATAAACTATTTAACAAAATTATGTAATTATGCAATTAATTTCATACCTTCAATTGTATTACATATACGGATTATAAAAAAATTGAAGTGAAAAATTGATAGAAAAAGATTTGTATAATACTATATATTTAAATGACATGTTTACTATTTATTGTTTAAGATAAGATTGTGATCTCAACAATCTAACTATAAATTAGTATTTATAATTATAAAATTTCTCATTTATCATTTAAATTCTTCAACCGAGTATATATTCTGATAGGGTAATTTGCGTCGCGCAAATGGGCCAAGCAAAATTTGCATTGACCTTGGATTTGGGTCGTGCAAAGAAACTAGGCTAAGTTTGCGTGGATTAGGACTAAGATATGATTGCTTGGACTTGGAGTTTGGGCGAGCTATCTTTGAGGAGTGAACAATGGTAACGAGCTATGATGGCAGAGTTGGCCGCATGATCGAAGTTAAACAATCGAGATGAGCTTGGTTCAAGGATAGCCTGACGTAACATGTTGTTCAGTAGTCTTAAAGGAGACCAAACTCATTCATTATGGTTACTTTGCTTTTCACTAACCGAAATGAATTTCTTAGCTTGTTGACCGAGCTAGGAGTTGTGTTGTTTTACTCACACTTTGGGGATAAGGGTGTTACAAGATAGGGCTTTTCCTGTAAGAGATGGACTCTTGATATAAATCTATAAAAAGGAATTGAAGTCCTATTAAGAGACTACCTTGCGGAATACATAAAAGTTCAAAAGTAAACTTGGAAAAAGGTAATGCATTTTACTTACTGGAAGTCTTGAGAGTTTTTCCATATTGATCTTAAGAACTGACTTAAGCATCGAAGGGATTTTCCAGCACACACTCGCCGAGTAGCTCACGTTGTCTTGCAGATTACACGATGTTGTTCGGGGAGATATAAACTTGATCTCAAGGAGTACACATGCAAGGTATTTTTCATACCCGTACATATTCATTTCTTACTTAATTGTATTTTGAATATAGATCCATTTACTCATACAAGTCTCCATACTTTGTATATATATTACACACCAATTTAAGAGACATACATAATTATAGTACTAATAGTTGATGAAAAATCACGTGCCACGTGCAAAGCACGTGCCCAAACTCAATTTCAATTATAATAATCAATTTTATATGAACTCTATTTGAGAAATACTTATTTTTCATCGTATATTTAGTTTTGTCATTGTCAAATTTCTTTTATAGAATTGATATTTTAGTTTAATTATTATGATATTTGAAAAAAAAATTATCTCGATGTACAAATAAATAAATAAATAAATAAAACCGAATATGCTTAATTATGTGCATCACACGGATCAAATTAATTTTTGTTATATATTTTTTATTTTTTCTCAATCTTATTTAACATGAAATTATTTATTACAATACATCTATATTTAATTTAAATTTTATATACTTATATACAATATGTATGAATAATTCAAAAAGAATATTAAAGAAAAAATAAGGGGTATTTAGTCTAACATCCCTCTCTAACTTTTATTAATGGAAGATGTCCGCAATATTCCTTTTTGTAACCTAAGGTTCCTAGTATTCGATTTGATTCAAACAAGAACAAGAAAAATCATGAATCAAATTCCAACCCAAGTCGATCATCACATCCAAGCAAACAATCCACACCAAAGTCCGATCACCACTACCACCGCACCACCGACTGCGCTCCCTACCTGAAGCTCGACCCCACTGACATCGCTCCTCCCACCACCAACGTTTGGACTTCCATCTTCGTCTCCGCTTCACTACCGCCTCCACCGGCAACCGAACATCTACCGAGCAATCTGAGCTCTTGATTGAGGCTGAATTGTATATCATTGAGGCTGATAACTAAGATTTCTTAACCTTATTCTCTATTCAATTTGTACATTTTATTCTTGTTTAATGTCAATCAGGTTGGATGCATTTAAAGCACAAAATGAGCAAAAACCTGGAATATGAGCTAAAAAAGCATTTCCTATACGTGCGAAGGGTTATTCCCGCACGTATGGCACCCCTCATTGAAGCCTAAAGTGTGACAACCCTTACCTATGATTAGTGCTAATCTATGATTAAGCATGACAAGTAATGGATCATACTGAAATTCTGAACTGATTGCATGAGTATACTGTTTTAAATGCATTTCTATCTGTTAGTCATTAAATGATCTATTCATGTTTTATCTTTGAATTGCGAATTGAAGGTCCTATCGGCGATCGAATCAGAAATCGATTGGTATTTTATGTTAATTAGAATTTATGTGATTTTATGGCAGATTTAATGTAAATTTGATTGGGAATGATTAAATTAGATTAAATAATGCTAGTTTAGTAGAATATAGGTTATTACCAAATTGCCACTTAGTGGGCCACCATTACAAACTTGTTTAGCACCTTCATACATCATTCTTCAGCCATGTTCTTAGAGACCCAAACCGTATGAGAGAGGGAGAGTAGGAGAACAAGATTGATTCATCTAGAATTGGCTTGGAGAACTAGAAGAAATTGAAGGAATTGCATAATTTGACCTCTACACTTAGAGTTCAAGACTTAAGGTAAGGAATCCGTCCTCTCAATTGTGAAATTGAAGTTATGTCTTGCATGATTCATGGAAATTTGGAGATTAATGTCAAGAATTAATTTAAGAGTTGAGTTGTAGTAATTCATGCATGCATGTACATATTCTTGCATTTTGAGGTTGTTCTTCATGAATTTCCACATGCATGTTCATATTTTGAATGTAGTCCATGAATTCACCATGTTCTTGAGCTAAAATTTGCATTTGGTCATGTTTTGAAACATTAGAGTTCATGGGAACTCATGCATGTATGATTTTTGCATTGTTCTTCATGTTCTTGAATTTTGATTTGGAATTGTATTCAATTGTCTCACTTTTGGGCCTTGATTTTATCAATTGATCTTCAAAACATGTCATATTGTTGGTTTCCAAGTGTTTTCCAGAAAATGGGCCCAAGAGGTTGAGTTTTGAGGTGTTGAATTCTTGGTTTGAGCTTTGGAGGCAAATTTGGAAAACCCAAATTTTGCCTTCCACGCTCGAGCGAAGGATTCCACGCTCGAGCGACCATCCCTTGTTCAGAGATCCGCTTGAGCGACGGAATACTGGCTCGAGCATAGATTGCAAGCTCTCAGGGTTTTGGTGCACGCAGACGCACGCTCGAGCGAGAGAACCTACGCTCGACCGAGGACTGTGTCTCACGCTCGAGCGAGTGTCGAGCGGGGATTTTCAACATCCAGCACTTTTTTCATTTTTACAGACCACTCGAGCGAGGAAGTCCACGCTCGAGCGACCCCACTTTTTTTGACAAGCTCGCTCGAGCGAAGAATTCCACGCTCGAGCGAGACCCTTGTTTTCTGAAAATTTTGAAAAGTGTTTTAAAGTACATCTTTGCATCATCATTTCATTTTAGGCATTCCTAGGCCTAGTTTAAGGCATCTTAATGAGGATATTGATGTAGGACTACACCAAGTCAAGTTAAGGGGCTAGTTTGTCTATCCCAAGTGTGTAACTTAGTGTGTGTTCGTTTTGTAACTGTATAGGGTTAGCATCCGAGGGCGCTCATTAGCTACTTATAGCCCAGAACTCTGTGAGTAACAATGTTGTAAAGATATGTTCAATGATAATTATTTCCTGAACAATTAACTGTATTGTTTTCTAAAGTGTTACTGTTTACTGAATGAATGATGTCCTACTTATGAACTGTATTCGTGGCATCCCTAGCAATTTACTGTACTGCTACTGTCACAGAGATCTCTGTCGGTTCCAACACTTGGAACCAATACTGTATACTGTTATAATGGCCATCAACTGACTGTTCGATCTGTTAAGACCTACTGTACTGTTTGCTATTGGATATAACACATGTAACTGCTATGGTTTCTAAATGACTGATATGACTGCTTAATGACTGAAAGGACATTCATTCTTAACCTCATTACGCATTTGTTATTCACTGGGCTTTAGCTCACTGTTTATATTTATATGTAGGTGTTCAGGCACCGGATCGATGCTAAGAGCGTCGGGTTAGCTCTCGTTTTGTCAAGCTAACCATTGTGCCTCACTGCGAGGTTCCAAGTCGTCTCAAGCTAAGGCTGTTTTGGGGTGTCCCATTTTTACCCTTCTGTCTCTGTTTGTAATAAATGTTGTGGACTTGTACTATACAGTTATGGTGAAGGGATTAGGTCCCTAACTTGACGGTTTTTATGTATCTGATTGTATATATGTTTTTGATTATGAATGCGGCTTGTTTACGAAAGTCTTTTCGTATTCAGATTGTCACAGCTCATTGGACATCTTTTATTTACTGTTTTAGCTTCCGCCAGCCCCTTACTCTATATTTCTGTCATTACTGTTAAGCAGGCCTTTGGTAATCACGAATTACTGGCCGGTTACGATGCTTTAACCCATAGGGGCGGGTTTGGGTCGTGACATAAAGTCTACTAGCAAAATTACATGTGTGGAAGATTTTTCCCATACATTTAAAGCCTTTGCTGCACATACAGTGACATTTTCCACACTTCCAACTGTACCGCGATTCGTGTGAAAAATTTGCTACGCTTGTTTGGAATGCGGAGGAAGTATAAAGGTAGAAAAAAAAAATGCTACATAAAGGTCTCGAAAATCTCCAAGGGATAGAAGAGGCTAGAGTTTGAAGAGAAAGGTTTTTCAAGCATCAAGAATATCTCCCATAGTGGCTTCTTTTCCCTCTACCTTTTCTCACCCCTCCATGAGTGGCTAATCTCTTCTTTCTAGGGTTTTGATGAAACCCCAGCCAAGTAACTAGGGTTTTCTCTTTGGTTTTTGATTGTGTAATGGTTTGAACGAGTTGTATGGTGTTTAAGAAATTTTTAAATATATTTTTCATTATTCTTTTCAAGTATTCTACTTTCTGTGATTACTTAATACTTTCTATGCAATAGTTTTCTATTCTTTCATATTCAATGCATGAGACGAGCCATACTACGAAGGACGAGTCATGTTGTTACCATAGTTTAGAGCGAACGACTTGTGCTACTTGAGATAGTTCGTGCCTGTACATTATACGCGATAATCTTTTTGATCAATGCTTCAAACTTGTAGTTGTAAGTGACGAGTCGTATTGCTACCTGAAGGTTCCATTCCGATCGCCGGACAATTCGCCACCACCATGCCTCCCAGGTCTGACCCTTACATTGCTCCTTCGCTCATACCAGCTTCTTCGATGAAAAGTAAATGTTGACTGATCTAATTGATTTGGTGTTAAAAATTAGTAAATAATTGAAGATTGTGAGCAAATCAGAGAAAATTAGTCAAAACACAGTAAAAATTGTGATCATATCAGAGAAATTTGTAAACAAATCAGAGAAATTTGAAAACATGGAGAAAATTTGAAAATACAAAGAAAATCAGAGAAATTGAGTGAACTAGAGAAATTTTAACACACATAGAATTTTGTCTGAAATTTCTCTAGATCGAAATTTCTCTAAATCAAAAATTTCTCTGAATTGAAATTTCTCTGAAAAAAAAAAAGTTGAGGGACCCTAAGTACTATGAAAATATTGCATGTCCTTTATCCTACAAAATCTTAATTCCAGGGACTTTAAAAAAATTTCAAAAATCAATACTCTAAATAATTAATTTAATATATATCATATAAAATCATTATATGATAATTACACTTTATAACACAATAGAACTAAAACTATCAAAATAAACAAATAATTTAACTATTATTCAAGTAACACTTTTATAGAGCAATAAGACTAAAATTATTTAAAATAAATAATTGAAATTAAATTTTATTTTAAATTAAAATTATTATTATTATTATTTTTTTTTTTTTTTTTTTGGTAACACATATCATAATATAAAATATCATTACATTAATTAAAGTTAACTCTATTGTGATTTTATGTCAAACATCATATTTCTAGAAGTGATTTACATACATGTGTAGCTTCTAATTTGATATTGATTGATTAAATTAATGGAATTCAATACTTTTTTTTGTTAAGTTTCTAGAAGATAAATTGACAAATGTCAAATGATAAATTGTGTAGCGTATTATTTTAAAGAATAATGATTCATCGAAAATTATTGTGTATATTTAAGGCATCGACTCCCCATTTTATCAACAACATTACCTCTCTTCTTCTTATCACATTTTTATTTTTTGGTTTATTTTGGCGTATAAGGGAATTTTAGAGGAAACAATCCTCACGAAAAACACAATCTGTTGTTGAAGATACAAAAATCAAACCATTTGGCATAAAGGTCATGTTCTGGCCAATAGTACCGACTATCTGCATTACCATTCGAAACCCATATATTGAACTAAATGTTTGTGTTCAGTATTGTGTTACCGAACATATCTTAACAGTCAGCAAACCAGCACCAAACAGCTCGAGCAAAACAACAACGATAGAAAATGATCGAGAATGTTAATGCAAAACAGATAAACTTATCAATAGAACGCCAACCTTATCATAATTGTTGTCATCGTCCTCCATTGCTCTACAAGATGAAATAACTGATGAAGAGTAATATGTTAGACTTGAAAAGAGCTTTCTGGTTTAAGATTTCTAGTTCATGAGGGTTTATGATGGTGATGAAGATAATACATTCAATGTTTAAGATAGTAATGAAAAGTAATAGGTTTAGGGTTTAGGGTTTATGTTGGTTGGTTATGAAGAGTAACAAGTTTAGGATTTAGAAAGGTGGAATACGTATAGTTAGAGGTGGCGGTGGAAGTGGGAGTAGGGGTGGGTGTACAGTATTGTATAATGTTAATTCTTATTTGGTAGGTAGGTATTCCATTAAATGATATCTTTTAATGTAATTTTACTTCAAGATATAATTGTAATAAAAAAAAAATAGAAATTGGAGGTCTAAAGAATTTATGTAAGTATTAATAGCAGCACTCTTACTAAAACAGAGAAGTACACTGTGTGCCTTCTTCTTCTCTCTGTTCTATTTCATTCTCATTTGTTCCTTTCATCTTCCTCTCATATTTTCTTCATTTTCTTTTCTCTTGTTGTTTCTCTTCTGTTTGCTCTGCAAATAGATGCTCTACACTACAGGTTTGATTTATTTCCATGGATCACTTTTCAATTCTGATTTATTTATGTTCTTGTCCTTATGTTTGTGTTCTTAGCCCTTTTTTTATTTTATTTTTGTCTACCTGATTTCATCATCATTAGAGGTAGATTAGAGTGATGGATTTTAATTTCGTTGAGTTTCTTGCATGGATTTTAGTATTTTTTTTTCCTTCACTTGTTATTCATTTTGTTGAGTTTCCTCCTCGTTTTCCTCTACGTTTGTACCCAAAAAAAAAAAAAAAGAGCAAAGTTTTCAACTTTATCTTGGGTTTTGAATTTTAAATAGACTCACTGGGATTCTTCTTGTTTATTTTTTCCTTCCCTCATCCTGTTTACCTCAACTTAAACTTAAGGACTCGTTTGGAAATAAGTTATTTTAATAATTTTTTAACTTTTTATAAAAGGATATAAAAAAAATAGAAAGAGTTATGTGATAACTTATAGTAACTTTTTAACTTTTAACTAAAATTTAATCTCAGCAAAATTAATTTTTACAAATTGATTTTCTACAGAAGTTTGTTGAGATCTCATTAAACAAAATTAGAATTTCTTAAATTCTCTTTATGTATTGTACATTAATAATGCAGAATTGGCTTTGTGCTGAAGTTTATCGTTTGTTGCGTGAAAAGCAATGTTTTTATTTTATTTAACTTAACAAAGGTTTTTTTTTATGTATTTTTTTTTCCCCTGTAGATTTCATTTTGGTTTGATTTTTTTTTGTAGGTCCACCACCACCTCTTATTATATGGGTAATGATGGATAGATTTTTAATTTTATTATTATTTTTTAATATCTATAAAGAGCTTTATATTTTAAGAGTCGGTACATGGGCCCAACAAAACTCACCATGTTCATATGCATGCTTCAAAATCTTATCACCTCGTTAAAAATATGTTATTTTTTGTCACATTTTTTTTTTAAATATGGTAAAACTTGTTTTCCATTCTAGTGTCTTGTCATGATAGATATCACTTGACATCTTCATTTTACTTTTTTATCTTTTTTTTAGAAAATAGAAGAAATTTGAATCACTATTGTTTGGATAAACTACAAATATATTTTTTAAATTTGTTTAAAATACGAATTGGTTCCTATAGTTTTAAAAATTATAAATATTTCCTTTATCAGAATTTCTTATCTAACGGAATTAACAAAATAAATGAAATTTTTAACAACTCTCTCATACAACAATAAAATTATTATAATTGTTAATTAAATTATATTTGTGATAATTAAAATTGTTATTTGACTCAATGAATTATTAATAAAAAAATGCCACTTGTCATGTGATCACAAATTTAAATAGACGAGATATAATTTTCAAA
The DNA here is from genome assembly GCA_036172215.1 of Camellia granthamiana. Lineage (NCBI taxonomy): Eukaryota > Viridiplantae > Streptophyta > Magnoliopsida > Ericales > Theaceae > Camellia > Camellia granthamiana. The sequence continues at coordinate 139,315,492 of CM069903.1, read as the reverse complement.
AAATAAAGAGGCAATTCACATTTTAAACAAATTTTAATGCATATATTTATAAATTTCTTTCTTTCTTTTTTCTTTTTTTTCCCTTTTTTTTTTTTTTTTTTTTTGAGGGGACTATTTAAAATTTTCGGCTTGTTCTAATGTTTTTACGCGGTGTTTCAATCACATGTTTGGCAAAAATTATCAAAGTTAGTTGTGTCCAGTTAATAGTGCTTTAAAAATAAAAATTAAAATTAAAAAAAAAATGACAAAGAAGTTAATAGTGCTTTATTAATTTTTTTTCATATTATTTTATTTTTTAGGCTATGTAATTTTTTTTTTTTTTTTTTTTTTTTTTTTTTTTTTTTTTGAGTCAAGATTGTAGGATGTTAGTTTGTTAGGGAAACTATGCAAAATGCCTTGTAAAAATACATAGAAAAATACTCTCTTTATTTTGTCTAACTAGTTTAGTTAGTGTGTACTTCAACCATACTTTTTATTTAAGATAACTAATCAAACTACCTTAACTAATTTTTAAAAGAAAATTTCTATAAATATAAATAAAAAATATAATTTTTAATGACATGTTGCATATGCACTTAGTGTTGACGTGATTGCTAATATGAAATTTACAAATATTTATTTTTTTAAATGTATTATTAAATTATTTCTTAAAATAACATTTTAACATGATTATATTTTTAAATGATCATATTCTTTCAATGGTAATTTTTTCAAACGATCAAATGGGTTGAAGCAAAGAAGAAATAGCAAATATGAAAGAAGTAGAAATGCAGAAAAGATAGAGATAGAATGCAAATATAAGCAAAATGGCAGAAAAACCTTTTACCTAGCATTTTTGGAGGAAGACCAAAACAATTTCACTAGCAAAAATGCCTCATATTTCCCTTTGTCTCCTCCCTTGGAGTTGCTCTTAGTAAAGTTAGGTGGTTTTTGTTTTGAGGGATTGAGGAGTGGGATTAGACTATTAGTCTATCCGGACTAATAGTTTGTTGTTTGGTTCAAAATTTTTGCACCGAACTATTAGTTCCAAATCTATTGGACTATTGTATCCCATGGAGGGTGGGACACAAATGGAGGGATAAAGGGGGATATGGGATTAGGTGGTAAAATGACCATTTTGACCCTCTACTATTTAATTATGTATTATATTTAGTAAAATTCAAAAAAATTTAAATGTCTCAATTTAAAAATAAAATAATTTATTTAATTTTTATTGATGTTTTATTTATTTAATTTTCTAAAATATTTTTTTATAAATATTTTATTGGTATTTTATTTTAAAATTTTGCTTATATTTTATTTAATTTCAATAGATTTATTTAATTTCATTATTTAATTATTATTATTTTTTAAAATAAATTTATTTAAAATTTTAATTAAAAAAATAACATATATTTTTATTGATATTTTATTTATTTTATTTTAAAAAAATAAATTTATTTATTTGTGTAAAAAATAAAATAAAATAAATTTTTATTTAATCTAATTAAAAATAATTAAAATATTAAAGATGTGTTTAATAGTGCTATTACTTAATAAATAATTGAAAAGGATAAAATATTTATTTGAACATTTATCATTCTCCATAATATTCCAAACAAACATAGGATTCATATCATATCCAACCAAATAGTCATTTCCTAACATCTAATTCCATGACTAAACAAACTTAGGATACAAATCTAGTCCAACCAAATAGTTCAGGGACAATGTATCCCAGAACAAACAGTCTAATAAATTCCAATCCCCCTTTATTCAATCCGTCTAAACAAACACACCCTTAAATTACAATTAAAGAGTCATCATTATTTTATCAACTCGAACTCCTAACATTCCCAAGACCACTGGACCAAATTCAAAGTTATAACCATTGTTATTGACTGTCATATTATATTCCCAAAAAACTAGATAGTTAGGTCTTGCTTGGGAAGTGGCTAATAGAATCCCAAAAAAAAAATCAAAAAATCATTATAGATTACCCATATCACTCTTTGCTTTTCTATATTTCTTTTAATTAAAAAATCAACTAAAATAGCTAATTCTTAAACCATTCCTTCACTTCTATTAGATTTTTTATTTGTTTGTACCTAATTCACACATCCAATAAAAAAAAAAGTCACTATATTTTTGTATTTTTTTCTTTAATAATTTATTTTTAAATTTCCTTGTATATACTTTATTTTTTAGATGTATAAATATAAAAAAAAAAATGTAAAATATGAGGGAAAAAAAGTGGGAGCCACTATTCTCACTCTATTTTGCTCCAAATATACTCTTTTTTTTATCTTTATTATACATATAAAGGAGTGTATTTAGAGCAAAATAGAGTGAAAATAGTAACTATGTATAATAAGGATAAAGAAGAGAATGTATTTGGAATAACGGAGAGTAAAAATAGTGGCTCCCAAAAAAGTTCATGAAGACTAAAAAAAACAAAATTTAAAACTAGAAAATAGTTTTTACAAACCAAACCAAACAAGATGCTTGTAGTTAGGAATGGTAACGGGCGGGGGCGGGGGCGAGGGCGGGGATCACACTCTCCGTCCCCGATCCCCAATGGTAGAAATTTTCCTGTCTACGGCCCAATCCTCGACGGGGAGCCAATCACCGCCCCCGCCCCTGTACGGGGATCGGGTTTCCCCAATCCCGAAAATTCTCTGACCAAAATAAAAAAAACAACAACAACAACATATATATTCAATAATAACAAATCAACTTACTTCAACCCATGACATAAAAAGCAATTAACTTCGTTATAATTTCAACAATTTCCAAAACTAACAATCCGTGCATAGTGTCAATAAGAAAAAGTTAAAATTCTTCAATCCGATTCTAAGTGAAAGAAACAATCTTTAGACCATCAAATACTAGATAAACAGTGGGTCAATCGCTTTCCGATCATTACAAACTACAAAAATTACTTTGATGGTTCAGTGAAAACATAAACCCTAAATAATTACACACTAAAAAAACAAATACATTCATCAATCAGAAGATTAAATTGGAAAACACTTATTGTACCACTTCCGAAGCCCTCCTCATCTTTAACTTCATCTTGAAATCAACAAACTCATACCATTGCATAATTCAAAAATCAAAGGCGAAATCAATCGATTCTCAACACTGTGATTGATAAACAAGAAAAGTTAAAAAAGATTAACAAGATGAAATAAAAAATAGATCGGAAGATGGGAGGAGAGAGATCGGCGGTGATGGGAAGAGGGAGATCGCCGCTGACGCCATGAGGAGCAGCTACGCAGAGAGAGAGAGAGAGGTTGAGAGAGAAATGAATGGGAGTGGGAGAGAGGCAAACTCAAACATATATATATGGGGAATATTCGGGGAATTATTTGGGGATAATTCGGGGCAAGGGCAGAGACAGGGACAGGGGCAGGGGCGGGGGCGGAGGCGAAGGTGGGGCTGGAGGAACCTATCCCCGTTCCCGGCCCGAAAACCGTCGGGAGTTCAATTTTCAATACCATCCTCAGCCCTATGGGGGTAATTTTCGGGGAAAACGGGGGATCGGGTCCCCGTTAGGCCAGGCTCAAATTGCCATCCCTACTTGTAGTTCCCAATCATACTAGCTATGGGCCTGTTTTAGTGTAATTTCGTATAAATTAAAAGTTGATAACAAAAAAATAAAAGAAAAAAATCGGTCATGTTTGGTTTGTTTTCATAATTTTTTTTTTTTAAAAAGGAAGTAATTGATAAAAATCAATATAAAAATATATTTTTAAAATTATTTATATCATCGAAAAAATAAAATTATATAAAAATGATAAATACTTTTGATTTTTTTATTTTTCATACAAAATTAATTTTTAGTTAAAAAAATGAAACAAATTTGGGAAAACTAAATCAAATGTAGCCATCATTCCCTTACCTCTTAATAATTAATTTTTTAAAATGATTTTAAATTTTTTCTTCTATTAAACTGTAATCAAATGTTTTTTCTTCACACATATTCAGGGGCGGAGCCACCTAAGGTGTAGGGGTCACGTACCCCCCCCCCCCTCAATATTTAAACTATTACTCATATAGATAAAGATTATATATTATGTATCCTTTATTAATAGTGACCCTCTTTAAATTATGTAAAACTTTTTGTTTTTTAAAATTTTAAAAATTCTCTATTTTATTATTTTGATTATTCTTATACACTTTTAATTAATAGGTCAAGGCAAGAATTGAATCAATTGATAATTCATTTCTTATTATGAGATTTGTTTAGTTGTTTATTTCTCCTCATTGTGAGACACTTTTTTTTTTTTTTTTTTTTTTTTGTTACAGGGAAATCCTCCCACCCTCCCGCAGGTCCAAGGCAGCGCCCCATGAGGAGATCACCAGGGTGTCCTGTTGTCCGTTCCGAGTAAGAGACTATAACCTGGAAGCTTGTCCCGACCTCCCAAGGCAAGCTTCGATTAAGTCAAGACTTTCGTCCAGGAGATTGGCCCAGGGGGGAATTGAACTTGTGACCTTGGGGCCTAAACCCCAAGGCCTTACCACAATGCCACAACCCCTTGGGTTGTGAGACACTTTTTTTGATTTGATAGGATTGAACTTATTGATTATTTGATTCGTAAAATTTAGTTATTGAGTGGATTTATATCACATTAATGTAAATCTCAGGATAATTGTAATAAAAATATAAATATAAATGTATAAATTTAATAATATCTTGCTGTCACTTGTTATAAAGGAAAAAAAAATTTAATGTTGCGATTAATGTGTGTCCCCTCTACATTAAATTTCTGGCTCCGCCAGTGCATATATTGTGTAGAGTCATGCTAACCACACCCTAACGTAACCAAAAGAAAACAAAAAAAAAAATAAAAGAAACTTATTTTGATGCATTCTTATGTATTTATAAATGGATTATATATATATATAATTGGACGATCATTAACATTTTTCTAGTAGATATTAAGTTTGATTTGACACATATTTAAAATCTAATCTAATCTTGATCACTTCTAAGGATGCATGGTGTCATTCGATTGTTTTGTTGCCATCTGAGCAAATTCAAGGGTCATTTTCAATTACATTAGGATACCATGAAAGAGTTTAATCAATGTCACAATAATAGCCTCCAATTCTAAATTTTAAACATAAATTTCAAATGATTAATAATAGTCTAATGTTTGTTTACTTTCAGGCTACGTTTGTTTACATCACTATAAGTCTGATAAAAATTGAAAGATAAATTTGTACTTTTGTATTTGATTACAGGATTAAAATATGTAAGGGAATATTTGGTCCACATACATTTTAATTCATGTGTGTTTAACACGGTATTAAAATTCTAAATAACTTTAACATTGCAATGATGGGTTAAATGAGAAAAGAAATAGAAGATAAAATAATAGCATGAGTATTGTGAAAGTAGGATCTCTCCGGAGTATTTTTTCACCATCATCACATAAAAAATAATTATATTTTTTTATTCCATTATAATTAAAGGTCTTCATATGCCTTACGGACAAAAAATTTGACATTATCCAACTTGATCAATCTATCCTAGCCTGCTTGAGTACCTAGAATGTTCCAATCCATAAAAAATAATTTAGGACTTTGGACAAAGGCTTATAATCCGAGTCCGCCCAAGGTAAGTAAAAAAAATAAAATAAAAAAGCACTCAAATTAGTTGAATTATGTTGGGAAAAAAAAATCAATCAAATTACTTAAATTATGTTGGAAAGTAAAAAATAAAAATAACAAAAATATTAAAATTATGTGAATGAAAAATATATAGAATTTAATAATATAATTATAATGAAAAATGTGTAGCCTAGTTCAGTCTAATTTTGGTCCCTAAGATTTGAGCTTATGAGTGGTACGTGGTTACTTTTTTGGACAAATTACCTAGGAGTCCTATTTAAAAGAAGAGAAGTTTATTTAGCCTCACAAGCTTCTGAATACCCTCAAAAGTCCACTAAGTATTTTTCTTCTTCGTTTTTCTCTGTACATTCATTCTTCTCTATCTCTTTCTCTTCTTGATTTCCGGCCACCGACCATGCCTTATCTATTCTCTTTCTCTTTCTAATATATAGTCACCAGAGACCGACAACCACCATTGATTGGGTTCATCGGCAAGCTCCGACCACCGACTTCTTACTTTACCCTTACCGATAGTGAAGGAGACGAGTTTCCGGTAAAGAAGATGAGTAGATCTACTCAGATCTGATGTAGATCTACACCAGATCTGAGCAGATCTACATGAGATCTGACTAGATCTAAACCAAAATAGTTGCCGAAGTACAATATTCTCTCTATATCTGTTTCTCTCCTCCGATCTCTTAATTTTTCTACCTTTTTTTTTTTTTTGCTATACTTCTATTTTCCTATTTTAATAGAGAAAATTTTTAAGTTCTGAACAAGTTGTTTTCGAATTTTAGTTATAGGCGGTGAAAATTGTAAAATTTTACAATTTCAATTTTTTAGAACTGAAATGAGTCATACTTTATAACTGTAAAATTTTGCAGTTTCATAACATTCTTTAGAATTAAAATTTTACTAATTAGAATAAATGCTTAGTAATAGTTTCAAAACTTAATTTTCAATTTGATCAATATTGGAGATTATTTGCTTAAATCCTACAAAAATTAAAAAATAATATATGTTTTTTCTCATTGTTGTTTGTTGTTGTTAATTTTTTTTTCCCTTTCAGTTTATCAATATTTAGCACATTTTTCTATGTTTTTTCACTATAATTTCTCCATTTATTCTTTTTTTATTTTAGACATTCTGGTAAGTCTTCGACGATATTCTTAATGTCCAGCGAACATTCTGAATATTCCACCGACTTCTAGTGACGTTTAGAATACTCCGGCAATACTCTAGCAAACTTCTGACGATACTCTGGCAACTTGCCAATGATGTTGAACATTTCGTCTAGTCTTCGGTAATCGTTTAATGAAAGTCCGATGGTGGTGGGATATGACTGTTGGAAAAATAATGATTTTTTGGTGACTTTAATGCAATATTAAAGTGGGTGCCAATCCTGAATTGAGGTGGACTAAAGTAGGTTTAGATTCTTTGTAATGAGTCTTTACACCACAAAAAGAATGACCAAAAATGATTAAGATTTGAATGAGAAATTGACTCATTAAGTTGGCCTCATGAAAGAGGTGTTGGGAAAGGTGTAAAACCTTGTGTCCCACATTAATTGTAGAGGAGAGCATTGATGGATATTTAAATCCCATTGTTTGCCTAAGGGTGTAAGCCCTTTGGGGCATCCAAATTTTCCAAAAGAAGAGAATTATGGATGCTTCTAGGATGGACTTAGGCCAAGACTATGGTCCAAGTTGGTTATGCAAAAATTGTCACACGCCCATGCGCGCCACCCGGACAGGGGTTAGGTCCGGGTCCGTGGTTTGTGGGTCATGGATCGCGGATCGTGGATCTTGGGACTTGGGACTTGGTCTTGAAGCTTGAGGCTTGAGTGTAGGGGTTGGGCTTGGCCTACCCATCTTAACCTTTTTGGTCCAAGCTAGGTCTGTGGGCTGCAGATATATATATATACACAAAACTTATGTGTATAGCTGGTAACTCCTCTATTGATGATGAACTTGAACCCATCAATTTTGTAGATTAATTTTCATAATTAAATCCTGCATTTGCTGCAGGAGGCTCCTCCTCTCTCTCCTCCTCCATGTATATAAAATGAGACCCCTCTCCTTTAGTTTTTTACCCAAAAAATTTTCTTCTCTTTGTCTTCCAAAGTTTTTTCCAGTTTTTATGTTCTTCTTGTGAGAGAGTGCTGCAAAGTTCTATTCGCCGATCCTACTCAGTCGGTGCATTGCTATAGCTAGTCCAACCATCATATCTTTGGAGACAGACGTCAAACAACCTCTAACACCCAACCCGTAAGGCAGCAAATCTGTTTTAAGGAGACTATCTAGTGCAGGCTTCGGTTTGCTTCCTTTGCTATTTTATTTTATTATGTATTGTAATTTTCAACATGGTTTGCTTGTTCTGAAATTTCAATCGTTAATTATGAATCTATTTGTTTTATATTATCACACAATTTGTACAACAAACTTAAAACAGATTATATATTTTCCATGAAAGTGGTTAAATAGATTCATATGTATGATAAGGGATTTGTTTCTGTGCTTTCCTACTATATAGTAAATTACCAAAAGTATTTCTAAGTAGCCTACTATGATAGTCTGGCTGTAGTTTTTGTGATTCTTGAATAATGGCCACGGTTGCTTTCCATATTTGTATGAATTCAGATTATGTTCCTTGATTAGCTGGGCCACTGTTACATCTACAAAATCATGAGTAGCAATTAGACTTGTAGCATATAGATAAGCCAAATGTTGTGCATGACAAATAATAAATAATATTAAAAAAAATTAGTAGTTTAATTTTGTTTAGTAATTCCCACTTGTCCTGCTATGATTATTTTCTGGGCAAATGGTACAGATTTTTTTTTTTTTCTGGAAATACATGATTGTAAATTATGCAATGCTATCCTCTAATCGCTTAGTTTAATTATAATGCTCTAGCATAATTTGCATACTTAATTGTTTAGTATGATTTTATTCTATGCGTATGGTTCATAATTCCCTACCATGATTTGCATGATTTTTAATTTTATAATATAATTTGCTTGCTTATGGGTGTTGCAATTTTGTCATGCTAATTATTTTCTAGATTTTAGTTTATCTTACATGATTTAATTTCTAGATTTATGTGCACGTTAATTGCTAAATGGTTATTGTTTTGTAACAATGATATATATAACTGTTGGCTATTAAATTTAATTTAAGGTTTTGGAGTTATCAGTTTTTTGTAACTTGTCTATATTTATTTGCATATTTATTGTGTAATAATTTTATATATATAACTCATGGGTATTAATTTTTAATTCAATGCTTAGAGTTATAGGTTCATTTTGTAACTCTTGCCTATTCATATTTTAATTTAATTGTGGAGTTATAAATTTTAATTGTGCATTTCGTCTATAATTATTTATGTTATTGTTTGTTTCATTGTGAATTAAATTTATATATAACTCTTGACTATTAACTTTTAATTTAATTCCTAGAGTCATAGATTTATTTTTGTAACCCATCTAGTATTTTAATTGATTAGTTAATTTTAATTATTAAATAGTTTGCTAGATGGTTTCAAATAATTTATTATATTTACAGTTTCTTTAGATTGTTTGGTGTGTATTGTCTTGTGTTTTTCTGTTAACTTTCTTTACAGAAATACCTATACGAAAGATATTGGAAAAACAAATACAAAATCAAATGAATAGTATTTGGGATGTCAAAACAAAAATGTTTGAACTACTAACCATTGTGTTGAATAAGAATACCTAAGCATGGAAAGAAATTTTTGGACTAATTGAAATCCTTATGGAATGGTTACTATCTTTATCATTTAAGCAATTTTTTGCTTGAGATTTAGTAGTAGTTACTTGCTATTTTTTAAGCAAGGTTGTTTACTTGGCATGTTGGAAGCAAGTTTTATTTGCTTGTATTTTTTACATTGCGTGTAATTTGGTTAGCAATTTTTAAATTGCTTGTAAGTGTTGGACCTCGGTTTGTTTAACCTAGTTTATCCTTTGGAAAACTTAATTCTAAAAATTGTTTCTCATGGACTAGGAGTCAACATGCTCTTCAAAGTTTTGTCAAAATGTTAACTAGGTTTTAAGTGGGACCGATGTGACTCCTCCAGTCTTCCTGGGAACATTCCTGACCATGTTCAATTCTAGATTAAGTGGTGAGACTAGTTTTGAATTAAATTTTCAACTTTGGGATTTTCTAGTGTTAAGTTTAATTTCTGGAACACAGAAAGTGAAATTCTATTGTATTTTTTAGAAATGACCACTGTCACCGATGCTGCTGCTGCTGCTAATGTTGGTGGGGATCTGAACCCCAGGGCAACTGGCTTATCAACTCCTACTGCTGTGACCTCTGTGGTCAACTCGATTACTGTGACCTCTGTGGTCAATCCTATTGTTGCTCCTATTGTTCCAGAAGGCCTACTTAACCATCACGAGCACCCGGAGAAGTTCATGGGAGTGAATTTTAAGAGGTGGTAGTAGAAGATGTTGTTCTACTTGACTATTTTAAGCCTTGCGAGGTTTTTGAGTGAAGGCCCACCAGTCGTAAAGGAGAATGAACAAGACAAACAGAAGCTCATGGCTCTAGATGCTTGGAAGCAATCAGACTTCCTTTGCCGGAACTATATTCTGAATAGCTTGGTAGATTCACTTTTCAACGTGTTTTATGCCAAAAAGTCGACAAAGGAGCTATAGGATGCTTTGGACAAAAAGTACAAGATCGAGGATACTAGGGCAAAGAAATTTGTTGTTGGCCGATTTCTGGACATCAAGATAGTGGACTCAAAAGCCATCATCAAACAAGTCCAAGAGTTTCAAGTAATTCTATACGAGATTCATGCAGAGGGAATGTCTCTGAGTAAATCATTCCAGGCAGCTGCGCTGATTGAGAAGCTACCTAACGACTGGAAAGACTTCAAGAACTACTTGAAGCATAAGCGAAAGGAGATAACAGTCGAAGAGATCATTGTCAGGCTCCGTACTGAGAAAGACAACAGAAAGAAATAAGAGAGTACCTCCATGGTGAAAGAAAACGTGGTTGAGTATGGCCAATCCTCAGGGATGAGAAAAAAACCATCAACAGACAAAAGCTCAAAGTTAGGGGCGAGAGGCGGTGTCTCCAAGAGACCGGTCTACAAGCCGCAGGAATCTACTTTTAGGTTCAATGGAAAGTGTTTCAACTGTGGAAACGATAGGCATCGGGCAGTTGATTACCACAAACAGAAAAAGCCTTACAAAAAGTATCCTCCACAGAACAAAAGCGGGGCTCACATGGCTGAAATAGAGGATCTCTCACAAGATGTGGATGACATGCATCTGGCAACTATCGTCACCGAAGTGAACATGGTAGGGTCCAACCCAAAGGAATGGTGGATGGGCACTAGTGCCACTCGCCACATCTATGCTGAGAAGAAGATATTCACAACCTTCAAACCGGTTTCAAACGGTGAGAAGTTGTTCATGGGGAACTCTCCCACCTTAACTGTTGAGGGAAAGGGTAAGGTGATCCTAAAGATAACTTCAGGGAAAGAGCTGACTCTAAACGATGTCCTATTTGTACCAGACATTCGTAAGAACCTTATCTCAGGGTCACTCTTGAGTAAGCATGGCTTCCATATGGTATTTGAGGCTGATAAGGTCGTGTTGACCAAGAACGGGGTTTATGTGGGGAAAAAGTATATGTTGGGCGGTATGTTTAAGCTCAATGTAATGACTCTTGTCCCGAAAATTAATGAGAAAGCTTCTTCTTCTACTTATATGCTTAAGTCCCCTAATTTATGATATGATAGACTGGGTCATGTAAATTTTTGACTCTTTGTGTAGATTAATCAAATTAGATCACATACCATTTTTCAAGATTAATCAAAATCACAAGTGCGAAACTTGTGTAAAAGCAAAATTGACAAGGACTTCGTTTCATTCTATTGAAAGAAGTACTGAGCCTTTGGATTTACTGCACAGTGATGTGTGTGACTTGAAAGTCATACAATCACGTGGTGGCAACAAGTACTTCATCACTTTTGTGGATGATTGCACTAAATACTGCTATGTGTATTTGCTTAAAAGCAAAGATGAGGAGATTGATAAATTTATTCTTTTCAAGAATGAAGTTGAGAATCAATGAAGCCGTAAGATCAAGGCTTTAAGAACTAACCATGGTGGTGAGTATGAATCCTTGTTTGTCGAGACTTGTGCTCAAATTGGGATTATTCACCAAACCACAGTGCCCTACTCCCCTTAGTCAAATGGTGTTGCTGAGCGGAAAATTAGGACATTAAAAGAAATGATAAGTTATAATGCCCCCAAAATAATTACAATAATCTAACTCCAAACACCAATACAAAGTGATATAGATACAATAAGAAGCTTTCATTAATCAGAGTTAATATACAAAAAGTGACACATGTGATATACATTCATAAATCATTCATCCTAAATCTACAGCATGTGTTACAAGACGTAAATAAAAAATGAAAGCTAAACAGATATTCATATGCCCTAATGGCTTACATCTTTCCAAGACCGTGCTTGGTTACAACAACATAAGTCATAAGCTCAATGCAAATAAAACCTTAGGCTTATAAAGAAGTAAATACAAAGTAAATAGAAATTGAGCCTTCAGCTCCACAATCCTCCTAATCTAAGTCCTTGGGGAGGTATATCACCAGCACCTGAAAATGGTTTTTCCCAAGTAGGGTGAATCAAAACCCAGTAGAAATAATCTAACACAATATATGAATCTTAACAAAATATAAGTATAATATGCATATACAATGCCTACGTATCCTACAAGATCATAATATGCCAAGTTTTATACCTCAATCCATTTTATCTCAATTCATTTCAAGTGTTCATTTCACCTCAACTCATGAATCAAATTCATTATTATCCAAACAACCCAACTGAGGCTACAACTCAGTGGTTAACTAATCAATACAACCATTACATAAACATTTCAATTTGTCATTTTACGAAAATTTTATTCGCGGGAATCAGCACCCATGTATACATGCGATTTTTGAGATTTTCACCCTAAACACACATGCCAACTTAATTCAATAGAGTCTATCACATTTCTTCTCCCAAACATGGAATACATCCCCTGTCTCCTCCCACATATCATACATATGCAATGTATTAAAATACAGTCATATTCAATGACAACAATTAAGAGATTAGTTTCAATTCACCTAATCCTCATGCAATTTCTACAACAATCATAGATATCCTCTACTGATAGCCCAAACCAGTTATTTCTAAACAGATATACAATCTCCAAGACAGATAAATTATCCAAATTTCCATAGGTGATAGATAATACATATCTAACTCCACCATTTATATAAACATTCATCCAATTTCATATTTCCAATACCAATTTCATTATTTATACGAAATAATTATTTTAAACATTTTAGGGCAAAACTCCATTCTCTCCCAAATCCAACTCATGTGTCAAAATCAACAAATTTTGACACAACACATCCTCATATCTATACCCATAACCATTTTCAATAACTTCATTTGTAAACCCCTTATTTGATTTTAAACCAAAACCCTAGGTTTGTCTAAAACCCTCTAAATCCTAACATTATTTACACAACAACATATAACTAAGTTAAAAATCATAGGAGAGTGTAGCAAGTCCCCACTTTAAGCTTAGAAGACCAAAGCAACAATGAAGGAACTTCAAAGATGCCGAAACAAAATCTTGTTCAGACCAAAATGGAGCTCTTAAGACACTCTACCTTTTTAACAAAGGCACACGGGCAACGAAACCAACGGATCTAGGTGAAAATGTAGAGAGAATGTAGGTTTTAGAGAGAGGCTTTAGATCTAGGGTTTTTGAAAAGTAGAGAGAGAAAGAGAGAGAGAGAGAGAAAGAGAGAGATCTAAAAAAATGATGTAAAATATCACTTTTACGGACTAAAATACGCATAGTCCGCTCGAGCGTAAGAAGTGACGCTCGAGCGTAAGAAGTGACGTTCGAGCATCAAACACAATAAGTTGTTCCGCTCAAGCACAAGAAATGACGCTCGAGCGCAAAATGCACACTCCCAGTAGTTTTACAGATAACAGACCAACGCTCGAGCACAAGAAATGCTGCTCGAGCGCAAAAAGAATCGTTCGAGCGTAGAATCCACTCTCCCAATAGTTTTGCAGACCTGTAGAAGTGCTAAGAGTTTGCAAAGCCCACTCGAGCGCAAGAACTGCAGCTTGAGCGGAGGAACAAAAATGTGGGCATCAAAAGTTTGAAAACTAAGCAACCAACCTATCCCAAACGTAACCATAATAACCCAATAGACAAATTTAAAGAATTACAAGGGAAGCAAGATATGACCAACAATAGGACACCACGAAACCCGAGTCCAGAATACAATAAGGGTCGGGTCAAAACCAGAATCGCTATATGAATACAATGTTGATCAGTTCTGGATTGCCACAGAGCTTGTAGGGGGAAGCAATTCTCTCTGCGAATTACATTCTTAATAGAATACCTCGAAAGAATGTATTCATTGGCTATACACATAATAGCAATGCATATCGATTTCTTGTGTTTAAATCTGCTATTCCAAATATACACAAGAATACTATTATGGAATCAAGAAATGCATCTTTCTTTGAAGATGTATTTCCTCATCATCTCCAAGAAGGGGTTTCGAGTTCCATGAAAGAAGTTGAAGATGACTGTGATCACATAGATGATCACATAGATGATCAAGTCAATGATCAAATTAATGATCAAGCTAAGGAAGTAGATGAGCCAAGAAGGAGTAAGAGGGCTAAGATTGCAAAATCTTTTGGTCCAGACTTCTTGACTTATATGTTAAAGGGAGAACCTCGAACTTTCTATGAAGCTGTGACTTCACCTGAAAGTCCTTTGTAGAAAGAAGCAATTAAGAGTGAGATTGATTCTATCTTACAAAACCATACTTGGGAGTTAGTTGATCTACCCCCAAGCAGTAAGGCCTTAGGGAGTAAATGGATCTTTAGAAGAAAGATGAAAGCAAATGGATCAATTGATAAGTACAAAGTTAGACTAGTTATGAAAAGATACAGGCAGTGAGAAGGCCTGGATTACTTTGATACATATTCACCTGTGACAAGGATTACATCCATTCACATGGTGATTGCGATAGCAACTTTACATGGTCTGGAGATACATTACATGGATGTAAAGACAACTTTCTTAAATGGAGATTTAGATGAAGAAATCTACATAGAGCAATCTGAGAGGTTTTCAACTCCAGGACAAAATAAAAAAGTCTCTAAGCTTGTCAAATCATTGTATGGTTTGAAGCAAGCTCCTAAACAATGGCATGAGAAGTTTAACAACACTATGTTGTCAAATAGGTTCAAAATCAATGAGTGTGACAAATGTGTATATGTCAAAGACACTAAAAGACACTAACAGAGGTTATGTCATTTTGTGTCTATATATTGATGACATACTCCTTGTTGGTAGTAATGATGAAATGATTTGAAATACCAAGAGATTGTTAAACTCCAAGTTTGACATGAAATATATGGGTCTTGCAGATGTCATTCTGGGTATTAAGATTACCAAAACATCTAGTGGTATTGTACTTTCTTCGTCTCACTATGTTGAGAAGATACTTGAAAATTTTGGTAAATCAGATACAAGTGTATCTAGGACACTGGTAGACGTGAGTCTACATTTGACCACGAATAATGGTGAGAGTATCTCTCAACTAGAATATTCTCGGGTCATTGGAAGTTTGATGTATCTGATGAGTTGAACAAGGCCGGATATAGCCTACTTTGTTAACAGGCTTAGTAGATACACGAGTAATCCGAGTGTTACTCATTAGAGGGGCATTATGCGGGTGTTAGGTTATCTACGCTACACCTAGCGTTATGGGCTGCATTATACCATATACCCAGCAGTACTAGAAGGGTATAGTAATGCTAATTGGATATCTGATATAAAATACTCCAAATCCACTAATGGTTATGTGTTTACCCTCGGAGGGGCAGTCGTGTCTTGAAAATCTTCCAAACAAACGTATATATCGAGATCAACAATGGAATCTGAGTTTATTGCTTTGGATAAAGCAACTGAAGAAGCTGAATGGCTTCGCCAGTTCGTTGAGGATATTCTATGTTAGTCGAAACTTGTGCCAGCCATCTATATTCATTGTAACAACCAATTGGCTATTGGACGCGCACAAAGTAACATGTATAATGGAAAGTCTAGCCATATTCGTCGTAAACATAATTTCATACGACAACTATTCTCGAACAGATTTGTCATTTTAGACTATGTAAAATCTAAGGACAACATTGCAGATCTGCTAACCAAATGGTTAAATCGAGTGTTAGTAGAGAAGTCGTCAAAAGGAATGGGTTTAAGGCCTCTAGTGTAAGGTGTTACCGGAATGGAAACCCAACCTAGTTGACTGGAGATCCCAAGATCTAGGTTCAATGAGATAGCTTAATTGCGTGTAACGATGGTATGTCACTGAGGAGGTTAAATCTCCAGCCATTCCTTTTATCAGTAATACCTACAAGTGTAGACTTTAAGCTAAGCTTTTAATGACTCTAGTGGGTTGAGCTGTTGAACTGAGTATAGCAGGATACTCAAGTACAGTCACCTATGTGAGTGTGAAGTGGGGCCGCTTCTATAAGAATTGACAGGGCCTAATTCTTTAAACCACTCACTGAACCAGGCTAACGTTCCAGGGCCAAACACGACACAATAGTGAGAATAGAACGATGGTTGGATTAATTCTTATGTGAGGTCTGTTGTCTTGGTTTACATAAATGGCAGAACAGTTCAAGATTTCATGTTCACCGAACAGTCAATAAATCCGATAGACTTCACTAAAAGGGGTTCAAAGCCTAAAGTTACCCTTTTCGATGCCGAGATTATTCAGTTGCACTCTCTCCGAGTCTTTGTTGTTAAGTGTTGTCTGTTTATTGTTATTCGGTCAATTTATATTCATATGAGGGATTGTTGGAAAAATAATGATTTTTTGGCGACTTTAATGCAATATTAAAGTGGGTGTCAATCCTCAATTGAGGTAGAGTAAAGTGAGTTTAGATTCTTTGTAGTGAGATTTTTACACCACAAAAAGAATGACAAAAAGCCATTAAGATTTGAATGAGAAATTGACTCATTAAGTTGGCCTCATGAAAGACGTGTTGGGAAAGGTGTAAAACCTTGTATCCCACTTTGATTGTAGAAGAGAGCATCGATAGGTATTTAAATCCTATTTTTTGCTTACGGGTGTAAGCCCTTTGCGGCATCCAAATTTTTCAAAGGAAGGGAGTTATGGATGCTTTAAGGATGGACTTGGGCCAAGATTATGGTCCAAGTTGGTTATACAAAAATTGCCACACGTGCTCGCCGCCCACCTACCCAGACCGGGCCTGGTCCGTGATCCGTGCGTCGTGGGTCATAGGTCGTAGATCTTGGGACTTGGGACTTGGACTTGGGCTTGGGCTAAGGCTTGAGGCTTATTGGAATGGATTGAGTGTGGGGGTTGATCTTAATCTTTTTAGGCCAAGCCAAGTCTGCGAGCTGCAAATATATATATACACAAAACTTATGTGTATAGCTGGTAACTCCTCTATTGATGACGGACTTAAACCTATCAGTTTTGCAGATTAATTCTTAGAATTAAATCCTACATTTGTTGCAGAAGACTCCTCCTCTCTCCTCTTCCATATATATAAAATGAGACCCCTTGTAGACTCGACTTTCTTCGAACCCCCTTTCGGAGAGCTCAAATTGGTCCTACAGTTCGGACTCCTGTCACGGTTCTGAATCTAGTTTCATAAGTGCAATGTGAAACTGATAAACACCAAACAGTCCAATCCGGCAAATCATTTTTGGAAAATCGATTTTAAATCAAATAATGCTAAAACTGGACTGTTTTGCCAGATTACAGAGTCGCTACCTAAATATTTTATTTTTGGAAAATTTAAGAAACCCTGACTCATGCCAAAGGCCACATGTCTGTCATCACCAAAGTTGCCTCAGCTCGGGAACTTGGGTATGAAAGGGGAAGGTCCTGAAATGAATACCCCTGCGCGCTCGATCAAAGATCGGCCTCTACTAACATGATATGTTGTTTTATAAACACATGTGTTCTTATTCCGGTTATTAGCTAACTTTACTATGTGACGCACACAAGCAAGTATAGACTAAAATCGCAAAAATTTGAACGAATTCAACTCATGTTTGCTTTCGAAAATGGTTTGAGAGTGCCACCCTCAAGTGGGCTAAAACGTGGATTTGCCACCCTTAAGTGGGCTTTAAAACATGATGGTTTGCCACTTCGCAAAGTGGGCTTAAAACTCACATTTATCGAATTGTTCCAATTCAAGCAACAAAGCCTTCATCCACAGGCATTCACGCAGTTAATCATTTAAGCAAATAGCCTCATGGCAAGAATGCGAAACATGGCATCACTCACACTCATGCAAGTATGATAAAGCGTAAAACTTACAGTGTACTCCGAGCCAAAACAAAAGCTAGTTAGAAATATGCATGATCCTAACTATATAGAATGTCTAATGCAACACATACAAAATGCATTTGATAGGCTCGGCTATCTAAGATGGCATATGAATGGAAAAATTTGATAGCTTGCTTTGAAACACGTATTCAAATAAGTATTGAAATACGATGCAATTTGAATGATGCACCGAGCCTCGGTGCATGCAAGACAAATAAATGATGCAAACATGCAAGCATAAGGTATGCTAATTGAAACCTGTCCCTAATCTAACCATCGAAAGCGGTTAAATAAAAGGGAGAAAGACGTGGGGTTAGAAGACATGCACACACGCATGCACACTTATTACAACATTATGCCCTTACGAATGAAGGTCCGAATAAATAAGCTAAGCTACACTAAGCTAAGCTAATTATTGCAAAACAACTAAATAACTATTCTAAGCTAATTATTACAACACAATTGAAATAACTAACTATGTTAAGCTAATTAAAATATTACAACACTTAAATCGAATAATTAGCTATGCTAACTAATTAAAGCAATTAAATGGCCTCGAGGGCGAGGGGCATATGCATGCTCGGTTGGCTTCCTTCCGAATCCACCACCTTGCCTTTAGATGCCTCTATTTGCACTTTGCTTTGATCTCTGAACATTGCACCAATTTCCAGGCTGCTTCTGCCCCAACACAGGAACATTTTGAACAACTTTTCCACTGATGGCCGGTCGGATAACATAGGGGGCTGTCGGCCACTACTACTGGCCGGTTGGCCACTGTTTGTGGCTGTCAGCCACCACTGGTGGCCAATCAGCCACCCTTTCCCTGGAATTCTCCTTTTTGCTGCAACAAAGAGCAAACAGAGGCAAAGCAGTGTATTTTCACACAATATATGTACTATTACTCTCCTTATCATTTCTCAAGCTCAAAGGAGTGTAATTCTTGGCTCTCACGCCACCAATCAAGCATTTTCAATGCATGATGGCCAAAGAGTCAAGCTTGTACAGAGTCAATGAATGCACAAATAAGACTCGAAGGACCACCACCCTATCATGCATGATCAAGGGTGATAGAGACAAAGGAGATTGGCTCATTTCATCACTTTGAGTATGAAATGGACCAATCTACCTTGTGTTCAATATAACGTCCGATTGAACACATGCAATGCAAATACAACATGCTTATCTTAGTCATATTTTACTTGATTCATTTTGTTTACACATTTTAACATTACCAAGTCATTCTTTAACTGGTTAAGTCTAATGTGAAAGTCCTCTAATTGGAAAGATGGCCTAAATCACAAATGTCTTGAGCATGAAAGAAGCCTCATGCTGTTGGTTAGGAGAAACCCTCAAGAGAGGGTTAAAACCATTAGGCATGAAAGCCTCAAGTTCACACTTGAGCCAACAAGGAGCTCAAGACCACTTTCAAAGAAAATTGAAAAATGAAGAATAGAGAGAGGTTGCAGACTTTTCAATGCTGAAATGGCACGAAAAATAATGCTACAACATGCAAGCAACACATGCACAACATGTTGAAAAGCCAAAAGCATTAAACTAGTGAAGAGTATTACATTAGAGGCATGCAATATCAAGCTCAAATGACCAAACCAACTCAAAACAGAGCTACAACATGCCAAAACAGTGGCTAAAACATGCTGAGATAGAAGCACAAAAGGCAAGAAAAACATGCTCACATGTTGGCTCACAAGAAAGGCTTAAGACACAACTCTCAAAAGCAATGAAAGAGTGAAATAAGTGAGAGTGTAACAGAGCTATATACATTGAAATCACATGTTAAATAATGCTATAGCATGCAATCATCTCAAGCAAAACATATTAGAGGCCTTAAAACAAAAAGCTAGTGAAGCCATTTGCACTATAGCTATGCAAAACAAGACTCATATGACCAAGACAGCTCAAAACAGAGTTAAATCATACCAAATCAGAGCCTAAAACATGCTGAGATCAAGTCACAAAAAGGTAGAAAAACATGCTCACATGTTGGACCATCTACACTTGCAAACAAGACACAAGGAGGGGAGGCCACCCCCTCCTATTTTGGACCTCAAAACCAAGTTTTTACCACTGAAATTCTCCTGGAATTCAGTGGTTTAAAGGGCCAAAAAGTTTGACTTTAGTATGTTAAAAGATGATGCAAGAAGCTCACAAGCTAAGGAATAAAAGGGAGAGATAATCCCCTAACACAAAATAGGCTCAAACCAACTTGTTAATGCCTAAAAATCAGAGTTTTTTTGTAGTTGAAAATCAGGCCCAAAATAGTGTAAAAAGATGGCAAAGCAAGCAACTAGAACAAAGCTTACAAGGGGTAAGACTTATACCTTTGAAGCACAGTAACAAACAGCAACAATTCTGAGCTAAAACCACTCTTATGAGCTCAAACTAGACCTCCAAGAACCTCAGCTCCAAGATGAAGGTGTTTGGTCAAGGGCCTTATTGCAAATGTGTAGGGAACTGTCACTTTCAAGCACAAAATAGGAAGAGAGAGAGAATTCTAAAGAGAGAGAGAGAGAGGAAATTTGCTCACAAATTTTTGTAACCCCTCAAATGGGGGAGAGGCCCCTCATCATATAGAAAAACAAGCCAAAGGCTTGCCTTCATCCTTCTATACACGTATATGGAGATGAGCATCAATGATCAACAACTGGCATAGCTGGCAAATAAATATCTGAAAAAGGAGAAAAATGGTCGTCAGCCATCATTAGTGGCTGACCAGCCATCAATGTAGCCGACCGGCCATCAACATAGCTGACCGGCCACCACTGGTGGCCGGCAGGCACAAGTCATGGTCGGCAGGCTAAGGGGATGGCCAATAGGTCACCCTCTCCTCCAGAAGTGAAGCAACAAACTTTTGGTCCACAACCAAGCATAAAACAGACAAGATCAGAGGCTCTAAGGCAAAGCGCTCAGCCGAGACCTTCAAGGACTCAAAACAAACACGAGCGAGAACAATCGTCGGGTGTTCAAACGATGACGTCTAAGTCTTGAGGACGGTCAAAAATAGGATGTCTACACCCCTCTCCTTCAGTTTTCTACCTAGAAATTTTGCTCCTCTTTGTCTTCCAAAGTTTTCCCTAGTCTCTATATTCTTCTTGTGAGAGAATGCTGCAAAGTTCTGTTCGCCAAAGCTACTCAGTTGGTGCATTGTTGTAGCTGGTCCAACCGTCGTATCCTGGGAGACAGACGTCGAGCAACCTCCAGCACCTAACCCGTGAGGCGGCGAATCTGTTTTAAGGAGATTATCTAGTGCAGGCTTCAGTTTGCTTCCTTTGCTATTTTATTTTATTATGTATTGTAATTTTCAGCATGATTTGCTTATTCTGAAATTTCAATTGTCAATTATGAATCTATTTGTTTTATGTTATTACACATTTTGTACAACAATGACAACATTTTTAAATTTTTAGAAAAAAGAAGATTTTTTGGTAAAAATTAAAAATATATAAGACTAATTAGTGTAGGTGTTTTATTTTGAGACTAAATGGGTTTTGAACTTTGTGTATGAGACTTACTAGTAAGTGCCCCTAATTTTTTAAATAGGCACAACCCTAACCAATCCTTTGATTGGTCAAAATCCGAAAAATCCATTAAAATATGAGATTTAGAAATAATATAATTACAAACTGGATAAACTCAACCCATTTCATTGGTGACCCCTAATTATAACCAAACATAACACCCTACTCCAAATCAACATTCAAAATGAACCTGTCGGTTCTAAATTTTATCAAAATAGGAGAAGTCAAGTCGAACATTTTTCCCATGTCACTTTAACATACCAATCATAGTTTGCTATGTATGTGTATCAGATCCCACTATTTATGTGGCAGTTAATGCAATGAGTAAGATAATGTAATTATAATTACATGATGGGCTCGCTTTATTATGGGTGAACGATGACATATTGAAGTTTGGCCATAGTTTTTCTCCAATTCGGAATCAAACTAGATAGTGTTGTTGGATATGGTAGGCGCGATTTCTGGCTTGCATCAATAATTCAAACTGATTAATATATAGACCTCTTTAAATACATTATTTTTATAAAAAATTATATTAATCGGATATCGATAGTAATTGGATTTATTTCAACAACAATTATGATTTTTAAAATAAATTACAAACACAAATGCAAGTTGATCAAATGGCTATCGATATCCGATTAATATGATTTTTTATAAAATGATATACTCAACAAGTTTTATATATTCAACGACTTGAATTATCGATATAAGTTTGAAATTAGACTCACCATAACCTAACAGTACCATCCAGAGCTCCACCTTCAAGTTTTACTCCCAAAATAGGGAGTTAATAAAAGTTTTGGGGGCTCGAGTGTTCTTTCATAAGCCCACTTCATAAGCCCAAGTAGTGTTGCGTTTTTTGGCGGACGAGTTTAATACAAAATGGGCTTCACAACAACCGAACTACTCTCCTGTTTGGGTAAAACGGGCTTCACAATAATAGTTATTCCCTCCCGATGGAATAGTCATTTTTAAATAAATAAATAAAAATTGTTAATGGTGATACAATTTTTTTTTACCCAACTAATGGGAATGGATTAATCTATCAAAATGATCACATCATTCCAATCTTCATTTAATAAATTAAATATTGTCTAACAGATTAATAACTGAATAATATTGCAAATAAATAAAATTGGAATAAGGTTAGGATTTGGATTTTCTATCATTATTTTTTGTGCAATTGTTATAATCTAACAGTTGAGATGTAAAATAAAAATAGAATAATATCAAAATGGCTTGTATATTTTAAAACCACAAACCTAAAAATGATGTCTATAGACATCAAAATTTTAAGATGCTTCAATCACCGTCCGATTATTTATCATGTCAAATTAAATTATTTTGATTGATCAAAGTCAAGATAGTCAAAATATTAAAAGCAATATGGGTCCTATGAAAATCATGAAAGTTAACCCGTTTAAATTATGGGTCATACATAAATCAAATAGCCAACCCGTGTTGACAATTGGATCAAGTGGTTGGATCAATCCAAGATGCGAATTCCACACAGATACTTATCAAAATCTCCCAATAAATAAGAAATTGTGGAGTATCTAAAATCAAATCATTTTCATAAAATTGGAGACAAACTTATCTCATTTTAGATATTAAAATCAATTAAATATTGATTGGGGAGGGTTTCCAAAACAAACACATCCTTTGAGCCTATAAATATTCATGGAGAATGGGACTTTTGGGCTAAAGACTCCGCGGAAGTTCTAGAGATTCAAGCACAAGCTCTCAAGCACTTTCGAATCTCTGCCAAGATCCCTTCTCAAGATTATGAGATTCTAATACAATATCATCAGGCCACAAGTTGATTTCTTCTCCCGGGGAGGGTCATTTCAAAGATTGTTCAAGATCAAGTTTATTGTGAAGATTGTTTGAGATCAAGTTGTTCAACGCTTCAATCAAGCTTCTTAGCTCAAAGACTTGAAGAAACACGTCTACCCGTTCGATTCAACCAAAAAAAGTTTCTACAACCGTTGGATTGGAGATTGAATCAGAGGAATTTGTTTTTTTGTTATTGAGCAGACCATCGGAAATTGTACTTATTTTATTCAAATTAATAAAATTAATTATTTGTATATGTATTTCTTATCTTAATTGCAAGATACTAAATTTGTGTATACAATGTCATTTTATTTTAACTTTAAACTTTGATCGTTAAATTATCACAGTAAAAATATTCCAGAGAAATTCAAGATTGAGAATTCTAATACATTAGGATGGAGCTTAGAGCTGAAAATAGGCATAGATGGTGGAGTAGGGATTCTATGCCTTGCTAGAGCTTACCCTTTGACAAGTGGTGGAAACTTTTTTTAGTGATTTTTTTTTTTTTTTGTTAATTTTTAATGATTTTAAAAAATAAATAAATAAAAATATATTAATCTTTTAGAATTTACTCGACCAAACCAATAAAAAAAGTAAAAATAAATCATAAAGAATATTTTTAAAAAAAAAAAGACAAAAAATAATAATATTTTTTAGTAAACTTATTTTGGGTTTTTTAATTTGAATTTTTTACTTTTTAGATTCTTCTACCCTAGATAAACCAAAAAAGTAGAAAAAACAAAAACAAAAACATAATAATAATAATAATAATAATAATAATAATAATAATAATAAGGACAAAAAAAAATATTTAAAAAATGTGAATAAAAAATAGTTTCTTGGCTAAAAAAACTTATTTTTGTTAAAAAAAAATTAGGGGCATTGACTCATGAATTCTAAAATCAAAACTTTATAGACCAATTAGTCCAACAATTATTTTAATGAACACACAAGTCCTTGTTTACGTAAATTGACACATTTACCATTTTTTTTATGATATGGTCAATTTGAAAATTATCTCCTTAATTTTAGTTGTTTATCACATTTCATATATTACTTTTAAAAAAGTATATTAAAAAGTTTTTGTAGTCACATTGCTAATTTAGACAACCACATTCTACATTCAATCTATCCAAAATGTAACATGCCCATTTTGGAAATCAAACTGCATTTCACATGTCACATTGCAAAAAAATATACTAAAAGGTTTTTGTAGTCACATTACTGGTTTACACAAACGACATTCCATATTTAATTCACTCAATATATAGCATGCCCATTTTGAAGATCAAATCACATTTCACATTCAATCCACCCAAAATGTAGTATGCCCGTTATGGAAATCAATCACCATGCCACATTTCAAAAACCACATTTCCAAAAATAAAAAAATCGCATTCCAAAAAAAAAAAAATAGCCCAACAATCAATAACGGCAAAAATGTCTTAACATGACACAATAATATTTTAAAGGGAGAATTACACTAATAGTCCCTATAGTTTAAGACTCGTGTCACTTTGATCCCTGATTTTTCAATTGTAATACATTCAATCCTGAATTTTGAATTTTATTCCAAATAAGGACAATTGAAGATACTATTGCTTAATTTTAAAGGCAAAATCATCCATTTGATAAATATAAACTAATTTGACAAAAATAAATGTCAAAAAAATATTTTTTAATTTTTAAAAATTATTTTTACTCACCAGAGATAAAATTATGTAAAATTAATAAATCTTTTAGATATTAATTTATTTATTTATTTTACCAAATTAATTTTTATTATATGTTTGGATGATAATCATGTAATGGGTAGTTGTTAAACTTTTAATGTGTAATCGATATATTTAATATATGAAATATTTTTAGTTTTGAATTTTTTGATTTAATGGATTGATTTAATAATGATATCAAAGTTATTGTCATATTTGACTTTTGGAAAAATATAAACTAATTTTATAAAAACAAAAATAATCACCCATTACATGATTATCATCCAAATACATAATAAAAATTAATTTGATAAAAATAAATAAATAAATATCTAAAAGATCTATCAATTTTACATAATTTTATCTTTAGTGGGTAGAAATAATTTTTAAAAATTCAAAAATATTTTTTTGACATTTATTTTTGTCAAATTAGTTTATATTTGATCAAATTGACATTTTTGCCCTTGAAAATTCCAATGGTATCATCAATTGTCCTTATTTGGAACAAGATTTAAAATTCATGGTCAAATGTGTCACAATTAAAAAATCAGATATCAAAATGACACAAGTCCTAAATTATAAGGACCGTTAGTGTAATTCACCCTATATTAAATAGGATCTCATAGAAAATGTTTTCAAATGAACATCGGTCTATAAAAAATATAAAAGGGGGGGGGGGGGGGGGACTTCATGGTATATAAATTTTTGAAGTGGGATTTTTAAGTAATTTTCCCAAGATAAACCAGAAAAGTAAAATATATATATTATAACAAAAACATGAAAAATAATAATAATAATGAAGACAAAAACAAATTAAAATATATGATTAAAAAATATTTTATTGGCTAAAAATACTTATTTTGTTAAAAAAATAAGGGCATTGACCCATAAATCCTAAAATCAAAACTTATAGGCCAACTAGTCCCACAACTATTTTAATGAACACACAAGTCATTGTTTATGTAAACTGACACATTTATCACTGTTTTATGATATAGTCAATTTGAAGATTCTCTCTTTAATTTTAGTTGTTTACCACATTCCATATATCGCATTTCAAAAAATTACACTAAAAAATTTTTATAGTTACATTGTTGGTCTGGACAAACCACATTCTACATCCAATCCATCCAAAATAGTAATTTTCAAGTAATTTTCCTTAAAAATAGTAACTCATTTGGTACATCCATTTTCATCAAAACAAATCCACTTTAATCACCATAAAGTTATCAGAATTTTTTTTTAAAAAAAAATTTTAATATGTGAAACATATTTATTTTTTTATAAATTTATTTTTAGTCAATAAATTATTATTATGGCTAATAAGATGGATTTTTAATAGAGTAATGTTAAAAACTCCAAAATTTTTATCAAATGTCTCACATGAGTGTGAGACCCACATGTGACCCACATGGTGTGGGTCCCACACCCATGTGAGACATTTGGTAAAATATTTGATAAAATTATAAAAAGTAGCAATGACAGTGAGGGTAATATTAAAATAAAATAAACAACTAATCTTTTAATAAAATAAATTCTAAAATTTTAATTTTATTAATTTAAATTCTAATTTTTTGATTTTTTTTTAATACAAAATTATACATATATTTTCGTTAAATAAAATTGATTGAAAAAGGAAATTTCCGTTATTAAACTCAATATAGGTATACATAAAATGCCTAAAATAGACAAATAACTAAAATACTTATTTTTTCATCGATTTTACTTAACGAAAATAGACAAATAGTTTAAATTTAAAAAATCAAAATATTAAAAATTTAAATTGATAAAATTAAAAATTTAGGATTTATTTTGTTACAAGGCTCAAACTTTGAATTATTTTTTTTTATAATTTCTCCTAATTCTTTTTATTTATTTTATAAAACAAAAGCACAATTATCATTATGGCCCAGAGCAATGCGAAAACTTTTGAGGAGGATGATAATGAAGATTCTCCAACTTTGAATTAGTTTTTGATGTTTTATGGTATGTTATACAATCGCATGTACTAAGTTACAACTTAACAATTATAGAACACTACAAAACTAAAATTATACTATTTGCAAACTAAAGCTTCAAAATTTAAACATACTTATATTAAAGTTCTTCTGGTTGGTATTATTTTTCATCCATCTTGTGTTCATCTGCTGTGAATATTTTCAAGTCTTTAAATGAGTAATCAATAAGCGTAATCTCCCACACTCAGTGAATATTACTTTGTTTGTATCGCCACTATCAGACCTTCAAAAAATTAAAGATAATAGACAAAGTGTTTATGGAAATGAAATTTTTTTATTGAATACTCGAAAACTATAGAGATTATAAGAAAAATAAAGGGAAATATTCTTGCTCACTTATAAAACTCTATTTCTTGACTCTGATTTTACAATACGCAGCCACACTCTTTTATTGGCAAAAAGAAGACTTCAAATGTAGAATTGAAATACATAAAATTAAAAGATAAGATAAGGTTATTGCAACAAGATAATGAACATTTTACATATTTGATTTATTTAAACTAAAACACAACCAATTTAGTAGTGGTGTCTCCACCACTTTTGACTTTATTCAGCATGTGGCTCCTTTGTCTCTACTCATCATGTGATTTACTTTATTGTGTCTCTATAGTTGTATCCATCATGTGAGCTTCCTTTGACTTTATATGTCTTGACTTCTTTTGTCATGTAACCTTTGACTTTATATGTCTTGACTTCTTTTGTCATGTAAATCTTTCTTAACTTGGTTCGTCATGTGACCATTTACAAGATTCTAGCCTTTTTTTACTTGATTTGTCATGTAAACTTCTGTTTATTTTTTAGAAATGCAGATATATTCTTGCATTGACTCGTAATAAATTTAGACTTCTCTTTTGATTTTATAGAGTTCCCAAATAGATGAAAAGATGTCTAGTAGTTCAATTATTTTTTCCTTGAGCATTTATTTTGCAATGTCATTGCCTAATTTGAAGGGTTCCACAAAAACATTTTCGCTTTTACGACCACAACTCTTTTCCCATCACAGTAGATTATTGATTTTTCATGTTGAAAAAGTGTGTCCAAGTTTTATAATAAAATAAAAATAAAAAAACATGAGTCTATCAATTTTGTTAATGACAATATCGTATCCCTTTCATGATCTATCTTCTCCCTTGAAGATGAGATTTAAATTGGATGTAGGGTAAAGATACTAGATCTAATATGGTTTATAAAACTGAGTTTTAGTCCTTTCAGTAAAAGTAAACATGATTTGTGCCGTAATAATTCTTGGGCTTGCTTCTATAACTATAATAACATATTTAACTATTGCCAAAAATTCATTTAAGAACTAAAAATCCTCACTATCAATTTTTGTAGTATCAACAATTCTAAATTTAATCTAGTGTATATGAATTTTATTCCTTGGTAGCTTAAGCCGATCATGATCCCAACTTAAGAATTCTGCTAAATGTTGCATATGAAGTGTTTCTTCATGTTTATTCTACTTTTTTGGAATTTTCTTAATTTTTTTAATAAGTTCTTTTGGAAAAAAAAAATTATTATTTCTCTTAAAACATAAATTCTTCTTTTTCCTTTCTTCCATTGTTTCATGATCATAGTGGACGATGTTAAGTTCTTTTTCTAGAAACCCAATATTTGATAATTTTACGCAAATCTTTTCTTTGTTGTTGCACAGTGTAAACCAAAAATCTTCGAGAAGTTTTTATTTTCTGGACCTAATCTAGGATTATAAAATGATTTTTTCAATTATGGTAGATGTTTTAACATATTTTTTGGCTCCTTGAGTTCGAAAGTTAACCTGCTTTTTCGCTCCTATGAAGATTCTCCAAGATTCTCCTGTTAAGAATCCGTTTGAATACTTTGGTGTAAAATTCAAAATTTGTCCCTTTGATGTTGCGATGTCAGCCATATGCACTTTGGTAGTTGAAAAACTTTTTAAAATTTTCATTTTGCAATTTTCTGCTTAATTGTCTGGTTTGTTCCTTCTTAATTTTCCATTCCAATTCAACAAGTGCTTTACACAATTATTTATACAAAGATACAAACTATCAATCCTAACTAACACTTAACAAACACAGCTAGACACACTCTAACAAACTTGTATTCTAAGCACCATAACTAATCCCACTGTAACAATCCATCTTGATATTGTTACAGTCCTGTGATGCATATGATTTAACAGGCAAATGATGAAGCTGCACTTGTGTCCTGTGCTGCACTTGTTCATTGAGTTGTGTAGTAGGTTGCAGCTCAGGTTACGGCTCAAGCTCTAACTTTGCTTTTGTGTTTAAGATCTCTTCATCCCCTCTTAAGCTGATAGGACAAGGAAGCACTAACAACTTGTCTCAATGATAATGAAATCGAGAAGTGGTAAGAGGTTTAGTAAATATATTAGCAACCTGATCAATAGTAGGAACATGTCTGAGCTCAATTTGTTTGGCAACCACTTTCTCTCTAATAAAAAGGCAATCAATCTCAATGTGTTTGAACTTACAATGAAAAACAGGATTTGAAGCTAAAGCCATGGCAAACAAGTTGCCATACCAGAGAACGGGAATGGAAGGAGAAGAAAGACACAAATCCTTAAGTAACTGTTGCAGCCAAGTGAGCTTAGTTGTAGCATGAGCCAAAGCTCAATATTCAGCTTTAGTTAAAGACCTAGAGATCCTAGCTTGCTTATTAGCAGACCAGGAAATCAAATTGGAACCAAGACACACACAATATCCAGAGGTAGATTTACGATCAAGATTATCACCTACCCACTTAGAATCTGAAATTGCAGATAGAGAAAAGGGACTAGGTCTGAAAGAAAGTCCATGAGAAATAGTGCCCTTAATATATTTGATGCCTCGTTTAGGAACAAGCTATTTTAGTAACTTTTTTATTTTTTATGAAAAGATGTACAGAAAAATAAAGAGAGTGATATGACGACTTATAATAACTTTTTGGCTAAAATATGCAATCCTCAAACGAGGCCTAAAAAGCCTTCAATTGCTTGAAGATGAGCATTGGTGAGTAGATGCATAAATTGACAAGCTTGATTTACTGCAAAAGATATATCAGGTTGGGCAATTGTTAGATATTGCAAGCCTCCCATTATACTCCTATACAAACAAGGCTGAGAGAAAGGAATAGAATCTAAGGCAGAGAAGACTAGTTTGATAGCCATCGAAATAGAACAAGGTTTACAGTCTTGCTAACCTGCTTTGTGCAATAACTCAGCTGCATACTTAGCCTGGGATAAGAAATAGCTGTGTGCATGAGTATGTACAGAAATGCCAAGAAAGTAAGAAAGAGAACCAAGCTCCTTCATGGAAAAGACTCAGTGCATTAGTTAAAGGAGATGAGAAACTAGGACAGAATCAATGCCGGTGAGAAAAATATCATCAATATAGACCAAAAGAATTGTAAGACTGTATTAGTTTGGTTGATAAAAAGAAAGGTATCAGAAAGACTATTTTTGAAACCTTAAGACAACAAGAATGCTGAAAAAGTAGACTACCAGGCCCTATGAGCTTGCTTGAGGCCATATAAAGCCTTTTTGAGCTTACAGATGTGATGAGGAGACTGAAAAAAAAACCTAGTGGTTACACTATATAGACTTCTTCCTCTAGTTTGCCATGGAGGAAAGTATTTAATATATCAAGCTGTTTAATTGGCCATTGGAACTGAAGAGCTAGACTCAAGAAAATTATGGTTCTTGGTAGTTTGGCCACAGGACTAAAAGTTTCATAGAAATCAATTTCCTCTTGTTGCAAATAACCTTTTGCTACCAATCTGGCCTTATACCTTGCAATAGTGCCAATAGAGTTCCGCTTGATCCTAAGAACCCATTTGCAACCAATGAAAAATTTGTATGGTGAAAGATTAACAAGATCCCAAGTGCCTTGATGTTAAAGAGCTTGATATTCTTCTTACATTACTTTAACCCACATAGGAGATTGAAGAGCATCATTAACAGATTTAGGTTCAGTTTCAAGAAGATAAGCAGTGGTAATAAGACACAGAGGCTATTTGGTTTTAGATCAAGTAAGCTTGAGATGAGTGTTAGTTGTAGAAGACGAATGAAGAGAATGAAGAGGGACGGGTAAGTCAATAGTAATGGAAGTGATAAGGATATACTGAGAAGCAGGAGAAGAATGTAGAGAATGAGAAGGAGAAAAAGAAGAAGGCTCAAAAGAATCAGACAGAGACAAAGGAGAGGGAGTAGAAGAAGGCACAGATTGAGATGGCTCAGATGAAGACACAGAATGAGACAAAAGAAGCAAGCTAAAAAAAAAAAGTTAATAAGTCAGAAGAAGAGGGAGAAGAAAATAAAGGCTAGGAAAAAGGAAAGCGGGATTCATTGAATACTACATGCCTAGAGATATAGATTTTTCTAGATGATATCCTAAGAAAACACAAGGGATAGATTTAGGTTGAAGCTTATAAGTTGTGTAAGGCTTTAACCAAGGAAAGCATTGACAACCCAAAACTTTGAAGAAAGAAAAATCAGGTAAAGCATGGAACAAAATTTCAAAAAAAGACTTGTGATGCAAAACACTAGAGGACATTCTATTAATGCAAAAAGTAGCTACTGCAATAGCATCAAATCAATACATCAAGGGCACAGAAGAGTGATGAAGAAGAGCTATGGCGGTCTCAGTAAGATCCTTTCAGCTGTTCCATTCTGAGCTTGAGTGTAAAGACAACTACTTTGATGAACTATGCCATGGGAAGACAACAAGGCATCAACTCATTTATTGAAAAATTCAGTGCCACAATCAGTCCTAAGAATTTTAAGTGAAGTCTAAAATTGAGTCTCAATATAGGATTTAAATTCAATGAGTTTATCATACACCTCACTTTTGTAATGCAAAAGATAAACCCAAGTGAACCTACTAAAATCATCCACAAACAAAACATAGAAACAAAGTAGTGCATTATCAACTGTAAATAGACCCCATACATCACTGTGAGCTAAGGAAAAAGGACAATCAATAGAAGCACTAGACAATTTGAAAGGCAATTTATGAACTTTAGACACATTACAATCAATGCAAGAGAATTTCTTATTCAGAACAGGTTTATTTGGTAAATGAGCAGCCACATGATAGAGCTTTAGTGATGATGGATAACCTAATCTTTGATTCCAAAGCATATCAGAAACTGGTGCAGTAGTACTAGAATAAAAAGCTTGTAGAGAAAACTGAGTAAATAATGAAGAGAAATAATAGAGACCATTGATATTAAAACCACTATGTGAAACCTTGTTCGTGAGTTTGTCCTGAATGACAAAAGTGTTGGCATAAAAAATAACAAGACAATTGTGGTCTTTGGTGAGTTGGTGCACAGATAAAAGATTAGAAGAAATTGAAGGAATATGAAGCAGATTTGACAATTTAAAAGAATAATGTGGAGTAGGCAAGAGGCCATTACCTACGAGATTGATGGGTAAAGAGGAGCCATTGCCAGCTTGAACTTGCTTGATAGGTCTGAAATTGATGAAGATTAGTCAAGTCATTTGTTAGATGATTTGTCGCAGCAGAGTCAACATACCAAAGAGGTATGAGAGGATCAGAGGAAGACTGAGGCACAGAAGCAACATAAGCTTTTGACTGAGGCACAGAAGATCGAGAAAGATTGCGATATGAGGGTTGAAAAGTAGGGTCCAATTGATGCCAACAATCGAGTCCAGTGTGACTAAGACAACCATAAATCAAACATCCAGAATTAGAAAAATAATTTCCTCTGGATCTATTATTATTGAACTTGCTACTGAATCTTCCTCCTTGAAAAGTGTTATATCTTCCTCCTCTTGATCCTCGATATTGGCCTATTCCTCTTGCAGAATGAAAACTTCGATTGGAAGATGAATGTGGAGGTTTATAACCAAACTGAGATGAAGAATGAGATCCTTTTGGGGTAGAATAGACAACATGAAGATCAGTCCCAACTGAATGTTTGAGCTTTTGTTCAATATGGATAGCGCATAGCTTCTAAACCTAGCAAGGAACATAAAGTTTCCATTGCCACAACATCAGATCGAGTACGAAATGGAGGTTTTAAAAGCATCATACTCCCATTTAAGGTTAGAAATATTAGGTCCTCATCATCAATTTTTGCAGAGGCTAAAGCTAGTTGATTTGAAACTTCTTTGATTTGAGAAAGATAAACCTCCATTAAAGAGGACTTCTTGCTAAGTGTCTGAAGTTTGTTTTTGAGTTGATAAATATGAGAACGTGAAACAGAGATAAAGTGTTTTTCCAGAAATTGCCATACCTGATCACTATGGTGAAGATGAAGAACAGAGAAGTAAACTAATGACGATAATGTTGCAGTTAGACAAATGAGCAGATGTGCATCAATCATTTTCCACTTTGTGCAAGCAGGATTTAGAATTAATTTTCTAGAGGCATAACTGATTTCGGGAGATGGACATGGATTTGATCCAATTACATAATGAAGAAATCTAGTTGCTCGAAGAATATTTGTCATCTCTGTCTTCCATATGAGAAAATTGTTTGATTCAAGCTTTATTGTGATAAGGGAATTGAAAATTGAAATCAACAAATTGAGATTGGATGGTAAAGAAGAATCTGCCATTAAAGGTTCTTGGATCTTGCTCACATGAGCTCAATGCTCTGATATCATATTGAAAATCTGATAACTTCTTAATTTTCCATTCTAATTCAACAAGTGCTTTACACAATTATTTATACAAAGATACAAACTATCAATCCTAACTAACTCTTAACAAACACAGCTGGATACTATCACAACCCAAACTCACTCCTATAGGTTTAGCGTCATAACCGGCCAATAATCCTAGGATTACCAAAGGCCTTTGACCTGAAAATCATATAAGTAGAGGAGCTGAGGAAGCAAATACAAACATACAACGTCCATTGAACTGTGCAGACATACATAAGACAGATAATTTAAAACTTTATATAAAATATGCACATATATGACATCATAACTGCATAAGTCATGCAACACCGTACAAGTATTATCAAAAAGGACTTAGCCCAATATACAGATAAACAAAACTAGAATAAAACAAAACAAACTCTTAGCATAGGCCACAAAAACTTGACTTCTTTAAACGGGAACCTCTTCGGGAGGCACGGTAGTTGGCTGACCCAAAACTCTCCAGGCAACAGCCTAGGCCTGGTCACGCGTCTACTCACCTACATACATAATATAAATAGTAAGCGGAAGCCCAGTGAATAATAACAGAGTAAAAGGTTTAATGAATGATGTCCCATAACAAATTCGGAAAGTAGAAATAGAGTCCCAATTCTTTTTCTTGTCCAAAATCATATGCAGAAGTCAGAATTCGTGCTTAATCATACATGGTACATCCATTAGCGCTAACGGATCAGATATAGAATATTAAGGGTCATACTTGACCAATTCCATAATAGAACGTCCGGTACTGGGAACAGATAACATGTTTAAGCCACGATATTGTTACCCTTGGGCGAGGGCCATCAGACCACGATATTATTACCCTCAAGCAAGGGCCTTGTGTTTATAAACCACGGCATTGTTACCCCCGGGGCAAGGGCCATGTGCTAAGGATGCCACGAATACTTTTCAATATATGGACAATCATTCATTGATACAGAAAATAGCATTTCAAAAAACAGTTCATTTCTCGTTATATAGGAAAATACTTAAACATGAATATAGCTTTACAAATTTATTACTTACAGATAGCTCAAATTGCAGAACAGATAGAGCAGACGAATCAGATAACTTGTGGTACATGACCTACACAACATAATAGACATACACATTGAAACACACACTCGAATAGTACGTAACTTATTTCATTTCATTTCGGATAGTGCGTTTCTAAGTCTTATCCTCCATATTATGTCTTAATCATGGCCTGGGAACGCCTAGGATGTAATGAGGATGCAAAAATGTTCTTAAAAATACTTAGTCAGATCTGCTGAAAACAAGGTCCTCGTTCGAGCACAACTTCCTTCGCTCGAGTGGTCTGTAAACTCTGCAAAAGTACTGGTTGTATGAATTTTCTGCTTAACGGTCACTCAAACGTGAGATTGGGGTCTTCACTTGAGCGTAATTTTTGTCGCTCAAGTGGTCTGTAAAACATGAAAACTTCTGAGGGCATGCATTTTACACTCGAGCCAACTTTTGGTCGCTCGAGCAGAAGTGCAAATCACAAAGTGGTCGCTCGAGCGCAAAATCTGTCGCTCGAGTGGAGAAGCAGATTTTTGGGATTTTCAGATTTGCTTCCCAAGTCTAAAGCTAAAATTCAAAGCTACAAATCAAGTTCTTTTAGGCCAAAACCTTAAGGAAACTTGTGTAAACTTGTCAAACATCAAAAATTCAAAACCATTTCACAAAATCAAGGCCCAAAAGCTTGCCAATCGTTCAAAATTCAACTTGAAACTTAAGAACATGATATGAACATAACATGCATGAATTGTTATGAACTTAAACTCTCCAAAACATGATCAATTAAGGTCAAATGGTAAGAAATGTGATGAATTCTTAAAATAAAGTCAAGACAAACACATACATGTGAGATTTGATTGAAATTCAAACTCAAAATATGATGAAAATGCATAGATGCATGAATTATGCTCAATTATTGTATTACACAACTAAGTTCTCTTGAATTTGTGGTCTAGACATCATATTGGTGCAATCTAAGAGTTGAATTCTTACCTAGGCTTTCCGAAGTGAGAGCTAGAAGCTTAATTCTTGAGTCTCTAAGTCCAATTCCTTTACTTCCTAGCAAACCCCTTAGCTAAGTGAGATCATTTATTCTAATTTATTCGTTTCGAATCAAATTTTAATGAAACCTACCATAACATTCTAAAAATTCTAACTAACACAGAAACCAAGTCAATTTCGTAATCGGATGTCGATAAGGCCTTCAATTCACAGAACAAAACAGAATACAAACAAATATTCCTACACGGACAGATATAAGCACAAATAATGCAATACACATGCGATTAATTCAGAATTTCATTTTAATAACTTATTAGGCATTCATAATCATATGTTTTAAGCTAATCATGGGTTAGGGTTATTACAGTCTTCCTCCCTTAAAGAGTTTGGTCCTCCAAACTCAAATTACCTTCGTTTTAGAAGAATACCTGATCCAAAGGGAACAAATCTGGGTATCTTTTCATCATATCCTCTTCCGTCTCCCATGTTGCATATGTCCCTCCGTGATTTTGCCTATCAACTTTCACCAAGGGTATTTCTTTGTTCCTTAATCGTTTAATTCTACGATTCACAATCTGAATTGGTCTCTCTTCATATGTGTAGTCGTCCATTAAGAGCACATGTGTTGGTTCAATGACATGAAGTGGATCTCGTAAATAGTCCCGAAGCATCGAAACATGAAAAACATTATGTATATATTCCATGACCGGCGGTAAAGCTACCCGATACGTCACTGGATTAATCTTCTCAAGAATTTCATATGGCCCAACATATCTCGGTGCTAGTTTCCCTTTCACACCAAACCAAGTTTGCCCTTTTATTAAAGTCATTTTGATAAACACATAATCCCCGACTTCATATTCTCTGTCTCTTCTTCGAACATCTGTATAACTCTTTTGGCAGGTTTGTACAATTTTCAATCTTTGTTGAATCAATTTCACATTTTTCGTCGTTTCTTGCACAAGTTTCGATCCCAATAAATGTCTGTCACCTACCTCGGCCTAACAGATCGGAGAATGGTATTTTCTACCGTACAAAGCTTCATAAGGAGCCATCCTAATACTTGAGTGATAATTGTTGTTATATACAAATTCGGCCAATGGTAAGTAGGTTTCCCAGGTGCCTTGAAAATCTAAGACACACATTCTAAGCATATCTTCCAAAGTCTGTATTGTTCTTTCTTATTGACCATATGTCTGTGGGTGATATGCACTGCTCAATCTTAACTCAATTCCCAAAGCTTGCTGTAGACTCTATCAGAATCTTGAAGTGAACTTAGGATCTCTGTCAGATACAATAAACACTGGCATACCGTGTAATCTCATAATCTCATTCACATATATGTTAACCAATTTATCCGCATTATAAAAAGTTTTGACAGGTAAGAAATGTGCAGATTTAGTCAATCGATTAACAATTACCCAAATCGAGTCCACACCTCAAGAAAAGCGAGACAATCCCATAATGAAGTCCATGGTAATATGCTCCTATTTCAATTTCAGTATTGGAAGTGGCTGTAGCAGTCCAGCGGGTCGTTGATATTCAACTTTAACTTGTTGGCAATGCAAGCACCTAGCCACATAGTCAACAATACTTTTCTTCATTCTAGGCCACCAGAAGTTTTGCTTCAAATCTTTGTACATTTTTGTATTTCCCGGGTGCATAGCCAACTTTGAATTGTGAGCTTCAGTCATAACACGTTTCCTTAAGTCTAGACAATCTAGCACACAAAGTCTAGTCTAAAACTTTAACACATTGTTCTCAAACACAAATCCTGGCCTTGGTTTTGAGTCAATCTCATCAACGATTTTCTTCGAGGACTCATCTTCAAGTTGTTTCTCTCTAATTTCTTCAATGATTATGGGTTGAGCAGAAATGGCGGCTAAGATCCCGCCTTGTTCACACAACACAATTTCGATTTCATTTATTTGCAAGTCACATAACAGTTCTTTCTGACCGGTGAGCAAACATGACAAATTGGCAATGGATTTTCGGCTCAAAGCATCTGCAACTGTATTAGCTTTCCCGAGATGATATAGAATTTGTAAGTCATAGTCCTTTATCAATTCCAGCCATCTTCTCTGTCTCATGTTCAGTTCTTTTTGGGTAAAGAAATATTTCAAACTTTTATGGTCAGTGGACACCTCACAAGTCACACCATACAAATAGTGTCACCAAATTTTTAGAGTAAACACCACAGTTGCTAATTCAAGGTCATAAGTTGGATAGTTCTTTTCATGCGGTCGGAGTTGCCGAGAAGTATAGGCAATTACCTTCCCATTTTGCATGAATACACATCCCAAGCCTTTGTATAAAGCGTCACTATAAATCTAAAACCTATCGGTTCTGTTGGGTAGTGTTAAAATTGGTGCAATTACCAGTCTAGTTTTCAGTTCTTGAAAGGCTGACTCCCATTGATCATTCCAATTAAATGGTAAATGTTTCTGTGTCAACTGTGTTAATGGCATGGCAAGTTTTGAAAAATCTTTCACAAACCTGCGATAGTAACCTGCAAGCCCTAGAAAACTTCGGATTCCTGACACATTGGTTAGTCTTGGCCAATCTACGATGTCTTCATTTTTCTGTGGGTCCATTGATATACCATCGTGGTTGATCACATGTCCTAGAAATGCGACATTATCGAGCCAAAATTCACATTTGGAAAATTTTGCATATAACTTCTTTTCTCTCAAGATCTGTAAGGCAGTTCTCAGATGATCTTCATGTTCTTCCCTACTTTTAGAGTAAATCAGTATATCATCAATAAATACAACGATAAATTCATCAAGAAATTGTTCGAACACCCTATTCATTAAATCTATGAATGCCGCAAGTGCATTAGTTATCCCAAATGGCATTACCAAAAATTCATAGTGTCCGTATCTAGTACGAAAAGCAGTTTTCTCAATGTCTTCTGCCTTAACTTTCAATTTATGATAACCCGATTTAAGGTTGATTATAGAAAACACTTGCGCTCCCTAGAGTTGGTCAAACAAATCGTTTATTCGGGGCAATGGATATTTATTCTTGATAGTTACTCTATTCAATTCCCGGCAATCTATACATAACCTTAAGGACCTATCCTTTTAATAAACAAAACTGGAGCACCCCAAGGTGAAGTACTTGACCGGATGAATTTCTTGTCTAATAGTTTTTGAAGTTAGGTTTTTAATTCTTTCAATTTTGAGGTTAACATTCTGTAAGGAGTTTTAGAAATAGGTTGTGTTCCAGGTACTACATCAATAGTAAACTCAATTTCCCTATAAATTAGATCCTCGTGCAGTTCAATTGGAAAGACATTAGGAAATTCATGAACTACATGTATAGTTTCTACGGTAGCACTAACCGAAGATACAGTTAATACACAACACAAGTAGCCCCGACATCCTTTTCTCAACAACTTCCTGGCTCTCATAAACAAAATTAAGTACGGCAGAGGAACTACCTCATTCCCGTAAAGACAAACTCAGGCACACCGAGTGGTCGAAACACAACAAATTCACCACACAGTCAATGGTGACATAGTATTTAGTCAACCAATCCATACCCAGAATACAATCAAAATGAGTAATGTCCAATGGTAGCAAATCAACATATAATAACATATTCCCAACCATGATGTCGCTCACAGGATACACATAAGCACATAACATAGAGCCTCCAAATGGTGCAAATACAGATAACAAATAATTCAAAAGTTCTAAGGGTCTAGTTAATTTCCGAGAAAAGGCATGCGACACAAAAGAGTACGTAGAACCAGAATCTATCAACACTTAGGCACATTGAGCACAAATAGAGATCATACCTAACACCACTAACTCGGTGTTCTATACATCACCAGGTACTAATGCGAACACTCGGCCTTGCCTCAAAGTCTCTCTCTCGGTATTGGTTTTCACATTTGTTCTTGGTGCAGGGGTAGATCCAGCTGAACTTGCCATAGGACGGTTAGCGTCATCGGATCTCATCGGACAATCTCTAATCATGTAGCCAGTCTTGCCACACCGAAAACAAGCACCAGATGCACGGTAACACGTGCCTTTATGCTTCCTTCCACATTCAAAACAAACTGGCATTGAGCCACTGCTTTGGCTTGAATTACTTGAAGATCCCATATTTTGCTTTTTCTGTGAAAAAGACGAATGGCTCTTCTAAAAATTTGATCCAGGTCTTTTACTTTTCCATTTTGTTATTGGTGCTTTAGCCTGTTTCATTGCTGCCAGGGTAGCCTCTGCCATCAACGCTCTATCAAGTACCTCTACATATGTAGGTAACTTCAAAACGCCTACTCAACCAAACACATCCAAATCCAAGCCCCCTTCAAATTTCTGAGCCTTTTTGTACTCTGTGTTGACCATATGAGGAGCAGATCTGGCCAACTCAGTAAACTTAGCCTCATACTCGGCTATGGACATCTTATCTTGCTTAAGTTCTTGAAATTCTAACACTTTATGGTCTTTAAAGCATTGGGGAAAATATTTCTCATAAAATATTACTTAAAACTGGCTCCACGTCATAGTCCCACTATTATCTTGGATAAGCATCCACCAACGTCTAGCTTCTTTTTTCAACGTATAGGTGGCCAAAAGAACTTTTTGAATTTTTGAACACAAAAACATCTCAAATATCTTTTCAGTCTCTAGTAGCCATGTTTCAGCCTTCAACGGCTCAATACCACCCAAAAAGATTGGTGGCTTCATTTTTTGGAACTTTTGTGTCAGTGAAATAATATCCGTGTTTTCCGGCTCAGCTAGCACTGGAGGTAAAGGAGGTATAGGTTATTGTCTTTGTTGTTGTGTCATTGCTTCAATCAAAGCTGCAAGCATCTATTCCATTCAGCTCATTCGGACTTCAAAAGATTCACTTGCATCATTACTTCTTGTGTTTTCCATTGCTATAGATACAGAGGACAATAATAAACATAGGCATAATAGTCTTGTTCTCAGTGTTCAATTCCAAATCAATTTGCTTCATATTAATTCATATGTGTTCACATCAATTCATTTTAATTCGGGCATGTTCAAATAGTCCACACACTCACACATGCAGATAGAATGCCCATAATTCTTTTCTAGGACATCCTATAGCTCATATGGACTCATGTGTATGGTAAAACTCATGCTCTAATACCACTCTATCACAACCCAAACCCATCCCTATAGGTTTAACGTCGTAACCGGCCAATAATCCTGGGATTACCAAAGGCCTCTAACGTAAAATCATATAAGTAGAAGGGTTGCAGAAGCAAATACAAACATACAATCTCCATTGAGCTGTGCAGATATACATGAGACAGATAATTTAAAACTTTATATAAAATATATACATATATGACATCATAACCGCATAAGTCATGCAACACTGTACAAGTATTATCAAAATAGACTTAGCCTAGTGTATAGATAAACAAAGCTAGAATAAAACAAAACAAACCCTTAGCATGGGCCACAAAAACTTGACTTCTTTAAATGGGAACCTCCCCGGGAGGCACGGTGGCTGACCCAAAACTCTCCAGGCAGCAGTTTAGGCCTAGTCATGCGCCTGCTTACCTACATACATAATATAAATAGTGAACGAAAGCCCAGTAAATAATAACAGAGTAAAGGGTTTAATGAATGATGTCCCATAACAGATTCGAAAAGAAAAAACAGAGTCATAATTCTTTTTCTTGTCCAAAATCATATACAGAAGTCAGAATTCGTGCTTAATCATACATGGTACATCCATTAGCGCTATCAAATCAAATACAAAGCATTAAGGGTCATACTTGACCAGTTTCATAATGGAACTTTTGGTACCTAGAACAGATAACATGTTTAAGCCACGGTATTGTTAACCCCGGGCGAGGGCCATGAGACCACGATATTATTACCCCCAAGCAAGGGCCTTGTGCTCATAGACCACGGTATTGTTACCCTCAGACAAGGGCCATGTGCTAAGGATGCCACGAATACTTTTCAATATATGGATAATCATTCATTAATACAGAACATAGCATTTCAGAAAATAGTTCATTTCTCATCATCTAGGAAAATACTTAAATATGAACATAGCTTTAAAAAGTTATTACTCACAGATGGCTCCACTTGCAGAACAGATAGAACAGATGAATCAGATAACTTGTGGCACGTGACCTACACAACATAATAGACACACACATTGAAACACACACTCGAATAGTACGTAACTTATTTCATTTCATTTCAG
Source organism: Camellia granthamiana (assembly GCA_036172215.1). Lineage (NCBI taxonomy): Eukaryota > Viridiplantae > Streptophyta > Magnoliopsida > Ericales > Theaceae > Camellia > Camellia granthamiana. The sequence continues at coordinate 139,273,441 of CM069903.1, read as the reverse complement.
ATAGTGTGTTTTTAAGTCTTATCATCCATATTATGTCTTAATCATGGCCTATAAATGCCTAGGATGCTAAAATGTTCTTGAAAATACTTAGTTAGATTTGCTGAAAATAAGGTCCTCGCTCGAGCGGTCTATAAACTCTGCAAAAGTATTGGTTGTGTGAATTTTCCGCTCGACAGTCACTCGAGTGTGAGACTAGGGTCTTCACTCGAGTGCAACTTTTGTCGCTCGAGCCGTCTCCAAAACATGAAAAATTTTGGGACCATGCATTTTATGCTCGAGCCAACTTTTAGTCGCTCGAGCAGAAATGCAAAACACAGAGTGGTCGCTTGAGCACAGGCTCTGTCGCTCGAGCGAAGAGGCAGATTTCTGGAATTTTCAAATTTGCTTCCCAAGTTCAAAGCTCAAATTCAAAGCTACAAATCAAGTTCTTTTGGGCCAAAAACTTAAGGAAACTTGTATAAACTTGTCAAACATCAAAAATTCAAAACTATTTTGCAAAATCGAGGCCCAAAAGCCTGCTAATCGTTCAAAATTCAACTTGAAACTTAAGAACATGATATGAACATAACATGCATGAATTGTTATGAACTCAAACTCTCCAAAACATGATCAATTAAGGTCAAATGGTAAGAAATGTGATGAATTCTTAAAACAAAGTCAAGATAGACACATGCATGTGAGATTTGATTGAAATTCAAACTCAAAATATGATAAAAATGCATGCATGCATGAATCATGCTCAATTCTTGTATTACACAACTAAATTCTCTTGAATTCGTGGTCTAGACATCATATTTGTGCAATCTAAGGGTTGAATTCTTACCTAGGCTTTCCGAAGTGAGAGCTAGAAGCTTAATTCTTGAGTCTCTAAGTCCAATTCCTTTACTTCCTAACAAACCCCTTAGCTTGATCTCAAGTCTTCTCCTTTCTCGCCCTCTCTCACATTTTGTTTGATTGAGTGGGCTCAAAGATGTGAAAAGAGATGAGTTAAAGCACATAGTAGCCTTATATAGGCTTAGTTAATGAAACTTAATTAGTTGGAGTTAAAGATAACTAAGTGGGATCATTTATTCTAATTTATTCATTCCGAATCAAATTTTAATGAAACCTACCAAAAAATTCTAAAAATTCTAACTAAGACAGAAACCAAGTCAATTTTGTGATCGAATGCCAATAAGGCCTTCAATTCACAAAACAAAACAGAACACAAACAGATATTCTTACGTAGACAGATATAAGCACAAATAATGCAATGCACATGTGATTAATATAGAATTTCATTTTAATGACTTATTAGGCATTCATAATCATATGTTTTAAGCTAATCACGGGTTGGAGTTATTATAGATACACTCTAACAAACTTATATTCCAACCACCACAACTAATCCCACTGTAACAATCCATCTTGATATTGTTATGGTCCTGTGATGCACAAGATTTAACAGGCAAATCCTCAAACTGCACTTGTGTCATGTGTTGCACTTGTCCATTGAGTTGTGCAGTAGGCTGCAGTTCAGGTTGTAACTCAGACTTTGACTTTGCTTTTGTGTTTAAGATATCTTCAATATTCACATATATATGTTCTTCACGTTCATTAAAATGTATTGATTTTAATACTGTTCCCTAATTATTTACAAAGGCATCTGCTTCTAAGATTAATTTATCTTCTTGATTAGGTAGACTTAACTTAGAAAGATTTTTCACAGTCTTCTTTATATTAGATACTTTTTTTAGTATTTCTTTGAATACCAACTGCAATTTTCTTTTCTATACTTTTTACTCAATGGGTTTATTAATTAAGATAAGTTTGGAAAAAAATTTCTGCTATAATTAATTATTCTAAATTTTTTTTGAAGTTATTTTACATCTCCAATCTCTTAAGGAAACTCTATGACTTTTTTATAAATATAATCGTGAAGCACAAATTTTTTGTTGTCATCAATTACTAATCTCAAAAAATTTATGAAATTATTTTCTCATTCAATTTTCTTTTCAGATAGTATTAATCAATGACTTATGAATTCTTGAGCTATTAATTTCAAATAATTTCGATGTTCCTCTCTAGGTTTAGAGAAAACTAAAATGTCATTTATATATACCATATATTCTCCATGTTTTCAGAATATATTATCCATTCTTCTTTAAAATGAAAGTAGAGATTTTTTTAAGCCAAATGGTAAACCAACCACTTATAATGTCCTTGCGGAGTACCAAAATCAGTTAAAGGAGTAGAACTTTTCTCCATTTTGATTTGTTAATAACTACTGTTTAAATCAAATTTGAAAAAAAAATGGCTAAATGAATTTTATTAATCAAAACATCTTTGTTATATAATTTATGACCATCTTTTATGGTTTTCTTATTTACAATTCTATAATCTATTATCATACGAGTTTTTACTCTTAACAGTAATGATACATAACTCTAATATTAGAACTTTAAATGGAGCTCTAGTAAGGTGGAAGAGAGGGAGAGTAGAGAGAGATAGAGAGATGAGTGTGAGCTACACCTTCACATGAACACTCTCTACATCATTAAAGTTGCATTAGAGCTCTCAAATTAAAACTCTCAAACATTATTCTACTCTTAAAGTTTTTGCATGGTTTATTACCATAAATGCAGTGTTAGAATAAATTTTTTTATTAAGTCGTATTAACTCTTGCTCTAATATGCCAATAATTTTTTTTTGAATTTCTTAATAATTTCAATACTATGTCTAATGGGTTTTGTTTTGATTACATAGTTTCGATTCTCAAATACTATTTTTGTCCAAGACTTGCTTTTTCCCATAGTTTTAATGAATTGTCACTAAAATTATTTTTTTAGCATTTTCTTAATAGTATCTAAACTAGGAATCTCTTTCGTTATTTTTTTTCTCTTCTCATTTACCATATTAGTAATTTGTGATATCACTATTCCAATGTCCATTTTCATCGTTACTATTAGTTTCATATTCACTATCAGTTATGATTTTATTTTTACTGCTAATTTTATCTTAGAATAATTGACAACCAATATCAAGTTTGAGGGTCTTACAAGAATTAACTTAGAACTTAAAATCAAAATATGACTATGAAACTATTTTAATTAACCTTATAGTTTTTGAAAACTTAGCCTCCGTTTGGGAAGTAGGCTGGCTCTTTGGCTTTTTGGCTTTTTTGGCTATATGAGCCTGAGCTCAAAAGCTTGGTTTGGGAAGGGCTCTTGACTTTTTGGCTTTTTTGGCTTTTTTTGTGAGAGAAGAGTGTAATGATTATGGGGTTGGATGTGATATTTTGTCTGTTGTGGCTCATGAGCCTGTTTTGTTTTTTGTGGCTCATGAGCCACTTGAGCCCTTCCCAAACGGACCCTTAGAGGACTTAGCTTTTTTTTTTTTTTCTCTTATTTTGTTACCTGCCCGTACTAGATTATTTCTAAAACTTTTTCTAAAAATTCTTTCATGAATCCTCTAGCATTTTGGTATGGCCTAACCCTGTTTGTATTTTTCATGTCACACTATGTACCGACAAAAAAATGATAATAATATAAGAAAACGATTCAAGATGAAAAACAAATAAATTACTTTTGAAAAACTTTTTAATGAAAAGAAAATAGTTATTTTTTATATTTAACAATTATTAATTCTCTAATCCCTCATTTATAAGTGTATAAGGTTATTTAACTGGGATTAACCTATTAGTTCTTATAACTTAAGGCTATTTTGGAAAGATGGTTATAATCAACTTTTTGATAAAAAGCTGCTTATAAGCAGTTTTTTTTGTGAGAGAGGAAGTGAGTTATAATCTGAAAACTGGATTATAACCCACTTTATGGCTTTTGGTATGATTAACAAGAGATTCTTTAAAATCAATTGAGACTTTTGACACTGGACCATAATTGAGTTTTGGGTAATTGTAGTGGGATGAAATGACCATATAGTAAATGATAGCAGAAATGGTGCCGACAATGAAAGAGGAAACATATGGTAGCATTTGGTTTACTCAACTCTGTTTTTAAATTATAATTTAGATTAAATATATTAAATAAATATATTTTTAAAATATAATGAAAATTACTTTTAAATGTGAGATATTTGAGATCTTCAGTATTACTCAATTACAAATCATTCCAAAATTATTTTCAAAATTCTTAACTAAATAATTTTTTTTTTTTCAAATCATGATTCAAAAATTTAAAACTCAAAATATAATTTCACACTCAAATTATAATTTTAAAACTAAACTAAACGGACTGGTAGAGGGCAAGTAGTTATTTTCTATTAAAGCTTATTTGTTTAGAATATATATTCGAGAAAGGACAAATTTATCTGGTAGGTCTAACTTATGTCTTATGTGGCAAGTTCTTTCCAATTGTATAAGACCATACAACTACTTTTTCCAATTTTTTTCTCCTATGTGTCAATAGAATTTTATCATTCATCAATATTCTTGTGATAATCCTTGTTCTTGGAACAAAAATATAGTAAAATCACTTTTTCAATTCTTTCCTCCAATCTTGCTACTAAGAAAGATGTTCGCTTCTTAAAATATCCTATATAGGTAAGCAAAAATAGAGGAAGAAAAATGATTGTATTTCATTGCTATAAGGTGCGCACACAATCACTGTTGACATTTTAACCACGTAATAAATTAGACTCACTAAATAATTTAATAGAAATAATGGATTTGACATGAATAAATATGTCATTAAAAAAATTAATGACATCCGAAATTTTGGTAATTTGACTTAATAGTTAATTACCAGATGATTTTTTTTGAAATGCAACCACAAAAAATATAATTTTCAGAATTGTAAGAGTATTGATGCATTAGTGAGAAGCTTAAATGAATTCCAATGTAATTTACTTTTAACGCTTATACATACTTCTGAATTTTTTTTACCCGCCAATTAAAAGAAGGTTAATGTCACACCCCAAATTTTAATTACTCAAAAACATTCTTAAGAGCATAAAATTTAGGTCCATTTTTTTTTAATTAAAATATCTAGTACCCTTGAATAATAGAAACATAATAGTACATGTTATCTCTCATGACGAGTACAACAATAATGATAATACATGCCAAGCTTCCGCTACGGGGTTACAAATAAATGATTACAAACATCACAGCACAATGAGATTAGACATAAGAAATACATGAACTTCCTAAACCTTCAACCAATCAATCCGAAATCTCTTCCTATAAAAAATTGAAACAACAAGGGGTGAGTACAATTGCCCAGTAGGAATCTCATAAATCTAAAACAATAACCATCCTATAGATAGAAATGATCATGCATGCAGGGTGATACTATATAGTAGGTGACGTTTTGTAATTTCAAAATATCATATGTAGAGTATCTTTTTCTCAAAGTTTATTTGAATATTTAAGGAAAACCTTCGACCATAAAAAACTATACATTTTCATTAAAAAACCATAAATCCTTTTTGAAAACAGCATGTTTAAGGAATCACATAATTTTATATTTATTAACACATTTCAAAATATTCCTTGTTAAATTCCCATCTTAACATTTCTCTTTTTATTCTCATTCTCCCCTTTTACTAGTTGCATCTATTAAAACTCTATAACCTCAAATTCATCTTCCCTTAATACCCAAAACAACCCTCATACACTCCATTCCCACATGCCCATCCTTTATTGCTATAACTCTTTAACGTAGAAATCCAAGAACAATTACATCACATCCACATTTGCATTATTAACTATAACTCAACACATCACACAGACAATAAACCCTTTTTAATTCAATTTCTCAAATTAATCACAAAGCAAAACAACCCGCTGAGTTCTTTATCACCAATCCCTTATCCAATTACCATTTCATTATCCATTCTTTTCAAATAATTTCTATATGCATTCCCATTCCATACCAATTTACACATCAAATGGTAATTTCACAAGTTCATCACAAGTCACATATATCGTTACTGACCTCAACACACTTCACAACACATTCCACCTTTTGCCGGCTTGATACGGCGAAATAGAGGGCACCCAATTCATAGCACATTCCACCTTTTGCCAACTATTATACGGCGGGAAGTAAACTCCCAAAAATCATTTTCTCAAAAACCATATCTTTTTCCGAAAACCATTTTCAACTTCTTAAAACCATCTCCCACATTTGCCGGCTATTATACGGCAAAACGTGGGCACCCAAAATATTTTCAAAAACCATCCGTTTTCCCACTTTTGCTGGCTACAATACGGCAGGACTGTGTGGACACCCAAAAATCATTTTTTCACTTTCGCCGACTATAATACGGCAGGACTATATGGACACCCAAAAACACTTTTCCCACAATCATTCAGCGATAAGCTTAGACAGGGCAATTGGAAACCTTGAATTCAAACCACCTCCACATTTACCGGCTATTATACGGACGGTTGTGGGCACCGAGACCATTTTTTTTTTAAAAACAATCTCCCACATTTACCGGCTATGATACGCACGATCGTGAGCACTGAAAAACCATTTTTCAACTCCCCCGCGCGATACCAACTACAACACAACCTAACACAACTCAATTCCACACAACACAACTCAACCAACTTAACACCACATAACCCAACACAATTCACATAACACACAACAAGATTCAACACAACCATTTCAACACAAAACTCATATCATCCATACCATTAATAATTTCTTTTCCCCCAAGTTTGGTTCACATTATAACATAATTTAAAATATCAACATTGAGGGTTTAATCGCAACTTTTACATAAATTTGCAAACTCTTTAAAATTTCAATTAAACTTGTACATGTGTAATTTAACACTTCAATTTCATGATTCTACTATCAATTGAAGCAAAACCATTAACCATCTTCATGAGCCAAACTAGAGTTTTTAAGAGAAGTTAAAACTTTTCACAAACACACATTTTATTCCAACCCTTCTATTACTTTTAGATCCAAACTCATGACCCAAGATCATAACCCAACAAATAAACTCAACTCTCTTCAAACCCTAACCCCCAATCTCGTGATTTATCACAATATGCATAAAAATATAAATTTTTGTATTTGTATAAAGAAAATACCACAAATCTATCCATAAACGATGGTATTGAAAGAGAACTAAAAACCCCTACCTCTTGAACCCAAGAGATGACGACCCAAACATCAATGGTGATAAAACCACGAACCATTCAGACCAAAAGGAAGCCCTCGACGAGATCTACACTCTTTCTCAAAGGACCATGGTGAAAAGATCACTCCATGTGAGTACATCTAGAGATTTAAGTGAAAAAGTTTGAATTTTAGAAAGAGAGAAGACAACTCACGATTTGAGAGAGAGGAAAGAGGAGAAAAAGTGAAATGAAATATGTTTGGAGCTTTGTTATCAGAATCTTACGATTCGCGATTCGATTCACGATTCGATTCGTAATTTTTGCAAAATCGATACGAATCTATAGGTGAATCTATTTTGGAAGTGAATCTCTAGTGAATCGCACGATTCACAATCGATTCACGATTCGATTCACTTTTTACGATTCATGCAATTTTTAAAATTATTGCGTCCGACATATTTTCGACATTTTTTTCTCCATTTTTTTAGTGAAAATGACATAATATAACTTCTAATAGCATTTAATACCAAGATAACCAACATATATATATGATTTATTGTTATTTTAGCGATCATAGAGTTTTTAATAGAATCCAATCAGATTTAGTCAAATCCAACATATTTTTAACCTTTGTTCTCATTTTTTCCCCTAAAAAACGTAATATATCTTCTAAAGATATTTAAGATTAAAATTACATTATGAATTATCTATTACTATTTTATTAAATTGAATATAATTGAATATTACATGTGTGAAGTCAGTTATACCTTTTAAAATGTTTTAGGCTTTAAAATAAAATATTCTAAATAATTCTTTCTTATTATTTACTTACTATTACTTAGAAAAGTATGTATGCTTATTATCCAAATATCAATATCATTGTTAATTATTGTTACCTTGAAAATTGATAATTTGTCAATTTGGTTATTATCTTTATTAAGAATGGTTGATAAGAAATATCAAAAAAAGAAAAAAGGTAAGATAGTGATCTTACATAGGAACCTTTGTTAACTTCTTACCTATTAAACTACGTGATTATCATTCAAAATAACATTTTCATTGATTTAAGTCTAATTATTTCTTATTCATAAGATATATTTATCATCTAAATGTGTAGATATATGTTTTTAAGTAATTTAAAAAAAGTGACTGAATCTTTACGATTCACGATTCGATTCGATTCGCGATTCGATACGAGGCCATTTCGATTCACGATACGAATCCTGATTTGACAACTATGGTTTGGAGCCTATTTATAGTAGTAGAGAAGTAGCCCTAAGGTCAATAAAATAATAGCCCAAAACCCCTCAAAAGTAAGGCCCAAACCAGCTCAAAAAACTAAAAATTACATACAGGGGTCGACCCTTCGAGCATAGGTGTTGACCCTCCAGGAAGAAAAGCAATCTGTGCAACATGCAAGGTGTCGACCCTTAGACAGGAAGGGTTGACCCTATTTTCCAGCAACCAACACACAGATTTTGCAATATACAAGGGTCGACTCTTCCCAGACTGATGTCGACCTTGTGGACAGCAACAAGAGGCAGGTGTTGACACCACCAAGGTTGGTGTCGACCCTATATTCTAGCAACACTTCTAGAAACTTCACCAACAGGTAAGGGTCGACCCTTAGGAAGGCTGGTGTCGACCCTAGAATAGAATTTCTAAGTTTCTAAGGAACTTTTTGACAAGAACAAGTGCAAACAAACAAACAAACCCAACGAGTTTAAATCGGATCATACTCCTCCAAAACCAACATTCAACAACTCCAAAGACTCACAAAAATGAAAATAAGGCAATTAAATACACTCTCCAATGAATTAAAAGATACGGGTGTTACAATTAAAAACATTTAGTAGCATATGATTTAGTTTTAGAGTTATGATTTGAATTAAAAAATTTCAAAACTTTTTTGAAAACTCATAATCAAACAAAATTTTCAAAACTTTTCAAAAAAACTCATAACCAAACAAAAACTCTATTTTTTTTTAAAAAAAATTCAATTTTTTTTTGTTTTGTTCTTTAAAATTATTTTTTATTTTTTATTTTTTTGAAAAAATATTTTTTCCAAAATATGTATTTTTTATTTTTATTTTTATTTTTTTAAAAAATATATTTTTATATTTTTTTTGAAAAAATATTGTATTATTTTTTTAAGTATTGACCAAATAATTTGTTATGATTTAGATATATATGGGTGATCCAAAATTTTTAAAATTTAAAATAAAAATCAAATATTTAAAAAAATAAAAAGAATATTTAAAAAAATTATAAAATATTTAAAAAACAAAATAAAATATTTAAAACAAAAAGATAGAAAAATATTTAAAATAAAAAATAAAATTTTAAAATATTTAAAATATTTCGTGCTTGTGGGTTTGGAACCATGCGAAAGTGAATGGCACGAACGAAAGCGAATTATTGTTAGTACTTTTATCAACGTCCACATGGTCATAACCACCGGGATTTGAATTCAATACATCAATGTAGAATTTTAAATTGGTTTTAAGTATTGGCAAAATAATTTGTTATGCTTTAAATATATATTAGCTAATCAAAATTATAATTAACCGGTGCACAAATTGTGAAGAAATGAAAACAAATGTAGTAAATATAACGCACATTAAAAAAATAAACAAATATTTACAATAAAAAATATTTACCCTAAAAAAATAAAATTAAGAATATTTTTAAATATTTAAAAAAAATAAACCCAAAATAATTTCAAATTACTACTCAAAACTCAAAACTCATAATCAAATAAGTTTTTTCTTTTCAAAATTCATTTTAAAAACTCATCTTTCAAAATATAATTCAAAACTCAAATTTTATTTCAAAAACTGAACCAAACAGAGTCTTAAATTTTGGAACATATAATTATTTTTGGCTCTTCCAAAAAAGCCTTAAAGTAATATGCATTAACACAATAAAATTTGTTACTGTTTTAATATTTGAAATTTATAAATTATTACCGTTGTTGGAAATAACAATTCAAAATTATTCTAAATATTGAAAGATAATTGACACGTGTTACATCCGTGCCATTTTTGAAAACTTTAGAGTCAATAAATGCACTAGGAAACGTGGACTTGACTATGGAATAATTCAAATGTTTGTAAAGATAAATTAAAAAATAAACCAATACTACAAATTTCAAGGGGAAAATTACTTGTTAATGGTGTTTTTAAAGATTAATTATAAAATTATAAAAATATTATGATTTTACATATTAATATTTATAACGAATACTATTGATTTGAAAATATTTTTTTAGGCATACACTGAAGTGATATTTCTCAAAAAATTTAGAAAGTTTACTTGGAGATATTTAAAATATTCTGATTCAAATTTTATTTAATGTGTGACTTAAAATATTTAGGCCTTGTTTGGGTACTCAATATAAGTGCACTTATTTCATCTTTTTATCTTTTTTGGGTCACATCAATCAACATCTCCTCTCTACTTTTTCTACACATAATACAAGAAAAGTCAAAAAGTGCACTTATTCTAAACTTCCCAAACTTGGCCTTAATGTGTGAGTCTTGGTGATAAAGTTGAACTATTCATTCACTTTTTAGTAAACATATTTCAATTTTGTATTCATGGTTTTCTGTAAAAATAAAAAATAATAATAAAAAAAGAAAAATATGTTAGAAGAGAAAAAAAAAAAAAAAAAAGTCAATTAATCCAAATCACTCCTTTTGATTTTGAACTTTATAAAAATATTTTTTAATTTTTAATTCACGTTTTTTGATTTTTAGTTTTTTTTTTTTATTTTAAACAATTTTTGTTTTAAGTTTTAGATTCATTTAACTTAGAACAATTAAAAAGTATCAAATTTATAAAAAAATATATATATATTTAAAAATTTTCAAATTTTTTACATTTATTGTATTTTTTACCAAAAAATTATAAATAATTAAAATATAAAAAAGTTACTAAAAATAACAAAACTTAAAAAATAAAATACTCAAAATGGAACAAAGCCTCTGTTTGGAAAGTGAGTTGGCTTTTTAACTTTTTTGGCTGTTTCAACCTGGACTAAAAAGCTTGGTTTGGAAAGAACTTTTTGACTTTTTGATTTTTTTGGCTTTTTTGTGCGAGAATAGTGTAATGATTATGGGTTGAATGTAATATTTTGTTTGTTGTAACTAAAATAACTTATTTTGTCTTTCGTGACTAAAATAGTCACAAAAGCCTTTGCCAAAGTGGTATTTAAAATTTTGAGAGACAAAAATGGAGAAGTTATTTGGTGGTCCCAATACGATCATGTGTATATATTTTGTGATTGATAGAAATGATACAACATAAATAATGATTTTGTATTAAATAATTAAAAAATATTATGATTTGTAATTGATCAGAATATAGTCATATCATCATGAAATAATATTTAAAAAATGCGAGAATTTCAAATGATTTTTTTTTCTTAAAAAGCCTCCCAAACGTGTCCTTATTTGCGCCCCCAAAATTTACAGTGTCAAAAGTTGACAATCTGGGATTTTATTTTATTTTATTTTTTTGATTTGAATCAAGTCGGATTTCAAACTCTTTAAAATCCGATATATGTATTTCATCTTCATTCCTCCTTCGGCCCCATGTGAAGAGACACTCGCTCTCGCACGCTGAGAGACAGAGAGAGAGCGAGAGTGAGCTTTACAGAGAATAGAGAGAGAGAGAGAGAGGAAAAGGAAAATCAGGGAAGAGAGAGGAAGGGGGGAGCTCTGATTTCTTCCTCGCTTGATGTTTTGAGCAATTAATCGTCACAGCGAGCCAAAAAACCCTAGTTCTTTGTTCTCTGAGATTTAGGGTTTATTACACAGTGAGGGGTTGAAGATAAGATCGTGATTCTCCGGACCAAAGATGGTTGATTTTTGTGTGAATTGACGCTGATTCATACATATATATATGTACCGTATTTGAAAATATTGTGGTGGTTAACTCAGTGTTAGTAGTAGTAGTAGTAGATATAGTGGGTTCTGAGATGGACGGTAGAAAAATTACTGCGAGTCCTCGGCCGTGCAGTGGTCGCCGAATTGTGGCGAAGAAAAGGCCTCGCAGCGGCGTTGATGGGTTCAACAGCGTTAGGAAGCTTCAGAGAAGGGAGATTTGTTCGAAGCGCCACCGTGGTTTCAGTATGAGCGACGCCCAAGAAAGGTTCAGAAACATTCGCTTGCAGGTTGGTTCAATATTGCCTCCATTTTGTTTCTCATTTTCAGGAATAATTGCAACAAATGAAAAAATATATATATATATATATATGAATTTGTATCTGTAGTGTGTGATGCACTGTGAAAATGTTAGGGTTTTTATGCTTTTATGAGTGTTCCGCAACTTACCTAGCATTGGTTCCTTTTACACACATACAATCGCTCTCACATACATACAATGTGTTTTCTCATCAATTAGTTGCTCTTATGATATGGGTTGTTGTTCAATATATCAAATTATTAACTTGCGCCATTAAAAACATACCAGTTTCTGTGGTGGACAGATTAAAAAAAGATGAAAAAATAATAGGTGGCAGGATTTTCATGTAACAAAAATGTAGGGAGTCCAAATCTAATTTGGCAGTGACTGTAATATGTAGCCCAGTTCTCGCTATGGACACTAACAGTTAGAGCGATGGATGTTGGTCTTGAAGTCCGTGTGTACCAAATCATGTCGTGTGTTTTTCTTGTGTTTGTATATGAGAAGATTTAGAACATGAATTTGTCTCCACCACTAGAATTTTTGTAGAGCCTTCGTTTGGCATAAGCTAAAATGAGTTTTTTTTTGGCTAAAATAGTTACAAGAAGACAAAATAAGTTTTTTAACCCAATAAGACAAAATATCAGATTCAAACCATAATCATTTCATTTTTTCTCTTAGAAAAATCAAAAAAATCAAAAAACCTATTTCCAAGCGAGTGTTTTTTTAGTCCCAGACTAAAATAGTCAAAAAGCCAACCCGCATGCCAAACGAATATGTTATCACATTGAGGATCCTTTTGGAGGTTGAAGTCTTTCAGGAACGTAGGTTGACCTTATTGGAAAAAGAGAAGAGATATGAAATATGGTTTATTTCACTTTGGTTATAACACATGATGTCAATTGTGGACATGAACTTTGAAGTAAGTGGAGTTTGAAAATGGAGAAGGATATGTTATGGGATGAGGTGATAAGCTAGCTTTTGGGTGGGGGGTGAGGTGGGTGCATGAGGATATGTTATGGGATATGTTGACACAACGTATCATTGGCATAGGTATGGCCTTACGGGCTATGTCCTTGAGACATGTATTCAAATTGGACATGATGATCCTTTATGTGTGAAGATAGAAGAAAAGGAAGAAGCAGAAGAAGCTCAATGTTGATAGTAGAGAAGGGTTTATTGTTTCTTACAAGGTAATATATTTAGAACTCATTTTCTATACAAAATTCCATTTTACATAATTTCTATTCAAGTATGAACCTTGTAATAACTTAGCACATTAAATAATATTTACACCATATAATATTTGAATGTGTGGGATCTATTTATAATAGGCTTATTTAGCATAGGCTACAGTGCTTCTGAGTCAAGACAAAATATTTTGAAGATTTTTTCTAAAACAATTCTTTGGGATGGAGTTTATGGAATAAAATATCAAAATACGTGATTTATCAATAATTTATCACTGGTGGATAAATCACATTAATTTGTGTAACATTCACTCAATATTAGTAAGTTGGGTTATATTGCCATATTATTGCACTATATTGTTATAGTTGGTTCCCAGGTGGTGTTGAACTATCCTTGAATCAAAGTTTGGAATTCATAGAGTTTTTGGAGTAGTTTGTTGTTTTTTTCTTTTTCCTCCGTTGGCACATCCTATGCATATGGCTAGGACCCTCTCGGTATTTGTTTCTGTTTTTTTATTTTTATTTTAAATATGCCATTTATTTGTAAAAGAATTATTTATATTGTACAATAATATTTAATATATATGACATATTCTATGTTATTTATTACAAGAAATTAGTATGTGTGTGATACCATGTCAATAATCCCACATGATTTTACCAGTCAATCATGTTTCATCACATGGAAAATAAGGGATGATCACATTTTTTATTGTTTAACATGAGAATATGTGATGATTGACACATGTATGTGTGCAGTGTGGCCTCCATTTGAGACACTTGCAATGTTCCCTCTATATTGAAATTGTTTAGATGATCATGCCATGTGGCATTGTGAAATGGTGAGTACAACCCACTGAATAATCTCTTGTTATATTACGTGAATATGACACTTTTGTTCCATTTTTGTGCCCTAGTTGACTTTGGAAAAACTTAAGAAAGAATCTTTGAATGATATTTTTACAAAATGCTTTCATTGTCTTCATAGAATAATGTTTCGGGAATTGGAATTGTGCAAGTATAAATTTAAAGAAGGTTAATAAGGGTTAGTGAGTGTTAAGATTTTTAGTTTCCAGCTAGGACACATAAAGTCGAACTTCCAAAACTGGAAAGTATAGATAAAAAATGGGACAGCGAGAGTATGACATATTAAAGTATCATTTATTATATGTACAACATTGCATTAAGCTAAAGATTTGAAAGATAATCGAGGTTCTCTACTCATCCAGCTCCCTCTTTAAGTTAGTTATATGATATATATCTTATGTGATTGTATATAACATTGTTTCTTTTTTTGGACAAGTATATACCATTGCATGATTTAATATAAATGTCCATTTTTTATTTTAGAAAATTTCACATTGATAGATACTTGCTATGTTTTGGACTTGCAATGTATCTATTTTCTCAAAATTTTATTTCTTGATATGTTTATATGTGACATGTCATATATGTAAATGTATTTATTTTCTCACTATTTTATTCCTTGATATGTTTATTTGTGATTTGTCATATACATAACTTAATGAGAAACTATTTTGTGGGTTTTACCCACCACGTCATCGATATCACGTGGTGTAATCATTCAATCAAATTTAGATACATAGGCAACATTGCATGTGTCCCGGATGGAGGTAACATTGCATGTGTCCTCGTGTCAACCATTATGTGTCGCTATTTACGCTTTTGGACATGTGGTTTTTTCTCCTTTCTCGTGTGGTGGAATTTGATTGGATGTGCGTGTCATGTGACAATGACACGTTGCCATTATGAGTTGCTATTTAAGCTTCTAGACATGGAGTCAGAGGGTTTCTTTCTTTGTATTTTTTTTTTTTTTGATAAATGGGTTTCTTTCTTTGTATGACTAGTGATAGCAGAAGAATTGAGAGTCTGCCAATTTATTTCCATATATAGAAGTTGCTAAAGGGGGTTTGTCCAGACATACCTTGAATTAGAATCATCCCACCCAGAATTTTCTTAGGATTGGTAAGTCGAGGTCAAGCATATGTAATGGGACTTCTTTTTTGCCATGGTCATGTTTAGGTGATTGGAGGATTAATTTTGGAATGATTTGGAAGGTCAGTTTTCTGTGTTGTCTGCTATTCATTTGCATTGGCTGATAAGACTTTGGGATGATAGAATTATTGAGTAGAAGATACCTGAAGATGTGGCAATTGCAGTGCATTCTACCTGCAATTTAGTTCTATTATCAAAATTAAGATGACAATCAAATTATGTGACTGAAATTTATATAAGCATTCAGCAATTTTTACGCATTGTGTTAGTGCATCTTGCCAAGCTATTTCTCAGCTAACAGAGAGTTTTTACTTGATTATTGATCTGATCATTTCCCCTATATTATTTTATAAGCTGTGTAGGTCTATCATTTCTGCATATTGTAATTTCTTCTGGTGATGACCTGTATGAATATTGTCTCAGGAGGAATATGATACCCATGATCCAAAAGGACATTGCAGCATGGTATTGTCCTTTCTCAAAAAGAGGTCAAAAATCATTGAAATAGTAGCTGCCCATGACATTGTCTTTGCTCTTGCGCAATCTGGTGTTTGTGCTGCATTTAGCCGAGGTAGAGCCCTAGTTTAATAACCATCTCTATGTTTATGTGAAGAATATGTGGTGATAAACAGTGTATGCTTCTAGACATTGAGAAAAGGGGCCCCTTATAATTTGTCCATTGTTGGATGCAGAGGCTAACCAGAGGATATGCTTTTTGAATGTCAGTCCTGATGAAGTCATACGAAGCTTGTTTTACAATAAAAACAATGATTCTCTTATCACAGTCTCAGTTTATGCTTCTGACAATTTTAGTTCTTTGAAATGCAGAACCACCAGGATTGAGTATGTGAACTACACTGTTTCAGTTGCTCTTAGTTTCTATTATTTATTATTCATTATCAAACTGTTTAATGGTTTCAGGTACATAAGGAGGGGTAAGCCAGATGCAGGTTTTGCTCTTTTTGAGTCTGAGTCACTGAAATGGCCTGGTTTTGTGGAGTTTGATGATGTAAATGGGAAGGTACTCACCTATTCGGCACAAGATAGGTAAGTATCTGATTATTTTGGTTTTCTTACAATGATCGTTTTGTGTACAATTTGCTTCTTGATTCTGATCCATATATATATGTCCTTCCATTTTTTTATCAGCATATACAAGGTGTTTGACTTGAAAAACTACACGATGTTGTACTCCATATCAGACAAAAATGTTCAAGAGATTAAGATCAGGTAATCTTTCTGATATGTACCTGCATAGATAGACACCTGAACAGTGTAGACGACACATGTTTGTGGGATTGTATCATGCATATGTAGCTTACCCCCTTTTTTTTGGTTTCTGAAAAACAGTCCAGGCATCATGTTGTTGATTTTTACCAAAGCTAGTGGCCATGTTCCTCTTAAGATTCTTTCAATAGAGGATGGTACAGTTCTCAAAACTTTCAAACATCTCCTTCATCGGAATAAGAAGGTGGATTTCATTGAACAGTTCAACGAGAAGCTTCTCGTCAAGCAAGAAAATGAGAATCTTCAGATTCTTGATGTAAGGATCTTTGTTGTGGTTTTGAAATAATTTGTTTTAATCTACGTTTAATATGTGATATTTGTTATTTGCAGGTTCGCAATTCTGAACTGACAGAAGTTAGCAGAACTGAATTTATGACTCCATCTGCATTTATATTTCTATATGAGAACCAGTTGTTCCTGACATTCAGAAACAGGACGGTGTCTGTTTGGAACTTCCGTGGGGAGCTCGTAACTTCATTTGAGGATCACCTCTTGTGGCATCCTGACTGCAACACAAACAACATATATATCACAAGTGATCAGGATCTTATAATTTCCTACTGCAAAGCTGATTCAGATGATCCATTATCAGAAGGAAATGGTAAATCACGATCACCTGATAAAAAGAAATGATATTATTACTATTTTCAAATGAGCAATTCATTGAGAACTCCCTTCTGAGGGTTCTGATGGGTTAACCTATCAGAAGGAAACAGTAAATCACGATCACCTGATAAAAAATTGATATTATCACTATATTCAAATGAGCAATTCATTGCGAACTCCCTCCTGAGGGGTCTAATGGGTTAACCTATCATGCCAATTGGTTAAGAGGAAAAGACAAATACACACATGAAATGCTTTTTAGTATGAAATTGATGTCTATTTCATGTTGAGATGCACAATTTATGTAAGGCATTCTACATGTGCAGCATTTAGTTCTGATGCCTTATGAGCATGGATAGTATTGCCTTTTGAAGTTCGATGATAATGCTTTCTTATCATTGGGTGTAAGATAAGATTTACGTCTTTCATTCTTCAAGCACCTGTAAGAGTACCAGTTGCTCTAAAGGCGTTGTTAAGAAATGGTTCCGACAATGTAGATCATGCTCTTACACTGTCTCTCTTGTGTGACTCTCTTGCAAGTGGAGAGACTAACACACAATGAACTCATTAGGATGCACGGAAAACAGAGCATGCTAACAAACATAATGGGGGAACAAACACATGTTGAAAGTTGAGCCCAGAACCACCTATTACTCAACGCATTGTTCAAAAAATTCAAGTTTAGGAACAAACACAACATTACATATAAAGCTCTCACATGCCCAATATTGTTTCTGATGATGAACATTTCTGCAGACTGAACCATCTTCTAATTAGTTTGTGGATATGCTGAATGGTGTCTTTTCTGCCTAGAATTTATGTTATTTGCTTTTCAGCTAATTCTATTACATGATAGGTTGTGCCATGGGTTGGTGTTTTTGCAAGTGTGATTACATCTAAATTGAAATTGCATATGTTTCTGTTTTGCTTGCTTTCTTTGTTTGTTTATTTTATTTTATTTTATTTTATTTAAGGGTGTTTCCATTGATCATGCAGCAGGTTCTATCAATATCAGCAATATCTTGACTGGGAAATGCCTTGCTAAAATAAGAGCAACCAATAGTTTTCCCATAGGTGAATGCAGTTCTAGTGGATGTTGTAATGGCAGAAATTGCAGTTCAAATAAGCGGATCCGAGCTTGCAGGATTAGAAGCACTGTTGCAGAAGCCCTCGAGGACATCACTGCTCTCTTCTATGACGAAGAACGTAATGAGATCTATACTGGCAATAGACATGGCCTGGTCCATGTATGGTCTAACTGAAGTTTGTATCTTCCCTCACATCCCTTCAGACTCCAAGCTCGTTCTTCCAGATGATTGAAATCATTCTGCTTCCAGCTGCAAGAACTACTGGGTACTGTGCTATTAAATCGTGCTGTTTTTTTTTTTCTTTAAATTCATAGCTTGTGTTTCTTTCTTTTATTCATTCTCTCTTAACTGAATTTCTTCTCTTTTTTTTTTTATTCTCTTTGGTGTAATTGAGGTTGGGCCCTTGGAAGTTGTGATGTTAAATGTTCGTACCTGTTGTAGATGAGGTGCAGGTAGATAGTTGAAGTAATGTAATAGCTGTTTGTGGGAAATTTAACATTTAAGGTTGTGAGTGTTCGCCAGGTGGTTTAATTGCAAATGCATCAGAGTGCCTCCTTGCTGTTGCTTTTGGAAATATATCTTGTTCCATGCTTGCTGTTACTGGTCTTATTTATTACTTGACCTTAGGTCAAGCTGTATATGTAGCCCAAGGTGATCTCCATCCTTCATGATTTCAATGACATCCTTGCTAGTGTGTGACATTGCTTGTGATTTAATGAATTTCAAATGTGCATGTTCTTGTAGTTTAGGAGATAAAAGTGAAAATAACCTCTTATTTTTTTGTTTTATTTTTTGGGTTGATCGAACCCTACAGAGTAAGATGAACTTTTATTTGAGCTGTGCATTTTGAAAGAGTTGGCAGCAACAATATTGCTGCTAGCTTTTAAATGTGCGAACCAACATGGCTAAAAATTCATATTCGATGTACTCAAATGGACTTTCAATGGTATGATGTAGTGAAACTCTTGAAAGTGCTTTTGAGAATAGGAAATCAGAGATCTTGAAAGCGCTTTTGAGAATAGGAAAACAGAGATTTGGGGTACGGAGGATCTCAAGCTCATGCATAAAATGAACAAATAAATTTGAGCATGTATGATGTGTTGGTGGGCTCACAATCTGCTTATGAGTGAAGAGTTGTCTATTGCATAGCTGTATATTATTGTGATTGGGTTGGCAACAAGGCAATGCCATCAATTTAAACTCTTCACGGTTTGCGTACCTTTGTGCCTGAAACTGGTGTCCTTGGCCTTGTAAGTCAAGTCAAGAGTGGCCTCTTTTTTAGTTTTTTTACTCCTTCGGGTTAGGAGTGTGCGCGGTATGGTTTGAACGGTTTGAGAGTAAAATTATAAATCAAATGTCGGATTGGAAAATCGTGATTTGGACGATTTTGGACGAATTAGCAAATTGAAAAATATTCTAATCAATTATCAAACATTTGCATAATATACAAAATTAATTTACATAATATTTTTTATATATATAACAAAAACTAATTTTATATAATATGTTTCATATATATAATTATTAATTTGTAACAAATTTTACATCTTAAATCTTCTTTACTAATTTTTATTTTGATATTTTATTAGAAGTTAAAAAATATATATGTATTAACTATAATTGAGAGAAGTGGTTTCGAAAGCGAATTATAAATTTTAAAGTTTAATCTGTGATTAGCTGATAAAGTGGTACAGATTGATGCAAATAAGTACGGTTTTAACGGGTTAGGCGATATTTTGCATAGCCTTACCCAAGGTGCATCGGGTTAGAAAGATCTGAATCTTGATAGATCTTGACACTAAAATAATTTGATACAACTAACATATTTGGTGAAAAGGGTGGTATTCATGACTGCAAGCAATTATACATTGCCATTAATGAAATTATGTCATGTCATATGAGATTGTGTCAAACCATGTTGGGGCAATCTAATTGTTGGTATTAATTAATTTTTCAATACACAATCTAATTGTTGGTGTTCAATACACATGCCATGTGTTTTGTAAATAGAAGAGCATCCGTAATAGAGTATTTTAGGGTCAGGTGTTAAAAATTTGTGGTATTGTGCATTTTAGAATTCTAATGGGGTTAGTGTTAGTTGTGTCATATTTAGAGTATTTGTTGATGAGAGACGAGGAGAGTGGTGGTAGAAAGCTATATCATAGGCTAGAGAGAGAGAGAGAGAAAGGAAATGGGGACACAAAGTTATGCCATCGATTGAACAGAGAGAAAGGAGTAGAGACAGAGAGCGAGAGGAATGACGTTTAAAAAGCTCTCTCACAAGAGAGAGAGAGAGGGGAAGGGCTAACGCAAATTGTTTTTTTACTTTTATTCGTAATATATACTTTAACATTTCTATTGCAACATCTATTCACTTTTTAAATTAACAATTGGTTATATTTTTGCCGCCTCTTGTCAATTAACACACTGACACAATTTTAACATTTTCATCGAAAATGCTCTGCATGTTGAGAGAGTGTTTAATGGTTTTATTGAAAATGCTCTAAATGTAGATAGAGTATCTAATGGTCTTAAATATTGTTTTATATCATTTATCATTGGACACTTATTCACTTATCTTTCAAAAGTACAATATAAAAAAAACTCATAAATTACCCGGTTTCAACCAATAAAAATTAGATTAAAATACCAATAAAAATTAGATTAAAATACCACATGTACATGTTCCAAGAACACTAAATAATTTGCCCTGAACTTTTTGTAGCTTCAACCTTGCACTCTCTTTTGTCCACTGTGTATTTACTAAAACTAAAGCACAAACCAAGAAGAAGGTATTTATGATGTTATTTTAAATCTATGGTTTGGGATGTATGATTTTTGGCTAAACGAATGTTAGAAAGTCAAAAAAGAAAAAGAAAAAATTTAAAACCAAAATAAAAAGGCCAACAGATTTGGGTTGCATCTAAAAAAATTGATTAAATTAGTATAAAAAAATCAACATACCCTTACCCTAGCATTTTTTTCATACAATTAAAATAAAGATAAGACGAGAATATTAAATATAAAGTCAAAATATCACGACAGTCTTTCATATTTTTCATACAATTAAAAAATTCATTTTTAAAAAATTAAAAAACCACTAAAAAAATTAAATCCCCAAAACCCATTGTGATGTGCAAAGTGTGAAATCCAATTTGATGGCTCGTAGGGTTGGGTGTTGTGTGAATAAGGTCACCCATCTTTTAGGGGCTGTGGAATTCATGTCAAAATGCATTTGCTTCCAAGCCATCATTTGCCCCAAAACCGCATCCCTTAATCTACGTTTGAATGAAAGTAATTTGCAGAAGGCTTAAAAAAAAAAAGTAATTTTGGATTTATTGATTCCATTATTTGGAACAGATTAAAATATGAACATGATTTTTTATTATCTATCTTAACAAAAATAACATTCTAAATTTTGTAACAATCCGATTCCCCCCTCCATCAGAATTTCACATTTATAGAAGAATGTTAACCATTTTTTTTTTAGAAGGGAAAGAATGTTAACCATTTAAAAGTAACAAAAATATATTTTAAAAAAATGTTAATTGGGTCCACAATATTTTTAATTTTATTATTTTTCTATTGAGGATTCTTATCAAAACTAAACATTTGAGTAACATTGATCCAATAATTTTATTATTAATAATCTCATACTAGTAATGATTTTTGTTCTCCCTTAAAAATATTGTCATTCAAATATACCTTTCAAAAATACTAGACAAACTTTGTTTTTTTAGGGATAATTAGGGGTCAGTCCCATTAAGTGGACTTAAATACCTTTTAGTCATATTGACCTTTTAAATGCGAATAATGTTATATGTACCAATTAGTATACTAATTAGTGTACCACTTGATGATGCGACATAATTTAAAAAGTTTTTGGTATTTGTAATGTGATTAATGAATAGGCTAGTGTTGGTACACTAGTTAGTACACTAATTGGTACATGTAGCACCACTGTTTAAATGTATCAATAAATCCTTCATTACCTATATTACCCTTGTTAATATATTACTCCACATTAATTATCTCTTTTTCTCTTATATTCTCTTTCTTTCTATCAATTCTCTAGGAAGCTTTTTTTCATCCTCCTCTCTCTCTCTCTCTCTCTCTCTCTCTCTCTCTCTCTCTCTCTCTCTCTCTCTACACCATTTCTCTAAAGAGCTTCAAACCACCACCGTCTACAGCCACCGTCGTCACACTACCACCGTCGCCATGGTTGTCCACCCACCACCAACCACTGTCGCCACTACCTCGTTGTTTGATCACAACCATTGCCTACCAACGGTTTCTACCATTTTTTATCTCCACCGTCACCGAACTACACTTCACCATTGTCAATCTATACTATACATGTCACAACCGAAACCTACTCCTATAAGTTTGACGTCATAACCGGCCAGTAATTCGAGATTACCAAAGGCATTCCTCTGCAATAAAAAATAATCGAGGCTGGTGGAAACAAAATACAAAAATACCAATGGTCCAATGAGCTGTGCATCTATATGAACAAACATGTACATACATAATCGTTAATTTACCCACAAACATATACATATCTTATAACAGAATGACTTATACAAAACATGTGCACACATCGAAAGTGTACACTATGATCAAAAGCTTGACAACGGCCTACCAAGCCTAGCCCCAACTCAGAGGCACTCAAAACAACTCAGTAGACTTCAAAACGGTGGCTCGGCTAAAGACCCTTCTAGGCTTGTCCTCCGGAACACTCACCTATACATAGATATATAAAAATAGTGAGTTAAAGCCCAATGAATAACATTAAAGTAAAGAGGTTAGTGAACGAATTCCAAATATAACATATTCATAAAATAAATCATGACACAATCATTTACATCAGTCCCGTATCATAACATAACATAATGGTACATCCCATAGACCATATCACTTATCGTCTTCCAACTAGAGTAATTGGTTTCGGATACCAATTAAACACATATCACCACAATGAAGTGGCTAATGAGGTCTTGTATCACATATATGTCATGGACCGGCATTTACATGTCATCCCCTATGACTTGGGACTATCTGTGGATCCCATAATAGATTCGCAAATAGGACATTCGTTCATATAATCAAAATAGCATTTCAGAAGTTATAGCTTATTAATAACAACTAAAACATGAGTCATATCAACATATCTTTACAAAAATGTTACTCACAGTGGGCTTCCAAAACTAGTTGTTCGGTCTTCGAGTCTTGACCTAGAAACACAAACATTCATCGCACAATTTCTCAATACACATTTGAGTCATTCAGTTGATTCTTAACTTTATTCGGTTATCTGTTATTCGTTCATTTAGTTACTTGTATGCTTCTTTTAATTTCTTTCATGCTTATAAGATACTTATGGATGTAAATTACACTTGAAAACCATGTCAATAAAGGCCCGGAAGTCAGAAAATGGAAAGAAAACAAAATTGGAAAATCTACCATGTTTGGCCACACGTGCGGTGGCCTTGGCCGCATGAGCGAGCGAACTTCAGAATACAATTTTGGCCAAAAAAGGATTGGCCGCTCGAGCGGTGGCCCAGGCTGCTCGAACGGTCTAGGTACAATTTCAGTTCGAAATTCCGCTCTTGAATGGAACCTCATTCTTTCCAAAATCAAACTTCATTTCCATGTATTTCAAGGTCAAAAACTTACAAAACATGTTGAATGCAACATGAAAAATCATAACTTCAAAATGGAACTTAAATTTCATACAAAACATTCAAACCCTTGAGTTGAAATACAAAATATGCAAATTAAGCTCCCATTCTTGAAATTCATGGAGTTTATTATTCAAATCTCAAGAATCATGCAAGAAAAACAAGTTTATGAACATGATTTCCATAAATCTATGCCATGCATGAGGATACAACAGCCCCGTTTGCTAGAGCTGTGGGAAAGTGATTATACATTATAACTGATAACTGTAAACATAAGCTGTTAACCTGTTTGGTGCAATAGTGAGATTATGGATTTAAGCAACAGAGTAGTGTTTGGTTGATAAGCTGTAAAATAACTTTTTACTATATAATTGTCCTTTTTGCCCTTATATGATATAAAAATGATAATTTTGTCATTTTTTCAGTTTTAATTTAAAAAAATTATTTCATTAATAAAAGTTAATATAATTAGTATCAATTAATATAGAAATTGATACATTTGATAAAAATGTAATGGAAGTATTATTGTACCAATTTTTTTCCATTATAAATTAATTAGTATGAATTAATGGCTTAATTAGTCTCAATTAATACTAAAATTATTAATTAGTATCAATTAATATTAATAATTAATTTTTATTAGTATCAACTAATATTAATAATCAACAATTGTTATTAATTAGTATCAATTAATAATTAATTCATTACAAAAATATAATTAGTATCAATTACTATTAATAATCAACAATTGTTATAATCTGTTCAGTTTTAAGTAAAAAAATATATTTCATTAATAAAAGTTAATATAATTAGTATTAATTAGTATCAATTAATATAAAAATTGATACATTTGATAAAAATGTAATGGTTGATACTAATTATTAATTAGTATTTATTAATAAATAATACCAATTAATATTGATACCAATATAAAAATTGTTAATTTTTTTAATTTATTAATCAGTACCGATTAAAATTTGCTCATTCTCCTCTTTGTCTGTACGTCGCCGGTGGCAAAACGACGACGGTGAAACGATGGACCAGAGACAATGATTAGTGTTTCAGGTTGAGGAGCTAAGGTTTCATCGCCTCTAGTTCGTGCGAGAGAGAGAGAGAGAGAAGAGATCGCGATCGCGACAGGACAGATCGCGATTGTGGCGGCACTTGGGTTTCCTCTGGTTCGTGCGAGAGAGAGAGAGAGAGAGAGAGAGAGAGAAGAGATCGCGATTGCGACAGGGCAGATCGAGATCACGATGGCACTAGGGTTTCCACTCAATCGCGCACGCGAGAGAGAGATAGAGAGAGAGAGAGAGAGAGAAGAGAGGTCGCAACGAAGCAGATATGGATGTTGTGCTGTGTTGACCCCTCATCGTCGCTCCTTCCGTCGCTAGAAATCGCTTCTATCCACCGAAAATCGCCTCTCTCCTTCCGTGAGAGGGAGAAAATGAGTGTATTTTATTTATGTACCTGGTTCACTTGTAATTACTTCAAAGTTTGAAGGACATTTAAGTCTTTCACATGCAGCTTGCCGCTTAAGTTGAAAATTAAGCACCCTTTCCCCACTCAACCAAAAAGCTCATTTTCCACTTATAAAAAGCTATAATCTACACCCATTAAGCTACACCAAACACTCCAAAATCACTTATTTTTAAGCTATAAGTGGATTTAAGTTGAAAATAAGCTATGCCAAACAGGCACAACATGTTCCTAACATTATATAGCAAAATACATACAAAACTCACACATAATTCATAAATTCAACTTCATAACACTTAATCTTCAAAAATTGGGGTTAGATTCTTACCTAGGGCCTTTATAGTTACTTAATCTTGCATAATCTTGTTGAATACGAGCTTGATCTTGAGCCTCTCCTTCAAATTCTACACATTCCTCTTGGTTTCCGTCTCTCTCTAGAACTCTCTCTCTCTCTCTTTCACTTCTTCTCCAGATTTTTTTTCTTCTTTTTGTTGACTCAAATGAGCTCATATCTCATACATACATAAATATTTATGTCTAAACTTAATCAAGTAGTGAGGGCCAAACATGACATAGCGAATCAGACGAAATCAATTTTTAATTAAACTTTCCAAATGGCTCTAAAAATTCCCATTAGCATATCCATGTACTCAATTTCGGTTTCTGAACCCATTAAGGTCGTCAATTTCAGTTCCAAAGTCGTAGCCCCAACAAATATTGTTCCAATTCAAACATATACTCTCAAATTAATTCATATTAACGCATAATTAAATAAAGATAATTGTAACGCGTATTTTGGGACCATTACAATACAACCTTCAATCTATACGCCACCGTTATCGATCACCAACCACCACTACCATCACCGATCTACACCATCATTATTCAGTTTTGACCATTTACAATGTCAATCTAGTATTGTAGCCATCTTCACTATCAAGATGTAGCCATTATATGATCGCCGGAGCTCTTTCTAGTAAGATGGGTCTCTCTCTCTATATATATATACATATATATTATGTGATAGATATCCATGAATTTGTTGGTGAAGATCTAGTTAAACCAAATATATTGTCTGTAAAATCTAGGTAAATCTACAGTGATAAATTTATCAGTCTTACACTTTTTTGTGTGTGTGTAAATGTATGAATTCGTTTGTGAATGAATATATAAGTGAATGTATAAGTATATGAAATGGTCTGGTTACTTATTAGTGATAAATTTATCACTGTTAACAGTTATCTCTATCTCCTCCCATCCCTCGTTATTTTCTTAAACCAAATTAGCTACAAGTCATGGTTTAATATATCAGTGATAAATTTATCATTGAATAGCCTTTGATTCTTGTATTGATTTGTGACGGTGATGATATATCAGGTGATAAATTTATCATTGAATTTTTCTTTATTTTTTGTATTGATCTGCACATGTGAAGAATGATGAAAACTTCTGGTAAAGGTTCTTTATTCGTCTACTTCATTCTCTTCATCATTGTTCTTCTCTTTTTTCTCTTGTCATCACCAGATCTGAGAAGGTGGTGGCGAAAGTGACACGTTGGAGATGGCAAATGGCCAAAAAAATATTGTTAGAGGTAGTTGTCGAAGGTCAATGGTGGTCGCTGGCAACTAAAAATGACAACCGAAGGTGGTCATCAGCAGTCAGAAGTGGTAGTCAGTGGCTGGAGTTGGTCTCCGACGGCTGGAGGTGATAGTCGTTAGTTGTAGATGGTAAGGTGCCATGGCATTGGTCTTATGTGTGATGGAGGGTATTTTGGGGATATTAATAGATAAAAAAATGAACAGGACTTATAAGTAAATAAGTCTAATTAATAGGACTAACTCGTTAGTGTTTTTTTTTTTTTTTTTAAAAAATTTTGATTGATTAAACTTTGAGATTAAGAAATTATAATGTTATAAAAATTAGAAAAGCTTGCTAACTCACTAAAGTTATTTTTAGGGAGAATATAAAATATAAAAAAAAGTGGAGAATAGAAAAATAATTTCAAAATGATAGAGATATAAGTGATTTATGTATTAGATTATGCAAATAAATCTTGTACTTCCATCATTTATATTTTTTTTTACTTTTTTTTTTTGAAATTCTCCCTTGTTTTTATTATATTATTTTAATAAATCTCATTTAAAATTTTAAAATCTTTTTATTATAGAATATTAAAGTTGTATTACTGTATATCAATTTTTGTAATAATAATAAATTAAAAAAAAAGCCTGAGATTTGTTATCTCTTGTGTAATGTTAATCATTACTAAACAATAGTTGATTCGCTAATTGACTTGACAAGAATTGGTCCACTCAGGTAGGTGTAGACATTGAAGAATGGGAGCAGCTTCCCTCCTGTTTTAGATTAGATTAGAGGATGTTCTTGAGTCTATGGGGGGGTTTACCATGAGTCTCGTTTTGATAATCTGAACCGTTTAATAGGTAAAATTTGTCGAGTACTATATGTTTGTAAAAAATTATGTTAATCGGATATCGATAGCTATCTCATCAGATTAGTTTACTATTAACCGTTAATTTGTTCACCGTCTATTTTTGTTAATACAAAACTAATTTGATCATAAATATTAAACGGTTCAAATTATCAAAATAAAATTTGTAATAAACCTCCATAAATTGAATAATACTCTATAATTCGATCTAAAACTGAAGGGGAGCTACTCCCATTTAGAATCCCCTTAATGAGTGAACTTGTACAAGAAAATTGTTTCCATAGCATTATATTTAAAATGTTAAATGAAAGAGTGTCAACATGTTACTTGATTATAAACTTTGATTTCGTTAAAATTTAATGTATATTGTTACTTTATGGTCATCATTTGTGACTAAAGCCTAAAGGCCTGTTTAGGGTAATTTTTTTTTTTACAAACTGAAAGGTGAACTGAAGAAAGTAAAAATTTAAGAACATTTTCTTCTCAACTCTTCAATAATTATTTACATTTTCTTCTCAACTCTTCAATAATTATTTTTTAAAAATTTATTTAAATTATTTTTACTTCATAAATTATAAATGGTTGCACTATACACTCTCACACCTATTTAAAAAAAAAAATTATAAGCAGCTTTAAACAAGGTCAAAATGAGGCACTAGGATTCTTTTTTTCTTTTTCTTTTTTTCAATCTGTCTTCATAATTCCCATGTAAAAAAAAAAAAAAAAAAAAAAAAAATCTGTCTTCATAATTGGTTTAAAAAATTATAAGACTTAAAAATAATTACATAAAAATAATTTCATTGTATCTTTTATTTTTCTTGTCAAAACAAAATTAATGTGGACAAACAACCAAGTAAATTTGACATCAATCAGAATAAAATAAAATATAAATAATTTAAAGCTTCAAGATTATAGGGGTTTTTCCCAAAATATGCTAAAATAGCAATATATTTCCCAAACTAGGCCTAGTTTGGACGGAATTCCCAAATTAAGCTAAAACGCTATTACAAACCACGCTTTCACCATTTTTGTGGCCCAGCCACGGAAAATTGGTAAAATTGTAAAAACGTAATTACAAACTACGCTTTTAATTAAGAAGGCGTGGTTGCAAACCATACATTTAAGGAAATTTATTTTATACAGAAAGCGTGGTTCCTAACCATGCTTTTAACTAAAATTTGTTTTGTTTCAGAAAATGTGATTCACAACCACGCTTTTACTGTTGGCTAAAGAAAGTGTGGTTATCATCCACGCTTTTAACTAAAATCCGGTTTTAAAGGAAAGCGTGGTTCGTTACCACGCTTTTATAACTTATATAAAAACCCCCCACCCCCCTCATTTGCAACCACGCTTTTTACACTTAGTTTTTTTCCGATCTGCTCTCTCTCGCTCTCTCTGCTCTCACTCTCTCTCTTTCTGTGGGTCGCTCTTTGCTCTCTCTCTCGTTGGTATGACTGTCTGTCTATCTCTCTCAGTTTGAATTTTATATGTGTTTATTGTGTTTGTGAAAATGTAAATGTGGGTACAATGTGGGTAGAATAAGATTTGTGAATGTGAAAATGTTGTGAATTGATGAAAATGTTGGTAGAATAGGGTTTGTGAATGTGAAAATGTTGTGAAATGAAATTGATATCAATGTGGGTAGAATAACCTTTGTGAATTGAAATTGTGGTTTTGAATTGGTAAAATCTTGTGGTTTTGAATTGTGAAATCAGAAATTAGGGTTAGGGTTTCAGAATTTGTCTGACAATTGTTGTGAATTGTGAAAATGTTAAAAATAATTTCTAGGGTTCGGGTTTCAAAATAATTTCTAAGGTTAAAAATAATTTCTATTATTATTTTGAAAATGATTTCTAGGGTTAAAAATAATTTCTATTTTTATTTTGAAATTGTTGTGAATTGTGAAATCAGAAAATGTTGTGAATTGTGAAAATGTTCTAACCCAAAGTTTTTGTTTGAATTTGTCTGACAATTTTAGGGTTAGGGTTTCATATCCATATCTATATGTATATTTGATTTGTTTGGTATTATTATTATTATTATTATTCAAAATTAAAGAAAGGTTGACACACTTATATAATTTCCATTTTAGTGCAAAAGCAATTTTTAAAATTAGGAAATAATTTTTTTATTGTTTCCTAAAATGACTAGCTAAAATAAATACTAAAAAAAAGTAACTTTTAAGTTAAAAATATAACTAAAAGTTTAATTAATCTTATGGAGATGCTCTTGCTATAGTATACGAGAAATTATTTAGTATTCTGAAAACACAACGTGATTATTTGTCACTCAATAACACAGTATAACATTTCACGAATTTTTTAGAAAAAATAAGAACAAAAATGATCATGTTATTGTATCATAAATCACGTTGAAATTCTTAACGCACCAAATGATTTTTGTAATTATTATACAAAGTATAGTTGTTAATTTGCATCATAGTCCATTGTGGTTTACTTTTTATTAGATTGTGATCAAAAGGCCACTACTACATTAAATATTAAAAAAATATTTGGAGAAACAATTTTTAACACTTTCCATTCATATTTATATCTATATCCATAATGGGTAATAAAGATAAAACAATTGATGCGTAAAAAGGGACCAACAAATACATATTTAGTGTACAAATGCATGCACCCATTAACATATAAAATCCATAACTATATGAGACTTTACGTAACGCTATGGCGTAAAAAATAAATAAAAACTATATAATAGTGGCATTTGGCATTGTAAACTTTCGCAATGGTCCCCATTTGTTCTTCATTATGTTATAATAACATCAACCAAAAAATGTCACAAAAAAAAATTTGAAAAACAAAAATACAGCTGATCACTAAGGAACTAAACTTTTTCACTATCAAAAGTAAAGGTTTTTTTTGCAAAATACAATTACAGTCCAATTTCACTCATCATGTGAGTGGGCACGAAACGTAAAAGGAAATATAAAAAAGTTCTTAAGCTGTATTTGGTTGGGAGATTGGAGAAGAGATTTGGAAAGGAAAAGAGAAAAGATAGATTTTTTTGGGTCTTTAGCATTACTCTTTTTCTTTTTCTTTCCAAGTTCCTTTCGAAATTCCTCAACCAAATACAACATTAGTGACTAAATTTTGAAAATGCCACTAATAAATGTATTTTTAAGAACCAAATAATTTCATGCTGAATGGTATACCTTTTTTAAAATAAAATTTTGGTCTTGATAGGATAGTAATTCATTACCAAATGTCTAATTTCATCCTTAACTAGTAGAGACAATTGGTGAAAAGTTTATTTCAAAGGGGTATAAAGTATTAGATCCAAGGAAAAATCTTGTTTGGTTATAAGAACAAGGTGAAAATTGTTGACGATGTTGAAAAAATTACGGGAAAAGTCGGCGGTGGCCTGCGGTGGCAAATGGTGATGGTGAGGTAGAGAACTGTATTATATTCAACAAATATGGTGTTAAATGAGTGGCATTTATCACATTTTAACACATAGTTAGTTTGGTGAATTTTAAGAGGTAGGTTGATTTCAACCAGTAAGTTGCAATAGATAGTTTTTTTTTGGGATAAATTGTGTCTGTTTGGTCAAAGAGATTAGAGCTTTGAATTAATAACTTAAAAGATTCAGAAATTGACATGGTTTGAAGCTCCTTAAAAAATAAATGTATTTCCAATTCACATTCATTCTCATTATTATTATTATTATTATTATTATTATTATTATTATTATTATTTTGTGTGGCTATTTTTAACAAATTCTAGATTTATATCATAGAATTAATATTTGTGTAGGTTGCCGCTTTTAATAAATTTTTGACTCAATAACCTGTTATCTTTTGCTTGATTCCTTAATCGTCCTCCTCATCACTTGCAATAAAGTTTTAGACTGTTTTAGTATGAAGTGGCCAGTGGGTTTCAAATAAATTATGTTTGTTTTATCACACACCATAGATTCGTCATTATATTTTTATCACAAAATAGCATAATACACTTTTAATAATTATAATTTTTATCATAAAAAATTATAATTCTCTTGTAAAATTTATCCAAAACTAATAAAAGATCTTCAGAACAAAAAGTTAGCTGAATTATGACATATTGTGATTAGTTATAACATATTGTGATGTCAATTATGACATTATTTTGATTATGATCTAAGAGTTGTTTAGTTATGCTTGATTTGATATTCGGTTATAATTCAAATTTTATTTTTAATTAGGACTCCCACAAAAAATTATATCATTTATAATGATGAAATTTACAAATGACATAACTTGCAAATGTTGCACAATCTTTAATATTTCCTTATTGATGTGATCTTAAAATTGTACATGGTACATGAAGCATATATCAATAATGATCAAGGAAGCAATAATGGACTTAGAGTGGAGTAGGAGGGGCAATTGTCCTACTCATAAGATTTCAAAAAACTCTTTATATATTTTTTATATTATTTTTTTACTTCTTATGTTAGTAGAAAATAATATTGTAGTTCATTATTAAAAAAAAAATTATTAATATACATGTCTACCTCATCAAGATTAGAAAACATTTCGCAGCCATGTTGACATGTGTGTTAAACTTATACTATCCAACCACAACCACTTTGGCCATAAGAAAACACCTACTTGTGGCAAGATGTCTCAACTAAACTAAATGGAAAAGTTAGGGTAACAGAAAAGATACTAGAAAATTATTAGAATTTTAAATTGGGTGATTTTATTTATACATTATTAATACTCTTAGTACACAATATTACTTAATACATATACAAAATAATTTACAAAGTTTAAAAATGAGTGTTGTTATTAGCATCTACCTAATTTCTTTGGATCCTTCAATTCTCACTCATTTATTTTTTTACAATTATATGCTGAGGTAAAATTATATTAAACGACAATTTTAAATGGAACACCCTCTCACCAAATAAAAACAATTACAATGGAACTATACAATATTATACACCCATCTCCATCCCCATCTATATATATTCCTATCACGACCCAAACTGCCCCTATAGGTTTAGCATCGTAACCGGCCAGTAATCCTGGGATTACCGAAGGCCTCTGAGATAATTAACATAATATTAGGGGCTAGCGGAAGCAAAAAACAAATATACAACGTCCATTGAGCTGTGCAGACTTATATGAGATAGAAAAAATTTAAAATTTTTATGTACATATTTACACATCATTCTTACATCATAATATATATACAGATTAGACAAAAAAGGACTTAGCTCCATTTACAAAATACACAAGACTTGTTTAACCAAACAAGGAAACCGAACTTAAACTTTAAATCACATAGCCATAGTCACTTGACATATCCGGAACCTCCACGGGAGGCACATAGGTTGGCTGACAAAAACAGATCCCAGGCAGATGCCTCTAAGCCTGGTCACGAGCCTGATCACCTATATACATAAATAATATAGTGAGCTAGAGCCCAGCGAATAATAACAGAGTAAAGGGTTTTAATGAATGAAATCCATACAGATTCAGAAATCATAAATCAGATTCAAATTCATAATCATGTTCAGATCATATACAGAAATCATAAGTCATGCTTAATCATACGTGGTACATCTATTAGCGCTAACAGAGCAGATACAGAACAGATGCAGAACATGTGGTGGTTATGAATAACTAGTTCCATAAAGGAACCTCCGGATCCGGGTAATAAAGAATAAACATGCTGAGCCCCATGATGGACCCTCCGGTACGGGTAACAGATGGCAGACATAATAAGTTCCATAATGGAACCTCCGATACCGGGTAACAGAGAATATACATGCTGAGCTCCATGATGGAGCCTCCAGTACGGGTAACATATGACAGACATAATAAGTTCCATAATGGAACCTCCGATACCGGGTAACAGCTAACAGATATCACATGATGTTAAGGATGCCACGAATACATTGTCAGAAATTGGACAATCATTCATTGTACATAACATATCATTTCAGAAAACAAATCTTATTTTATCATACAAAAAATAAATAAATTTGAATAGCTTTACTATGTTATTACTCACAGATAATAGCAGAAGCAGATCAGACAGATCATGCTGACAATATCGCGTGACCTACACAAACACATAACATATACACATTGAAGCACAATATTACTCCCTTGATCAAACTTGACTTTCTTGTTTTCTATCTAATTAATTCGAAGGTCTACTACGCTTATTCTTTCTTTAGTCAAATGAATCGGGTTCTCATTTTACAAACCCCTTTTTATTACTAAATCATTCTTTTCTGAATAAACCAATTCCTCCATTGGCTTCTTAATCAAGTATCACTAAGTTAATGACTTATTCTTTAATCAACTAATTAATGTTGATTGTTAGCTTATTAGTCCTTATTGAGCCATAAAACATGTTTAGAATGTTTTGGAAAGAGATGAGAATAAAAATGTGAATTAAATGCAATTTTTCAAAATATGCTGAAAATAGGGTCTTCGCTTGAGCGCCACTTTGGTCGCTCGAGCGGACTGTAAAATTTTGCAAAACTTCTAGGAGCTCGATTTTCACGCTTGAGCAAGACTTTCCTCGCTCGAGCGGACAGTGTGAATTCTGGAATTTCTAGAACTGCAATTGAAGTTCAAATTTGATATTCAAAGCATCAAAACTAGTATTTTTGGTACAAAAATATGGAGAATCATTGTATAATTTAGTAAACACTCTCAATTGGAAATCATTTATTCAAAATCATGCTCCAATTGTCCAAATTTAGATTTAATTTATTTTCTCCATATCAAACCCAATTTCAAACCCACAAATTTTAAAACATAAATTGATCTTCCAAAACTCTTACAAATTCATGATGCATGAACAATTGAACTTAATTTCATGTTAAGATAACTAAATTCAAACCCAAAGTAATTAATTTCCATAAATTTGAACCTAACTTCATTGCATGGATTAAATCTTCAATAAATCCTTATTTGCATGTAATTTATGAAGCTTAATTTAACAATAACTTTTCAAATTAAACCCAAAATAATTAATTTCAAATGTAACTTCATAAACTTGATCTTAACTCAAATTCTTCATTTTCTGGCCAATTTCTTAGCAAACATCAAATATATGCAATTCAAATAAAACTAACTAATTTAATATATACCCAAATTTGTTTAGATTAAATAAAATCTTAAATTTCATTACATGCATGGATTAAAGAAAAGATCTAATTATAAACCAAAGCTTTATCTAACTTTAGGATTAATTCCAAATTTCCATAATCTTGATTTTCATAAAACATTTCCTTCTCTCTTCAAAATATGAATTTGAATGGCTCAATTTCTTCAAAATCCAAGATGCATGTAAATATGGACTCAAATACTCATAGAATTCCATCATGCATGTAACAATGGAATTTAATTTCATGCAAGATTATAAAAAAATCAAACTCAAAATAACTAATCCCATAAACATGAACTTACCTTAATTTTGTTGGCAATTTCTTTCTAATTATATGAAGTTGAAGTATCAAACCTTTGGAAAATAGTGATGCATGTAAAATTAGAGCTCAAATTCATCAAAGATGACTAAAATCATACTCAAAAGATGAGCTTCTAAATCAATTCCTTAATTCTTGAACTTAACTTAATTTTCTTCATTTTTTCCCTTGATTCCCTCATATCATATGTATTTAAACTCAATTACCTCATAAATTTAGATGTTGAAGAGATTGTCTATAAACATTGGGTTAGAATTTCTTACCTATTGGTCTTCAAGGTCTTCCTTTATCTTTTATTCTTAGCTTTCCATCAAATTCCTCCCAGCAAAGAAGATTGAATACGCTTCATCTCTCTCTCTCCCTCACGGTTTCTCTCTTTTTTTTTTTTTTTTTTCTAACTCTCTGTTTTCCCTACAAGAACTCATATATTAATACATTTACATTTATCATTTGTTGCCTTCCTCTTTACACGTACACATATACTTAAAAATCATAACCAGATTTCTCAGTACATCCACCTAAATTCTCAGTGCACCCACACCCACAACTCTAGTTTGTTCCATAAGGCAATTTATGCTTAGTATTAATTTTAATTAAGCAACACTTGGTCTTAATAAATCTTGGTTAACACTTAAATAATTAATCATAACAAATCACAAATCCCATAATTTAATTAGTCTAATTTGACTTCCATTAAGGCCCAATTAATTTTATTTAATTTTATCAATCTGAATCAGATTTTTTAGTCAAACTTCTAAAAGGCTCCAAATGTTAAATTAAACTTATTTTCACCTTCAGTTTTGGTTCCTTAAATCATTTAAGCCTTCAATTTCTGATCAGATTCAAAATTTCGTCAATAAATTACATATTCAAATTAAGCACTTCATAAATGAATTTAATTTGTAATCATCTTAATTCCCAATCTTCATAACTTATTCACTCCAATTCGGACCCAATTAATAAAATCTCAATTTTACTAAACCAAATCGAATATTTAATTAAACTCCCATATGGTCCGATATTCAAAATTAAAATAATTTGATTCACCATTTGTACTCTCTTGAGCCATTTAGGTTTTCAATTTCTAATTCCAAAATAAATCCTCAATAGAATCATATACGAATCAGTCTCCATAATTTTCATAAATTCCGGATTAAATCAGAGTAATGGGTAATTAAATTCACATCCCTTTGATGAATTAAATGCTAATTATTATACGTGGTGGGGTCGTTACAATTCCTTATCAATTTAAACTCTAATCATATTCTTTTTCATCGTCATCTTAAACCCACGTATTCATATTCAATAAAAAATATTTGAAACTACGTAATCAGTCAACGTTTTGTTCGATGGTTTCAAATGTGTTCGGTATTCCAAATCAGTTAACGTTACAAACAATCCTTTTATTATCATTATTTTTCAAAAATTTATCTCCCTCCATCAATGACACATTTGTTTTTCTTTGCTTCTCATTTTTTGTTTGCATTGAACAAAAGTTGGGAAAATTTTGGGAGTTAGTGATGTCCATGTTCGGCGTTTCCAAGTGAAAATAATCTGTAATTATAGGAATAAATCGCTAGCACAATTAGGGTTTGAATTATCAATCGTTATTTAACCCATTAGTGTCGAGACTTTAGATTTTACACTTTGAATACTGTTATTTATCAGTATATTAACTAACATTGTCGGATATTGATTGATAAATATGATCGTATTGGTAATATCAATACATATATTTTGTTAAATGTTACTTCATAGTTTACCAAAATTCAGTACACAATTTTTAAAAATATAAAATTATCTAAAAACAATAATTTAAATGCAACAAAATTTCATCTACATGTTACTCTTCTTATATTTTTAATTGCAAAGTTACTAATTAAACTTGCAAAATTACTAATTAAACATTACTCTTTTTAATTTTTAATTGCAAAATTAATCTTCTATTATATCCTTTTCAATGGATAATATAATAAATTGCAAAATTACTAATTAAACATTACTCTATTTTATTATATTTTTTTGGTTTGGTTGCTAGCTGAATTAAAAATAATAATTTTGGACCTTTTGGAGTTGGACTCCATTTGAGTGAGGCTTATTAAGAATATTTTAATTTTGAACTTAGTATAAAATGTAAAAAAAAAATATGTACTGAATTAATTAAGTGTGTGAAAATATAATTTTCCCAGCTCCACTCTATTTTCTCATTGAAGTGATTTTGGGGAAAATTATCATCTCTATTCAAAACTCAATTAAGTTATTATATTTAAATAGTGTGGTGTGTTCCTATGGGTTGGATTGAGATTTTTCTTCTACGTAGACCTATGATGAGCTCTTACCATAAAAGTTTTTGAAGTGGACAAAAAGAGAGTTTTTTTTTAGTAGTATACTAGTTTTCTAACAAATGTAAAATATACCTAATTCATGTAACTCAGAAGTAAGTACAAATGTTATAAATTTATAATTTTATATTTAAACTTGTAGATAGTTTTTGATAAATCCTTAAGCAAATATTAAATGTAATAGTGATTGTATGCAAGGAGCAGTCTTTTTTTTTTTTTTTTTTTTGCTTTTATTTTTAAATGTGACATCCTTCATTTATATAATAGAATATATTGCATGTCTATTTGTGTCAAAATTGCAATATGAAATTTAAATTTTAGTATAAGTCTTAATTGTTTATTTTTATATTTATTTTTTTTATGAGAAAACACAAGATTTAATATATTATACATCTAACAATAACTCATCTAATAAAATAAATCGGAGTACAAAATATAAAATAAATCCTAAATGGAGAAAAAGAATCTTCATGCAGAAGAGATACGAGTCTCCATATAGGGAGTAAGAAAAACTCCACGTAGGGATGAAACCTCAGCCGTTGTTTTATATGAATAAAAATAAGAAAATAAACAATAATAAACAAATAGAGAGAAAAAAAAATAGGAGAAAATATAAATTGAAGTAATGTTTAGTGGTGTTAAAGTAATGTTTCACCTCTAGAGTTCCTTCTACCCTGAAAAATATAAATTGACAAAAATGAGAGGGCTGATTTTTATAGGAAAATGTCACTTATGATATAAATGTCACTTATAGGAAAATATAAATTGTCTTTTGACTCCCACAACTTCTTTCCATCAAGTGTCCGCCTAAACAAATTCAAATAATCAATACAAAAATAATAGCAGGTTAATTTAAAAAAATCAAATCAACACTGAAATATTACCAAAACAAAGAAGAAGAAACATGGAAAAAGAAAAATTTACACTTACCGTGCACAAGAGCATGATGTTAATGGTAATAAATAATGAAAAAAGCAGAACACATGAGTTCCATAGACAGTTATGTCAAAACAAACCAACATTCTTTATGTGTTGTAAGCTTTTTTCTTAAAAAGTTAAAAAATCCAAAACATAATAATTATTTTAACTCATATTTTAATTAAAAAATCAATAATGATTGTTGGATTACAATTGCTGATTACTTAAATAAAGTTCTTGCCTCACAAGTAATTGTAATTGTATGAGTTAAAATTCATATAATTCTTTTAGAAGTAAAATATGATATAAGTATATTGTTGATATTTTAATATTTTTTGTTTCATTGAAGCAACTATATGGAGACTGTTCCAATTATCTTCTACTGGGGGGGAAACATAATTCGGGATCTCGATGAAGGTGTGTCATATGATGCTGAGTCGAAAGGGATATATGGGGTGCAACTTGGCACCACTCTTAGCAATTTAGAGGAGATGTTCATGTCCAAGGTGGCATGTTACGGCGAAAGTGTTCGATTAAACTTCAAATGTAGATATCTTTATTGCCAGTGGCAAGCAATCAGCAAATACAAGATATTACCGATCAATGACGATGAGACGTTGAACACCGTATTAAGTATCAATGCAAATTTCCAACCACCAAATTGTTTGGAAGCGTACATTGATAAAGAGGTTGTACACAATGTCCCGAATATGACACAGATGGATTCTTGTCCCTTCACTACATTGCTTACACAGGAGATTGACACGACAGCATTTTGGTCTCCTATGTATGCACCAGATCAATGTTATTCAGTGGGCTATATACACAACAGACATTTGAGGGCCATGGTGTGGAATCAAGTTCACGTGGTGGATATGATTATGAATTTCACAATAACACAGAAGATGTACCCACCTGCAGCCATCATACCACTCCAGTTGAAGTTGCTGGTAATATGGCGGAAACGGTGAACTATGTGCAGTTTGCTGACAATATTGCTGACAATGACATGTACGGTCCTGATGTCGCCCTAGATGATGATGAGAATGAAATGTATGATGAATAAAATTTATTGGCCGGATCAGATGATGATGATAAAGAAGATGATGTCGACGCCCCCGTTGACTCTGAAAATGTCTCCATTCCACCTAGACCTAAAATCTCTTTCTATGACAACATTCACATGGGTGGTGATTTTGACATGAGTAGTCATGATGTCGTTTTCCGTAACCGGATCTGAAATGCTAAAAATCCAGAGTTGGACAAAGGGATGGTTTTCGTTGATAAGAAATAACTTGTATATACTGTGAAATTGTACCGTGCAACAAATAATCAAGAGTATAAGATCATAACATCCAAGCGAGACCTTTGGGTGTCTGCTTGCAAGCACGATTGCAGTTGGTGGTTGTGTGCATCTCTTAGTAGGAAACATGGTCTTTTTGAAATAAAGCAGTATAGGGGTCCTCACCATTGTTTATACCCACGAATGAACAGGGACCACACTAATATTAGCTCCAGTTACATTGCTTCTCATCTTTTGGGACAAGTTGCGATGAGTATAAAAAATAAATTTATATATATATACATGAGGGTTTGTTTATAGTGTTCACACCCAAATAATCCAACTCATATTTGATTGTCGTATGCAGAATGAACCTGATATGCCAATTAAGAATGTCATCGAAGACATCAAAAACACCATGAACTACGGTATATCATACAAGAAGGCGTGGCATGCAAGGGCAAAGGCAATTAGAATGGTATTCAGGGATTGGGATGAATCATATAGGCAGTTGCCTAAATTCATGCATGCATTATAGACATCTAATCTTGGCACCGTCGTTCAATGGAAGCATAGATATACCGGAGGTACAACAATTATGCCCATCTTCCACTTTGTTTTCTGGTCTTTCAAACCCGTCATCGATGGATTCAGATATTGTAGGCTTATTATAACCATAGATGGTACATTCTTATACGGCAAATACACTGGTGTGTTGTTTGTAGCAACGATCGTCACTGCCAATGACAAAGTATTACTGCTGTAGTCGACAAGGAGAGTATGAAGTTTTGGTCGTTCTTCATTTCAAATATCAAAGAACATATTGTCATGGACCGACAGGGAGTGACTTTGATATCTGATCGAGTTGAGAGTATTTTAGCTGTTGTGAGGCGGCATTGGCTGAATCCCTCGCTCCAATTTGTTGGATATCATCGGCACTGCCTTCGATGTGTTTGTAGTAACTTTAACACAAAGTTTAAAAATAAGGAGCTGAAACAACTTCTATGGAAAGTAGGGAGTGCTCATCAACGACGAAAGTGTAATGCATACTTAGAACAGATACAGGATATTAACCAATATGCCATCGATTGGGTCCGCAAGATGAATCCTGTGGAGTGGGCCCTTGCGTTTGACGGTGGATATCGATGGAAGGTATTGACCAGCAATGACGCAGAGTGCTTCAGCAGTGTCTTGAAAGGTGCAAGGAACTTACCCATCTCAGCTATGGTTGAGTTTACATTTCGACAGCTCGTAAAATATTTTGACGAGATAGGAGCCCAAGTAGAAATAGATGTACGGAATGAGTTCCAATACCCTAGAGAGATGCAAAAAACTATTGAGGAGGGCATCCGAAGGGGAAATACTTTCCAGTTGATATCGTACGACAGGTTAGTTTGTAATGTAAACTAAATTGTTATTATTATGTTTTGAAGTTAATTACACCTAAAAACATGAACTTGATTATTTTGTATCAATATTGTCTGATAGGCCCTGCCGCGAATTTGAGGTGCAAACATCTTTTCGCCATGGACGAGATCGCAATACACAGATTGTGCGCATGAATCAACCCACGTGCAGTTGTGGCAAATACGAGATAAGACACTATCCATATTCCCATATGCTCGCTGTTATGTCTGAATGCGGTGACAATCTATTCGAGTACGTTGATCCAGTATATAGGCTTCCTGTATACATGAGGGTTTGGGAAACTAGATTCAACCCAATATCGCGTCAAGATTATTGGGATGATCCGCAGTGGACCTTAATGCCTAATGTACTTCGTCTGCAAGAAGTAAAACGAGGTCGTAAATCTATGTCTCGTATTCTGAATGAGATGGATATATCAGATAGGCGTATGACCACTCGTTGCAGTGAGTGCCAGCAGACAGGTCATGATAGGCGAACATGTCCGGCGCGGCTTGGTCGATGAAGACTATGTAATACTTACATGAGTTTCGTGAATTGTGAAATTATAAAATGGTCGCGCTTTTTAATTGTGAGATTGTAATTGGACAGCTCATGTGAATTTTTAGCTTGTAATGCAAATGACCCCACGTTAAACTAAATTGTAATTGTTAATTTTTAATTCTTTAAATAGATCATTTTTTATTTGTAATAGATCATTTTTAATTTTTAATTCTTTATATATTGTAATTGTTTTATATTTAAAAAATTTACAACTAACATACTAAGCAAATAAATTAAACTAAATATATATGCAAAAACATTTAACTATAGCACATAGGCCTAAATTTTTTATTGTGTACTTGATTGAAAATGTGTATTACAAAATTCTATACTTAATCAAATAGTTCTTCTACCATTTGAAAATTTAATATTTATGAATAAATTTAATATTTTCGAATGATCCAAGCATGTTTCACATTTACAATTTATGGATAAATTTATGTAATTTAAAAATTTTATACTTTATTGAAACTTTTAGCATTACAAAATCAATAATTAAATTTTGTCAAATATGCCATAAATATAATCACCAACCTATTATTGAAATAAAAATTTCTCATTCAATTTTTTGACAAATATTTATGTAGGAAAACTATTCACATGTTACTGCATTATGTTCATGGTCATTATTAAGTTTATGTAACTGAGGCCCTAAAATTTTTTTGGAAAAGATTTCTATATTAGTTATAGCA
The DNA here is from genome assembly GCA_036172215.1 of Camellia granthamiana. Classification (NCBI taxonomy): domain Eukaryota; kingdom Viridiplantae; phylum Streptophyta; class Magnoliopsida; order Ericales; family Theaceae; genus Camellia; species Camellia granthamiana. The sequence goes on along the minus strand of CM069903.1, from coordinate 139,230,726 downwards.
TAGATAACGGTAGGTTCTGTTGAATTGTTTATCATATTTAATGACACATAATTTTAAATCTTAAATTACAAATATATATATATATATATTTAAAAATCATAAATTATGGAATAATTAGAGTTTTTTTTTTATGATTATAATTAGATTTTAGTGAATTGCTTCCATGTTAGTGGCACACAAATTTATAATTTTAAAATAACCGAACACATTTTTTTTTTCAAGTCGTCATATATAGAATAATTAGAGTTTAATTGTTATAGTTAAATTACAGTTAACCAATAGAGTTTTTTGAAATAAAAATTAATTACATTTTAGTGAATTGCTTCCATAGATAGTATCACACAAATTTAAGTTTTGAATTAGCTGAGCATACTTTTCTTTTATAAATCGTAATTTATGGAATAATTACAGTTTTTCTGTTATGATTAAATGAGAGTTTTATTGTTATGATCTAGTATTTCACTTGTACAGGCTTCATGGCACATCTACCTGAGGAGGTCCCACTTTTCATTTATCCACATCGGGCTGACAATATATGGGAGCATCCGGTATGCAATAGCGTTTGTTGGATTTTACGCTTATAATTAAAATACCATGCATTTTGTTTTATCTTATGTGATAATGCTATTATTTAAACTAGTCATTCTATTATGCAGGACGAGGCACGCACAGTGTTGACATGCCGGCGGGCAAATTCTGGCTTATGGGAGCATCCGTTGGATCATAGAGTCTTGCAGTATATACTACGCGCAGGATTCTATGGTGTCTACTATATTGGTCATATTAGACTGGACCACCCACTCATCACTGCTCTGGTCGAGAGGTGGCGCACAGAGACTCATATATTCCATTTCCCGATCGGAGAGGCCACCGTTACATTGCAGGACGTATCTGTCCTATACGGTTTACGGATTGACGGGCGAGCAGTTTCTGGTGTTAACCCATCATTGACGAGGGAGCAGGGGATAGCTCTATGTGGTGAGCTATTGGGAGTAGTACCTACACCTGCAGACTTACAGGCAGGTAGACTGAGGATGAGGTGGCTGGCTAAGCAGTTTGGTCCTCTTTCAGAGCAAGCTCCAGATGAGTTGGTACAGCAGCATGCCCGAGCATATATTATGTGGCTTATTGGGGGTGTACTTCTCCCTGATAAGTCACAGAACCTGCTCAAGCTTATGTACTTGCCACTGCTGAGAGACATTGACGAGATCGGCGAGTACAGCTGGGGTGGCGCGGCTTTGGCATGCTTGTATAGGATGCTATGTCGAGCAGCTCAGGTGGGTGCGAAGGAGATCGAAGGACCACTTGTCTTGCTACAGGTTAGTAAGAATTTTATTACATGTCAATTCATATTGTATGACATATATCAGTATTGTAATTGCGTTCAAACTATTGTAGATTTGGGCTTGAGAGAGATTCATTCGCATTGCCCCGTCTAGGCGGCAAGTGGTTGCTCCTGATGAGCTTCCTATGGGCCAGGGAGAGATGTATTTGCCACCTGGACCTCGAGGTAGCCGGTGGAGGGTTGACTTCAGCCACGAGGTCTTATCGACCCACGCAGTCGTCATTTATAGAGACCAGTTCGACTGGATGATCAAGGGCGAGGTACGAAATTTTGCTCTCAATTTTAATTCTCTTGTTCATTGTATATGTTTTGAGTTCACGAGCAAATTTTAATATACTTGTTGTTATTATAGTTTATCTGGCAACCTTATGCTGGGGTCCTCAGTACGCTTCCAGACTACTGCCGACTAGGTCAAGAGATATGGATGGTGAGAGTGCCACTTATTTGTTTTGACGTGGTTAAGTGGCATCTCCCCCATCGTGTCCTCCGACAGTTTGGTTGGGTCCAGTCCGTACCAGATCGGTTCGACACTGAGTGGCAGTTGCATATGACTGATAGGCGTGGCCGAGTTGGCACTGACTGGAGTCTGTTTTATATGCGATATATACAGTTGTGGGATGCCCATCGGGACAGTATTGTACAGGCTGACTGGAGCGATGAGGTGCTCCTCTCTTCCGACCCTTACATGTTGTGGTATCGGCGACATACACGTCCACTAGTAGGTAATCCGAGCCACCTGTCTAAGTCCGGATATTAGGGAGTTAGGCCCTCTCTTGAGACATTGGTGAGTATCATAGTATGTGTCAAATAATTATTAAGATCATAATTGATTTACTTTCAGTCAACTGTAGCCTAATACGTTCGAATTTTTGTTCAGGTGGTTGGAGCTAGGAGGTCATATCACTTGGTTGGGGACACCCTTTTCAGACGTGATGGACAGCATGCCTTGCAGGCCGTTGCAGAGATCCGAAACTTGTACGAGGCGATCCAGCATGCCCATCGTGGAGATCGTCTGCATTTTGGCCACTATGGTGAACACAGTGCAGCAGCTGCTCCAGACACATCAGTGTCGTCCACGTCAGTGCCTTCCACTTCAGCGCTGGCTACATCAGGTCCGTGGACATCAGTCACCCCACCGCATGCTACCCCATACATATCTCCAGATTCCCTCCACGTACATCCTACCCAGCATACTGACATACCTTATGTAGCTGACCCTGATTGGACACTGCTCCGATGCATACATGACGTTGTTACCCTACCCACCTAGTTACCACCACCACACAGTTCAGGTGTGTGTAGTATTAGAGTTGATACATGTACATCACATACTCCCACACTACATACACCTACTTTTGTGGGGAGTAGTTCGACCGTAACAATGAGTACACATGATGCAGTTCTCACGGACATCTCCCACGTTCAGGATGAGGCCTATATTAAGCCCCCCCTACAGCGCGAGGGAGAGGTCGAGGTGATGGTCGTGGCGGACGTCGCGGCCGAGGTCGGGATGCGGGCAGAGGCAGAGGTCCAGGTCTAGGTCCAGCTGCACATCGTGATACAGTTGCACCAGATGAGGGAGTTTCACAACTCACAGCAGTATCCGATGTTGGGCCAGAGAGAGGATCAGGGGCAGCACATATAGGAGAGGGAGGGTCACAATCACAGGATACACATTTACGATTAGAGGAGCCACATATTCAGAGAGTCTACCGTAGGAGATCGAGGAAGGAGGTCCACGGTCAGGGTTGTGGGACTGGAGGCAGGTTAGGGCATTAGAGGGTATGATATGGAGTGTATGGTATTTTTTATTTATAGTTTTGTTATAGTTTTTGTAAATCAAATTTGTACAGAGGATGTAAATGTGCTATATTTATTTATTTGAAAATAGAATTTTATAATTTTTGATTCTTACTTATTCTGAGGATTTCCTAAATACTTCAAATATTCAAATCATGATGTCATAATGGATTTAAACAAGGTGATTATATATATAAGAGATTGAAGTTGTGCTGCATTTGGTACTATATGAATTTTCGTTTTACAATAATTTTTTATATAATTTTTAAAAAAAAAATTCTTTTTAAGTATATAATTGTTTCTTTACAAAAAACACAAAATAAATAAATACATAAATTTTATTTCTTATTCTTTACTTTTTTTCCCAAAGAATTTGATAACATAATGGAAAATTTAAAAACACTTTTTTTTTTAAACACACACACACACACACACAAAAATTTCATATTACATAAAACTACCCCAAAAAAAAAAGGTGTAGAACCTGATAATATAGGCCCTGTTTGGTAGAGCTGTGGGAAACTGCTTATAGCTTATGCCCAAACAGCTTATAGCTTATAACTTTCAGCTTAAGCTGATTTCCAGCTTATTCTAAAAGCATCTCCTGCCCCACTCAAAGAATAAGCTGATTTCTGACTTCCACAAAGCTATAAGCTATAAGCATAAGCTAAACCAAACATATCAAAACAGCTTAAATTAAGCTGAAAGCTGAAATTAATCTCTAACAAACAGGGCCATAATAGAAATTTTAAGAACATTGATTTTTTTAAACAATGTGTGCACACACACACATACAACATTAAAAAAACAAACACACAAATTTTTTAGACTCTGTTTTTTTCCCCCCAAAAAACAGAAAGAAAAAAAAAATTCTTGAATACTTAAATAGTCTTTCTCCAAAAAAAAAAAAAAAGAAACAAATTTTAGTTTTTCAATAGAGTGAAGATGATGAACTGTGGAACTTACACAGCAGTTTGTTATAAATTTAAAATATAAAATTAAAAAAATTAAAAAAAAGAAGAAGAGAGAAGATGGTGAAACGTGGAACTACACAGTAGTTTCTAAAATGTGGAAAGTGGAAACGTGGAAGTTATTTACTAAGTTGGTAATTTACAATTTTACCCATAATTACAATTTGATATAAGTTTTAAAATAATAGATTATTTAACAAGTTATGGTCATTTTAGGAAAAATAGAAAAAAAAATTGTAAGCCTGGCTTCAGATTCATGACACCAAAATTGGTGTTCCTCTTTAATAATAGAATAGATTAACCCTCCAACTAGACCCAAATTCTGTAATAATAAATAGTTTCTCCAGCACCCAAATTCTGTAATTTTCCAATCGCACATTCCATCATTCCCGTCATCACTGTGGCCCTCTTCACTCGAAGAACCCCAACTCCCTCTACTGGACCCTCAACCATTTGCTTTTGACGTTGTGTCGTTTCCCAAAATCTGATTTTTGTCAATAGCCCACTTGTTGCCACCATTGGACTCACTATTTTTATTACAACTCCAGATATTAGTGGGTGACTCATTCTCATGCCTGGTTTGAAATTGTATTTCAACTTTACTCCCCTCAGTATTCGAAGAACCCCAAGCAGCAAAAGTTTTTGACTGAGGTACATGCTCAACATCTTCTTACTTGACTGTGGGTGACTCATTCTCATGCCCGGTTTGAGATTGTATTTCAACTTTACTCCCCTCAGTATTCGAAGAACCCCAAGCAACATAAGTTTTTGACTGAGGTACATGTTCTACATCTAGGTACTTCACTGTGGGTGTGTTTCACAGTGCTATCTGCGACTGAGAAAATAATTTCGATTTTATCTTATGTAACTTAGCTCATGGGCATTTCAAGACACTTGAGGGTATGATAGGCATTTCAGTATTTATTTTTGATGACATCAGTAGCTTCGGTTAATTGGGTGGACAACAGTACAAAAATGAGAGAATCTTCATATTGTCAGTTAAAGTAGGGCAAACTTCTGTAATTATTAAAATTACAGGAGAGATTTCTGTATTTGTCAAAAATCTCTAGGGAGGTAAGTGTAATTTACCGAATAGAAAAAGAAGCTGAAAATGCAAAGAGGAGAAAAGGGGATGACTGTGAAGTTTCGTAAAGTGAAAATAAGATAAATATAGGCTGCAATGCCAATCTTCTTTACATATCAGGTGGCCATTTTATTATTTTGTTTTGTTTTGTTTTGAACATTGTCTTGGTGAAAAAATCAACGATAGTTTTGTAGGTCGAAGTGAGTTGGAAGGTTGTGTATTTACTTGCACTCTATTTCATATTTGTTTATGAACAGTATTACTTTAAAACAAAGAAAATTAAATCCTCTATTTCATTTTATGATTTAATTTATAATAATTTTTTGAAAACACCAATTTGTACTGAAATCGTCAGTTCGAAGTGACTACTTATTGTATTAAAAAAGCAAGCATCAGAAAATAGTTTACTGTGGCGATGTGACAACTTACTGCATTATTGATTAATTTGACAACTCACTGCTCGAATATGAAGGGATTGCATTGTGAAAAAAATGACCCACAATTATGATTTTATCTGATAACCACGTCCGTGACTGCATCACAGGCACAGGTACTCAGGATTGCATGAAATGAATAAGATAAAATAATATCACGGGTATCACTTCTTCCACAGTGCTCAAACATCTCAATTATCGTCACTAGGTCATCGCTTTTACATGTCTATAAATAACGCTGCACCCAGTATGATGTTTGTTAAGTCATAACAATAGTAATATATCTACAATTACTATTATTATTAATTTTTTTTTATTTTATGAACAATGTCTTCAAGAGGTGTAGGAAGTTCACGCCGTCAAAGAAATCTGAAAGTGTGACTACTACCTCCATTTACTTATGACTACAAGTGCGAAAAGTACTCGAGTCCGAAGGATTATTATGCTGGTATCCAAGCAGAATGGGTGTTCAGGGTAACGGAGCAAGAAGGATTGTTTAATGATCTACGTAACTTTGGGGCATCGATACCTCATCGTCGTTCATTGACCATGGCTAGACGAAATGTGAGTGACTATGAAAAAGCAGTTAGCAGAATTAAGAAGGAGAACAACAGAATGTTGATGCGGAGCCATTGACATTTCATGATTCAGCTAGCCACCGAAATAGTAGAAGCAAGCAATAGAGAATTGACAATGATTGAGCGAAATAATGTCTTAAACAAAGAAAAATATCTCTTTGACTGCTACATGTCAGATGAGGAATGAGAAATCAAACACCTTTATCTTTCATATATGTTTGTATGTTGTGTCGTATCTTCGTTACTGGAGTGTAAGACAATGTTGTTGTTCATCTAGCTTACGAATGTATTTCAACTATTTGTTATATGAACCTGAAGTTTATGAAATCACTACATTTATAAGTACACATGTCAAAATTCGTTACAAATTTCTCTTCCTATTGATAACTCATGTATAAGCATTGCAAAGCCATTACAATGAATGAAAACATTTGGTCATACATGCAACCAAGTTCATTCAGTATCATCATTATATTCCACATCAATAATGCATGAAATCATGAAAGCCTAGTTCAATTAGTGTTCTTCAAAATAACAATAACGGAGAGAAAGTAAAAGTATTTGTTATTTGTGGAATTACAAGAACTATTCAAAAACTATTGAAATTTCTCCCTTCATTGATAAGTCGTGGATAAGCATTACAAATCCATTACAAGATAAATGGTTTGGTCATTCATCCAAACAATTTCATTCATTATCATCATCATCTAGCATCTCAATATCAGATTCATACATAGCATCCATGCTCTAGGTGAAGTACTGGTGTGCATCATCCATTAACCCATCTTCGACACGCTCATTTGCAGTTTTCATTAGTTTGGACCTTTGCGAACGTTGGGTCATACAATTAACTTCGTCGCGAATACGATGCAATGCCCTTTGCAACAACTGTGGAGTGTCAGTTAGCATACACATGGCTAACCGGCGAGGAAATTTAATATTAACTTCACGACATAGCTCAAAGAGAACGTTTGCTCGAGTTATGCAAAATTCCCACTCAGCTCTCATGGTATTGACGACAGCATGTGAGTAACGCAAATTTGGATTTAATGGGTATTGAAATTCATCTCCATCTGCAACCCAATAGCGACCCATTGCTAAATATAGATCAACCACCGTATATCTCATGATGATATCGCTCGAAATAGCTATAAAACTTTTGTTGTGGTATAATGGGATATTTATACCACATATACACAGTTGTTGTAACATGCACAAATTCAAAATGGAGATGGACGCAAGTATTCATGTCTTATAAGCTCTAAACTCACATGCCGACAATGAAGTACTAATACTTTAGGAAGTTCACATGGTAGCTATATGTTTGAAATTATTATAAATAACTATGCATCAGAGTTGTCAGGTCAACTTTTATGACCTGAACAACTATGCATCAACTTTATAGGAGTTGTCACTTCGACTTTTATTTACTACTAAGGCCCTGTTTGTTTTGGGGTTAAATAGATGAGAGGGGATTAGGATGGAGGTGGAGTTATTTAGCGTTGTGTTTGTTTGTAGAATTGGGGAGGGGATTAGGATGGAGGAGGTGATATAGATGGAGGTTGAAAGGGGGATTGAGATAGAGGAGGTAGAGATTGTATTAGAAAAATAGTGAGGGGATTAGAAATTTTTTTTTTATTTTTATTTTTTATATATTGAGAAATTTTTTTTAAAATATTAATGTTTAATTTTTTATATTTTTTTATTTGTTTTATTATTTTATATAAAAATAATTTAACAATTCCTACACTAACAACTATCATCAAAACAAACACAATTTTACTTAATCCCCTCACTATCAATCCCCTCACTAACAATCCCGTCACTATCAATCCCCTCTATTCTACCTCTGAAAACAAACGGGGCCTAAGTGCATATCTAAAGGTTTTAAGCAAAGTTCAAATCCGCTTAGAAATTTAATTTCACTTTTCCGCTTACAAATATAATTCAATTTATTTTGCCTTGACAATATATTTAATTTCACTTTTCACCTTACATATTTAATTTAATTTAATTGGAGAAATTTGACCAATTTAATTTCAAGTTAACTATGTGTTGATTTAAGTTGGTGTTGTTCTTGTCTGCATACTAGGCTAGCTTTTATTTATAACACTTTCAAGTTCTATACATCGAAAAACCCATTCATTCTAACTCTACTACAAATTAATCTTCAATACATTCTAACTCTATAATATTTTCTCTTCAACGTTTATGAATCTATTTGGAGCTGCATAGGGTGGCTTTTTAAACACAAAGGGTCTAATTGTTTTGTTATTTTGTTCTGACACCCCCTCATCCCATTATGAATTGCAGAAATTCACATGGGCACAGTAGCTATGGTACGATAATAAATTGTAGCGCGACACAGTGATACGTCCAACATTTCTTAGTGATGTAGTGATGCAGTGACTTTAATGAACGTAATAAATTGTATGTTTTTTTTTTCCTCAGATGCTATGTGACTTTGTGCAGCGATGCAGTGTTGTATGTGACTTTTTTCCTCAGATGCAGTGATGCATGTGATGCATGTGACTTTGTGCAATGATGCAGTGATGCATGTGACTTTGTGCAGTGATGCAATGATGCATGTGACTTTGTGCAGTGATGCAATGATGCATATGACTTTCTGACTTCGTAAATTATATACTTTGTGACTTTTTTCCTCACATGCAGTGATGCATGTGACTTTGTGCAGCGTGACTTAGATACTTTGTTTTTTCCTCACATTTCAGAATTCATCTAAGTCACATTAATACGACCACATGGCAATAGTGTTGACAAACAACTATATAAATGACAGATGGAGTAATGGTAAACACACAACCTTTCCACTCAGTTTTCCCTAGGAAACTATTGTTCATCTAGTCAGAAAAAATCAAATGGAGTATAGATTCATGGCAGAGGGTAGGAATCACAGAGGTGAGAGTTCACGACGAGGAAGAGGAACGGGAAGGGAACTCGTAGGGGGTAGGAACTTCGAAAGATGTGAGAGTTCATGCAGAGGAAGAGGAACGGAAAAGGGAAGTGGCGATGCTGAAGAGGAAACACCATTTACTTTGTTAGAGGCCTCTTGTGCTTATCATGATAGGTTTGGGAAACGACATTTTGTCATGCCCAAGTACTATCGAGATCCATGTGGTTTCGTGAAGGATCCATCTGATAATCAAACAAGATATGATTTAGCAGACGCTAGACTTCTGAAGTGGCCCGCACTATTTATAGAGCGAGTGCAAATGGAAAGATTATGTCGGGAAAATCGACTAAAGGTGCCAAAAGCACGTTCAGTTTAGATCCAAAAGGAAGATCCAGATAATGTTGATCGACTATGTGAAAGACTTCGACGTGAGATTTCTCAAATCCATCGTAGGTCAGCCCGCGATATGAAACTATCTATACTTAAGTCGGATGCCAAGAAGAACGGAACAGCACCAAATGCCGTAGCTATCAAGGCTATCAAGGACGATCATGCACTTCTCTCTGACCCTGAGCTCTCTGATTGTTTGGACTCTGAGATTGCCGATTTGAGTGAGGATTAGGCGTCTATCTGTCTACTAAATTATATTAGGTTATCCATAATTATGTGTTGTGTGTGTTAAAATAACTCTTTTGACAATGAGTTTGTGAAAGGTTTGTCTAATATTTGTCTATGTAACTGTTAAATATTGTATTCGTCGCTTTATTTTATGTTCTGTGTTATGTTGAATGTTTCCACAAATTATTTTTGTGGGATACTTATGTTTGAACTAGCTACGGCGTTCTAAAGTGTTATAAGTGTTATAGTCATACCTTTATTTTGTTTTCCTGTTCATAGTAGCAATTAGCAAATTAGATACTTTGTATATGCTGTGTGAAGCTTTATTTAAATATTTCTTGGCAACAAAAATTTAAGGGAACAACAAATATTTAATTTCGAAAATTTTACAAAAGTAGGCTTAGTTTGGGAAATAAATTAGTATATGGCGCAAAATGTTCTCTGGGAGGGTGCTTGTCTCGAGACCATTATTTTCTTCTTCTTTTTCAATATTTAATTTTAAATTTTTTATTTGTTGTTTTTATTTTTGTCCATCATCGATCTTTTTTAAATTATATTTGAATTATATAACAAAATAAAATTTTATTTAAAAATTTATATTTAAATAACAATTTAAAAAATATCAGGTAAATTAAGCAAATATTTAATTTACATTTTTTACACAATTCACTATTCTTTAGACAATGCATGCTGTTTATTTTTTAAAAATTTTATGTATAAATTATTTATGTAAATATCAAATTGATCTGATAATCGTACATATAATTTTATCATTTTTTAAAAAAAATAATGAATGCGAAACATAATTTCAAAATTACATAATTTATTTTTAAATATTAAAATAATAAAATTTGGTAGCTAAGATTGTTTATCAATACGATAGTTTATATAAATAATTTATATATAGAGATCTACAAGATGACTGAGCGAATTATAGAATGTGGATTGAATAATAATAATAATAATAATAATAATCAACAGTATAAAAGTGTGGTTAGGAACCACGCTTTCCTTTAAAACCGAATTTTGGTTAGAAGCGTGGATAATAACTACGCTTTCTTTAGTCCCAGTAAAAGCGTGGTTGTGAACCACGTTTTCTGAAAAAAATAAATTTTAGTTGAAAGCGTGGCTAGGAACCACACTTTCTTTATAAAACAAATTTCCTTAAACGCGTGGTTTGTAACTACGCTTTTATGGTTTTGCCAATTTTGCGCAGCTGGGCCAGAAATATGGTGAAAGCGTAGTTTGTAATAGCGTTTCAGCTTATTTTGGGAATTCCGCCCAAACTAGGCCTAGTTTGGGAAATAGGTTGCTATTTTAGCTTATTTTGGGAAAAGACCCAAGATTATAGCCTAGTGAAGTTATCACACGTCATCAAAGTTCGAAATTTCAATCCTCACTATCTCCATTCCCTATTCCATACTAGTGTAATAATAAAATTCCTATGTATTAAAAAAATTTATAATTTACATTTTGTGGGGATATAATTTTTGAATGACAACACGTGACCCAGGTGGCACCGAAGTGTCAGCCGAGGTGCCACATGTCCTGGTCATGATGCCGAGGTAATCTCGGCTAGGCCGAGGTTATCTACGAAGATACCGGAATCTGGGATAAGCGGATAAGGGACAAGAGTCCTAGAATGAGAGAAGACTTCAGTTTGGATAAAGACAAGACTCTTAGAGAGTTTATCCCAATCCTACTGGGAGTCCAAGATTAGCAGTAATCCAGAGTCCATTGAAGTTAGGCTTCTATCGGAACTAGGTTTGTGTTGGCTATAAAATGAAGGTACCCTCATGGGTCTAAAGTACGCTTTTTATATTTTGAATAGTGAGTTAAGCACTTTTGTTATCTTTGAGAGATAACTGACTTGATCGTTGGAGTGCCCCCGGGTGGACGAACCACCACCGGAATCTTTTCTTTCTGTGACAGGTCGTTTGGGTTTAATCTATTCTGCCGGTACTCTCTAGCTGAATACCAGTTTGGCAGTGTGGTCAGAAATTGACTCACACAATTTGGTGCCGTCTGTAGGAAAGAAAGAAGAATAGATGGCCAATAACGGATAGAAAAAGAAGGTTGGGGACGACACTCCTATTAGGAGTGGGAAACATATTGACCTTGACGTTGAAAAAGACAACTGTAACAAAGAGACTCGTGATAAGAATCACGGAAAAAAGGACGTCGGCCAGGAGGGCAACGTACCAAAGAAATCAGACCGAAGCGGGTATTATAACGAGGACGGTCTCCAGGTATAGAAAGACAAATGCCTACGGAGGGACGACAAGATGAAGGGAATGGCGAACAAATTGGCGGACCTGCAAACGGTCGTCAACTTCATGATGCAGAATAATGTCATGTAGCCACCATTCCCGTTACAAGATACGTCGATTCCAGCGGCTAATAAAGATGCTCGAAAAGATAGGCAGAAAACAGTCCCTACAATCCCCCAGCACACCAGGACCGAGAAACACTCTCACCGGCCTTCTAGGGAGGTCGGGCGAGAAGAGTCAAGAAGGGGAGATTTTCGGAGGATGCATCGTACCAAGGAAGCTGACCCCAAATAACATCGGCATGTTCAAGAGCAAGAGCTGTGTTTCGATGCAACTGATGGAGAAAGGTCCAAGAAGACTCATAATCATACTGGGAGTAGCGCACCAAAAAGGTTGAAATCCGTCGATAGCCGAGCTCTTAGACAAACCAAGGAGGATCTGAGGGATTACCTCCAGAGGAAGCAGCATGATGCTAAGGTAACTTCCCCAGTCAAGCCGAGAACGCCGTTCTCAGTGGAATTGGACAAATTCGAGGCCCTGAAGAGGTTCAACATGCCAAGATTCCAGATATACGACGGTAAGTCGGACCCCAACTTTCACGTCGGTTTGTACCTGAACTCGATGGCATTGTACACTGGGAACAAGCCGTTGCTTTGCAAGGTATTCCCCTCATCTTTCGGGGAAATTGCATCGGATTGGTTTCACAAGTTGCCGAAAGGAACTGTGAAAACCTGGGAAGGCCTAGCCGAGATGTTTGTGGCCAAGTTCAAGACAAACAAACTACAGCCATTGAGGGTGGATGCCCTGATGGCTCTAAGAATTAGCGAGGATGAAAGCCTTAGGGCCTATGCCAAAAGGTATTATGAGGTATTCAACCAAATACCAGGATGCAACCAAGAGGTGGCGGTCATGTCGTTTAAAAACGGGCTGAAAGATGATTATCTGCTTCACAAATCGCTGGCAAAGACACTATCAAAAAGCATGGAGGAACTTATGGCCAGGATAGAAAAGTATGCCAGGGCCAATGAGGACATGCCGGGGACAGAGGCGTCGAAACAAGAGAAGAAAAACAGCTCGCCAAAGCGAAGCCGAGGTGATGGTGGATACAATAAAGAGACAGGACTGAAGGCTACACAGGAAGTCACTACCGTATTCCGGATACTGGTCTACAAAATCCTAGAGAGGATCAGGAAACAACCATATTATAGGGCACCAGAGAAGGCTGATGGCGAGTTTATAGGACGAAGTCTGGGGAAACACTGCGCCTACCACAATGAGAATGGGCATCTGACTCAGGGGTGTAGAGCCCTAAAAACACGTCTAGAAGACCTAGTAAGACAAGGTCATCTAAGGGACCTGCTAGATGAAACCAGGACAAGAGAAGAGCAAGCAAGATTGCCCCAGGCACCGGCAGCACCACCTCCACCAGCACCACAACCGCAAGCAGGCGGACCTTGAGTGATCAATGTGATTCACTCGAAGGTCAATGAGAACGAAATCCCTGGAGAGACTCAGAAGGTAAAACACTTGCAGCATGTGTGCCAGGTCCGCCAGAAAAGATCTAGGGTAGACGAGTGTCAGGGACCAGTAGTGTCCTTTACTGAAGACGACCTAGAGATGGTACAGCATCCACACAACGATGCCTTGGTAATATCCCTCTAGATTGGAGAGTGCCAAGTGAAGCACATCTTAGTTGACCAGGGCATCTCTTGTGACATCATGTATATCAGGTGTTACAAGGAGCTTGGCCTTCAACAAGTTGATTTGGAGTAGTCCAATGGCCCAATGGTTGGGTTCAATAGAATGCCGACGTGGCCCTTGGGAGCAGCAAGTTTGGAGATGCAGGCTGGCACCAAGAAGATAAAAACAGAGTTCACCATAATCGACAGCTCCTCCCCTTACAATGTTATCCTGGAAAGGCCATGGCTATATGCAATGGGGGTTGTTCCCTCAACATTGCATCAGCTATTGCAGTTCCCAACAGAGCATGGAATAGAGAAGGTCGGAGGGGATCAGGTGCAGGCAAAGAATTGCTCCATGGCAGCAATGAAATCTACCTGCAACATATGAGAAGCAGAAACAGCAAAGATAGATGACGAGAACGTGGAAGTCCTGGAGGACGTCGGCAAAGAGCTAGCCGAGAAGAGTGAAGAAACCCTGAAGAAAATCCTTGTCCAGCAAGGGGATGAAAAACGCTTCTTCCTACTCTGCTCGGGCTTGGTTAAGGAAGAGGAAAAAGAGCTAGAGGTATTCCTGAGAGCAAATCTGGAGGTGTTTGCATGGACACCATATGAGATGCCTGGCATTGACCCCGAGGTCACTTGCCATAGACTGAATGTGGACAGGTTGGCCAAACCTGTCATCCAACGAGCAAGGAGGCCGACATTAATGCATGTTGAGGTAGTAGAAGAGGAAGTGGATAGACTTCTGGAGGCTAGAGCCATTCGAGAGGTAAATTACCCGACATGGTTATCAAACACAGTGGTGGTGAAGAAAAAGAATGGTAAGTGGAGGGTCTGCGTGGACTTCACCAGCTTAAACAAGGCTTGTCCCAAAGACAGTTTTCCACTGCCAAAAATTGATCAATTGGTAGATGTCACTTCAGGGCATGAAAGGATGAGCTTCTTGGATACCTACAGGGGGTACCATCAGATAGCCATGTACCCACCAGATGAGGAAAAGACTACCTTTATCACCCCAAAAGGGCTGTATTACTACAGAGTAATGCCCTTTAGGTTGAAAAATGTAGGAGCGAGTTACCAGAGATTGGTGACTAAGATGTTCAGACATCTAATTGGTAAAACAGAGGAGGTATACATAGATGACATGGTTGTGAAGACCAGAGAACCTGAGGGTCATCTAGAAGACTTAAAGGCAGTTTTTGACATCCTTAAAACATATTGGCTCCGACTCAATGCATCGAAGTGTGCATTTGGAGTTGGGTCTGGTAAGTTCTTGGGATACTTGGTAACTAGAAGGGGCATTGAGGCAAGCCCTGATCAGATTAAAGCCATCTTGGAGCTGAAGAGCCCAACATCGGCAAAACAAGTGCAAATGTTGACTGGAAGGGCTGCAGCCTTGAATAGATTTATAAGCAGAAGCTTTGACAAGTGCAAACCTTTCTTCAGCTTAGTGAAGAAAGCCACAGACTTCTTGTGGACAGAAGAGTGCGAAGCCACCTTGGCCGACTTGAAGAAGTATTTGACCACAGCACCAGTTCTCTCAAATCCAGTACCAGGAGAGGAGCTGTTTTTATACTTAGTGGTCTCAGATCATGCAGTAAGTGCAGTAGTAGTCAAAGAAGAAAAAAAAAGAGCGAAGGCCTGTGTACTACATGAGTAAAATCCTGGCAGATGCAGAGACCAAATACCTACCTATGGAAAAGTTAACACTGGCTTTAATAATGGCTTCCAAGAAGCTGAATCATTACTTTCAAGTCCACAAAATTGTGGTGTTAACTGAACATCCTTTGATGTCCCTGTTGTAGTAAGGACATCTGACAGGCAGAATAGCCAGATAGGCAGTGGCCTTGGGCCAATATGACCTGGAATTCAGACCTAAGACAACAATCAAAGGCCAAGTCTTAGCCGACTCCGTGGCTGAGTTCACGCCAGACACCATCATACATCGGGCTCCGTTGAGCCGAGGTCTACAACGTTCAAGTGAGGAAGGAAAAACCCAGCGGGGGACAGTAGAACAAAGGAAGGAAGAGAAACTCAGGTCCTGCAGTATTTACATCGGCGACTCCTTCCGGCTATTTGTTGATGGGAGTTCAAACCGACAAGGAGCGGGGGCAGGAGTAGTGTTAGTATCTCCAGATAGACAGATACTGGAACAATCCATTCGTTTGGGGTTTAAGGCCTCAAACAATGAATCAGAGTATGAAGCACTAATCGCAGGATTAAAACTGGCAGCAGCCATGGAAGCTGACGAGGTAATAGTCTTCTGTGACTCCCAGCTTATAGTCAACTAGGCAACAGGCAAATATGCAGCCCAAGATAAAAAGGATGTCGACCTATGCAAAGGAAGTGGGCAGACTGGTAGCCTTATTCCAGAATTACCGACTACAGCAAGTTAGCCGAGATGACAACAGCCATGTAGATGCTCTGGCCAACCTGGCTAGTGCAATGAAACCTGGAAAGGCAAGAACGATAATGGTTGACTACTTGTCAGGTCCAAGCATAGAACCACTAAACACAGAGCGTGAAGCAATGTGTGTGGAGATGGGACCACGTTGGATGGATGCAATAATAGTATTCCTTAGAGATGGAAAGCTGCCAGATGACCGTAAAGAAGTGCACAAGATCAGACTGAAGTCGGCAAGATTCAGTTTGACAGCAGAAGGACATCTCTACAGAAAATCTTTTACTGGACCCTTTCTAAAATGTGTGCATCCTGCACAAGTCGAAGACTTTCTATATGAGATACATGAAGAAGTATGTGGAAGCCACTCCGGGGCAGGTCACTTGCTCATAGGGCCATTACTCAAGGATACTGGTGGCCCTACATGCAGAAAGATGTCGAAGCTTATGTCAAGAAGTGTGAGAAATACCAGAGGTTTGCACCTTTGATACACCAACCAGCAGCAGACTTGAACCCAGTGTCCAGCCCTTAACCATTTGCCCAATGGGGCATAGATCATGTTGGAAAACTGCCTCAAGCAACTGGATAAAGGAAGTACCTACTGGTGACAACAGATTACTTCACCAAGTGGGTAGAAGCTGAACCCTTTGCAAAAATTTGGGACGTTGATGTCAAGAACTTCATATGGAAGAACATCATCACCAGATTTCGGATTCCAAGAGCAATAATTACAGACAATAGTACACAATTTGACAGTAAGCTAATCAAGAACTTCTGTGCAAAGTACAAGATCAAGAATTACTATTCCACCCTAAGTTTTCCTCAAAGCAATGGATAAGTAGAAGCATCCAACAAAGTCATCTTGGATGGGATTAAGAAGAGGCTGCAAGTAGTAAAGGGAAAGTGGGTGGATGAGTTGCCCAGTGTACTCTAGGCATATTGGACTACGCCGAGAAGATCGACTGGGGAGTCCCCATTTGCCATAGCTTATGGCACAGAAGCATTCATTCCACTGGAGGTTGACATCCTAGGGATCAGAACCCAGGGAGTAGAAAATGGGACCAATGAGGCATTCATGGCCCGAGATCTGGATCTGGTAGAAGAAAGAAGAAAGAAAGCAGCAATTCAGCTAGGGGCATACCAGCAGCAGCTTACCAGGGCTTATAATAAGAAAGTGAACCCGCGAGAGTTCTAAGTTGGTGACCTCATCCTGAGAAAGGTCGTCGGCAACAAGAAGGATCCCAGAGAGGGCAAGCTTGGCCCGAATTGGGAGGGACCCTATAGAATCATCTCGGTCTTGGGCAACGGGGCATATCGGCTTGAGGACAGTGAAGGCAAAGAGTTGCCAAGACCTTGGAATACTTGCAATCTAAAGTTTTTCTATCACTAGATTTTCTTGTTTTCTAAGTTTTCTTTTTGTTTTATTATTAGCAGAAGTATTTAATAAAGTTTTAGCTTGATTTTTTAACTTGTGTAGTATGACTGATCAGTAACTTGGCGATGTTGCTGATTGAAACATGACGAATAACTTAGACTTATTATATGGTAAAGTTTCTACTTGTATATATGTAGACCGCCCGGAACTCTCTCCGCGCACGAGGGCACGAATTGGGTTCATAGTTACTACAGTTCAGACTCCTATCACGGTTCTGAATCTAATCTCACAGAGTGCAATGTAAGACTGATAAATCACCAAAGAGTCCAAATCCGGCAAATCGTTTTGGAAAATCGATTTTGATCAAGAAGTGCCAAACATGGACTGCTTTGCCAGATTACAGAGTCGCCACCTAAATATTTTATTTTGGAAAATTTAAGAAACCTTGACTCGTGCCTAAGGCTACATGTCCGTCATCACCAAAGTTGCCTCGGCTCGGGAACTTGGGTACAAAAGGGGAAGGTCATGAAATGAGCACCCCCGCTCGCCCGATCAAAGGATTGGCCTCTACTAAACATGATATGTTGTTTTTGAAAACACATTTGTTCTTGTTTGATTATTAGCTAACTTACTATGTGATACGCACAACACACAAGTATAGACTAAATCGCTCGATTTGGAACAAAATATCTCATGTTTGTTTTTCGAAAGTGGTTTGAAGATGCTACTCGCAAGTAGGCCAAAGCGCGGATTTGCCACTCTCAAGTGGTCTTAAAACAACATGATTTTGCCACTTCGCAAAGTGGGCTTAAAACGCACATTTTGATGAATTGTCCCAATTCAAGCAATGAAGCCTTCATCTACAGGCATTCATGCAGTTATATCATTTAAGCAAATAGCCTCATGGCAAGCATGCTGACATGGCAACACTCATACTCATGCAAGGCTACTAAAGCGTAAACACTCACAGTGTACTCTGAGCCAAAACAGAAGCTAGTTAGTAATCATGCATGATCCTAACTATGTTAAGATGCCTAATGCAACACATGCAAAAATGCAACTAAAATAGGCTCGGCTATCTAGAATGGCATATGAATGCAATACTTGATAACATGCTTTGAAACATGTATTCAGGAAAGTGTATTGAAATACAATGCAGTTTGAATGATGCGCCGAGCCCGGTGCATGCAAGACGAATGAATGATGCACGCATACAAAGCATAAGTATGCTCATTGAAACATGCCCTAAAACTAACCATCAAAAGCTGGTAAATAAAAAGGAGAAAGACGTGGGGTTGGAAGACATTCACACACACACGTACGCTTATTACAACCTTTGCACTTTCAACGGAGGGTCCGAATGAATAAGCTAAGCTACTCTAAGCTACTTATTACAAATCAACTAATTAACTATGCTAAGCTAATTAATTACAAACCGATTCGAAACTAGCTATACTAAGCTAATTAGAATATTGCAAAGATGAAATAAATTAGCTAAATACATTAACTAATTAATTACAAAAAACAGTAAATTAACTAGCTAAGCAAAGCAGTTAAAATGGCCTCGAGGGGAGGGAGACATGCATGCTCGGTTTGCTTTGCTCGAAAAATGCACTGCCTTGCCATAAGTTGTCTCTGTTTGCACTCGTGGTGACCTCAAAACATCGAACACACTTCCAGGTTGCATCTACCCCAAAACAGGAGCATTTTGGAAAATTTTGCTGCAAGTGGCCGGCCGGCCACTTTAACTGGTCGACAGGCTACCTCAACTGGCCGACCGGCCATTTTAAGTGGTCGGCAGGCTAGTGTAAGTGGTCAGCCGGCCACTTCCCTTTCCAGAATCTCAACTTTGCTGCAACAGAGATCAACAAAGGCATAACAATGCATTTGCAAGGAAATGTGTGTGCAATTACTCTCCTTATCATTTCTCAAGCTCAAAGGAGTGTAGTACTCGGCTCTCAAGCCACCAATCACGTATCTCAATGCATGATGGCCAAAGAGCCAAGCTCGCACAATGTTAGTGAATGCACAAACAACACATAAGAGCCTCTACCTCTATCATGCATGATCAAGAGGGTTGGCGACCCAGAAATGCAACACGTTTCCTCACTTTAAGCATGAAACGTGCCACATTCTTTGTGTTTGGATTAACATCTGATCCAAACACAATGCAATGCAAACAACATGCTCATCTTTCAATGCTAAAGTGGCATGCACGAGGCTCTATCATATAAGCAATGCATGCATGGCATGTTTAGAAGCTAAGGCATCAAAGCTAGTGAAGGGCATCACACCATAAGCATACAATACAATGCTCAAATGGTCAAACCAATTATGGACAGACCTAAGACATCTCAAAACAGTGGCCAAAACACACTAAGACTTAGGCACAAAAAGACAAGAAATACATGCTTATTCATTTGCTCGCAAGCAAGGCATAAAGCTTAACTTTCAAACACATTGAAAGGGGGACATATATGAGAGCATGACAGAGGTACAAGCACTGAAATCATATGGCAAATGATTACATATCATGCTAGAAGACTCAAGCATTAAAGCTAGTGAGGTACACAACACCAGGACTATGCAATACAATGCTCAATGGACTAAACCAGCCCTAAATAGACCTAAGGCAGGTCAAAACAGTACCAAAAACATGCTAGACTCACAGCATAGATGGCAAGAAAGATATGCTCATGTATTAGCTCACAAACAAGGCATAAAGGCACAACTCTTAAACACAATGAAAGAGTGATAAACATGAGAGTATGATAGCAGTTTATGCTCTGAATTTACATGCCAAATGATGCTATATCACACAAATGTCACAAATGAGGCATGCTAGGGGTCCCAAGACACAAGACTAGCAAAGGCCATTACACTATGGCCATACAAGGCAAGCCTCAAAGGGCCAAGATCATTCCAAACAGAGTTTAAGCAAGTCAAAACAAGGCTAAGAACCCGCTAGAGCAGAGCTAAAACAAGCTAGAATTAAAGGCACAAAGCATGATGCATGTTAAGGCTATAAGGAAGATTACACTACAAGTGTGTGAAGCATGCAAGAGGCAATCAAACCAACCCAAAATAGAGTTATATCATGTTAAAATATGGCCTAAAACATGCTAAGATAGAGCCTCAAGAAGGTAGAAAAACATGCCAAAGTATTAAGCCAACAACACATACAAACGAAGCACAAAAAATGGGGGGGGCCCATTCATTTTGGGTCTCAAAACCCACTTTCCATCACTGAAATTCCTCTGGAATTTAGTGGTGAAAAGGCCAAACAAAGGTGATCTCAAAGGCCTCAAAGGATAGCTCAAAGCAAAGCAAAATAAGTCACAAAGGAGGTAGACCACCCCTAACTCAAACAAGGCCTCAAACAAACATCTTAAACACTTAAAACAAAAGTTTTTATAGTTGAAAGCTTGGCCTAAAACAACATGCAAAGATGGCCAAATGTTTAAACCAAACAAGGCTTTAAAAGGGGCTAGTCTCTTACCCTTGAAGAACTAAGGCAAGACAGCAACTCAGCAACAATCTTGGATCAAAACCAATGCCAAGACCTCAAAACAAGCTTCAATAGACCTCAGCTCCAAAATGAAGGTGTTTGAGTAGGTGTTTGTGTGCAAAAGTGTGAAGAAACAACACTTTAAGGCTCGAGAGAGAAAGAGAGAGAGAGAGAGAGAGAGAGAGAGAGAGAAACATAGAGAGAGAGTAAATTTTTGTTCTCCAAAAATTTTGAACCTTGGAAAAGGAGAGAGAGCTCCCCTTATATAAGCAATGCAGACAAGCTTAGAGCTTGTTTGAATCCCTCCATACACGTGTATGGACGATGCATTCTGTGCTCACTAGCTGGTACAGCTGGCACCAAAAATATCTACAAAAGCAGAAAAATGGCCGGAGGCCACTTCAAGTGGCCTACAGGGGGAAAAAGTGGCCTACAACCACCAAAAGTGGCCGACAGCCTCTCCACTCCCTCTAGGCAAGGAGTAACAAGGTATGACACAAAAACAAGCCAAAAGGAAGAGATCCAAGAGGCCCCGTGTCACGACCCAAACCCGCCCTTATGGTTTAGCACCGTAACCGGCCAGTAATCCGTGATTACCGAAGGCCTACTTAATAGTAATAACAGTAATACATAGTACAAGGGCTGGCGGAAGCTAAATCAGTAAATAAAAGATGTCCAATGAGCTGTGACAGTCTGTGTGCAAAAAGACTTTTCATACATATCCACATAAACAGTACACATATACATACATATACAATTATCTGGGACAGGGATCTAGTCCCTACTAGAACAGTACAGTACAGGTACAGTCTATACAGTATTACAAAAACAGATGCAAAAAGAGGGAAATCTAAAACACCCCAAGCAGCCTCAGCTTGAACAGTTCTGGAACCTCAAAGTGAGGCACAAAGGTTGGCTTGACAAAACAGGAGCTTATCCTGACGCTCCTAGCAACGGTCTAGTGCCTGTATACCTACATATATATATATGAGCAGTGAGCTAAAACCCAGTGAATAACATATGCATAAAGAGGTTAAGAATGAATGTCCTTTCAGTAATGAAAACAGTCAATTATCAGTATATCAGTCACTCAGTCATAGCAGTCATAAGTGGTACATCCAATAGCAAAAACAATACAGTAGGTCTTAATAGACCGAACAGTCAGTTGATGGCCATCATATCAGTAAACAGTAGTGGTTCCAAACATGGGAACCGACAGAGATCTCTGTATCAGTAGCAGTACAGTACAATAACAGTATATTGCTATGGATGCCACGAAATACAGTTCGCAATTAGGACAAACATTCATTCAGTAGACAGTATTATTCATAAAGCAGTTCAGTCATTCGTTCAGAAAATAATCTTAGTTAAACATATCTTTACGACAGTGTTACTCACAGAGTTCTAGGCTACAGATAAGCTAGAGTGTCGCCGGATGCCAACCTTACACAGTTACAGAGTGAACGCACACTAAGCTACACAGTTGGGAAAATAATAACTTAATCCCTAATTTGCCTCGGTGTGGTTCTACATCAATATCCTCATTAAGATGCCTTAAACTAGGCCTAAGAATGCCTAGGACGAAATGAGGATGTAAAGATGCACTTAAAACAACTTTTCAAAATTTTCAGAAAAATAGGGTCCCGCTCGAGCGTGGCTTTCCCCGCTCGAGCGGACATGCAGACAAAGGTTCCCCGCTCGAGCATCACTTCCCCCGCTTGAGCGGCCTGTAAAACATGGCAAAAGTACTGGATGCACGAAATCCATGCTCGACGGGCGCTCGACCCCCGCTCGAGCGTGTGACTCAGGTCCCCACTCGAGCGTGCATTCCCCCGCTCGAGCGTACTGTAAAACAATGCAAAGTGCTGAGAGCACGCATTTCCCGCTCGAGCATCACTTTTCCCGCTCGAGCGGACTGCATGAATTCAGTATGCACGCTCGAGCGTGGACTTCCAAGCTCGAGCGTGAGTCCAAAATCTAGAATTTCCAGATTTGAACCTCAAGCTCAAAACCAAGTTTAAATGCATCAAATTCGATCCTCTTGGGCTAATTTTCTGGAAAACACTTGTAAACTCATAGTATAACATGATTCAAAACTCAATTTGAGAAATCAAAGCCCAAAGGTAAGTTAATTAAATACAAACTTTAGCTCAAAACTCAAGAACATGGGAATTAATGCAAAACTCATACATACATGAGTTCTAATGACTTCAAAGCTTCTAAAACATGCTCCAAAGAGCCAATTCTTTCAAAAACATGGTGAATTCAAGGACTAGAACAATAATATGGACATGCATGCAAGAATTTCCTTGAAAACAACTCAAAACTCAACAATGTAGACATGCATGCAAGATTAAAGCCTCAATTCAACATTTTTAAGCAAATTCTTGACTTAGACCACTCATTAACCATGGACTATGCAAGATACAACTCAAATACATAAATGAGAGGATGGAACACCAACCTTAAGTCTAGAATGCAAGATGTACAAGCTCAAGTGGCACAATTAACCTTCAATTCTTCTAGTTCCAAGCCAATTCTCAAATGAAGCTAAGGTTTCTCCTCTCTCACTCCCTCCTACGATTTGCTCTCAAGAAATGGCTGAAGAAATTATGTCTAAGTGTGATAAGGCTTCAATATAGTCTTAGGTAGTGACCCACTAAGTGGTAGTTTGGCAAATAAGGCCAACTCTTACAATTTAGCATTATTTAATCTAATTTAATCATACCAATTCAAATTTCAATTAAGTATACTATAAAATCACATTAATCCTAATTAGCACAAAACACTAATCAATTTCAGATTCGGCCGCCGATAAGGCCTTCAATTCGCAATTTAAAACATAACACACAAACAGATCATTTAAACGACAAATAGATAGATATGCAAATAACACAATATGTTCATGCAATTAATTCGGGCTTTCAGTCTAGTCAGTTACTTATCCAGTTCAATCACAGTTTAGCAGTAAGCAGTGGTCTTATCAGTAAACAGTAGTGAGGGTTGTTACACCCCGAGACAAGGCGCTCAGCCAAAAGCCCCCGAAACTAGCCTACCGGCCACCACAAGTGGCCTACAAGAGAGAAAAGTAGCCTACAGCTACAAAAAGTGGCCTACAGGCCTCTCTCTCCCTCTAGGCAAAGGCACCAAGATCTGGTCCAAAAACCAGGCCAAGAAGAAAAGAGTTAAGAGGTCCCGAGACAAGGCGCATGGCCGAGAGCTCCGGAAACTCATAACGAGCACAAACATGCGTAATCACCACGTGCATAAACGATGACGTCTGAGTCTTAAGGTCGGTCAAAAATGAGGTGTCTACAATATAATAGAGTTGAACTAAGTTGGCGATGTTTCTGATTGAAACATGACGAATAACTTAGACTTATTATATGACAGAGTTTCTACTTGCATATAATAGAGTTGAACTAAGTTGGCGATATTTCTGATTGAAACATGATGAATAACTTAGACTTATTATATGGCAGAGTTCCTACGTGCATATAATAGAGTTCAACTAAGTTGAATCAACTTGAACTTGCCATTTTAGCAGAGTCAAACACAGATTGGAACTAAGTACATGTCAATCAGATTAACAAAGAGACCAGGGTTGGTAACCTCGGCCACTCTTTGTTTGAATCTGACCTCGGCAACAAGGTCAAAACCCCATGCTTAATGAGAACCCAAGTGGAACTTAGGTTCACATTAGGGGGCAGAGAGCTGGAAAATGATGCTTGGAAGATTGGAATCTACAAGCTAAGATTGGTTTAACACTTATTGAAATTTTAAGAAAAAATTTACAAGTTGCATTTAAGCCGAGGTTATGTTGAAAGAAGATTGGTCTAACACTTGTTGAAATTTTAAGAAAAATTTACAAGTTGAAGTTAAGCCAAGATTATGTTGACAAAAGTATCTATGTACTTGCCGAGATTACCATGTTGCCAAGACTTGGAACATAATGGAAGACAGAAGTCTTGATAAGTAAAAGTAAGGTGCCAACACTTATGAAAATATTTTCAAGCGTTAAGCCAAGGCCGAGATAAATAGTCGGTGGGAATAACCGAAGTATTCCACACCAAGAAGATGACACAGTTAAGGTGTATGTTGAAGACATGTAAATTATTCTAAGTATAGAATCATACAAGGCAATAAAAGAAAGACAAACATACAATCACATTGAAAGAAGAAAGTTATACTTGCATTCAGATAAGGAAGTTCAAATACAAAAAGGCACTTCGGCCTGATATGGGAGATTACTTGTTCAGAATAGACAAAGGCACATCGGCCAAATAAAAGCTTACATAAATAAAGTACAAAGAAAAAAGATCATAAACAAAACTACTCAACATTGGCAGCGGCCTGTGTCTCACCCCAGAAGACAGTTGTGAAGACTTCTCGGCAGCCTTCTCAGCCTCGAGCTCGGCGTCGATCTCTTGTAGAGTTTGATCGATACTCCTCTTGGCGATTGGCACCTCGGAAGTTGTCTTTTGGGAGGAGGCACCTTTGGAGACCTCACCCTCCTCATCCTGAGACAAGTCCACGACTTGCTCATTCAGAGTAGGGGACTTGGCCCCAGCAGCTTCCTTCTTCTTTTCGGCCTCAGTTTCCTCCTCGGACTCAGCCTCGTCCTCGAATTGGCTTGGAGTAAGGGGGAACGGCAAGATGAGGTTGCCGGCATCTTTAAGGAAAGAGTCCTCAGGGACAGCCAACTTTTTCAGAGCTGCCATCTAACCAAGGGTGAAACCCTTGTTACATGCCTGCCTGACTTGTTTCTTGTAGTCTTCTTTGACGTCGGCTGCCCCCTCGGTGTATGCCTTCTCATCCGCCACTTTGATCTCGGCTACTTTCATGGCCAAGGCAGCCCGGAGCTCGGCTTGGGCTTCAGCAATTTTTATTTTGGCCTCAAGGACCTTCTTAATGGCCTCTGCAGCATCTGCTTTTTCCTCGGCCTCGTCCTGAGCTTTTTTGGCTGCCTCAGCCTAATCTACCAAGGCTTTCATCTTGCTCTAAACCTTGTTAAGGGCCCTCTGTAAGCCAGCAGCCTCCTTGGCCTTATTCGCCAACTCCTTCTTAAGGTTGAAGGCTTGCATTGCGAAGGAGTGGCCATGCTAGATTGCCTAGCAAATATGGACAAGGACAAAAGTTAGCAAAATTTTCTAAGGGAAATAGTGAATGTAAAGTACCTAGTTTTAGGGGCTTACTTGTACGGAATGCTACAACATTAGAGCGAAATTCTCGTACTCGCTCATCTCGGCGTTACGATTGAGATCGTTGGGAAGGAGCAAGGCGATAGAGAGGGCAACGCCGACTTCAATATCGTCGACACTGTCGCCAGCTCTGACCAACTTGTCCTTAATTGTAATTGCAGGAGCCCAGGAGGCATTAGATTTCAGAGAGCCCGAGATTGTTGCCGACTTGGACCTCGGCCTCTTCGACCGAGTTGATTTGGGATGGTTCGGCCTCGGCGGGCCTCTTCTCGGCAGCGGAGGAGGTCTTCTCACTCTCGGCCAATTTTGAAATTGGCAAGGTGTCCTCAGTGTCAATCTGAGTCACCGTTGCCTTGGGCTGGGCTTTTTTTAGCCTTCTTAGTTTCGGCTTTGGCTAAGGCTGGGATGGTGCTGCCTGTGCATTGACAGTGTCAGGAATGTCAGCCAGAAGATCGTCTGCAACCGCTTGCGACCCATCTCGGTAGCAATTACAGTTCGGCATCGACGTTTGCGTGAGACGGAAGGATCAGATGTGGAGCCGAGGTTGATGGTTGCTCAGCTAGATCGGAAGTTGATCCCTGATCTGGCCGAGGTGATGAAGTTGCTAGTGGAGTTGTGGTGGAAGGATGAGACTTGCTCTTCTTCTTGGAGACGTCGGGCAAAACGGATTTGTAGGTTGGGATGTAGTTGAGTAGTAAGGGAGCTCTCCGCCTCTGAACTAGCAGGTCCAATAGCTTCTTCAAGTCCTTGCTAGGAAAGAAGGACTTACGGAAGTCTTTTGGCAGCTGTGGAAGAGCTGCAAGAAAAACAAACGTTAGAACATATAGAAAGAACAGAGTATTGAAGACTTGAAAAAACAAGTAAATGTAACACTTGGCTCTTACCATTACCCTCTATAAATACTGTTCGGCTAAAAGGGTAGAGGTGAAGGTCCTTATCTGGAGCGAACTCCCAGTTGCCCGAGAATAATGAAGTAATCGTCCCCGACTCCCTTGTTAGAGTCTGGGAGGTCGGCAACAAGTTTGTATTCTGTGGACCTCAGTTTGAGGTAGTAGATATAGCCTTTTTCTAACTTGAGGCCACACATGGTGTAGCAGTATTGGATGTCGGCTAAAGTTACCCTAGCATTCTCTTTTTTGGCTAAGGCTATTATGCCGTTGATAACTCGGTAAGAGTTGATGGCGAGCTACATTGGGTTCAATTTGTAGTAATGGAGGACTTCTCGGAAAAGGATGTCAAGTGGGAGTGTAAGTCCACACTCTATGAAAGCTACAACTGGGAAGGGCATGGAGTCGACTGTGGGCATAATGGAGTCATCCTCCCCTACCAACCTGAGATGAACGTCGGCAGAGATGGAAAACTCTTGCCTAAAATATTCTAACTTGGTTGGGGTGTCTACCCTATACCTCCATATACCCATGATATCGGCTTAAGGGGAAGGTGTTGGATTTTAGAATGAAGTGTTTTGTGAAGGTTTGAAGGACCTCGGCTGGAACCTAAATGTGTGCTAGGGTAAGAATTTGTGAGGATCTTAGGGGAATTCGTTTCAGTTTTCCCTAGGATTCCTAAGTTCTACGACAAATCCCAAACCTAAGTCTAGGCAAACAAAGATTGAAGGCAAGAATCTAGAAAAGACACAGAAAACAGAAACAAGAACAATGATTCAAAATCAAGAAATAATGATGAACCACCAAGAACACTGTGACAGAGTGTGCCGGTGTGTAAGGCCAAGAACAGTGGCAAAAATCAACAAATATGTAAGCAGTGTGTATATACTCAAGAATGGACTGGGCAAAAACAGAATCACGAAGCAAACATGCTCAATACATGGTGGAAATCAAGATACAAATTAAACAATCAAAGACATGAGCAGGTTCGCAAAAGCAGCAGAGTTCTTTGAAGTACAACAAGAAATTGAAACGAAGGGGACAAAAATAACTCACCGAAAAGAATGAAGCCGGTGTTGAGTACGCTGGAGTCAGACGATGGTAACGACCGGAAAAGATCAACAAAGGCTTCGCCAGAAGGGAAAAGTGGAAGTGGTTGCAGAGCTTGAGAGCTTGAAAACAATGGTGGATTTGGGAGAGTAGACAGAGAGAGAGTTAGCACGAAGTTGAGGAAGCAAAAGTAAAAAGACGGAGAGAGAGAAGTGGTTTTGATTAAAACCACGAAATGGCGGCAAAATTGCAATCAATGTGCCTAGGGCGACGTGCTTGTCAGACGACGCACACAGACGCAAGGCAACTTAAAGGCGCGTGTCAAGTACGGTCCAGTGAGGGGAAGACGCGTGGCTTAAACGGTCAAGTTGCTGTGTGTGACAACTAATACGCATAAAGAAACTCTTGGAGTTCTTGATTTAATGAAGCAAGACCTCGGCTAGGAGGACGATCTTAGCTGAGAAACTTAAGTAAACTTGGTTAGTGGTTCTAAAGCATCGATGGAAACAGACTACAAGTCTTGGTCATATTGAGCCGATGAGTCTTGACTTCAGCAATAAGTAATGGAGTTGGCTTAGCCGACGTGCTATATGGTGAAATGATATAGGTTCCATCACCTCAAGATACCGAGGTAATAGAACCTAGGGGACAGTTGTGGAGATATAATTTTTGAATGACAACACGTGGCCGAGGTGGCACCGAAGTGTCAGCCGAGGTGCCACGTGTCTTGGTCATGATGCCGAGATAATCTCGGCTGGGCCGATGTTATCTGCGAAGATACCGGAATCCGGGATAAGCGGATAAGGGACAAGAGTCCTAGAATGAGAGAAGACTTCAGTTTGGATAAAGATAAGACTCTTAGAGAGTTTATCTCAATTCTACTGGGAGTCCAAGATTAGCAGTAATCTAGAGCTCATTAAAGCTAGGCTTCTATTGGGACTAGGTTTGTGTTGGCTATAAAAGGGAGGTACCCTCATGGGTCTAAGGTACGCTTTTTATATTCTGAATAGTGAGTTAAGCACTTTTGCTATCTTTGAGAGATAACTGACTTGATCGTCGGAGTGCCCCCAAGTGCACGAACCACCGCCGGAATCTCTTCTTTCTGTGACAGGTCGTTTGGGTTTAATCTATTCTGTCAGTGCTCTCCAGCTAAATACCAATTTGGCAGTGTGGTCAGAAATCAACTCACACACATTTAAATTACATTGTTCAACCGAATTTTGCTTTAATCCATGGTTCTTTAATTACAATAATTAAAATTTCAATATAATTCTTTTGTCAGCTATTTAAAACTTGAATGAAAACTAAAAATAATCAAAGTAAAATTTAAGTAAAAGTTTTTTATTTTTTTTTTCCATATATGATATTGCAATAAAATTTAATGAATTACAATCATCAAATGAAAATAAAATAAAATAAATACATAATTAATACAAATAGAGAAGCCCAACAAATATAAAGGGAGTAACACTCATGTATAAGTAAAGAGGTTTGAACTATTGGTCTCCTAATAAAAGTTTGAGAATAAAATATGTACATTTTTTTATAATTTATTTGTTTTAAGTTGTATGTAGATCATTAATTTAGTAAATATTTGAAAAATAAAAGGAAAAATGTGTGTAAAATCCAACTTAGATTCATGATTCAAATAAAGGCTTCATAAAAAATGTTTACATGACTATCAAGCAAGCCCTTTATGTTTATTTTTTAAAGTAATATTAGGGATCATGAAAAAAAAATATATCATAAAGATGATCATAAAATTTTTTCTACTCTTAGATTATACATATAATAAAACACCACACACTAATCAAATGATAAAAAAATTTCATAATATTTTTTTCATAATCTCTAATATTATTTATTTTTTAATAATAAGTGATAAAAGGACCCTTCTGAATCAATGACTAATGTTTAAGGTGGACAAAAGTAACATTTGAATAAAAGTTAATAAGAATATGTAATTAATTCAAATTAAAATATATAATTAAATAAAATATAAACAAAAATGAGAGAGAGAGAGAGAGAGAGAGAGAGAGAGAGAGAGAGAGAGAGAGAGAGAGAGAGAGTAAATCCTAAAGTGTCTAGAGTAACCATGCACATGAAACGGAAATCATATGCTTATGATATTAATTTGTCCTTTTGTCACCTTTTATTTCTTAATAATTAATAATAAAATTACAAATACACCCAAAATTTATTTAAAATACATAGTTATAAAAATTACAAATATTTTATTGTTTAAATTTTCATGCACATGAAACAGAAATCATATGCTTATGATATTAATTTGTCCTTTTGTCTCTTTTTATTTCTTAATAATTAATAAAATAATTACAAATGCACCCTAAAATTTATGTAAAATATGAATTACTCAAAAATTACAAATATTTTATTATTTAAATTTTTTATTTAACACTACTAGCAGAAAAAATAAAAATTTTGAGTTCTCTCGTATAATATACAATAATAAAATTATTTAAAATTTTAAAAATTTTAATTAAAATATATTTCTAATATGAAAATAATTAATTAACTTAAAAATTTATTATACTACAAAGAAAAAATTCATAATTTAAGCAAACTTGATAGAGATAGTTGTAATTTATCCTAATTAATAATAGTAGTAAAGTCATTGCAAACGCAATCAACGCGCTTGAGAATTTTAGTGCTTGAGATTCCAACTCAGTAATGGCTTTGGATATTCGGTCACTTCAACTGTTAGTGTTCTATTTGGTGGTCCTAACTAATTTTCTTTATTCTTTTCCCACCGACACTTCCTTTCAATCTTTTTTAGTTGTGCTTTTTTATCCTAATTCAGAGGATTCTTCAATGGTGATTCTTTTTATATTAACTGTACGGAGAGTAAATATTCCAGTAAATCTGTACTCCTTTCTTCTAAGTTCCGTTTCTGTCCGATCACCTGCGAACACAACGGCGGTGAGCTACCCGGCGGTGTGTGGCCGGAAAACCCCTCCGACGATCAAGTTAGCACACACCTTGGGATAGAGAGAGAAAAAGGAGTGAGTGTTTGTGTAACAACCCTCGTACTGATTATTGATAACCCACTGAATTACGTACTGATTTCTGTTAAACCGAACTGATAATGACTGATAATTGGAATAACTGAAGTACTGAATGAACTGATTGAAATCGGAACTGAAATTGAATAAGTTATCTATTGAATTGCATATTGTATATGTTTGATTGATTGAATATCTGTTTGAATTCATATGTTTGAACTATTGATTGAAGGCCTTATCGGCGGCCGAATTAGGAACCGTTTAGTGTTTTGGAATCAGTAGAATATTTGTGATTTAATGGTTTAATTATCTGAAAGGTGAATAGGAATGATTAAACTAGATTAAAATTGAGTTAATTACGAACTTAGGCTTATTTACCATATTGCCATGGTTAGTGGACATTTGTTTATTAATTATATTGACCTTATCACACTTAGACCAACATCTTGATCAGCCTCATTCTTGTATCACAGCTGACCTAAGTGAGGGAGACGGAGAGTTAAGAGAGATTGAACTCATTTTGTTGAATTTACTTGGAGATTGCTTGGAATTTGAAGAATTGATGCATAATTGTCACAATTGAGCTTGTTCATCTTGAAGTGAGACTTAGGTAAGGATATAACCTTTCAAATGTTGAGTTGATGTTGTCTCTTGTATCATTCATGTCAATTTGTTGAGTTAGAGTGCTAAGAGGTTGGTTCATGCTAGAATTGCTGCATGCATGGCCATTTTGGTGTGTTTTGGAGTTGAATTCATGGTTGATTGTACATGCATGTTCATGTCTAAGCTTTAGTCCATGTTTTCACTTTGTTTTCCAACTATTGAGCTCTTGAGAGCAAGATTTGAAGCTTGAAATTGGTTTGAAACTCATGCATGTCATATTTGAATGTTGTTCATGCATGTTCCTGAAAATTGGTTTGGAAATGAGCTTGATTAAACTTCCCTTGGGCTTTGATTTTACAAATTGAGCTTTGAACCTAGTAATACTATGTGTTTTCATGAGTTTTCCAGGAAAAGGGCCCAAGAGGATCGATTTTTGTGTTCCAAACTTGAGTTTCTAAATTCAGAGCACAATTCTGGGTTTTCCAGATTTCTGGTGTACGCTCGAGCGGAGGGTTGCGAGCTCGAGCGCAGAAATCAAGTTCCCAGCAGTTTTGCAAATTTTGTGCTGTCCGCTCGAGCGGAAATATTTACGCTCGAGCGTGTTTTGCGAGCATCCAGTATATTTTGCAGACCGCTCGAGCGGAAGGGCTCACGCTCGAGCGGGGAACGTTTTTGCCTGTACGCTCGAGCGGGGATGTGTACGCTCGAGCGTGGCTCCCTTTTTCTGAAAATTCTGAAAATGTTTTCTGTATACATCTTTGCATCCTCATTCCATCCTAGGCATTCTTAGGCCTAGTTTAAGACATCTTAATGAGGATTTAGATGTAGAACACACCGAGGCATAATAGGAAGTTAATTATTGTACTTCCCCAACTGTTAAACTTAGAGTGTGTTCGATTTGTTTACTGTTTAGGGTTGGCACTCGGGGACGCGCTCTAGCATACTGTAGCCCAATCTCTGTGAGTAACAGATTGTGTAAAGATATGTTCAAAATGGTTATCTTTTGAATACTGAACTGAATTGTTTATTGAACTGATATTGTTTATTGAATGAATGTATGTCCTGTATTGTGAACTGTATTGTGGCATCCTTAGCATTGACTGTTACTGTTACAGAGCTCTGTCGGTTCCCTTGTGGAACCATACTGTTTACTGACTGATGGCCATCACTACTGTTGGGTCCGTTGAGGCCCGGTCCTTTTGGACCTACTGTTTATAGGCTAATGGATGTACCACATATGATTGATTGACTGACATACTGAAAGACTGAAATACTGTTTAATGAACTGTTTTCATTACTGTAAGGACATTACATTCTTAACCTCTTTATACATTATGTTATTCACTGGGCTTTAGCTCACTGTTTATATATATATGTAGGTTCTCAGCAGCCAGACCGGAGCTAGGAGCGTGGGTTAGTCCCCCAGTTTTGTCGAGCCAGCCTATGTGCCTCACCGCGAGGTTCCGTGTTGCCGTGCTATGGCTTGGGGTGTTTTTGTGTCCCCTACTGTATAGACCGTCTACTGTTTACTGTACTGTTATCGAGGGATTTGATTCCCGTACTGAATGTTGTATATGATTGTATATAGATTGTACTGTTTGAACTGAATGAATGCATGAAAAATGTTTTTGGCATACAGATTTTCACAGCTCAATGGACACTAGTTATTTACTGTAATGGCTTCCGCCAGGCCCTGTACTCTGTTTTACTGTATTACTGTTCAGCAGGCCTTCGGTAATCTCGGATTACTGGCCAGTTACGGTGCTAAACCCATAGGGCCGGGTTTGGGTCGTGACAGAGTGGTATCAGAGCGATACTTACCACGAGTTATACCGCACACACGTGTCCAAACGAGCTATAGGGTGTCCTAGAAAAGTGATTAGGGCATCTTATGAACTTGAAAAGTGTGTGCTTATGATTGACTGAATATATGTTAAAGTGTTGAACTGTTTAAGTGTACAACTGCTTATAATGATAACTGTTATAACTGCTTATAGCGGAATGGATAATGCAAATGAACCTGAATCATCATCCTCTGAGGCCAGAATGGCCAGACTTGAACAACTGATGGGACTGGTAATTGAAAGACTAGATCAACAACAGAACCAACAACCCCCACCTCCTCCTCCTCCGGTGCAACCGGAACAGAATGTACAGAATGTGAATGTTAATGAGGTGGACATTATCGCACTGACTCATAAATTCAGCAAGATGAAACCGCCGTCCTTTCAGGGAGGCTTAGAACCGTTAAAGGCTGAAGCTTGGGTTCTTGAGACTGAGAAATTGTTTGAAATGTTTCCGTGCTCCGAAGCCAACAAAGTACTGTTAGCAACCTTCACCCTTCAGGAAGAAGCAAGAAGGTGGTGGATGTTGACCCGTGATGCGAATACTATTGTGACTTGGACTCAGTTCAAGGAGTCCTTCTTTGAAAAGTATTTTCCCCAGTGCATCAGGGACAGAAAAGTGACTGAGTTTGAACAGCTGAGACAGGGCAATATGTCTGTTGCCGAGTACGAGAAGAAATTCACCGAATTTGCCAGGTATGCATCACATATGGTGGATACCGAATATAAGAAGGCCAGAAGGTTTGAAGGAGGCCTTAGTGCTGCTATACAGGACCGAATAAATGTTTTGAAAATGCCAACTTTTATGGGTGTTCTTGATCGGGCCTTGATGGCCGAATCAAATATTGCAGCAGTGAAACAATCTGAAACACCAACAACTGAATGGCATGGTAAAAGACAGGGTTTCAAATTCAAGAAAGGCAAACATAACTCTGCAAACAAGAAACAGAATACGGGGTCAACGACTAGCCCCAGCCAAGGGAGTGGATTCATTCCACCCTGCTCCGTATGTGGCAATAAGCACAAAGGGGTTTGCTACCAGATTTCAGGAGCTTGTTTCAGATGTGGCAAGGTGGGCCACAGAATTAAAGACTGCCCTTCTGCTCCACCAGCTAGTAGTAAAGCTGCACCAAGCGCAGCAGCATCAAATGTAGCACCAAAGCCTAACCCCAAAGCTACCGGGAAAGAGCCTGTGAGGCAGGGCCGAGTATTTGCCCTAGTACCGGGAGATGTTCAGAATACTAAGACCGTTGTGTCAGGTATCCTCTCTATTTGTGCTCAAAATGCATATGTATTTATTGATTCGGGGTCTACACATTCTTATGTGTCGCATGCTTTTTCACGGAAATTGAATAGACCCTTAGAACCTATGAATTACTTGTTAGCTGTATCATCACCTGTTGGAGGATCCATGACATGTGCATATATGTATCCTGCTTGTGAAATTATTGTTGGGGATATGCATCTGTTTATTGACTTACTGCCGTTAAACATAGATCACTTTGATGTGATATTGGGGATGGATTGGTTACAAAAATATTATGCCACCATTGACTGTGTAACGAAACAAGTTGTTTTCCGTCCACCTAGTTTACCTGAATTTGTGTTTAATGGGAGTGGAGTAGTACCTCCTCCGTATTTGATTTCTTCTGTGAAAGCTGTTAAACTGATTAGGAAGGGGTGTAAAGGATATCTGTGTTCCGTACTGACTGTATCTACTGATGATTGTGTTAAAACTGATGTGAATTGTATTCCTATAGTCAGAGAATTCCCAGATGTATTTCCAGATGATTTGCCAGGGGATTTGATTGATAGGGAAGTTGAATTTACCGTTGATGTAATTCCGGGAACACAGCCAGTGTCTAAAGCTCCCTACAGAATGGCTCCAACTGAACTGAAAGAATTGAAAGTACAATTGCAGGAACTGTTAGACAAGAAGTTTATCAGACCCAGTACTTCACCGTGGGGTGCACCTGTTTTGTTTGTAAAGAAGAAAGATGGCTCACTGAGACTGTGTATTGATTACCGCGAATTAAACAAGGTAACTGTAAAGAACAAATATCCACTACCGCGTATTGATGATTTATTTGACCAGTTACAGGGTGCACAAGTGTTTTCCAAGATTGATCTCAGATCGGGATACCATTAACTGAAAGTTAAACCAGAAGACATTGATAAAACTGCTTTTAGAACGAGGTATGGCCACTATGAATTTTTAGTTATGCCGTTCGGAGTCACAAATGCCCCAGCTGCATTTATGGACCTCATGAACAGGATTTTTAAACCGTACCTTGATGATTTTATTGTGGTATTTATTGATGACATATTGATTTATTCTAAGACTGTAGAAGAACATGAACATCATCTGAGACTTGCCCTGCAAACCTTAAGAGAACAGAAACTGTATGGTAAACTGTCTAAGTGTGAGTTTTGGCTTGATCATGTTATGTTTTTGGGGCATGTTGTTAGCAAAGATGGAATTTCTGTTGATCCGCAGAAAATTGAAGCTGTAGTGAACTGGCCTAGACCAACCAATGTGACTGAAGTCCGAAGCTTTTTGGGATTGGCTGGATATTACAGAAGATTTGTCAAAGACTTCTCCAAAATTGCCTTACCTCTGACTCAGTTGACACAGAAAGGGATATCATTTGATTGGACTGACCAACGGGAATCAGCATTTCAGGAGTTGAAAACTAGACTTGTGACTGCACCAATTCTGACTCTACCTTCAGGTACGGATGGTTATACTGTATTTAGTGATGCTTCTCATAAGGGTTTGGGATGTGTTTTAATGCAGAATGGGAGAGTTATTGCTTATGCTTCCCGACAGTTGAGACCACATGAAAAGAACTACCCGACCCATGACTTAGAACTTGCTGCAGTGGTATTTGCATTGAAAATTTGGCGTCACTATTTGTATGGAGCGACATGTGAAGTGTATACCGACCACAAGAGTTTGAAATATTTCTTCACACAGAAAGAACTGAATATGAGACAGCGGAGATGGCTTGAACTGATTAAAGACTATGACTTACAAATACTGTATCATCCGGGAAAAGCCAACACCGTTGCCGATGCTTTGAGCCGAAAATCGATTGGGAACTTAGCCTGTTTGCTGACTGGACAGAAGGAGTTGCTTTGTGATCTTGAAAAGTCTGAAATTGAAATTGTTTTGAAGGAACAAGGTGGAACCTTAGCTGCTATTTCTGCTCAACCAGCCTTGATTGAAGAGATTAAAGAGAAACAGCAACTGGATGATTTCTTAAAGAAGATTATTGAAGAAAGAGATTCAAAACCGAGACCGGGATACAAATTTGAGAACAATGTACTGAAATTTCAAGAAAGACTGTGTGTGCCGAATGACACTGAACTGAAAAGGAGAATTCTGCAAGAGGGCCACAATTCAAAATTTTCTATCCATCCGGGAAATACGAAAATGTATCAAGACTTGAAATTGAATTTCTGGTGGCCGGGAATGAAGAAAGAAATTGCCGACTTTGTATCCAAATGTCTTCATTGCCAACAAGTCAAAGCGGAACATCAACGACCCGTTGGATTATTGCAACCCTTACCCATACCAGAGTGGAAATGGGAGCATATCACGATGGATTTTATCGTTGGGTTACCTCGCTCCAGAAAAGATATGGATTCAATTTGGGTTATTGTTGATAGACTGACTAAATCTGCTCACTTCTTACCTGTCAAGACAATTTATAATGCGGACAAATTGGCTGTTATCTATATTGATGAAATTGTGAGATTGCATGGAGTGCCTGTATCTATTGTTTCTGACAGGGATTCGAAGTTTACATCGAGGTTCTGGCAAAGCCTACAGACTGCATTAGGTACTGAATTGAGGCTGAGTAGTGCCTATCATCCTCAGACAGATGGACAGTCAGAAAGGACCATCCAGACTCTGGAGGATCTATTGAGAATGTGTGTCCTTGATTTTCAGGGAAACTGGGAAAGTCATTTGCCATTGGCTGAATTCGCCTACAACAACAGCTACCATTCGAGTATTGGTATGGCGCCTTTCGAGGCATTGTACGGCAGAAAGTGTAGATCTCCGATTTGCTGGGCAGAAGTTGGAGATGGGCCGTTGCTTGGGCCCGAAATTGTTTATGAAACGACTGAAAAGGTAAAACTGATACAGCAAAGATTGAAAACTGCACAGAGTAAACAGAAGAGTTATGCAGATGTTAGAAGACGAGACCGAGAGTATGAAGTGGGTGATCACGTTTTTGTGAAAGTGACACCAATGAAAGGCCAGACTCATTTCGGAGTCAAAGGCAAGTTAGCGCCGAGATACGTTGGACCTTATGAGATTGTTGAGAAAATCAATCCGGTGGCATATCAAGTTGCACTTCCTCCTGAAATGGAGCATATGCATAACGTCTTCCACATTTCGATGTTGAGAGATTATCTCCGGGATCCATTCCATGTGATTGAGCCTACTCGAATAGTGTTGAGTGATGACTACACTTACGAGGAACGGCCTATACAGATTGTAAACCGACGGATCAAGAAACTGAGAAACAAAGAGATCCCGCTAGTGAAAGTTGATTGGCAGAACCATGGTGGTGCGTATGCCACTTGGGAAAGGGAAGATGACATGGCTAAAAGATACCCAGAACTGTTTCCACTGAATCCTGTTTTCTTCCAGACTGAAGGTAACTCGAGTTTAGAGGACTAAACTCCTTATAAGGAGGGGAGACTGTAACAACCCTCGTACTGATTATCGATAACCCACTGAATTACGTACTGATTTCTGTTAAACCGAACTGATAATGACTGATAATTGGATTAACTGAAGTACTGAATGAACTGATTGAAATCGGAACTGAAATTGAATAAGTTATCTATTGAATTGCATATTGTATATGTTTGATTGATTGAATATCTGTTTGAATTCATATGTTTGAACTATTGATTGAAGGCCTTATCGGCGGCCGAATTAGGAACCGTTTAGTGTTTTGGAATCAGTAGAATATTTGTGATTTAATGGTTTAATTATCTGAAAGGTGAATAGGAATGATTAAACTAGATTAAAATTGAGTTAATTACGAACTTAGGCTTATTTACCATATTGCCATGGTTAGTGGACATTTGTTTATTAATTATATTGACCTTATCACACTTAGACCAACATCTTGATCAGCCTCATTCTTGTATCACAGCC
Source organism: Camellia granthamiana (assembly GCA_036172215.1). NCBI lineage: Eukaryota > Viridiplantae > Streptophyta > Magnoliopsida > Ericales > Theaceae > Camellia > Camellia granthamiana. Next base: position 139,191,959 of record CM069903.1, on the reverse strand, counting down.
GACCTAAGTGAGGGAGAGGGAGAGTTAAGAGAGATTGAACTCATTTTGTTGAATTTACTTGGAGATTGCTTGGAATTTGAAGAATTGATGCATAATTGTCACAATTGAGCTTGTTCATCTTGAAGTGAGACTTAGGTAAGGATATAACCTTTCAAATGTTGAGTTGATGTTGTCTCTTGTATCATTCATGTCAATTTGTTGAGTTAGAGTGCTAAGAGGTTGGTTCATGCTAGAATTGCTGCATGCATGGCCATTTTGGTGTGTTTTGGAGTTGAATTCATGGTTGATTGTACATGCATGTTCATGTCTAAGCTTTAGTCCATGTTTTCACTTTGTTTTCCAACTATTGAGCTCTTGAGAGCAAGATTTGAAGCTTGAAATTGGTTTGAAACTCATGCATGTCATATTTGAATGTTGTTCATGCATGTTCCTGAAAATTGGTTTGGAAATGAGCTTGATTAAACTTCCCTTGGGCTTTGATTTTACAAATTGAGCTTTGAACCTAGTAATACTATGTGTTTTCATGAGTTTTCCAGGAAAAGGGCCCAAGAGGATCGATTTTTGTGTTCCAAACTTGAGTTTCCAAATTCAGAGCACAATTCTGGGTTTTCCAGATTTCTGGTGTACGCTCGAGCGGAGGGTTGCGAGCTCGAGCGCAGAAATCAAGTTCCCAGCAGTTTTGCAAATTTTGTGCTGTCCGCTCGAGCGGAAATATTTACGCTCGAGCGTGTTTTGCGAGCATCCAGTATATTTTGCAGACCGCTCGAGCGGAAGGGCTCACGCTCGAGCGGGGAACGTTTTTGCCTGTACGCTCGAGCGGGGATGTGTACGCTCGAGCGTGGCTCCCTTTTTCTGAAAATTCTGAAAATGTTTTCTGTATACATCTTTGCATCCTCATTCCATCCTAGGCATTCTTAGGCCTAGTTTAAGACATCTTAATGAGGATTTAGATGTAGAACACACCGAGGCATAATAGGAAGTTAATTATTGTACTTCCCCAACTGTTAAACTTAGAGTGTGTTCGATTTGTTTACTGTTTAGGGTTGGCACTCGGGGACGCGCTCTAGCATACTGTAGCCCAATCTCTGTGAGTAACAGATTGTGTAAAGATATGTTCAAAATGGTTATCTTTTGAATACTGAACTGAATTGTTTATTGAACTGATATTGTTTATTGAATGAATGTATGTCCTGTATTGTGAACTGTATTGTGGCATCCTTAGCATTGACTGTTACTGTTACAGAGCTCTGTCGGTTCCCTTGTGGAACCATACTGTTTACTGACTGATGGCCATCACTACTGTTGGGTCCGTTGAGGCCCGGTCCTTTTGGACCTACTGTTTATAGGCTAATGGATGTACCACATATGATTGATTGACTGACATACTGAAAGACTGAAATACTGTTTAATGAACTGTTTTCATTACTGTAAGGACATTACATTCTTAACCTCTTTATACATTATGTTATTCACTGGGCTTTAGCTCACTGTTTATATATATATGTAGGTTCTCAGCAGCCAGACCGGAGCTAGGAGCGTGGGTTAGTCCCCCAGTTTTGTCGAGCCAGCCTATGTGCCTCACCGCGAGGTTCCGTGTTGCCGTGCTATGGCTTGGGGTGTTTTTGTGTCCCCTACTGTATAGACCGTCTACTGTTTACTGTACTGTTATCGAGGGATTTGATTCTCGTACTGAATGTTGTATATGATTGTATATAGATTGTACTGTTTGAACTGAATGAATGCATGAAAAATGTTTTTGGCATACAGATTTTCACAGCTCAATGGACACTAGTTATTTACTGTAATGGCTTCCGCCAGGCCCTGTACTCTGTTTTACTGTATTACTGTTCAGCAGGCCTTCGGTAATCTCGGATTACTGGCCAGTTACGGTGCTAAACCCATAGGGCCGGGTTTGGGTCGTGACAGTTTGAGTGTAAGTATTTCTCACAAAATGTTCGTCTGTCTGCGTATGGGGGGCGCAGACATGCTTATATACCCTCTGCGCCCCAAATCTACTCCCAGTGATCTCTCAACACGTGGCACTGCTATCCCGTCTGTCAGCACAAATCTTGCTGAACATCACCTAACCCAACTGCCTGCCCACTCTTATGGGAGCTCGGCAGCCGGGCTACACCATCTCGGCTGTCAACGGCCATACTGCGCTTCAAGCCTAAGTATTCCCATAGCCAAGACCAGTGAGGACCGGGCTCGGCTACATCCCGGCATAGCCAAGCTCGGTCAATCTCATGCTTGTCCGCCGTCGACCTTCCTGCCGAGCAAACACAAGTAGCCCGGTCTAACCTTGGCGCCGCCAGACATCTCACTTGACCGGCTTTGATACCATGATGCCGCGTAGCTCGGTCAGACCTCGGCCTGCCTTAACCGAGCAGATTCTTGCAAGGACAGGGCCGAACTACCTCGGCCCAACCTCGTTGGGCCCAAATCTGTCCGGCCCAATTCCAGATCATAAATCTCCCTCTCAATTGCCCCTTAATTCCATCCGCGCAAGCGTGATTGGGATTACCCATTCTGACCGGGATAATCTCTTCATCGGTTCATAATTTGCAAGAAACCAACCGAGCTAACTTCCGCGCTCGGTTCCTAGTCTTGCTCGGTCGACGTCTCGTCTGACCTTAACGTCTCTTCAACTCTGACGTTGCCATTAATGGGGACACATGTCAATCCCCCATTGGTCCTCGAGCAGCCAACCCAGCCGTCCCCTAGAATTCAAATTTGGGCGGTCTTTCTTCCGCCATATACATGCCTTCCTCCTCCTCATTTCCCCCTTACTGATTCTCACTCCTCCTTGCCGATCCAAAGCTTTTGCCATTTCTCACCTGCCATTCCTGAGCTCGAGTTCAAGGAAGTAGCTACTGCCCTTCACAGGTATGCCCTCCAACTCTCCTTTTGTTGTTATTTCCTTTGATATTGCACACATTAGGGCACTAAAACGTAGCTTTTAGGACATAGGCACTAAAAACCATCATAAACCTCCAACTGTGAATGGTGTTCTTCATTTTTCCTGAGGAACACTAAAGATCTGGGGCGGACCGGGCTCCAGGTCTTTATTTGATCCAAAAAGCCAATCTGACCGAGCAAATAACCTGTTTGTCCCAACCTTAGTAAAAACCGGGGTAACAAAAGGACTTGGTCGCTCGACCGGGCTAACATCTGGTCCGCTTGGGCGACCGAGCTCCTTAGTTAGCCTTTACAACCGAGGTGGTTTGGCACTCCTCATGACCGAGCTAAAGTCAAGCTCGCTTTGCGCGACCACACTCACACTTACAATTCATTGCCATCCTTTTTCCTGCAGAGTCCAAGGGGACCACTGCCTAAATATTGAGGCTCCCAAAGACCGAGCAACCATCAATACACCAGACAGTGCCAAACCTCCTCAGCCGAGCTAACCCAGCCGGTTTCACATGGGGAAATTCCGCTTCCTCGTCGATACTCCGGCTGCGCTGGCCGCATTCAGGGAGGAGTACGGTATCCCGGCCGACGTCCACCTTGAGCTTGCACCAATTGAAACAACCCCCTAGGGCAGATTAGACCAGTGCCTCTTTACCGTGCTGTCCATCATCGAAGGAGGCCTCCGCTTCCCGGTCAATCCATTAATGACCGAGTTTCTGCGCCAGACTAAACTTGCGCCCACACAAGTATCAACGAACACTTACCGCATTATCAACGGCGTCCACGAGCTTAACAACCGGCTAGGTACCAACTTAGGTTTAGCCGAGATATTGAGGCAATACACACTTGGGCACACCGGGAATGGCCTCGCATATTACTTAAAAATCCGACCAGGCAAAGAGAAAATAGTGACCGGCACCCCAGATAAAGACCTTCATGACGATGACTTTTTCTGGGTGTCTGGCAACTATGAACCAGCCGACGTACCGGGCTGGGCGATTAGCAAGAACTTCGGTTTCACATGTAAGCCGCGCTAATTTGCTCGGTCACTTGCCTTTCTTCAATATTCTGTACTTAACAATTTTTCCTGTTTCCTCCGCAGCAATTCAAGCCTTGCAAGCCAACTACCAATTTCCCAACGTTGAGGCCATCCGGACCGTGCTCCGCTACAACCACCGGGATTGTAACGAGCTGCTCGGCTACACCCCCACTTACAGATATTCAGCTCCACGCCGGAGTAAAGTAACAGACTTTTTCCGTGCTCCATCACCTCCTCCAGACCCAACTTTGCCTGACGTTCCACTAATCCGGTTGACTGAAGCCGAAGAGATGACGAAAAGAAGTCGCATCAAAAACTTGCTCACGGCGACCTCAGCCGAGATACCGAGCATCGTTACCCGCTCCCCAGCTGCAGGTCAATCCAGCGGCCCCGTGGTCGCCTTGGCATCTCTAGCCACCGGGCAATCCAGACAGGAAGCTCGCTGGGCAAGCAAAAGGCCTCGCGCAAACCCATCTGCCGAGCTGGTTGCTGAGCTAACCACCGAGCAGCCAACCGTCACAGCTGAGCCAACACCGCCATGGCGACCGCAGCTGAAGCACCGGAGAAAAGACATCCCGGCAAATGCTTCTGTCAAGGGCGACAAGGAGCACTTGCTTGCCTTCAACCTCTCAAAAGCTCTGCTGCTGCCGAGCGACGTGGTTGGCAACGACCACGTTCCTGATACCCGGCTGGTGAAATCAGCCGTGAAATCCATGACCAGGGTAAGAATCTCAATCTTCTACTTAAATTTTCACAAGTGTTTGCACGGTTTCTTCTCTGATCAAATTCTCTTTTTGCAGGCCATCCAAAAGCAACACTTGGTCATGGAGCGCATCCACAGACTTCGGCAAAAGGCGAATGACACCGCCAGCCAAGTCCAAAGCCTTCAAACCGAGCTTGGCCGAGCAAAGTCCTCACTTGAAATCGCCAACGCCGACAACAACAGGTTGCTCGGTCAGCTTGGCGAGGCTGAGAAGAAGCGGGATGAACTCCAGGCCGAGCTTGATGCGCTCAAGAAGTCAAGGAAGAAAGACTGTCAAGATGCAAACAACGCCGGCTTCCTAGAAGCCGAAGATAATTACAAGAAGCAGGTCTTCGCAACTCAAGACATTTATTTCAAAGCGGGTTGGAAGTCTGCCTGCGAGCATCTCGGTCAAGGGCCCGATACCGATGTATTTGCCACTCCACCGCCTGCCTTCCTACCGACCTTTCTCGTGCCATATGCCAACGACGTCTTCAGCGCATTACAGGCTGAAGCCGAGGAAGGGCTCGAAGAAGAAGAAGAGGCCGAGACAGATGCTGAGAGAGGGGACCGTGAAGAGCAAGAGCAGCCCGGCCAGACTTTGACCGGTGTACAAAATCAATCTTCAACAGTCAATTTGGAGACAACTGAGGATGAATTCACCAATCTATCCCCCTTAGCTTAGTTTTTTTTTTCTTTTTTTTTCTTTTTCTTTTTTTTGTACTTGTTGCTTTACAATGTAACCGGGCTGTCAGCCCCACCTTTTGTACTTATTTTCTATCAATGAAAACTTCAAATTTCATCAAGTGTTTGAGCGGTATACATGTCTCATAACTTCAGCCGAACAAAACACCTCGGCAAGACAAACCACTTTAAGTAATTCATACAACCGGAAAAGACATCTCGGCTTAAATTTCATAAGTGAACAAAACATCAACTCTTTTAACCGGAGTAAATCATCTCGGTTGAAAATACCCAAGTTGACAAAACATCAACGCCTTTAACCGGAGTAAATCATCTCGGTTGGAAATACCTAAGTTGAACAAAACATCAACGCCTTCAACCGGAGTAAATCATCTCGGTTTAATTCTGAGAGTTGAACAAAACATCAACTCTGCCAACTGAAGTAGTTCTGAGAGTTGAATAAAACATCAACTCTGCCAACTGGAGTAAACATCTCGGTTAAATTCTGTGAGTTGAACAAAACATCAACCCTGCCAACCGGAGTAAACATCTCGGTTGAGAATACCTAAGCTGAACAAAACATCAACTCTTTCAACCGGAATAAACATCTCGGTTTAATTCTAAGAGTTGAACAAAACATCAACCCTACCAACCGGAGTAAACATCTCGGTTGAGAATACCTAAGCTGAACAAAACATCAACTCTTTCAACCGGAATAAACATCTCGGTTTAATTCTGAGAGTTGAACAAAGCATCAACCCTGCCAACCGGAGTAAACATCTCGGTTGAGAGTACCTAAGCTGAACAAAACATCAACTCTTTCAACCGGAATAAACATCTCGGTTTAATTCTGAGAGTTGAACAAAACATCAACCCTGCCAACCGGAGTAAACATCTCGGTTGAGAATACCTAAGCTGAACAAAACATCAACTCTTTCAACCGGAATAAACATCTCAGTTTTTTCATCAAAATGACAATCTGAATGCTAAAGCAAAGAAGCAACACTTCTATATATTAACAAAAAGAATTACATTCTGAAGTGTAAGCCAAAAAATCCCATTGCACAAAAAGAAGGCTAAAGCTAGAAATAATACAGTTTGAGGTTGGCCACATTCCATGGCCGGGGTATTGTTCTACCATCCAGATCCTCCAAGTGGTATGCCCCCTTACCCGCCAGACCGGTTATCTTGTAGGGTCCTTTCCAATTTGCCCCTAACTTGTCTTCACCTGGCACCAGGGTGTTGCCCATAACTTTTCTCAACACCCAATCACCTACTTTGAACGGTCTGGGGTGCACCGTTTTGTTGTATTTCCTTAAAAGCTCCTGTTGATAGGCGGCTACGTGGATGAGGGCCTTTTCCCGACGCTCTTCCACTAGATCAAGTTCCGGGGCGATAGCCTCGGCGTTCAGCTCGGTCTCAAAACTTTCACTCCTTAGGGTGGGCATGCCAACTTCCAAAGGGATGACCGCCTCCATGCCATAAGCCAAAGCAAATGGAGTTTCCCCGGTAGACCGTCGCGGGGTTGTGCGGTATGCCCAAAGGACGCTGGGGAGTTCCTCGGCCCACTTTCCCTTAGCTTTCTCAAGTCTTTTCTTCAACCCATCAAGGATGGTCTTGTTGGATGCCTCGGCTTGACCGTTGGACTGCAGGTAAGCCTGAGTAGAGTTGTAGAATTCAATCTTTAGATCTTCACAAAATCCTCTGAATAGGCGACCGTCAAACTGGGTTCCGTTATCAGAGATCAAAATCTTGGGGACGCCAAACCGTGTGACCACATTCTGCCAGACAAACCGCTTCACGTCTTTCTCCTTGATCGTTGCCAAGGGCTCAGCTTCAACCCATTTGGTGAAGTAATCTGTGGCCGCGATGAAAAATTTCCGGTTGCCTGGTGCTGCTGGGAGCGGCCCCACTATATCTAGCCCCCACATTGCAAAGGGCCAAGGATTGGTGAGGGTAAGAAGTTCCCTGGCCGACTGATGGATCTGATGGGCGAATTTCTGGCACTTTTCACACTTGTGAACGTACTTTTGTGCGTCGGCCTGCATGCACGGACACCAGTAGCCCTGCGAAATAGCTCGGTAGTCCAGGGACTTGCCCCCGATATGACTGCCACAGATGCCTTCGTGAATTTCGTACAAGAAGGCCTCCACGCTACTCAGGTGCAGGCATTTCAAGTAAGGACTGGTGAAAGATTTCTTGTATAAAGCGCCGGATGGAGAGAGCCAAAACCGCTCTGACTTCACCCGCACTTTATGTGCTTCCTTCTTGTCGGCTAGAAGAGTCCGGTCTCTGAGGAACAGGATTATAGGGTCCATCCATGAAGGACCTAGAGTGGCGCAGAGTACATCCGTCTGCCCGGCTTCCTCAATGCTGGGCCGCGGAAGGAATTCAATCAAAAGAGGGTTAGGAGATGTACTATCAACCGTGGAAGCAAGGCCGGCCAACTCATCTGCTCAGCTGTTTTCTTCACGGCCAATCTGCTGAACTCTAATCGCCTGAAATTGCTTGATGTGTTCCTTGACCAGAGCTTGGTACTTTGTCATTCTGTCATCCTTTGCTTCATAAATCCCAGCGACTTGGTTAACTACAAGCTGGGAATCACTGTACACAATTAGCTCGGAACCCTGCATCTGAAGAGCGCTCTTGAGTCCGGCCAAAAGCGCCTCGTACTCGGCCTCATTGTTGGATGCTGGGAAGCCAAGGGTGATAGAATGTTCAATAGTCAGGCCATCCGGCGAGATAAGAACGATACCTAGCAAGGCACTGTGACGGTTCGACGCTCCATCAACGAAAAGTTTCCACATCTCCCCCACAAAGAGCTTCCAACATTCTGAAGGGTCCTGCGAGCCTCGAAGGGTGATGGGATCATGGTTGCTCGGCTGTCCGGTTTCACGATCTGTGCTAATTGGTTCCATTTCTGGCCCCCTTGGCGATTCGGCACCGGACTCGGCAAGTTGATCTACAATGCCCAAGTCCGTAGGCGAATCACCAGGTTGCGGTATTATGCCGGCCGCAGGCTTTGTGCTGAGTGGTTCCATTTCTTTCCCCCGTGGTGATGCGGCCCCGGACAGAAAAGGTTGGTCGGTGAGACCCGACTCCGTCATCGCATCACCGGTCGGTGGAGTTGTACAAACTGAGGGTGCATTGGTGGGGTGCGCAAATTCCGCGTCGGAAACTCCACCGGGTTGTTGTATCTCGGCCAGGCCTGCATTTACCTCCTCATTTGCCACGGCAATATCGACCGGGCACACCAGATGAGTTCCAGGTGAGAATTCGGCAACGAAATCGGCCAAGGTCTGGGCTTTTATAGCTGTGCGCGGCTGGAACTTCACATCAAATTGTCCCAATTCGACCGCCCACTTGAGAATCCGACCGGAAAAGTCCACCCGTTCGAACAAAGCCTTAAGGGGGAACTCAGTCAGAACGACAATGGTATGGGCGTGGAAATAGTGCGCCAACTTCCTAGAAGCCATCATCAATGCCAACGCAAGCTTTTCTAACGGCAAGTATCTCGACTCGGCCGGTAGTAAGGTTTTACTGACGTAGAAGATTGGGAGGTGCTTAATTCCTTCAGCTCGAACAAGCACTACACTGACTGCATGCTGTGAAATAGCAAGGTAAAGATAGAGTTCTTCGCCGGGCTTTGGTGTAACCAATAGTGGCGCCGAAGACAGATACTCCTTGAGCTCGGCCAAAGCCCGGTCACACTCTTCATCCCACGAGAACTTTGATTTCAATGCCTGAAAGAAAGGGCGGCAGCGATCTGATGACCGGCTTATAAATCGATTAAGCGCGGCGGCCATTCCGGCCAGATGCTGCACGTCCTTAACCGAGCTGGGCTGCTTCAACTCTTGCACGGCTCTGATCTGTGTGGGGTCTGCTTCGATGCCTCGGTTAGTGACTAGAAATCTCAAAAATTTCCCGGATCCCACGCCAAAGGCACACTTAGACGCATTCAGGCGCAGCTTGTGCTTTTTGAGAATGGCAAACATCTCGGCCAGGTCGGACAAGTGGTCCGCTGCATGCCGGCTTTTAACCACCATATCATCGATGTAAGCCTCCATTGTCCGGCCAAGCAAAGGAGCAAACATCCTGGTCACCATCCTCTGAAAAGTTGCCCCGGCGTTCTTCAAACCAAAAGGCATGACACGATAACAGAAGAGTCCCCTTGGAGTCGTGAAGGAGGTAATCTCTCGGTCGGGCCCATGCATGGCAATCTGATGGTAGCCGCGATAGGCATCCAAGAAACTAAGCCTGTTATGTCCTGCCATCAAGTCCACAAGCTGGTCAATTCGGGGCAAAGGGAAGCTATCTTTCGGACAAGCTCCGTTAACTGTCTTGTAATCGACACAAACTTGCCACTTCCCATTCTTCTTGGGCACCACCACTGTGTTGGAAATCCATCGAGGGTAGTGCACTTCCTGAATTGCTCGTGCCTCAAGCAAATTTTTCACTTCCTCCGCAACTACTTCGGCGTGATGCAGCGCCGATCTCCTTGTTCGCTGAATGACTGGCTTTGCTCCGGAGAAGACATTGAGGTGATGGCAGATAAAACTTGGATCGAGGCCGGGCATATCGTAAGGCGACCACGCGAAGACTTCGATGTTGGCCGTCAAAAACTCAACCATTTCGGTCCTTTCTTGGGCAATGAGGCTGGAGCCGAGCAAGAAGAATTTGTCCGGCTGCTCCGTATCAATTCGCACCTCTAGCAATTCCTCAACGGCCTTGTCCTCTGCCTTTGTGCCCACATCGTCAAGAACTCCCCGGTCTTCCGGTCCTTTTATCATTTGAACGAAGCCTTTGGCAGCTCGGCTCCCGTTCACCGCCACGAAGCACTGCTTGGACATGACTTGATCTCCCCAAATCTCCTTGATTGCCCCCATAGCCAAGGGGAATCTCATCACCTGATGGTAGGTCGACGCTACGGCTTGCATAGCATGAAGCCATCCCCTTCCAAGGATCAGGTTGTAAGTAGAAGGCACTTGTAACACCCAGAACTCCACTTGCTTGACCACGGATCCCGCTTTCACCGGCAGGATGATCTTTCCCAAAGGCCACTCCGGCTGCGAGTTGAATCCAACCAGTGGCGAAGTCGCCGGAGCCAAGTCTGTATCCCGAAGCTTGAGCTGCTTGAACGCGTCGTAATACATGATCTCGACCGAGCTTCCCTGATCGATCAAGATCTGTTTGACATCGAATTCCTTGACGCGGAGTGTTACTACTAAGGCATCGTTGTGCGGCTTCTGAATACGCTCTAGATCCCTTGAGGTGAAACTAATCACATCTTTCTCTTCGGTCTTCCCTTTCTTGATCGCAGGTTGAACTGACAAAACTTCCCTCATGTGTTCCGCCTTCTTGATCATACCCTGGAGCTCGCATACACGTGCCGGTTCCACTATGCCGTGGATGATATTGACAACCCCCTGTGGTGGCGCATCTCGGTCGTCCAGTCCCCGTGGGTCAACCGGAGCCTAATTTGCCTTCACGCCCCATCAATGTAAAGATCCAGGTGTCCGGCGGCAACTAGCTCTTCCAAGTGTTGCCTTAAAGGCAAACAATCCTCCGTCCGGTGGCCTCGCTCTCTGTGAAATGTGCAACGGTACCGCGGATTGAAGCCCTTCTGACCGTCGCCCAACTTAGCTGGAAACCGGACATATTCCTCGTCACGGATCTCATCAAGTATGCGATAGATTGGAATCTTGAAGACCGTGGTGATGCCTGTCCTAGCCTTCAATCTTCTGTTTGCATCCGCTACATCATCCCGGGGGTAGTCATCCCGGTCATTCCGACGCCCCCTACCCCGGTTTCTGCGATTTGAGCCACGGTCTGATTCCTCAGCGCGGTCACCTGATCGGCTGGACTCTTGTCCGACTGTGTGCACTTTTCCAGTTGACTTCTTGTCTGTTGCTACCGGAGTTACCTTCGCGATAGATGCTAACGCATCATCCTTTACTCAGATGTGCTCATTAATGCGTTGCATGAGCTGGCCCATGGATGTCGACTGGTGCATGGTAAGCGAGTCCCGCAGTCTATGCCCAACCGGGAGACCATGCTTGTACTGTGTGATTACAAAGTTGACCGGGCAATCCAAGATCTCGTTGAATGTCTCCCAATATCTAGAGTTGTATGCCTTCAACGTGTCGCTCAGTTCCATCTTGACACTCAGTAGGTGGTCAACTTCCTTTGGTGTTTTTGTGTTGGTTTTGAAGCGCATCACAAAGGCTTCGGCCAACTGATGCCACCTCCCGATACTCCCTTCCGGCAACCTTTCAAACCATTTCAAGCCCAGTTCGCCTAAGCTTGACGGGAATATAAGGCACATGAGGGCGTCATTCCGCCTATGTCCGGCCATAACCTGTCGAAAGTGGCTTACATGCATGTAAGGATCGGTCTTTCCGTCGTAAAGTGTGAATTTAGGCTGGTGGAAGCCTGCCGGAAGCGGTGTTGTTTCTATCTCTAGGGAGAAAATGGTGGCGCTCAGCCTTGCCAAGTCTGAGTCTACAAGGAGCGGTGCTGCTTGGCGGGGTGGAGGCATTCCGACCTCTTTGCTGGCGTGAACTCCGTAGGATAGCCGCTGGAACGCCGGCACCCTCTGAGCCTCCCGCCGGCGAGCCCGTTCCTTCAAGACTGCCCACAAATCCTCTGATCGGGCGGAATAAGAGTACCTCGACGTCGTCTCCGAACGCGAGGGCTGGTAAGTGCTATCTTGCGCGTTGGACTTCTCTGCTTGCACATCGGGATCACCAACCTTGTAACTTCTGGTAATAGAGATGGAAGGAGTGTGCCGCTGACTCTGACTGCCTGAGCGGCGGGGTTGGGTGAGCTCACTGTGGTCTCCCACTCCAGCTACACCCTTCCCTTTGACATGCCGCTTCAGCTCCTCCATTTCTGCCGCCATTCGCCGGATGACGGCGTCCTGGTCCCTGAGCTTGTGTTCCAAACGTCTTGCATGTGAATCTCTGCGTCGCCGATGACCGTCTGGGTTCCGTGAATGACCATAGCTCCTTCCGCGCTTATCTCGCGCGTCTCCCGACTGCCCTCTTGGGATGTCTCCAAATCCGCCATTAGAGGGACGATGGTATGACCTTCTCTCCGTCTGCCTGACTCCGGGGTAACTCCATCGATGGCGGACAACGGAATCTCCTCGTTGTTCGCCATGAACGGCGATCAGACGAGCCTGGAAGACAAGGTTTTGTCTGTAAAGATTCCCATAGACGGCGCCAATTGTACGGGGAGCAAATATTCCAACAAGCCCGTACTCCTTTCTTCCAAGCTCTGTTTCTGTTCGATCACTTGCGAACACAACGGCGGTGAGCTACCCGGCGGTGTGTGGCCAGAAAACCCCTCCGACGATCAAGTTAGTACACACCTTGCGATAGAGAGAGAAAAATGAGTGAGTGTTTGAGTGTAAGTATTTCTCACAAAATGTTCGTCTGTCTGCGTATGAGGGGCGCAGACATGCTTGTATACCCTCTGCGCCCCAAATCTACTCCCAGTGATCTCTCAACACGTGGCACTGCTATCTCGTCTGTCAACACAAATCTTGCTGAACATCACCTAACCCAACTGCCTGCCCACTCTTATGGGAGCTCAGCAGCCGGGCTGCACCATCTCGGCTGTCAACGGCCATACTGCGCTTCAAGCCTAAGTATTCCCATAGCCAAGACCAGTGAGGACCGGGCTCGGCTGCATCCCGGCATAGCCAAGCTCGGTCAATCTCATGCTTGTCTGCCGTCGACCTTCTTGCCGAGCAAACACAAGTAGCTCGGTCTAACCTTGGCGCCGCCAGACATCTCACTTGACCGGCTTTGATACCATGATGCCGCGTAGCTCGGTCAGACCTCGGCCTGCCTTAACCAAGCAGATTCCTGGAAGGACAGGGCCGAACTACCTCGGCCCAACCTCGTTGGGCTCAAATATGTCCGGCCCAATTCTAGATCATAAATCTCCCTCTCATTAACCCCAAAATTCTCAGAGGATTCTTCAATGGTGATTCTTTTTATATTAACCCCAAAATTCTATCTATATAATAAAGCAAGTTAGTTTTTAAATTTGTCCTACATATATTTGTCCTACTAAAATATTTGGACAACTTAAATTTATTTAAATTATAAAACAACGACTGATATATATATATATTTTTAAATATCTTAAATGTACATTTTCTATTTTTTCACTTCTCTCTCTTACTTTTTCTTTTTCTAAACCATCTTTTCATGATTCAATGGTCCCACCTTCTTCTCTGTGTTTTTTTTTTTTTATTTTTTTTTTTCCCACTATTTGTTCATATTTTTTTATTTTCTTCTTTTTGTTCACTTATTTTACACATTTTTATAAAATGTATGTTGTCCGTAATACACTAGGACATTATGGACATACATATAATTTCCATATAATTATATAAGTGAAAGCAATATTATATGATACCTGTAGAAATAATATGTATGCCAAACACATCTATTTGTCTAGCTATATATTATATAAGCAAAATCAAATTTTCATAAAGAATTTTGTGAAAAGTTACAAATTTTATAATAAATTTGTAATTTTATCAAATTAGAAAATAAATTTAAATAATTCTAACATTATTTACATATTTACAGCGTGCCCTTCAAGCACGGGCATGGTAGTATTTATTTATATGATATAGATCTCTGCGTGGTTTTGAGTTCAAGTGAAGTAGTTATATTATATATATTTTGAAGGTCAGATTATATATATCATATTGGTTTCTCTATGAATGCAATGTATGGAATGTTGTTTGCAACTGGAATGGTTAGATTGATTTTTTTATTCCCCTTCAGGTTGTTGTGCTTGATAGATAAGTTGGTTGAGATGGAGGCTGAAATCCACGCCGATTCACCACTTGATTATGCTGAATTTCAATTATTTCCAAGCCGGGACAGGTAGGTTAAACTTCTTTTTGTAACAATTTTCCACTGATACTTAATTATGTATACTTAACCGTGAAGGGTTTTTATTTTTTATTTTTGATTTTAATGACAAGGGTCAAATGTTTCTTATCCCTCATGTTTTTTCTTTAGATTTTCAAATTCAAATTTGTTGGGTCATTTGAATTTTTCACTAAAATTGGACCTTTACCAAAGATTAATGTGATTAGGATACAATCAGATTAGATTGGCTAAAATATCTAGTGATTCTTTTCTATATGGGCTTTGACAAATATCTTCTGCATGCAGATTGATTAGTGAGGATATCCAATTTGGGGTTTTATTCTGTTTAATTGCATGTTAGATGCAAATGATTTTGAATTTTGAATGTTCCAAAAGTTTTCAAGCCCTTTTCGTTGCAAGGAAATTTAAATTTGAGAAATTACATATCCCCCCATTAAAACCATTAATCATTTAATGGATAAAAAATTAGTTGCCTCACAAAAATGTAGTAATAAATATGATTGTTGTTAAAAACAGCAAGAACAATGATCATTGACGCTAAAAAAAATCATTATGAAGATGATGGTAATGACTATTGTTATTATTGTTATACTTGGAAATTGTTTTAAACAGCATTCAGACTTTGTTGTAGGTATGAGGCATGTGTATGCAGTGGCAACAAGGTAGAAACAATAGCATCTGGCCTTTTGGGACAGCTGGCGCTGCATTTACCTGAACTAAAAAATTTGTTGTCAAGAGGATCCAATGCCAACTTCAAACTTCAACCACCCAAAAATCTTGATAGTTCCCAGTGGTTCACAAAATCAACATTAACAAGGTTGATGTCATTAAACTCTTTCTTGTTTTGTCACTTGGCTTTCTTCTTTCTTTTTTTTAATTTTTTGTGAAGGAGAAAATGAGGATGTTTAGTTCTTCTATTATTTCTATCTGATTATTTCTCAGATTTTTACGTATTGTTGGTTCATCGGACACACTAAATACCACCAATGCTATTGGAAATGAGATAACTCAACTGGAGGAAGCCAGAAAATTTCACCTTTCTTTGTATACCAAGGTAATATCTATACATTTCTTGGGAATTGATACTTCAAAGAAATGTTTGAGACTCCCAAAAAACTTCCACAATTCGACCCACAATGATTTGTTTTGATAAGTGTCAACTTTTGACTTGTTACACCCAATGATATAGGACCCAACTCCCTTGCCACATCATTGTGGGTGAATTTGTGGCTTTAAAAGTATGGGTCTCTAGCATTTCTCTGCTTCAATTATGTATTAAACTCATATGCATATTGTATTCCTTTTCTCAGGATCATCGGGATCATTCTGGAGATGGAGCAACAGGTTAATTTATTAAACATTTACTTTCTATAAACCTGGGATTGCTAAAATATAGAGCTGCTGCATTAGTTTTTTGTGCTTCCACTGAGGATGTAACTTGGCCATTTTAGTCAAAGCCTGATTGAACTCCATGCTAGTAGATCTGTTTATTTATGGAATGTAAATTATGACTTTGAACTGTCTTCTAAATTGAGACAAGCCAATGTCACAGTTAGTGTGGGGAGAATAGATTGAATAAAACAAAAGAGAAGAGAAGAAGAGAACAGGGAAGTATTTTGTCTGTCAATTAAGCCTAGAATCAAGAAGTTAGTGTGGGGTTTGATAGGTTGGATTTTCCCCCATTTATAAATTGTTGTGTCCTTCTCTTTCATTATGATCAAGTTTCATGTTTGCAATTGTATTTCTCCATTTGTTTTTTAGCTAAATACTCAGTGATTGTTGGTGCTCCTTCTCTAACAGACTGCTGCAACTTGAATGGTGTGGAACCACAGATTAAGGTAATTGCTATTTCTTTACCTTTTTAGTATAACACGTAATTGTATTTGGCAACTAATATGGTTTGTGGTAACAGGATGAAGTTGAGATTGTGTCATCAGATGCAACAAAGTACGTATATTGGTTGTTTTGTTATCAATAATCGAATTTTTCTCTGCTGTGTGTGCCAAATTACACCTTGCACACTGACAGGAATGAATTGCTGCGAGCAATGGATTTGAGGCTAACAACATTAAGAGGAGAATTAGCTGCTGCTTTCAACCAGGTTGCTGGAGCCACATGCTCTTCAAAGCAGGTCTCTGATATGGAAAAGCTTTCTCAACATTTTGGAGCCATAGATTTGAGGTATTCAAAGTTTTTGTGTAATAATAAATCTTAAAGCTACTGTGTCATTTTCCTCATCCTCTTCTTTCCTTTTTCCTTCTTTTTACTTTCTAATCATTGTGATACCAAATTTTTAAATGCCCAACTATTAGATAGCAATGACCAACATTAATAAATTTTTGTTGGGAAATTTAGCCAAAACCTCTTCATTGGACCCTTGTTTGGTGAAAAGGACAGCCCAATTTATTTTACTTTATAAACCCCCTAGGGAGAAAACACATAATTGAGTAAAGACAAAGTAAAATATCTTTTTTTTTTTTCTTGGACAATATTGCAAGAGTAACATATTACTGTCAAACAGAGTAACTGCCAAACAAAGTAACATGTTATTGTCAAACAGAGTAACATATTACTATTACGGTTTATATCAATTTCGACGGTAATATATATATATATTTTTAAAAATTTCATAGTCAATATGGATCACATTTGATAGATCTTCATGCAAGAATTTCAGTATGAACGACGCCCAAGAAAGGTTCAGGAACATTCGCTTGCAGGTTGGTTCAATATTGCCTCCATTTTGTTTCTCAGTTTTAGGAATAATTGCAACAAATGAAAATATATGTATATATATATGAATTTGTATCTGTAGTGTGTGATGCACTGTGAAAAAGTTAGGGTTTTTATGTTTTTATGAGTGTTCCGCAACTTACCTAGCATTGGTTCCTTTTACACACATACAATCACTCTCACATACATACACATACATACAATGTGTTTTCTCATCAATTAGTTGCTCTTATGATATGGGTTGTTGTTCAACATATCAAATTGTTAACTTGCGCCATTAAAAACTTACCAGTTTCTGTGGTGGACAGATTAAAAAAGGTTAAAAAATAATAGGTGACCGGATTTTCATGTAACAAAAATGTAGGGAGTCCAAATCTAATTTGGCAGAGTGACTGTAATATGTAGCCCAGTTCTCGCTATGGACACTAACAGTTAGAGCGATGGATGTTGGTCTTGAAGTCGGTGTATACCAAATCTTGTCGTGTGTTTTTCTTATGTTTGTATATGAGAAGATTTAGAACATGAATCTGTCTCCACCACTAGAATTTTGAATGTGCTAAGTTATTACAAGGTTCATACTTGAATAGAAATTATGTAAAATGGAATTTTGTACAAAAAATGAGTTCTAACTATATTACCTTGTAAGAAACAATAAACCCTTCTCTATTATCAACGTTGAGCTTCTTCTGCTTCTTCCTTTTCTTCTATCTTCACACATAAAGGATCATCATATCCAATTTGAATACATGTCTCAAGGACATAGCCCATAAGGCCATACCTATGCCAATGATACGTTGTGTCAATAAAGGCGCCCTTGAGGGAGTACAGCTCTATGCATGCACCCACCTCACCCCCCACCCAAAAGCTAGCTTATCACCTCATCCCATTACATATCCTTCTCCATTTTCAAACTCTACTTACTTCAAAATACATGTCCACAATTGGCATCATGTGTTATAACCAAAGTGAAATAAACCATATTTCATATCTCTTTTTCCAATAAGGTCAACCTAAGTTCCTAAAAGACTTCAACCCCCAAAAGGATCCTCAATGTGATAACATATTCGTTTGGGATGTGGGTTGACTTTTTGACTATTTTAGTCTGGAGCTAAAAAGTCTCGTTTGGAATAGATTTTTTGATTTTTTTTTATTTTTCTAAGAGAAAAAATGAAATGATTATGGTTTAGATGTGACACTTTGTCTTATTAGACTAAAAAACTTATTTTGTCTTTTTGTGACTATTTTAGCCAAAAAATCACATTTTAGCTTATGCCAAACGAAGGCTTAAGGCCTCGTTTGGGAACAAGCTTTTTTAGTAACTTTTTGGCTTTTTGGCTAAAATATGATATAAAAAAAACTAGTATATTTGGGATGATTTTTTGATTTTTTACAAAAAGATGTGCAAAAAGTAGAGAGAAAAAGGAATCTTTGACTTTTTGGTATAGGTTGTTGGTTTTTTGATTTTTTAATGATTTTTTGGCTTTTTGGCTAAAATCACTACTTGCCAAACGAGGCGTAAATATTATTTACACCATATAATATTTGAATGTGTGGGATCTATTTATAATAGGCTTATTTAACATAGGCTACAGTGCTTGTGAGTCAAGACAAAATATTTTGAAGATTTTTTCTAAAACAATTCTTTGGGATGGAGTTTATGGAATAAAATATCAAAATACGTGATTTATCAATAATTTATCACAGGTGGATGAATCACATTAATTTGTGTAACATTCACTCAATATTAGTAAGTTGGGTTATATTGCCATATTATTGCACTACATTGTTATAGTTGGTTCCTGGGTGGTGTTGAACTATCCTTGAATCGAAGTTTGGAATTCATAGAGTTTTCGGAGTAGTTTGTTGTTTTTTTCTTTTTCCTCCGTTGGCACATCCTATGCATATGGCTAGGACCCTCTTGGTATTTTGTTTCTGTTTTTTTATTTTTATTTTAAATATACCATTTATTTGTAAAAGAATTATTTATATTGTACAATAATATTTAATATATATGACATATTTTATGTTATTTATTACAAGAAATTAGTATGTGTGTGATACCATGTCAATAATCCCACATGATTTTACCAATCAATCATGTTTCATCACATGGAAAATAAGGGAAGATCCCATTTTTTATTAACATGAGAATATGTGATGATTGACACGTGTACGTGTGCAGTGTTGCCTCCATTTGAGACACTTGCAAATCTCTATCTTGAAATTGTTTAGATGATCATGCCATGTGGCATTGTGAAATGGTGAGTACAACCCACTGAATAATCTCTCGTTATATTACATGAATATGACACTTTTGTTCCATTTTTGTGCCCTAGTTGACTTTGGAAAAACTTTAAGAAAGAATCTTGAATGAAATTTTTACAAAATGCTTTTATTGTCTTCATAGAATAATGTTTCGGGAATTGGAATTGTGCGAGTATAAATTTAAAGAAGGTTAATAAGGGTTAGTGAGTGTCAAGATTTTTAGTTTCCAGCTAGGACACATAAAGTCGAACTTCCAAAACTTGAAAGTATAGATAAAAAATGGGACAGCGAGAGTATAACTTATTAAAGTATCATTTATTACATGTACAACATTGCATTAAGCTAAAGATTTGAAAGATAATCAAGGTTCTCTACTCATCCAGCTCCCTCTTTAAGTTAGTTATATGATATATATCTTATGTGATTGTATATGACATTGTTTCTTTTTTTGGACAAGTATATTCCATTGCATGATTTAATATAAATGTCCATTTTTTATTTTAGAAAATTTCACATTGATATTGCTATGTTTTTTTTTTTGTTACAGTCTTGCTATGTTTTTTACTTGCAATGTATCCATTTTCTGAAAATTTTATTTCTTGATATGTTTATGTGACATGTCATATATGTAAATGTATTTATTTTCTCATTATTTTATTCATTGATATGTTAATTTGTGATATGTCATATACATAACTTAATGAGAAACTATTTTGTGGGTTTTACCCACCACATCATCGATATCACGTTGTGTAATCATTCAATCAAATTTAGATACATAGGCAACATTGCACGTGTCCCTGATGGAGGTAACATTGCATGTGTCCTCGTGTCAACCATTATGTGTCGCTATTTACGCTTTTGGACATGGGGTTTTTTCACCTTTCCCGTGTGGTGGAATTTGATTGGACGAGTGTGTCATGTGACAATGACACGTTGCCATTATGAGTTGCTATTTAAGCTTCTAGACATGGAGTCGGAGGGTTTCTTTCTTTGTATGACTGGTGATAGCAGAAGAATTGAGAGCCTGCCAATTTATTTCCATATATAGAAGTTGCTAAAGGGGGTTTGTCCAGACATACCTTGAATTAGAATCATCCCACCCAGAATTTTCTTAGGATTGGTAAGTCGAGGTCAAGCATATGTAATGGGACTTCTTTTTTGCCATGGTCATGTTTAGGTGATTGGAGGATTAATTTTGGAATGATTTGGAAGGGCAGTTTTCTGTGTTGTCTGCTATTCATTTGCATTGGCTGATAAGACTTTGGGATGATAGAATTATTGATTAGAAGATACCTGAAGATGTGGCAATTGCAGTGCATTCTACCTGCCATTTAGTTCTATTATCAAAATTAAGATGACAATCAAATTATGTGACTGAAATTTATATAAGCATTCAGCAATTTTTACGCATTGTGTTAGTGCATCTTGCCAAGCTATTTCTCAGCTAACAGAGAGTTTTTACTTGATTATTGATCTGATCATTTCCCCTATATTATTTTATAAACTGTGTAGGTCTATCATTTCTGCATATTGTAATTTCTTCTGGTGATGACCTGTATGAATATTGTCTTAGGAGGAATATGATACCCATGATCCAAAAGGAGATTGCGGCATGGTATTGTCCTTTCTCAAAAAGAGGTCAAAAATCATTGAAATAGTAGCTGCCCATGACATTGTCTTTGCTCTTGCGCAATCTGGTGTTTGTGCTGCATTTAGCCGAGGTAGAGCACTAGTTTAATAACCATCTCTATGTTTATGTGAAGAATATGTGGTGATAAACGGTGTATGCTTCTAGACATTGAGAAAAGGGGCCCCTTATAATTTGTCCATTGTTGGATGCAGAGGCTAACCAGAGGATATGCTTTTTGAATGTCAGTCCTGATGAAGTCATACGAAGCTTGTTTTACAATAAAAACAATGGTTCTCTTATCACAGTCTCAGTTTATGCTTCTGACAATTTTAGTTCTTTGAAATGCAGAACCACCAGGATTGAGTATGTGAACTACACTGTTTCAGTTGCTCTTAGTTTGTATTATTTATTATTCATTATCAAACTGTTTAATGGTTTCAGGTACATAAGGAGGGGTAAGCCAGATGCAGGTTTTGCTCTTTTTGAGTCTGAGTCACTGAAATGGCCTGGTTTTGTGGAGTTTGATGATGTAAATGGGAAGGTACTCACCTATTCAGCACAAGATAGGTAAGTATCCGATTATTTTGGTTTTCTTACAATGATCGTTTTGTGTACAATTTGCTTCTTGATTCTGATCCATGCATATATATATGTATATATATCCTTCCATTTTTTTATCAGCATATACAAGGTGTTTGACTTGAAAAACTACACGATGTTGTACTCCATATCAGACAAAAATGTTCAAGATATTAAGATCAGGTAATCTTTCTGATATGTACCTGCATAGATAGACACCTGAACAGTGTAGACGACACATGTTTGTGGGATTGTATCATGCGTATGTAGCTTACCCCCTTTTTTTTTTTGGTTTCTGAAAAACAGTCCAGGCACAATGTTGTTGATTTTTACCAGAGCTAGTGGCCATGTTCCTCTTAAGATTCTTTCAATAGAGGATGGTACAGTTCTCAAAACTTTCAATCATCTCCTTCATCGGAATAAGAAGGTGGATTTCATTGAACAGTTCAACGAGAAGCTTCTCGTCAAGCAAGAAAATGAGAATCTTCAGATTCTTGATGTAAGGATCTTTCTTGTGGTTTTGAAATAATTTGTCTTAATCTACGTTTAATATGTGATATTTGTTATTTGCAGGTTCGCAATTCTGAACTAACAGAAGTTAGCAGAACTAAATTTATGACTCCATCTGCATTTATATTTCTATATGAGAACCAGTTGTTCCTGACATTCAGAAACAGGACGGTGGCTCTTTGGAACTCCCGTGGGGAGCTTGTAACTTCATTTGAGGATCACCTCTTGTGGCATCCTGACTGCAACGCAAACAACATATATATCACAAGTGATCAGGATCTTATAATTTCCTACTGCAAAGCTGATTCAGATGATCCATTATCAGAAGGATCACCTGATAAAAAATTGATATTATTACTATATTCAAATGAGCAATTCATTGTGAACTCCCACCTGAGGGGTCTAATGGGGTTAACCTATCATGCCAATTGGTTAAGAGGAAAAGATAAATACGCACACGAAATGCTTTTTAGTATGAAATTGATGTCTATTTCATGTTGAGATGCACAATTTATTAAGGCATTCTACATGTGCAGCATTTAGTTCTGATGCCTAATTTATGAGCATGGATAGTATTGCCTTTTGAAGTTCAATGATAATGCTTTCTTATCATTGGGTGTAAGATAAGATTTACATCTTTCATTCTTCAAGCACCTGTAAGAATACCAGTTGCTCTAAAGGCGTTGTTAAGAAATGGGTCCGACAATGTAGATCATGCTCTTACACTGTCTCTCTTGTGTGACTCTCTCTTGCACGTGGAGAGACTAACACACAATGAACTCATTAAGGTGCATAAACACGGAAAACAGAGCATGCTAACAAACATAATGGGGGAACAAACACATGTTGAAAGTTGAGCCCAGAACCACCTATTACTCAACGCATTGTTCAAAAAATTCAAGTTTAGGAACAAACACAACATTACATATAAAGCTCTCACATGCCCAATATTGTTTCTGATGATGAACATTTCTGAAGACTGAACCATCTTCTAATTAGTTTGTGGATATGCTGAATGGTGTCTTTTCTGCCTAGAATTTATGTTATTTGCTTTGCAGTTAATTCTATTACATGATAGGTTGTGCCATGGAGTTGGTGTTTTTGCAAGTGTGATTACATCTAAATTGAAATTGCATAAGTTTCTATTTTGCTTGCTTTGTTTGTTTGTTTGTTTGTTTTTTTTTTTTTAAGGGTGTTTCCATTGATCATGCAGCAGGTTCTATCAATATCAGCAATATCTTGACCGGGAAATGCCTTGCTAAAATAAGAGCAACCAATAGTTTTCCCATAGGTGAATGCAGTTGTAGTGGATGTTGTAATGGCAGAAATTGCAGTTCAA
Source organism: Camellia granthamiana (assembly GCA_036172215.1). Taxonomy (NCBI): domain Eukaryota; kingdom Viridiplantae; phylum Streptophyta; class Magnoliopsida; order Ericales; family Theaceae; genus Camellia; species Camellia granthamiana. Next base: position 139,168,607 of record CM069903.1, on the reverse strand, counting down.
ATAAGCAGATCCGAGCTTCCAGGACTAGAAGCACTGTTGCAGAAGCCCTCGAGGACATCACTGCTCTCTTCTATGACGAAGAACGTAATGAGATCTATACTGGCAATAGACATGGCCTGGTCCATGTATGGTCTAACTGCAGGTCGTATCTTCCCTCACATCCCTTTAGACTCCAAGCTCGTTCTTCCATATGATTGAAATCATTCTGCTTCCGGCTGCAAGAACTACCGGGAACTGTGCTATTAAATCGTGCTGTTTTTTTTCTTTTCTTTAAATTCATAGCATGTGTTTCTTTCTTTGCTAAGTGAATTTCTTTTTTCTTTTTTTTATTCTCTTTGGTGTAATTGAGGTTGGGCCCTTGGAAGTTGAGATGTTAAATGTTCGTACCTGTTGTAGATGAGCTGCAGGTAGATAGTTGAAGTAATGTAATAGCTGTTTGTGGGAAATTTAACATTTAAGGTTGCGAGTGTTTGCCAGGTGGTTTAATTGCAAATGTATCAGCGTGCCTCGTTGATGTCGCTTTTGGAAATATATTTTGTTCCATGCTTGCTGTTACTGGTCGGTCTTATTACTTGACCTTATGTCAAGCTGTATACGTAACCTAAGGTGATCTCCATCCTTGATGATTTCAATGACATCCTTGCTAGTGTATGGCATTGCTTGTGATTTAATGAATTTCAAATGTGCACGTTCTTGTAGTTTAGGAGATAAAAGTGAAAATAACCTTTTGTTTTTTGTTTTATTTTTTAGGTTAATGAACCCTGCAGAGTAAGAACTTTTATTGGAACTGTGCATTTTGAAAGAGTTGGCAGCTTCACTTTGCTTGAGTTTTTCAAAAATACTTTTCAAAAAATTCAACTTTCTTGTTTTTTCGTGTTTTTTTATTTTTACTGATTTTTTAAAATATTTTTAGTATTTTTTTTTCATTTTTAGATATATCTAACATAAATATACCTAAAAAATAAATAATTTTGTGAAAAAAACTTTTTAAAAATTCATTAAATACGAAAAATACAAAAAAAAAATTCAAGAATTCATTATATTTTTTTGTATTTTTATATATTTATTAATTTTTTAAAATATTTTTTTACAAATTTTTTACTTGTTAGATATCATCTAAAAAAGTAAAAAATATTTAAAATTTTAAAAATATTCACTAAAAATTAAAAAAAAAATACTAAAACTAAAAAACTCAGTTTTTAAAAAATTTAATCCAAAAAACTCAAACCAAATACAGAAGTTTTTTGGATTAAGTTTTTTGAAAATTGATTTTTTCGTTTTTTTTTTTTTTTAGTTGAATATTTTTAAAATTTTAAGTATTTTTTTATTTTTTTAGATGCATCTTACTTTGATGTATCTAAAAAGTAAAAAAATTGTGAAAACATATTTTTAAAAATTAATAAATACATAAAATATGAAAAATATATTGAATTCTCGTATTTTTTTTTGTACTTTTGGTATTTAGTAAATTTTTAAAAGATTTTTTTCACAAAAATTATACTTTTTATGTGTGTTTATACTAGGTGTGTCTAAAAATTTTAAAAAAAATGCTTAAAATATTAAAAAAATTCAATAAAAATAAAGGAAAAATAAGAAAGTAAAATTTTCTAAAAAGTGTTTTTGAAAAACTAAAAACAAACAAATTACTGCTAACTTTTAAATGTGCGAACCAACCTGGCTAAAAATTCATATTCGATGTACTCAATGGACTTTCAATAGTATGATGTGGTGAAACTCTTGAAAGTGCTTTTGAGAATAGAAAAACAGAGGCTCAATTTGGTAAAATTTTCTAATTATGATTTGAGAATATGAGTTATATTTTGAGTTTGTTTATTTTGAAATTATGATTTGAGTGTAGAAAATTTATTTGGTTATGATTTTTGAATAGAGTGTTGAATTGAGTTTTGAATTGAGTGTGGAATTGAGTTTTAAAAGTTTGATTTGACATATGAAGTAAGAAAATTTGTTTGGTTATGAGTTTTGAAAAGAATTTTCAAAACTTATTTCAAATTATTATAACTAATAACAAAACACACTACTTTCACACTATTGAAAATTCTGATCAACACTCATAATCATAACCAAACTCGCTTTAAAATTCAATTAAAAAAATTTATAACAGAAAATAATATTAATCAATTTTTTAATTGAAAATACTACAAAGGAAATAATTTTTTTTCAAAATAAATATTCAAAAAATTTAAATCATAAATATTTAAATAATTTAAATAATCTAAAAAATTTAATAAGTAAAAAATTAAAATAAATATTCAAAAAATTTAAATAATTTAAATATTCAAAAAATTTAAATAATTTAAAATTTTAATATTTTAAATTTAAAAACAACTCTACACTCAAATCGTAACTAAACACATAAAACAAAACTCAATTAAGAAATTATTTTTAAAACTCATAACCAAATACATAACTCGAAACTCCATACTACTTTCACAACTCTACACTCAAATCGTAACCAAATACATAACAAAAAAATTAAAATATTTAAAAATATTTTTATAAAATGGAGTTTGAATTTATTTTTATAAAATATTTTAAAATTTAAAAAATTAAAATCGTAAAATTTAAAAATTAAAATATTTAAAGATATTCAAAAAATTAAAAAAATTGTAATATATTTAAATATTAAAATATTTAAAATCTTAAGAAAATTAAAATATTTTTAAAATATTTAAAAAATTAAAATATTGATTTGAATTGAGTTTTAAAAAGAGTTTTGAATTATGTGTTTGGTTATGAGTTTTAAAAAGTAATGATTATGTTTTGAATTGATTTTTGAGAAATGTGCATAGAATTATGATTTGAAAGTTTAAAACAAACACCACACTTAAATCAATGGATGAAACTATAATTTAAGAGGCTTACCAAACAGAGCCAGAGATTTTGGGTACGGAAGATCTCAAGCTCATACATGAAATGAACAAATAAATTTGAGCATGTATGATGTGTTGGTGGGCTCACTACCTGCTTATGAGTGAAGAGTTGTCTATTGCATGGTTGTATATTATTGTGATTGGGTTGGCAACAAGGCAATGTCATCAATTTAGACTTCGCTTCACGATTTGCCTACCTTTGTGCCTTGAACTGGTGTCCTTGGCCTTGTAAGTCAAGTCAAGAGTGGCCTCTTTTTTGTTTTTTAAGCCCTTAAGGTTTGGAGTGTGCGTGGTGTGATTTGAACGGTTTGAGAGTAAAATTATAAATCGAATGGCGGATTGACAATTTGGAAAATTGTGGTTTCGAAGATTTTGGATGAATTCGCGGATTGAAAAATATTTTAATCAATTATCAAATATTTGCATAATATATAACACTAATTTACATAATATTTTTTTATATATATAATAGAAAGTAATTTTATCTAATGTGTTTCATATATATAATTATTAATTTGTACCAAATTTCACATCTTAAATCTTCCTTACTAATTTTTATTTTGATATTTCATTAGAGGTTAAAAAATATATACGTATTAACTATAACTGAACGAAGTGATTTTGAAAGCGAATTATAAATTTTAAAGTTTAATCCGTGATTAGCGGATAAAGCGGTAAAGATTAACGCGGATAAGTGTAAGTTTAACAAATTGGATGATATTTTGCACAGCCCTACTCAAGGTGAATTGAGTTAGAAGGATTCGAATCTCGATACATCTTGACACTAAAATAATTTGCTACAACTAACATATTTGGTGAAAAGGGTGGTATTCATGACTACAAACAATTATACATTGCCATTAATGAAATTATGTCATGTCATATGAGATTGTGTCAAACCATGTTGGGGCAATCTAATTGTTGGTATTAAATAATTTTTTAATACACATGCCATGTGTTTTGTAAATATAAGAGCATCTGTAATAGAGTATTTTAGGGTCAGGTATTAAAAATTTGTGATATTGTGCATTTTAGAGTTCTACTGGAGCTATTAAGTTTAGTGTTAACTGTGTTATATTTAGAGTATTTGTTGATGAGAAACGAGGAGAGTTGGGGGTAGAAAGCTATATCATAGGCTAGAGAGAGAGAGAAAGAGAGAGAGGAAATAGAGTGTAACAACCCCCATCCGTAATTAGCCACTAATCCGTATTTAATGATATTAATGAGGGGATTAAAAATAAATTATGTATTTATTCTGCACTTTGTATGATTTTGGCTTTTTATCTGTTACTTATAGAAATATCTGTTTGGAATTTCACTTTAATATGTAAATCGAAAGCCTTATCGGCACTCGAAACCGAAATTGGCTACACCGATGTGTTATTTGGAATTTTTAGAACCATATGGCAAATTTTATTAAAAATTGATTCAGTCTGATTCGTTAAGTTGCGTTTGGCAAGCCTTATGTTCTCATTAATGTATTTTAGCACCATAGCTATATATGTAACCCTTGAGCTCATTTTTGAGCTCCATTCTTTTACCTCTTAGTGCCAAAATCTGAGAATTCATTTTAGAAAGAGAGAGAGTGCAATTCTAGAGAGAGATAAGAAGAGATTAAGGAGAAATTGAAGGCTATAGCTTAAATTGATCAAAGATTGTGCAAGTACCTAGCTAATTGAAGACTCTAGGTAAGGATTGAAGACTTAATTATGACTTTTAACCATTAAGTAGATCATTTCAAGAAGAATTTGTGATTATGTACAAGAGTTGGACCAAAGATGATGAATTTAGAGTTAATTCATACATGCATGCTTAGTTTAGTTTAATTTCATCATTTTGAACATGATTCATATCATCCATGTTTGAATTATCATGTTTTGAACCTTGAATTCATACTTTGAAAAGGGATTTCTTACATGCATGGAGCTTATGAGCTCAATTTACAAGTTTCATGAGTTTTGGAGCAAAGAGATTGAAAAGTTTTGCATGCATGTACATTTTCTTACAAATTGAGCATGATTTCCATGAATCCTCTCTTGCATGTTTGAAATTCATCTTCATTTGGGAAAATCATCAAGTTTCAAGTTGTTTTGTGGTATTTAATCATGTTTTGGGAAGCTCAAGACCAAGAAAACCCATGCATGTTGTGTTCATGAACATTCATCATATTTTAAGTTGAAATTGTGAGTTTTTAACAAACTCTTGGGCCATGATTTTATGAAATAATCCGTAATTCCTCATGTTTTACAAGTTTACTATGTTCTCTCAAGTTTTGAGGCCCAAGAGATGTGTTTTGAAGATTGGAATTCGAGTTTTGAGCTCGTAGGTGCAATATGGAAATTCCAGAATTTGCATTTACGCTCGAGCGTGGGAGTTCACGCTCGAGCGACCAATCTGAGTGCGTGCACTCCGCTTGAGCGACCAAAAGTCCGCTCGAGCGTGAATTGCAAGCTCCCAGAAGTTTCATGTCTTTTACAGATCGCTCGAGCGAAGGAATGTGCGCTCGAGCGACCATTCATATTTTGCATGTTCGCTCGAGCGAGGAAAGCTACGCTCGAGCGTGGACCTTATTTTCAAAAATTTTGCCTAAGTGTTCCAAGGCATGTTTTGACATCCTCATTGCATCTTAGGCATTCCTAAGCCTTAATTAAGCCATAGTAATGAGGTTGTGGATTAGAAACACACTAAGAAAATAATGTACTAAGTTCCGAGACTGCAAGTGTGTGTGTTTTAGATAATGTGATAAGAAAGAATAAGAACCAATGTAATGAAAGCTAAGCCTTAATGGCCACTTGAATGTGTAATGATAAGACATGTTTGTGTTATGTATTTTGTGATTGTAGGTCAAGACTCGAGGATTGATTGACCGCTTACTGGAACACTGTGAGTAACGTTATCGTAAAGATACGTTCATATGAATTATGTTTCAAATGAAATATGATAAGTTCTGATTTCTGAAATGATATCATTTTCGTGAACGAATATTCCATATTTGAAATCTATTATAGCATCCATAGATAGTCCCAAGTCATGGGGGACGGCATGAAAATGCGGGTCCATGACATACAAGTAATTACGAGATCTCGTTAGCCACTTCATTGTGGTGATATGTGTTTAATCGGTATCCAGAACCGGAAGACGTTCTGTGATGTGTTTTATGGGATGTACCATTATTATGTTCTGATATGAAAATGATTATGCTCTGGTCTGTTTTCTGCTTATGATATATTCGGATTTCGTTCACTAGCCCCTTTACCTTAATGTTATTCATTGGGCTTTAGCTCATTGTGTGTATACATATGTATAGGTGAGCATTCTGGAGCTCGAGCCTGAAGGCTTTTGTCTGGATCTGTGTTCTGTTGTCAGTCAACCCTTGTGCCTCACGTAGAGGTTCCTGGAGTGTCTCAAGTGTTTAAGTTCTGTTGTTCCTGCATATATAAGACTCGTTTGTTCTGTTGGCTATACTTAAGATACTCTAATGTGTGTGGGTATAATGTATGAAAGACTTTTGATTATGTATATAAAGTTTTAAATATTCCGTTTCATATAAGTCAGCATAGCTCATTGGACAATTATATTTATGCTTTTGCTTCTGCTAGCCCCTTAATCTTGTTAATTTGTTCAGAGGCCTTCGGTAGTCCAAGGATTACTGGCCGGTTACGATGCTAAACCTATAGGGGCGGGTTTGGGTCGTGACATAGGGATAGAAAGCTATGTTATCGACTGAACAGAGAGAAGGGAATAGAGACAGAGAACGAGATAAATGACGTTTAAAAAATTCTCTCACAAGAGAGAGAGAGAGAGAGAGAGAGAGAGAGAGGGGGGGCTAACGCAAATTGCTTTTTTGCTTTTATTCGTAACATACACTTCAACATTTCTATTGCAACATCAATTCACTTTTTAAATTAACAATTGATTATATTTTAGCCACCTCTTGTCAATTAACACACTCACACAATTTTAACATTTTCATCGAAAATGCTCTAAATGTTGACAGAGTATTTAATGGTCTTCAGTATTGAAAATGCTCTAAATGTTGATAGGGTATTTAATGGTTTTAAGTATTGTTTCATATCATTTATCATTGGACACTTATTCACTTATCTTTCAAAAGTATAATATAAAAAAAACTTATAAATTACACGGTTTCAACCAATAAAAATTAAATTGAAATACCACATGTACATATTCCAAGAACACTAAATAATTTACCCTAAACTTTTTGTAGCTTCAACCTTGCCCTCTCTTTTGTCCCCTGTGTACTTACTAAAACTAAAGCGCAAACAAAGAAGAAGGTATTTATGATGTTATTTTAAATCTATGGTTTGGGATGTATGATTTTTGGCTAAACAAATGTTAGAAAGTCAAAAAAGGAAAAAAAAAAATTCAAAACCAAAATCAAAAAGCCAAAAGATTTGGGTTGCATCTAAAAAAAAATGATTAAATTAGTATAAAAAAATCAACATACCCTTACACTAGTATTTTTTTTCATACAAATAAAATAAAGATAAGACGAGAATATTAAATATAAAGTCAAAATATCACAACAGTCATTCATATTTTTCATATAATTAAAAAATTAAAAAACCACTAAAAAAATTAAATCCCAAAAACCCATTGCGGTGTGCACAGCGTGAATAGGGTCACCCATCTTTTAAGGGCTGTGGAATTTATGTCAAAATGCATTTGCTTCCAAGCTGTCATTTGCCCCAAAACCGCATCCCTTAAACTACGTTTGAATGTAAGGAATTTGCAGAAGGCAAAAAAAAAAAAAATGTAATTTTGGATTTATTGATTCCGTTATTTGGAACAGATTAAAATGTGAATGTGATTTTTTATTATCTATCTTAACAAAAATCACATTCTAAATTTTGTAATAGTCTGATTCCCCCCTCCATCATCGGATTTTCACATTTATAGAAGAATGTCAACCATTTAAAAGTAACAAAAATATATTTTAAAAAAATATTAAGTGGGTCCACAATATTTTCAATTTTATTATTTTTCTATTGAGGATTCTTATCAAAACTAAACATTTGAGTAACATTGATGCAATAATTTTAATCTCATACTGGTAATGATTTTTGTTCTCCCTTAAAAATATTGTCATTCAAATATATCTTTCAAAAATACTAGACAAACTTTGGCTCCGTTTGGTAAGACTTTCTAACTATAATTTGAGAATATAAGTTGTATTTTGAGTTTGTGTGTTTTGAAATTATGATTTGAGTGTAAAAAATTTATTTGATTATGATTTTTTAATAGAGTGTTGAATTGAGTTTTGAATTGAGTGTGGAATTGAGTTTTGAAAGTTTGATTTGACATGTGAAGTAAGAAAATTTGTTTGGTTATGAGTTTTGAAAATAATTTTTAAAACTTAATTCAAATTGTTATAACTCATAACAAAACACACTACTTTCACACTATTAAAAATTCTGATCAACGCCCATAACCAAACTCTTTTTAAAATTCAATTAAAAAATTTTAGAGTAAATTACATTGACACTCCCTGAGGTTTAGATTTATTACAATTTCCCCCCCCATCTTTTGAAAATTACATCTCCCCCTGAGATTTAAAGTTTCATTACAGATTCCCCCTTCAGCAATTTATTTTTTTTAAATACCAATTTTTCCCTCATTGGGTAAATTACATTGACACCCCTCACATTTTAGAAATTACAATCCCCTCTCCAAGGGTTAAAGTTGCATTACCAATTGCCTCCTCGGTTAGTATTAGTTGGAAAAAAAATTCATTGAAAAAAAAATTAATTGGAAAAAAAAATTATTTGAAAACAAAAATTTAATTGAAAAAAAATATTCATTAAAAAAAAATTTGTTAGTAAGATTTTTAAATTTTTGTTTAAAAATCAACGTAAACTTATTTTTTGAATTTACATTTTTTCTCAAATTTACAAACTGAGACAATCATTTATAAACCAAAAAAATTATCAAACAAGTTTTTATGACAGTTTTTAATTTTTTGTAAAATATAAATTAAAAATTGAAAACGAAATGGTTACCACACAGGCCTCAGATGGCAAAAATGTGGTAAAATTAACAAATAATTAAATAAGTTACCAACGTAAGAAATGACTTATCAAAAGATTCTTAGGTTATGTATGGTTTAATTTTTAGAATTTTTTTTAAAAAATTAAAAATTAATTTGGTTAAGAAATAAAAAATAAAAAATAATTATCATTTAAGGGTAAAAAATAATTATCATTTTAACTTTTGGGTAGGTTATATACATACGTATGGCTGTTTCAATTTAATTTGTAAAAAATTATTTCTAACCACTCGAAAGATAAAAATTATAAAAAAAATGATAATTATTTTTTATTTTTTATTTCTTAACCAAATTAATTTTTAATTTTTTTTTAAAAATTCTAAAAATCAAACCATACATAGCTTAAGAATCTTTTGATAAGTAATTTCTTACATTGGTAACTTATTTAATTATTTGTTAATTTTACGACATATTTACCATCTAAAGCGTATTTGGTAACCATTTCGTTTTCAGTTTTCAATTTTCAATTTATATTTACAAAAATTTTAAAAACTATTACAAAAACTTGTTTGATAACTTTTTTGGTTTATAAATGGTTGTCTCAGTTTGTAAACTTGAGGAAAAAACGTAAATTCAAAAAATGAGCTTACGTTAGTTTTTAAACAGAAATTTAAAAATTTTACTAACAAAATTTTTTCAAATAATTTTTTTTCCAATTAATTTTTTTTCAATGAATTTTTTTTTCCAACTAATACTAACCGAGGGGGCAATTGGTAATACTACTTTAAACCTTGGGGAGGAGATTGTAATTTCTAAAATGTGAAGGGTGTCAATGTCATTTACCCAATGAGGGCAAAATTGGTATTTAAAAAAAATAAATTGCTAAAAGAGGGAATCTGTAATGAAACTTTAAACCTCAAGGGGAGATGTAATTTCCAAAAGGTGAGGGGGGAATTGTAATAAATCTAAACCTCAGGGGGTATCAGTGTAATTTACCCAAAATTTTATTATTAACAGAAAATAACATTAATCAATTTTTTAATTGAAAATACTACAAAGGATATAATTTTTTTTCAAAATAAATATTCAAAAAATTTAAATCATAAATATTTAAATAATCTAAAAAATTTAATAAGTAAAAAATTAAAATAAATATTCAAAAAATTTAAATAATTTAAATATTCAAAAAATTTAAATTTAAAAATAACCCTACACTCAAATCGTAACCAAACACATAAAACAAAACTCAATTAAGAAATTATTTTTAAAACTCATAACCAAACGCATAACTCAAAACTCCATACTACTTTCACAACTCTACACTCAAATCGTAATCAAATACATAACAAAAAAATTAAAATATTTAAAAAAAAATTTATAAAATAGAGTTTGAATTTATTTTTATAAAATATTTTAAATTTTAAAAGATTAAAATTGTAATATTTAAAAATTAAAATATTCAAAAATATTCAAAAAATTTAAAAAATTAAAAAAATCGTAACGTATTAAATATTAAAATATTTAAAATCTTAACAAAATTAAAATATTTTTAAAACATTTAAATATTTTAAAAAATAAAATATTGATTTGAATTGAGTTTTGAAAGGAGTTTTGAATTATGTGTTTGGTTATGAGTTTTGAAAAGTAATGATTATGTTTTAAATTGAGTTTTGAGAAATAGGTGTAGAATTATGATTTGAAAGTTCAAAACAAACGCCACACTCAAATCAATGGGTGGAACTATAATTTGAAAGGCTTACCAAATGGAGCCTTTGTTTTTTTAGGGATAATTAGGGGTCAGTCCCATTAAGTGGACTTAAATACCTTTTAGTCATATTGACCTTTTAAATGCGAATAATGTTATATATACCAATTAGTATACTAATTAGTGTACCAATTGATGATGTGGCATAATTTAAAAAAAATTTGGTATTTGTAATGTGATTAATGAATGAACTAGTGTTGGTACACTAGTACACTAATTGGTACATGTAGCACCACCATTTAAATGCATCAATAAATACTTCATTACCTATATTACCCTCGTTAATTTATTACTCCACATTAATTATCTCTTTTTCTCTTATATTCTCTTTCTTTCTATCAATTCTCTAGGAAGCTTTTTTTTCATCCTCTCTCTCTCTCTCTCTACACCATTTCTCTAAAGAGCTTCAAACCACCACAGTCTATAGCCACCGTCATCACACTACCACCGCCGCCATGGTTGTCCACCCACCACCAACCACTGTCGCCACTACCTCGTTGTTTGATCACAGCCATTGCCCACCAACGGTTTCTATCATTTTTTATCTCCACAGTCACCGAACTACACTTCACTATTGTCAATCTATACTATACATGTCACGACTCAAACCCACCCCTATAAGTTTGGTGTCATAACCGACTAGTAATCCGAGATTACCAAAAGCCTTCCTGTACAATAAAAAATAATCGAGGCTGGCGGAAGCAAAATACAAAAATACCAATGGTCCAATGAGCTGTGTATTTATATAAACAAACATATACATACATAATCGTTAATTTATCCACAAACATATACATATCTTATAGCAGAATGACTTATACAAAACATGTGCACACATCGAAAGTGTACACTATGATCAAAAGCTTGACAACGGCCTACCAGGCCTAGCCCCAACTCAGAGGCACTCAAAACAACTTAGTAGACTTCAAAACTAAAGACCCTTCTAGACTTGTCCTCCAGAACACTCACCTATACATAGATATATAAAAATAGTGAGTTAAAACCCAATGAATAACATTAAAGTAAAGAGGTTAGTGAACGAATTTCAAATATAACATATCCGTAAAACAAATCATGACACAATCATTCATATCAGTCTCATATCATAACATAACATAATGGTACATCCCACAGACCATATCACTTATCGTCTTTCGACTAGAGTAATCGGTTTCGGATACCAATTAAGCACGTATCACCACAATGAAGTGACTAATGAGATCTCATATCACATATATGTCATGGACCCGCATTTACATGCCATCCCCCATGACTTAGGACTATCTATGGGTGTCATAATAGATTCGCAAATAGGACATTCGTTCACATGATCAAAATAGCATTTTAGAAGTTATAACTTATTAATAACAGTTAAAACATAAGTCATATCAACATATTTTACAAAAATATTATTCACAGTGGGCTTCCAAAACCAGTTGTTCAGTCTTTGAGTCTTGACCTACAAACACAAACATTCATCGCACAATTTCTCAATACACATTTAAGTCATTCAGTTGATTCTTAACTTTATTCGGTTATCCGTTATTCGTTCATTCAGTTACTTCTATTCTTCTTTTAATTTCTTTCATGCTTATAAGATACTTATGGATGTAAATTACACTTAAAACCATGTAAATAAACGCCCGGAAGTCAGAAAATGGAAAGAAAACAAAATTGGAAAATCTACCATGCTTGGCCACACATGCGGTGGCCTTGGCCGCACGAGCAGGTGAACTTCAAAATTCAATTTTTGCCAAAAAAGTATTGGCCGCTCGAGCGGTGGCCCAAGCCGCTCGAACGGTCTAGGTACAATTTCAGTCCGAAATTTTGCTCTTGAATGGAACCTCATTCTTTCCAAAATCAAACTTCATTTCCATGTATTTCAAGGCCAAAAACTTATAAAAACATGTTGAATGCAACATACAAAATCATAACTTCAAAATAGAACTTAAATTTCATACAAAACATTCAAACCCTTGAGTTGAAATACAAAATATGCAAATTAAGCTCCCATTCTTGAAATTCATGGAGTTTATTATTCAAATCTCAAGAATCATGCAAGAAAAACAAGTTTATGAACATGATTTCCATAAATCTGTGCCATGCATAAGGATACAACATGTTCCTAACATTATATAGCAAAATACATACAAAACTCACACATAATTCATAAATTCAACTTCATAACACTTAATCTTCAAGAATTGGGGTTAGATTCTTACCTAGGGCCTTTATAGTTACTTAATCTTGCATAATCTTGTTGAATACGAGCTTGATCTTGAGCCTTTCCTTCAAATTCTACACATTTCTCTTGGTTTCCCTCTTTCTCTAGAACTCTCTCTCTCTTTCACTCCTTTTCCAGATTTTTTTTCTTCTTCTTTTTGTTGACTCAAATGAGCTCATATCTCATAAATACATAATTTATGTCTAAACTTAATCAAGTAGTGAGGGCCAAACATGACTTAGCGAATCAGACGAAATCAATTTTTAATTAAACTTTCCAAATGACTCTAAAAATTTCCATTAGCATATCCATGTACTCAATTTCGGTTTCTAAACCCATTAAGGTCATCAATTTCAGTTCAACAGATATTGTTCAAATTCAAACATATATTCTCAAATTAATTCATATTAACGCAGAATTAAATAAAGATAATTGTAACACGTATTTGGGGGCCGTTACAATACAACCTTCAATCTACACGCCACCATTATCGATCACCAACCACCACTACACTACAAGAAAATTCACTTTTGGCGACCATTTTTGGCGACTAAAAAAAATTTAGTCGCCAAAAGTTGCGGAATTGGCGACCAAAACTAATATTAGTCGGCAAAAGTCAAATATTTAGCTACTAATTTTTTTTAGTCGGGGAATATTGATTATTGGCAACTAAAAAAAAATTAGTAGCTAAAAATATTACAATTGGCGACTAAAAAAAAATTTAGTAGCTAAAAATATCACAATTGGTGACTAAAAAAATTTTTAGTAGCCATATAGCTAGTTTTAGCTACTAAAATTGTTTAATAGCCGAATGAAAAGAAAAAAAATTATTTTTTACCTTTGGCGATTAAAAGTTTGGTTGCCAAAAGTATATTTTCAGTGATAAAAGAATATTTTAGTCGCTGTATAGTTAGTTTTAGCTACTAAAATTGTTTAGTAGCCGAATGAAAAGAAAAAAAATATATGTTTTATCTTTGGCGACCAAAAGTTTGGTCGCCAAAAGTATATTTATAGTGATAAAAGAATATTTTAGTCGCCAAAAACTAAAATAGTTGGAGGGAAATTTCAAATTTCAAACAGATTAAAAAAATAATTAGCGACTAAAATATTTAGTCGCGAATTATTATTAATTATATATGTATTTTGTTTTCAACCCAAACCGTGGGTAAATCAATTCCCCTATCTCCTCTTTCTCTAGCGAGAAGAAAGACCTACTGTCTTCTCACTTCTCTCGTTAACCTCCAATTCCACCCACCAATGGCGCGACCATGGCCACAGGTCGCCACCACCACTACCATCTTGATCCTATTTCTTGTGGCCGAGGTCATTTCCTCTGGCGAAGCAATCGCTATCGTCCTCCGACCACCCCACGGCAGCAGCAACCGCCACACCATGTTCCTTCCCCTCTTTCTCTCTCCTCCTCTTAGCAGCTCTTCCCGCAACTCTTCATCTCCCTCCGTCCGCCGCCAGATTCAGGGATCTAACCCTCTCCACCGTAACGCTCACATGCCCCTCTACGACGATCTCCTCCTCAACGAGTAATAAATCTTCACATCTTCTCCGATCTCTTTCATATGTAATTCGATGGAATTGAAAATTGGTGTTGTTGTAGTTCCCTGCTCTACATGTGAACAATGTACTTCTTCGATCTTTTTGATTTATGCTCACCAAGTGTATGTTGTCTAATTGGAATGGGTCTTGTTGCTATTTTCTTCTCACTCTAACTCTAATTTGGGAGGAGAGCTTCAATGAATTAAGTTGTCTCTTATTTTTTTAACTTCATACGCTTCTTACTATACTTTTTAGCTCTTGTTTCCTTTTTGCTTTCTAAAATCATTCTCTGGGACCCTATATGTCTCTAATGTGTGTCCAATCAATGGAAATTTAGGTCTTCTTTGTGCAGAGTGTGTTGGGTTCTAAATATGTTTAGCTGGTGGTTCCTTTTCATTTTAGCTGGTGGTTCTAAATTTGGGTCTTCCTTGACTGTGAATCCAAACTTCTATTTTAGCTGGTGATTCCTTTTCATTTTCTTCCTCTTCTCTATGGATGGAAATTATACCCACAATGTATGCAATGCTCTTGAACAGATTAACACCAGATTCATCTGAGCTTTAATTTGAAACTCTATGTGTGATGGTTTCTCTATGTTCTTTCTTTCTCTAGGGTTCTATGAGATTGTATCTGGGGTGACAAATATCTGATCCAAGTATTCTGAAACTTTTTTCTCTTTTTTCCTTTGAAATCTTTGATCTTAAACCATATGTATTGAATATGGCACTATGTTCCTTGGGTATATTGTTGATGTTTGCCATGTTACTCTTTATATTTGTGAAAGCTTGTTTCTATATAATAAATCTAGGAAATGCTTATTGACTATTTGTATATGGACATTTTCCACCTTATTAGGCTTGGTGATCATCATACCATGATATCTCATCCAGTAATTTTACTGATCAATACCAAATCATGGTTTTGTTTTCCAAGAGTAAGTTTTGAAACAGAGGCAATGTTTAGCATGGGTTCACTTACTCTTTTGCACTAAAGTAAAGGGAAGAGCAAAATTTTATTGTCAATATATATATGTTGGAGATATAATTTTGAGTAGTTTGGACAGTGTGGCCATTTGGGAGTGGGGTATGTTGGGTGAAGTCGGTAAGTTTGGGTTGCAATTGGGTGAGTCCGAAGAAAGTGCTACATTGTTTACCTTGAGTGCTCAACCTGTTTTGATTAGTAAAGTTGTAGAGGCACAACAGGGAGACCGCGAAGTGGAGTTAATTCGGGAGAGAATCTCCAATGGGAAGAAAGAGAAGGGTTTGAACATTCACTTGGACCAGAGCGTACGTTACCTAGACCATTTGTTTGTGCCGGAATCTTGTAGGGAGGAAGTGCTTCGGGAGTTCCATCATTCATGCCTTGCGGTACATCCAGAAGGCACCAAAATGATCGAAACCTTAGCCGTCAGTTTTGGTAGAGGGGTATGAAGCGAGATGTCACATCCTTCGTGTCGAAGTGCCTTACTTGTCAACAAGTCAAGGCCGAGCACCAGAGACCAGCGGGTTTGTTACAACCCTTACCTATAGCCGAGTGGAAATAGAAACACATGACCATGGATTTCGTAGTTAGACTTCCTAGAATGCAGCGGGGCAATGATGCCATTTGGGTAATTGTTGATAGGTTGACTAAGTCCACACATTTCATTCCGATGCGAACGAGCGACTCAATCGAGCACTTGGCAGAGTTGTATATTCGGGAGATAGTTCGGCTTCACGGGGTTCCAGTAACCATTGTGTCGGATAGGGATTCTCGTTTCACCGCTCGATTGTGGCAGAGCCTTCAAGAGGCATTGGGAACCAAGTTGACATTTAGCACCGCGTATCACCCTCAAACCGACGGGCAGTCGGAACGCACGATTCAAATTTTGGAGGACATGCTTAGAGCTTGTGTTCTAGATTTCAAGGGGTCTTGGAAGAGGCACTTACCGTTGATTGAGTTTGCCTACAACAATAGTTATCAAGCTAGCATTAAGATGGCACCGTTTGAGGCCTTGTATGGCCAACCTTGTAGGTCCCCAGTTTGTTGGGCCGAAGTAAGAAATACACCGTTGTTGGGTCCGGAAATGGTTAGGGAGACAACCAAGAAAGTTGTTCTCATTCGGAAGAGGTTAGCTACGGCCCAAAGCCGACAAAAGAGTTATGCCAATAAGAGGAGGTGACCTTTATCTTTCGAAGTGGGTGATCATGTGTTCCTTAAGATCTCACCTAGGTGAGGTCTGATGCGGTTTGGCAAGAGTGGTAAGTTGTCTTCGAGGTTCATTGGGCCTTTCGAGATATTGGAGAGAATCGGGGAGGTGGCATACCGGTTAGCTTTACCGCCACAGCTTTCGGGGGTTCACAGTGTGTTTCACATGTCCATGCTTAGGAAGTACGAACCCGACTCTTCTCATGTGCTAGATTGGGTTGATTTGGAGGTGGACGAAGATGCCTCCTACGAAGAGCGACCGGTTCAAATCCTAGATACCCGAGAACAAGTGCTACGGGGTAAGACTATACCCTTAGTAACGGTGTTGTGAAGACACCACGGAGTGGAGGAAGCAACGTGGGAAAGGAAAGCAGAAGTCCGCTCCAAGTACCCGGATTTATTCAAGCAAGCTTAATTGTTTTATTTGATTGTAATGTTTCCTTGTGTTAAAGGGAAAATAGTGTTGAATTGTTGATCACATGTTGTAGTATGTACTGTTGATTTGAGCATGATGTTATGGAAAGATAATATTTTGTCCTAAATATTTCATTTCATGTGTCTAGTTTGAGAAATTGTGTTTTGATGAAAGAATGAGGAAGAAAATGATAAATATTGGTTGTATTTTGAAGTTACGACTTGATGATGTTGTTAGACTAGTCGTAATAGTTAGAGCTTTTAGTTGGTTTGTCTTAATTTTGGGGACGAAATTTTCTAAAGTGGGGAGGTTGTGACGGCCAGGTGTCTTTCTCCCTTTCTTTTCTTTCTTCTTGATTTCATTCTCTTTTGTTCTCGTTGGAATTGAACCATTCGGAAATTTTCTTGAATTTGAATTCTTGTTCTTGTGGTGTTTGTCGATGGATCTCACTAGTTCCGGGAAGTGCGGCGTCAGGTCCGGAGCGCCCGGAAGCGAAGGGGAAAATTTCTGGGCTGCTGGGCCAGGGCCGCACATGCGGAATGGAGGCCGCACGTGCGGGAATGGGCGAGTTTGGGGAGTTACACACTGCCTAAAAGGCACGTGCGCTAGGTGGTGCGGGAGGAGTCCTGCACGTGCGGGGATGAAGGCTGCGCGTGCAGGAAAGGGCACTCCGCATGTGCGGGGATGGGTGCCGCACGTGTGGCATTCTACAGTCCGAAAATCCCTGTTTTTTTTTCTCTTTTGGTCCGAAAGTGTGCCTCATTTTTGACACTTCTCTCTCACTCTAAAGACCAATTTCTCTCCTCCTTCTCTCTAGAAACCCTAACCAAAACATAAACACTTTGATTTCCTTGCAAATCTTGAACCTAGAACGTCATCACCTCTCCTAAATCTTGGAGAGCAAGCTTGGACTTCTCTTGGTGTAGGAGAAAGTGAAGAACACTCCATCTTGAAGCTAGGGTCTCACATTTTCTTCATCAAGCCTAAGGTAGGGAATTCTTGAGTCATATATACATGTTTTGCTTCATATGTGTTGATTTTAAAGCTTCCATGAGGTTGTTGAGTTGATTTTAATCTTGCACTAAATGAAGAGAGAGAAAGGGGGTTTTCAAAGAGGGGTTTTAAATCTCAATTTTTTTTTATTTATTTATAAGAATGTTCTCTATGCTAATTTCAACAAAAATATAGTTTTGATTGGGTTTCACCATGGAATGGGAGGATTATTGGGTCTTGATGAAAACCCTAGAAATTTGGGGGTTTTTAGAAAACATGAGAACAATTATGAGATTCTTCTTTTCTTGTGTTTAGATGAGTCAATTAGTATGGATTTTTTTTAATGTGGTATGAAGAAATGATGATTTTCTTGACAAGAGAAGGATGAACCTATATTTAACCTTGTGGTTGAATGCATGGAAACATTTATGTGTAAAATGTTAACTGTTGTGCATTATGAAATTGTGAGAACTATAAACATGGAGGGTTAATGTTTGAAAACATTACATGAAATCTTGATGAAACTCTATTGCTATGAATGAAAAGTGAAATTGTGGCTAAGTGTAGATAACATATGGTTATCTTGAGGAAGAGCATTGAAAAAAGATAATGGAAAATATGATTGTGGACATTATGGTGGAGTTATTGAAAATGGGAAATGTTGTGAAGTATGATAAATCCTTGCATTTCAAATTCATTCATATTATTATCATCGTGCATTGTGAAATTTGAATGAAAACATTTACTTCAAGAAAAGCACATTTTTATCAAAATGAGAACTATGGTGATGTGAATGAGGTAAATACGTGGTAAGTCTAGATAGGGGGTGTAGTTGAATTTGATAAGTTGGCCTGAGTGTCCGTGGTGAAATACCAGAAACCCGCGCGGATAGGTGTCGAGCCTTCCGGTTAATACCGGTAAAAATGACAGTTTGGTAGTACTCGTAGAGTCTACTTGCAGACACCAGCCTAGGGATTACCAGTGTCATATTTACCGCCCCAATTGAATTAATATTGGAAGTTTGGAATTTATGAGATTACAAGGTAATATTGAAAACCTGGTGATTTTTAAATAGTGCATGGAATGAATGTTTTTCCTCATTTATTAACCTTGGCATGGCATGGTATATATATATTTTTTTTATGTTAAGGAATTGCATAACTGTATATACTTTGTGAGAATTCTCTACTGGGCTTATGCTCACCCCTATGGGATTTGGTGCAGGTAAGGATGTGGTGATCCCGCCAAATTGAGGGCGTGGATATTTTTGAGAAGAGTACATAGCTCTTTTATTTGTGTAATTCTTTTGTGAGCCAAGGGCTAAAGTGTATGGGTTGTAGAAACTGTTTTTTGTGTAATCAGGCTTATGCCTTGGAAGATATAAGCCCTTAAGGGCATTCTTTTGTTTTGAGACTAGATGCTTCACATGCTATAGATTCATGTGTCCTTTTGTTACATTGAATGCATATCGCATGTGGAACTTTTGTATAAACTCATTATCAATGATGTAAAAGTGAAAGGTTTATTGCTATTGTTTAGTGAATATCAATTAGTGTGGGTAGCGCATGTTGAATTATTTCGGGGCGTGACACACATTGAAGAAGAGGAGAATAGAGGTACAAGATGAACAAGGATGATGTGGTATTATTGAATCACATTGTGGAAAATTATGCCTAGGTAACAGCTAAAATGGCCATTGTTATCATGAATCGACCATTTATGAACATTGCTAATATAGTTAAAGCATTCAGAAGTGCTTAGCAGCTAAAGTGGCCATTATTTTTTACTCGTTATGTACCTTAGCAGCATTCAGAAGTGCTTGCACTCAGCATTTTTTAATATTTTATATTTGAGAATAAGGAAGTTTTGATTTTTGTGAAGGAGAATGGTGATGGAACTTCTACGGATAATTCTAGAGTGGTGGATGGTGAAATTGAGGACTCTTATACCAAACCAGAAATATCTAGTAAAAAATCAGGCATTGATCATTGCGGCAATGAGGAAAGTAATCCTGTAAAAACTGATACAATGAGTAAGTTTCTCCTTCGCGATCTATAAATTTTCATGTATTTGACTAATTGGATTTGCCCCACCCCGTGCCACCAGCACCACCATGAACACAAGTACCGTACACCCACAGAGTTGAGGTTGGGTGGGGGTGGGGGGGATTTACTATCATATTTGACCACTTGTATTTCATTGTTATAAGCGTAGCCCCAGATGTTATCAATATGAGGATTACTGTTTTGTGCATCTGTTTTAGGCTCCTTCTCCTTATATCTATGGCATACACTTGACTATACTAGTTTCATATCCTTGTGTTGCTATTAAACCTTAAAATCCAATTATTCAAAGTTTTGGGATGCATTTGTAATGCTGCTTGGTTCATGATTTATGGAATGCCAATAGAGAGTAGCACATATGGGTTTGTGGTATGTTTTTTTTTGAACTGATGTTTCAGTTATTATGGGTTCTTGAAGGACTAATATGTATATATTAATCTATGTTGTATGTACTCAGATTGAACATCAAATAGAGCAATTAGATTCAAGTGTTTGAATTTCTAGTTATTATTAGGATTACTTTTATAGCAACATCAATTTATTTGCAACATCAAATAGAGCAACTAGATTCATATGTTGTATGTACTCAGATTGAACATCAAAAATTTTATTTCATATATATTCGAGTATGCAAAACTAATGATTACTTTGAAAAGATTACTTAATTTCGAGTTTTATATGTTTTTTTTATAATTTTAAATTGGCCAATATTTAGTCAATACTAATGATTAATTTTATTTTTTTTTTCAGATGGTTTTTGACGTACAAATGTGGATATGACTTTTTTTGACAAGTACGGAAGGGCATTGTTTTTATATCTCTATTCGTATATATAGTGGTTCATACAAATTAGTTTTTTGGCGTGGTAAATATCCAAAATTTGGCCTGATAGAAATTAGCATTGGACGTGGTACAAATTAGTTTTTGGAGCGGTACAGAATAAATTTTTGGTGTGGTATAGATTTCCTTTTGGATATTAAATTTGGTTAATCCTTTATTATGTATGGAATTAAATTATTGGGGTTGGATTATACTTGGTTCGTAGGGAATTTGTATTACATTTAGAATTGGACGTTGAATATAAATTGTTTGGATAGTTGGAAGTGAAATGTGTGCACGTTGTTGAATGGTTGATAATATATACAGTATTGATGATTATATTGTTTACACATGGTACAGATTGCACTAATAATGGATACAGGTGGTTCAGAAATTTTTTTTTAAAAAAAAAATTAATATAGTATTTGGTGACTAAATATGTCGGTAGCCAAAAATGTAAGCAAATGTTTTGGCGACCAATAATTTAGTAGCAAAAAATAACCAAATGGCTTTTGCGACCAAACCACATAGTAGCTAAAACAAATCAGAATGAGGGAAGTTTAATTGCCAACTAAATGTTTTAGTCGCTAAAAACATGACATCCTTTGGCGACTAAAGTGTTTGGTCGCTAAATGTATGTATTCTATTAGCGACTAAAATTTTAGTGTCTAATAATTTAATTTAGTTTTATGTGAGAACTTTCGGCGACTAATATTTTAGTCGCCAAAAGATATCTTTGCCGACTAAGCAAAGTTTAGTAGCCAAAAGTTCAATTTCGACGACCAATAATTTAGTCACCAAAAGATCACCTTTCCCGACTAACCAAAGTTTAGTAGCCAAATGTTTAACTTTCAACGACCAAAAATAGTTTAGTCGCCAATACTATCGTCGACAGGGTATATGCGACGAATTTGGTGACAAAAAAATTTAGTTGCTAATTAGATTCGGCAACCAAAAATGGGACTTTTGGCGACTAATATTTTGGTCGCCAAAACTGTCATTTCCTATAGTGCTACCATCACCGATCTACTCCATCATTATTCAGATTTGGCCATTTACAATGTCAATCTAGTATTGTAGCCATCTTCACGGTCAAGATGTAGCCATTATATGATCGCCGGAGCTCTTTCTAGTAAGATTGGGTCTCTCTCTCTCTCTCTCTATATATATATATATTATGTGATAGATCTCCATGAATTTGTTGGTGAAGATTTGGTTAAACCAAATCTATTGTCTGTAAAATCTAGGTAAATCTACAGTGATAAATTTATTAGTCTTACACTTTTGTGTGTGTGTGTAAATGTATGAATTTGTTTGTGAATGAATATATAAGTGAATGTATATGTATATGAGTATGAGTGTAAGAGTGTAAAAGAGTACTAATTAAATGGTATGGTTACTTATTAGCAATAAATTTATCACTGTTAACAGTTATCTCTATCTCCCCCATCCCTTGTTATTTTCTTAAACCAAATCAGCTATAAATCATGGTTTAATATATCAGTAATAAATTTATCACTAAATAGCCTTTGATTCTTGTATTGATTTGTGACGATGATGATATATCAGGTGATAAATTTATCATTGAATTTGTCTTTATTTTTTGTATTGTTCTGCACATGTGAAGAATGATGAAAACTTATGGTGAAGGTTCTTTATTCCTCTACTTCATTCTCTTCATCTTTGTTCTTCTCTTTTTTCTCTTGTGGTCACCAGATCTGAGAAGGTGGTGGCGAAAGTGACGTGTTGGAGATGGCAAACAGCCAAAAAAATATTGTTAGAGGTAGTTGTCGGAGGTCAATGGTGGTCACAGGCAACTAAAAATGACAACCAAAGGTGGTCGTCAACAGTCAGAAGTGGTAGTCAGTGGCTGGAGTTGGTCTCTGACGGCTAAAGGTGATAGTCATTAGTTGTAGATGGTAAGGTGCTATGTCATTGGTCTTATGTGTGATGGAGGGTATTTGGGGGATATTAATAGATGAAAAAATGAACAGGACTTATAAGTAAATAAGTCTAATTAATAGGACTGACTTGTTAGTGTTCTTTTTTTTTCTTTTTTTTTTTTGAAATTTTGATCGATTAAACTTTGAGATTATGAAATGATAATGCTATAAAAATTAGAAAAGCTTGCTAACTCACTATAAGTTATTTTTAGGGAGAATATAAAAAAAAAAAAAAAAAAAGTGGAGAATAGAAAAATAATTTCAAAATGATAGAGATGTAAGTGATTTATGCATTAGATTATGCAAAAAAATCTTGTACTTCCATCATTTATATATATATATATATATTTTGAAATTCTCCCTTATTTTTATTATATTATTTTAATGAATCTCATTTAAAATTTTAAAATCTTTTTATTATAGAATATTAAAGTTGTATTACTGTATATCAATTTTTGTAATAATAATAAATTAAAGAATAATGCCTCGTAGCTCGAATGCTACGAGGCTCGAATGGCTCGAGGGAGGGAAGAGAGGAAGAGAGGGAGAGGGAGAGGGAGAGGAAGAGAGGAAGAGATGGAGAGGGAGAGGCAGAGAGAGAGAGAAGCAGACGGGAAGAGAGAGAGAAGACGCCGATGCCCCAGCTCCGATCGTCGCCCAGCCACCGATCGTCTCGCCTACCGCCGTCGTGCCCTCGCCGCCGTCGTCGCCCAGCTCCAGATCGTCAGATCGTGGCCTACCGCCGTCTCGCCTACCGCCGTCGTGGCCTCCGCCGCCTCCGCTTCCTCCTCCCTGTATTAGGGCCCCCTCCCCCTCCCCCTCCCCCTCCCCCTCCCCCCTGTATTAGGGCCCCCTCCCCCTCCCCCTCCCCCTCCCCCTCCTCCCCCTCCCCCTCCCCCTGCGTCTTCTTCTTCTTCTCCCCTTCTTCTCCCTTCTTCTCCCTTCTCGTTCTGCAACAAAAACCAGAGAAAAAAAAAAAAAAAAACAGGGTCAAAACGACGTCGTTTTGACCCTCGAGCCACAATCTCGAGCCAAAGTTTCGAGCTACCAATCACGGTTGTAAATTAAAAAAAAAGCCTGAGATTTGTTATCTCTTGTGTAATGTTAATCATTACTAAATAATAGTTGATTCGCTAATTGACTTGACAAGAATTGGTCCACTCAGGTACGTGTAGACATTTAAGGAAGGGGGCAGCTTCCCTCCTGTTCTAGATTAGGTTAGAAGATGCTGTTGAATCTATGCGGGTTCATCATAAGTCTCGTTTCGATAATTTGAACCGTCTAATAGATAGAACTTGTCGAGTAATATATGCTTGTAAAAAATCATATTAATCGGATATTGATAGCTATCTCATTAGATTAGTTTTCTGTCAATCTTTAATTTGTTCACCGTTCATTTTTGTTAATATAAAACTAATTTGATCACATAACTATTGATATCCAATCAATATGATTTTTTATAAATATATAGTACTTAATGAGTTCTACATATTGAACGGTTCAAATTATCAAAACAAAATTTGTAATGAATCTCCACAAATTTAATAATACTCTCTAATTCAATCTAAAATTAAAGGGTAGCTACTCCCATTTAGAATTCCCTTAATGAGTGAACTTGTACAAGAAAATTGTTTCCGTAGCATTATATTTAAAATGTTAAATGAAAGAGTGTCTTGATTATAAACTTTGATTTCGTTAAAATTTAATGTAAATTATTACTTTATGGTCATCATTTATGACTAAAGCCTAAAGGCCTGTTTAGGGTAATTTTTTTTTTACAAACTGAAAGGTGAAATGAAGGAAGTAAAAATTTAAGATCATTTTCTTCTCAACTCTTCAATAATTATTTTTTAAAAATTTATTTAAATTATTTTTACTTCATAAATTATAAATAGTTGCACTATACACTCTCACACCTATTTTTTTTTTTTTTTTAAATTATAAACAGCTTTAAACAAGGTCAAAATGAGGCAGTAGGAAATTTTATTTATTTATTTTTTCAATCTGTCTTTGTAATTCCATCTAAAAATAAATAAATAAATGAAATCTGTCTTCATAATTAGTTTAAAAAATTATAAGACTTAAAAATAATTACATAAAATTAATTTCATTGTATCTTTTATTTTTCTTCTCAAAACAAAATTAATGTGGACAAACAACCAAGTAAATTTGACATCAATCAGAATAAAATAAAATATAAATAATTTAAAGCTTCAAGATTATAGCCTAGTGGAGTCATCACACGTCATCAAAGATCGAAATTTCAATTCTCACCATCTCCATTCCCTGTTCGATACTAGTCTAATAATAAAATTACTATGTAATAAAAAATATATATATTAAAAAAATTATAATTTAAATTTAAATTACATTGTTCAACAGAATTTTGCTTTAATCCATTGTTCTTTAATTACAACAATTAAAATTTCAATATAATTCTTTTGTCAGTCACCTATTTAAAACTTGAATGAAAACTAAAAACTAATCAAAGTAAAATTTGAGTAAAATTTTTTTTTTTTTTTTTCCATATATGATATTGCAATAAAATTTAATGAATTACAATCATCAAATGAAAATAAAATAAAATAAATACATAATTAATACAAATAGAGAAGCCCAACAAATACAAAGGGAGCAACACTCATGTATAGTAAAGAGGTTTGAACTATTGGTCTCCTAATAAAAGTTTGAGAATAAAATATGTACATTTTTTTATAATTTATTTGTTTTAAGTTGTATTTAGATCATTAATTTAGTAAATATTTGAAAAATAAAAGGAAAAATGTGGGTAAAATCCAACTTAGATTCATGATTCAAATAAAGGCTTAATGCTCATAAAAAAATGTTCACATGACTATCAAGCAAGCCCTTTATGTTTATTTTTTTAAATAATGTTAGGAATCATGAAAAAAAAACATCATGAAGATGATCATAAAAAATTTTCTATTCTTAAATTATACATATAATAAAATACCACACACTAATCAAATGACAAAAAAATTTCATAAAATATTTTATAATATTTTTTTATAATCCCTAATATTATTCATTTTTTAATAATAAGTGATAAAAGGACCCTGCTGAAACAATGACTAATGTTCAAGGTGGACAAAAGTAACATTTGAATAAAAGCTAAAAAGAATATGTAATTAATTCAAATTAAAATATATAATTAAATAAAATATAAAAAAAAAATAAGAGAGAGAGAGAGAGTAGAGTAAATCCCAAAAGTGTCTAGAGTATCCATGCACATGAAACGGAAATCATATGCTTATGATATTGATTTGTCCTTTTGTCTCTTTTTATTTCTTAATAATTAACCAGACAATTACAAATATACTTAAGATTTATTTAGAATACGAATTATTCTTTATAATTGTAAAAATTATAAATATTTTATTGTTTAAATTTTTTATTTAACACAAGTAGTAGAAAAAATAAAATTTTAAACTTTTCTCGTATATAATAATAAAATTATTAAAAATTTTAATTAACATATATTTGTAATATCAAAATAATTAATTAACTTAAAAATTTATTATACTACAAAGAAAAAATTCATAATTTAAACAAATTTGATAGAGATAGTTGTAATTTATCCTAATTAATAATAGTAGTAAAGTCTTTGCAAACGCAATCAACGCGCTCGAGAATTTTAGAGGCCTCGCGTTTTCTGCTTTTGCCCCCACTCCTCCCTATCTTCCGTCTCTCTCACTCTCCCACTTTCTGAACCCTCTCTCTCTCTCTCTCTCTCTCTCTAGAAAAGGCAAGCAAGGCAAAAGACAGACACTTCAAGATCTCTCTCTCTCTCTCTCTCAATCTATCTGTGGTAATCCATCAACCACTTCTCTTCTCTCTCTCTCTGGATTTGCATTTGGTGATTGATATACATACACACATTACATTCAAATATGTAATTCATGTGAACAAACAGAGTGCTTGAGATTCCAACTTAGGAATGGCTTTGGATATTCTGTCACTTCAAATTATCACTCTAATTTCCTAAATTAAGGCTTTGCTTTGCCTAGATCTGATCTTCAACGGTTGGTGTTCTATTTGGTGGTTCCAACTAATTTTCTTTCTTTCTTTCTTTCTTTCTTTCTTTTCCCACCGACACTTCACTTCAATCTTTTTTAGTTGTGCTTTTTTAGACTAATTCAGAGTAATCTTCAATGGTGATGGTGATTCTTTTTATATTAACCCCAAAATTCTATATTTATATAATATAGATCTCTGTGTGGTTTTGAGTTCAAGTGAAGTAGTTATATTATATATATATTGAAGGTCAGATTATATATATCATATTGGCTTCTCTATGAATGCAATGTATGGAATGTTGTTTGCAACTGGAATGGTTAGATTGATTCATTTTATTTTATTTTTTATTCCCCCTTCAGGTTGTTGTGCTTGATAGATAAGTTGGTTGAGATGGAGGCTGAAATCCACGCCGATTCACCACTTGATTATGCTGAATTTCAATTATTTCCAAGCCGGGACAGGTAGGTTATACTTCTTTTTGTGACAATTTTCCACTGATACTTAATTATGTATACTTAACAGTGAAGGTTTTTTTTTTTAAAAAAATTATTTTAATGACAAGGGTCAAATGTTTTTTTATCCCTCATGTTCTTTCTTTAGATTTTCAAATTCAAATTTGTTGGGTCATTTGAATTTTTCACTAAAATTGGACCTTTACCAAAGATTAATGTGATTAGGATACAATCAAATTTGATTGGCTAAGATATCTAGTGATTCTTTTCTATATGGGCTTTGACAAATATCTTCTGCATGCAGATTGATTAGTGAGGATATCCAATTTGGGGTTTTATTCTGTTTAATTGCATGTTAGATGCAAATGATTTTGAATTTTGAATGTTCCGAACGTTTTCAAGCCCTTTTCGTTGCAAGGAAATTTAAATTTGGGAATTTACATATCCCCCCATTAAAAGCATTAATCATTTAATGGATAAAAAAATTAGTTGCCTCACAAAAATGTAATAAATATGATTGATGCTAAAAAAATTCATTATGAAGATGATGGTAATGACTATTGTTATTATTGTTATACTTGGAAATTGTTTTGAACAGCATTCAGACTTTGTTGTAGGTATGAGGCATGTGTATGCAGTGGCAACAAGGTAGAAACAATAGCATCTGGCCTTTTGGGACAGCTGGCGCTGCATGTACCTGAACTAAAAAATTTGTTGTCAAGAGGATCCAATGCCAACTTCAAACTTCAACCACCCAAAAATCTTGATAGTTCCCAGTGGTTCACAAAATCAACATTAACAAGGTTGATATCATTAAACTCTTTCTTGTTTTGTCACTTGGCTTTCTTTTTTTTTTCTTTTTTTTTTGAGAAGGAGAAAATGAGGATGTTTAGTTCTTCTATTATTTCTATCTGATTATTTCTCAGATTTTTACGTATTGTTGGTTCATCGGACACACTAAATACCACCAATGCTATTGGAAATGAGATAACTCAACTGGAGGAAGCCAGAAAATTTCACCTTTCTTTGTATACCAAGGTAATATCTATACATTTCTTGGGAGTTGATACTTCAAAGAAATGTTTGAGACTCCCAAAAAACTTCCACAATTTGACCCACAATGATTTGTTTCGATAAGTGTCAACTTTTGATTTGTTACACCCAATGATATAGGACTCAACTCCCTTGCCACATCATTGTGGGTGAATTTGTGGGTTTAGAAGTATGGGTCTCTAGCATTTCGCTGCTTCAAATATGTATTAAACTCATATGCATATTGTATTCCTTTTCTCAGGATCATCGGGATCATTCTGGAGATGGAGCAACAGGTTAATTTATTAAACATTTACTTTCTATAAACCTGGGATTGCTAAAATATAGAGCTGCTGCATTAGTTTTTTGTGCTTCCACTGAGGATGTAACTTGGCCATTTTAATCAAAGCCTGATCGAACTCCATGCTAGTAGATCTGTTTATTTATGGAATGTAAATTATCACTTTGAACTGTCTTCTAAATTGAGACAAGCCAATGTCACAGTTAGTGTGGGAAGAATAGATTGAATAAAACAAAAGAGAAGAGAAGAAGAGAACAGGGAAGTATTTTGTCTGTCAATTAAGCCTAAAATCAAGAAGTTAGCGTGGGGTTTGATAGGTTGGATTTTCCCCCATTTGTAAATTGTTGTGTGTCCTTCTCTTTCATTATGATCAAGTTTCATGTTTGCAATTGTATTTCCCCATTTGTTTTTTAGCTAAATACTCAGTGATTGTTGGTGCCCCTTCTCTAACAGACTGCTGCAACTTGAATGGTGTGGAACCACAGATCAAGGTAATTGCTATTTCTTTACCCTTTTAGTATAACATAATTGTATTTGGCAACTAATATGGTTTGCGGTAACAGGATGAAGTTGAGATTGTGTCATCAGATGCAACAAAGTACGTATATTGATTGTTTTGTTATCAATAATTAAATTTTTCTCTGCTGTGTGTGCCAAATTACACCTTGAACACTGACAGGAATGAATTGCTGCGAGCAATGGATTTGAGGCTAACAACATTAAGAGGAGAATTAGCTGCTGCTTTCAACGAGGCTGCTGGAGTCACATGCTCTTCAAAGCATGTCTCTGATATGGAAAAGCTTTCTCAACATTTTGGAGCCATAGATTTGAGGTATTCAAAGTTTTTGTGTAATAATAATTCTTAAAGCTACTGTGTCATTTTCCTCATCCTCTTCTTTCCTTTTTCCTTCTTTTTACCTTCTAATCATTGTGATACAAAAATTTTAAATGCCCGACTATTAGATAGTAACGACCAACATTAATAAATTTTTGTTGGGAAATTTAGCCAAAACCCCTCCATTGGACCCTTGTTTGGTGAAAAAGACAACCCAATTTATTTTGCTTCATAAACCCACTAAGGAGAAAACACATAATTGAGTAAAGACAAAGTAAAATATCTTTTTTTTTTCTTTGACAATATTGCCAGAGTAACATATTACTGTCAAACAAAGTAACATGTTACTGTCAAATAGAGTTACATATTACTGTTACTGTTTACATCAATTTCGACGGTAATATATATATTTTTTAAAGAATTTCATAGTCAATAT
This sequence comes from Camellia granthamiana, assembly GCA_036172215.1. Taxonomy (NCBI): domain Eukaryota; kingdom Viridiplantae; phylum Streptophyta; class Magnoliopsida; order Ericales; family Theaceae; genus Camellia; species Camellia granthamiana. Next base: position 139,138,655 of record CM069903.1, on the reverse strand, counting down.
CGATCTCATTTGATAGATCTTTATGCAAGAATTCTAAAAATACTAATTTTATTAAAAACCGACATCTATATCAAAAGTTATATTATTTTAAAGTTTAATATTTTGATAATAATGGTATGTGTTGGACTTTTCAAGAAAAACTTTTTGTGCTTGTCCTTAATGCATTAAAATTTTATTACAAAGGGGTTTTCACCAAATCCCCCATTTTTGTTGTGTTTTGTAGGGGTACTTTGCATAAGTTTTTAGAACTGAGCCAAATAGGACAGACTGTTGATTTACCAAGTGATGAGAAGTCCCCTGCCACAATTTATTCAAGAAATGATAGGGTCAATAAGATATTAAAACCATCGCACTCAGATACACCAGTAAAATATGGTGTCTCTCCCGCCAAAGTTGCCCAGGTTGAGCGACAAGGTTCATCAGAAAGTGAGGAATCTTCTTACTCGAGTGAGGATGATCAGCCATCTGTGGAACGAAGTCGGACTCTCATTAGGTGTGCATCACCTAGAAGGTCAGCATCTCCAATGCGGAGGGTCCAAATAGGGCGATCTGGGTCACGCAAGGCTACTGCACTAACCATTAAGAGCCTCAATTTTTTTCCTGCTAGAGATAAGACATTATCTTATAGAGATGCAACTGCAAACAGTAGTGAAGAGGAAGGATCTGAGCAACCCCCCAAAAAACCTGATAGCAATGCACGGAGAATGAGTGTCCAAGATGCAATCAATCTTTTTGAAAGTAAACAAAGAGATCAAACTTCGGATATTCAGAAGACAAAGCCAACTTTAGATGCCCTTGCTGGTACAAATAAATCTGTATTGAGAAGATGGAGTGCAGGTACAGGTGAAATTTCCACCCAATGCCTTCCAGAAATTGGTTCTGAAAGTTCTGTTCCAATGACTTTCAGTAATTTGGAGGGAGAAGAAATTCCAAGGAGTTCATTAGCAAAACTGGAGTGTGAATTCATTTCAGGAGATAACAATCCTGTTGAGGCTGCTGAAGTAGAGGCAAACGTAGAAACTTTTGATGAAAGAATGTCTAATTCAATTGGAAGTAAAGCAGATATTCTTGTAATCGAAAGTGAGGAAGACACTGAAAACTTAGCAGCCTCAACAGAATGGAATCGACAGAAGGAAGCAGAGTTGAATCAGATGCTGATAAAAATGATGGAAAGCAAGCCTGTTAGGTATCAGAATATAGCACCTGAAAATAACAGAAGCCAAGATGGTCCACATGAACAGAGAGGGGGGTTTTATGATCACTACAAAGGAAAGAGGGATGAAAAACTTAGGGGAGAAACAGCAGGAAAGCGAGCAGAGAAAGAAGCACAATTTAGAGCAATGCAGCAAATTCTTGATAAAAGAAAAACTGAAATGGCCTCAAAAAGTTCTTTGGCTAAGCCCCAAAAATCACGTAAGAGTTTAACTCAATCTGCCAATCCCAAGGAGTCAACAAAATCTGCTGTTGCGAAGAAAGCATTATCTAAGGCATCACCCTCACCTGCTATGCGTAAGTCATGGCCATCAACTCCATCACCAAGAGCCACAACAGGGACATCACCAGCTAAAGCTCCGTGCGGAAACTCATCTGCTGGTACTACACCTACACGTCGGAAACCTCAGCCCGCACCATCAGTTCCTCAGTCAAGCCCAAAGGTGGAAAGAACTGTGCAGCGGCCCAAAACTGTGAAGGCTAGCCAAAATGACACTAGGAAGAGCACGAAAGCCATGACCGAGAAGCAGCAGCAACCATTAACCAAAAATGGGAAAAGTGCAAAACCTAAAGTTCAGATGACTTCTGGAAAGGACAGTTCAACAGTTGCAGCAAAGCCTAGCTTCTATAACAAGGTGACCAAGAAGAGCAGTGTAGTGCCACTGGAGTCAAAACCTTTCCTTCGTAAGGGCTCTGGTATTGGCCCCGGTGTGGGTCCTGTTGTTGTCAAGACAAAAGCTTCTTCTCAGCCCGAGGAAACTTTGAAAACTGCTGCAAATCTGATCCGAGCTCAGGAAAATGAGGTGGTTACTGACATGTCTGATCCAATTAGTCAGCTTACTGACATTTCTGATCCAGTCAGTCAGCAGGAGGGAGATCTTGAAGCACCGGAAACTCATGCTGATTTAGAATCAGAAACTCAGTTAACTAATGAACAGAAATGTGATGACACAGTGATTTCTGAACAAGTTACTGCCAATGGTGATGATAATAGCTTTATAATGGTGACGGAGTCTGCATTGAAAACTGAGGCTGAAGAAGAAGAATCAGTTATCTCCCTAACGGCCTGGGTAGAAATAGAAGAGGATCAAGATTTACCTATTCCACATGATGACAGCACATGCCATATTGCATCTGCAACCAATGTTGCACCAGTAGCAATGTCGAGTCCACGTGTCCGCCACTCTTTGTCACAAATGCTTCTAGAGGAGAGTGCTGAACCTGATATTGTTGAATGGGGAAATGTCGAGAACCCTCCTGCAATGGTGTACCAAAAAGATTCACCCAAAGGATTGAAGAGGCTCTTGAAGTTTGCTCGAAAGAGTAGGGCGGATCCAAATTTGACTGGTTGCCCTAGCCCATCTGTGTTTTCTGAAGGAGAGGATGATGCTGAGGAGTCTAAAGCTGTTGGTATGAAAAATGCGGACAACACACTGAGGAAGGCTGCCCTACATCCAAAGAACTACGGGCAACAAAAGACTTCATTAGGTGAAGGCTATGAGAAAAATCCAGCTGGACCTGAAATGCTTTCCGGTACATTTACTTCCATCTCCATGCTTTATATCTTTGTTGTGCATAAGCATTGGACTCAAAGTGAGTTGAACTGTTAATCGTCTTAGTAGTAAGCATGAAACTTAGTGGTTGCCTAAGCAGCACTGACACGGGACAATAGTGATTCTTAAAAAAAATAAGATACAGACATGACAGTGATACGGCAAAAACATTTATTTTTCATATACTTTTATTTACCATGTATATGAATATAAATTTAGGATACGTAGATATGAAAGGTATCAATGTATAAGAGTGTTTATTTTTATTTTTTTACTTTTTTCTTCTTTTATTTACATATAATTTACCTTGACCTCAAATTAACTTCGTAATCAACTTCTAAAAAATAAAAAAATAAATACCTGTCTTCAACATGTCCTACAAAAAAATATAATTTAAACAATCAACACGCCATTTAGCATGTCAAACATGTGGATACTAGTGTCCATCTTGGAGTATCGGTGCTTGTTAGGTGGTTACTGAACGGTTTAAAGCCTGGAAACACTTCCATGGCATTCTTATCTCTTCTCTTTTATTTTCACTGTCTATCTTAACAGCATAAATTAGCTAGTTTTTCAGTGATATTGTGTTCTTATGTGTGCTTTATGATTGACACATTTGCCTAGTCTGGACTCTGATACTGATAATTATAACGGATGATATGCATACAGCTCAATCAAATACAAGCAAATTTGGTGCTCAGAGTTCTTACCACAAGTTCCAGGACCACAATCCAGCTGCAGCCACCACAACTAAAGGTTATTTTTGATATCCTATTCCGAGTGATTAGTCTCTTTCCTTTCCTAGTGGTTCATCGTCTCTTATTGTCCATAGATTCCAATATTCTCTACCATGTTTGTGTTTCAGCAACAAGATCATTCTTCTCTCTTTCAGCATTTAGGGGCAGCAAACCGAATGAGACAAAGCTTCGTTAATGCTAGCAAAAATTACAAGTACAAGAATTTTAGTACGTACCATCTGTCTGTAGCTATATACTGGTGAAATTTGGCTTGAGGCAACTCCATCTTTCTTCACCGTCCGGACCATAAGCAGCATACTATCTGTGGTCTGGGAGAGAATCCTCTGCTTTTGGATGCATTATTGATGATGAGGGTGTTAATATGTCTACAGATTCAATGTTTCATATCCAGGTTTAGCAACACTCCTTGGATGGAAACAATGAATTTTTACTTTGTCCTGTCAGTTGACCATTTTGTTCATATGTCTCTGCATAAAATTATTTTTAACTTTCAAATTATTTGTTTTTTATTTTTGTGATTATCTATAATTCGTTATTTATGGATTCTCTACAATTGATTATCACTGTTTGTTGCTGAGAAAAACACTTGTTTGGTTGGTGGCTCTCTGTTCATTGAACAATTGCATTTCCGATGTGGTTATTGTTAGAGATATTGCTCATTCATGACCTTCCCAACTGGGTTTGCACTTCAGAGGTACACAAATCTTATTGATTTATTGGAGGGTTAATTACACTAAGACCCCTTAACTATTAACAAATATCACTTTATCCCTTCATTTTGGAACATGTGCATATTGATTTTCTGAGTAATGAATATCGAACAAATACACCTCTTTTGCAAGGGCTTGCAAGGAAAATTTTAATTATGCAGAACTTGTAAAACTCGATACATTTTCTCAATCCCAAGAAAGATTAGTATAATTTACCCAAAATTGTTATCATTATTATTTTTAAAATTTGCCTTTCTTTTTCTTTTTCCCGACAAATTCAAAATCTACACGTGTAACATTAAATTCGTGCTCTACTGTCAATGTTACTTTGACAAAGCAGAGCACTTCCGGTAAAGAAAAGGTAAAGGACACTTCACCATCTTTTTCTGCTTTGCTGGTATGGAGTGCAAGTTCAGAAACTGGTCCCAGCCCCTTTTTGCATGAGCGTGGTTCGAAACTGGCCCCGACCCCTTTGGTATGGAGTGCGAGTTTAGAAACTGGCCCCGGCTCCTTTTGCAAGAGTGTGGTTCAGAAACTGGCCCCAGCCCCTTTGGTATGGATTGCGAGTCCAGAAACTGGCCCCTGCCCCTTTTGCACGACTATGTGATACCATATCCGACTCATGCTTTCGATTCAATAATAAATAGGAAGTGTGCAATATTGCACATCTAGATGGCCTCCTTTAGTTCCTGCTATCATTTGTCTTCCCATTCTCAGTTGGCACCATGTTGGGATCAGATATTCCATCAAGGAACAACATCTAAATGCATGTAATTTATAACTAGAAGAAAAAGTAGTGAAAAAAGCTATGTTTGGAACACAGGTTTTTTGTGGGAAAGGAAAAGAAAATGGAAAGAATGAGAAGGAAAATGTAGTTACAAGATCCAAACATAGTATTGGGTAAAACTACACTACTAGATCTACCCAAAAGATAAATCTAATAAAATATACTTCCACCTCCTGCTTAAACCTTGAAAAAATGCCAGCATACTATCAGGTAAAGAGAACGATTCAATCTCTCACTCAACATAGGCAGCTCGGTTTTTGCTGGATTAAACTGCAAGAATAGTGGCCTGTTCACTGAACAAGTTTGTGAGCTTCTCTCTCAAGGCCTTGCAGATACGGGAATATCGTGTTTGCATGAGATCCATAGTATCGTGAAAAAATTACAGCCACCCGATTTAAGCAGTCCATGGCACTTTGATCACCCAGGGATAGCTGAATCGATGAAAGTTTTACCAATTCATTTCCAATAGCAATGTGGTCGGGACCATAGAGCTTTTCAAGAATCTGCCAATTCAATGGAGAAATGAATTCCCAATCAAATTTCTTTACTCATCAATTGTACCACAAAAAAAAACAAAAAACAAAAAACAAAAAACAAAGAACAAAAACAAAAAAAAACAAAAACAAAAACAAAAAAAAACAAAAACAAAAACAAAAAGTGAAGGATATATTGCAACTGCAATCAAATTAATCATACTGATTTTTAACTTCTGAATCCAGCAAAGACAAATGAATTTTGGAAAAAACAATGTTTAAAGAAATTGATTAACCAATGCTCCAAAACCTGGAAGCTATGCAACCCCTTTAAAATAGGGCAATTCAAAACAGATATATTAGGAATCAGAAAATTGATTGAAATAGTATAAATTTACAGAAGTATTAAATAGATTTACTTAGCACACACCAAGTAAACAATCTTACTTCACCTACCAACAGACTCCCACCATTCATAAAATCGCTATGCATATGGTGAGACCCATTCTATATTTTTATACAGGTCAATTGGCCAAATAGGTACTGCTATCATAGAGACGAACATTGCTGATGGAAAATGGATTTGAAAGAATAGTGTACCAAAGAGAAAGGAGATGGACTTTCTGATCGCTTATTATTAATACGACAAGGACTTTAATTTTGGGATAATTTTTTACCAAAACTCTTCATTCAATTTTCTCAGTAATAAATGAGCCTTTATCTGATCTTTTTCAGATGCAAACACACAAAACTATATATATATATCAACTGAGTGCGGCAATATCTGTCCTATAAATGCTGGTATTCCAATATCCAAGGATAGGTTTCAATTCTCTAATTTACCCTAGCTGTAGTCTAAGCAGCATGAGCAGTTTTAACACTTCTACAAATGATGGACACGGACACTTATTGGACACTCCTATAAACATGTCCAACACTTCTTGAACATTTCTTTATTTAAAACTGAAATTTATAATTTCAGGTACTTTACAGACACTACTTAAAAACCACCTATGCAGCGAATCACTTCATATCCAATATTCTTGGGCACTGATGAGACAGTAGGCAGCAGTTGTAAGCATTAATTATTTGTGGAGCTTCAACTTCCGCTTTTGTTTTGCCAATTATAAATATCAAATTTAGATAATTTATTTATACGTCAATGTGTCTATAGTAGTCTTGGGACATCTCCAATATCTTGTTGCAATGTGGTGCAACAAGTGGTATGAATCTATTTTGGTTCAACAACATATAGTCTATAGCTCTAAAATAGATCCCTTCTAAGTCTTGTTGAAAAATGGTTAAGAGAGTTCATGAATCCGTTGTGCACTGGGTACAAACAAGTTGTAATCCCATAGTGAATACCCAAAATAAAATAAAATAAAATAAAAAATCACTGGATGACATGACAAATAGATGATTTACCTCAATTGATGCCTCACAATGGTCCATTGCCAGTTGTAGCTCTCCAAACAAACAAAATGCCTGTGCAAGGTTGTCCTCCACCTGAAATTATTACATGGTCACGCAAATCATTTTGAGCCATAGGTATCACCACAACTTATGAAGCATGGGCACACCAACAAGCATGCCATACCCATACTAGATACACACCGGGTACTAATACTTTGCATGGTACTTTTGCATACGTATCGAGTACACAAAACACATACTCAAATTTTTTCTTAGTTTTTTGCCTTAGCCGGAATAATATTTTATTCCATATAGAGGTGAAATTAGTTTCATTGGGCTTTTATTTACGCTTAGCATGATTTTAAAATTAAGTTTTGTTTTGTAAGTTATTTAATATAATGACATTTAATTTTGGTTTATACCATAGTTTTGGCATTAAATGTGAATTGTAGGTTTGACCTTAACCAACTAAACCATTTAACTAATTTTTACATTACTCCAAATTAAAATTTAAATATTTTTTACAAACGTACCCAGCCGTGCCTATACCCTACTTATTTTAGATTTTACCATATCAACATATCCGTACCGCACCAATACCAGTATCCATACACATGCTTCATAGGCCACAACTATGACCATCAAACAAATTTTCAGCCAGAAAATGAAATGCGAGATAGGCCAGTCACCAAACTTGCTTGTTCCCAAACATAAAATACAAGAAACATTTCATCAAACCCAAGGGTAAGAACATGGATCAAGATGATTTATCCAAAAAAAGAAAAAAGAAAAGAACATGGATCAAGATGCTCCTTGTAACCCTAGAAATCTAGAACTCACCTCTGCAATGTTCTTGTTGTATGCATGCAATGTTGACCGGAGCAGATCAAATGATACCAAAGCATCTGAGAGAGTATTAGGTCCGACTTCATTAGCAATTATTGCATCCTGCAATCTGTTGAATAAAACATTTCAATATGAGATGCCCATAAAGAAGGCAAGCATGCATCCCATATATAAATATGTCTATATGTATCTTGTTTATATAGCCTTATATGCATATATGTAGGCAAGTACAAATGCACTTTACGGTGTCTAAGAAATAAATGCACTTCAAAGAAACAAATATGTACCCTCTGATACAAATCTCAGCTTTATTGGCCATTGCATGTAAAGCTTCCAGATCGCGATAAGAACCACAGTTCAAACAATATCCAGGTTCAATTTGATTGCTGCATCCGGTTTGTTCAAACACAAGGCCAGCCACTTTATCAATGTCATCATCTTTTGGCTTTTCAACCTTCAAAAGATCAGAAACTTCAGAGTTACAAAACAGGATGACATATAATAGGTCACATTCTAGAAATGGCATTACATCAATGTCATGTATAACAGAGTGAAATCCACCAGTTGTGAGTCCCAAATTTTAGCACTAAAGTAAGATTGTTTGGATGGAGTGAATGTAATTTGACACATCTGCTTTCTCATATTTAGATATTAGGTTCAAAATGAGAAAATAGTTGACCAGAAAATACATCTACTTGTGCCGATGTAGGTTCATGAACCTTTTTATTTGTACAACTCATCTAAAAGCTTAAGATGCTAAAGAGAGGAGCGGTGAGGTTTGAACCCATGATCTATTGTCTATTCTTATACCATGCTAAGTTATAAACCACCAACTTACCTGAAGCTTAAGCTGCTAGTGAGAGGGATAGCCAGTCTTGCAGCTTTTAATTGAATCTTTTAATGTAACTGCAAGACCATACTTTTTTTTCTTTTTTTTTTCCCGATAGGTTCATGACCATGCTTAACTACCCAAGATTTGTTTTTAAAAAAAATCTTTCTGTTGTAGAAAAGAGATTCACATACTAGAACTGGGGCATATAGGATACCTGTACATGAGTCTCTGAACTGCAAATTGGAGGGACAACGAGGTGGTTGATTTTCTGTTTTTCATACTTGGCCACACAGCTATCCAAGACTACACCAAAACAATTTGGTTTGACACACCGAAAAGCATTTAGCACAAGGTCAGATAAATTTAACTCTGAGCAACCTCTGCACCAACATCTAAATGAGTATTTATCTTCCAGAAATTCTTGGCGGTGCTTACAGACCCACTGCCCAACCTGTGAAACAAAAACTTCCATTATCGATTCAAATAGCTGTCTCTGCCAGTGCTATTGATACATCAACCAAAATGACAAAGGGAATTCTCCAGCCTATCAGAACGAAACTAAAAAGTAGATACCCAACTCAAAATGCCTTCACACTACTCTCATACAAAACCCTAATAAACAACTGAGACAAATGCCACTTATCAAGAGTAAGAATACCTGTGGACCGTAGGACAGCTCTAGTGGGCACCCTGCCACCACAAATTCTGTGGCTCGAATATAGAGAGTCCGAGACAGGAAATATGCGTGAATGTTTGGCTGGCAAGAATGGTTAAACAGACTGCCAGCTGAATAAACAGCTTGACCTACTCTAACCTACAGAATAGCATCAATCAGAAAACAGTAAAATTAGGGGAGAAAGCCTTTTGATTATAGTAAAACACTCGAAATCAATTACATTCATAATTCTCAACTCTGAATGAAGGGTCTACAAAATTACACTATTTAAATGCATTATTGAAGAAAGAATTTTCTTTTAGTGTGTCTTCATAAAACGGTTCTTCCTGCTGCAATAAATGCTTTCTTCATGACGCTGAGAATTTTTTTTTATCAACATAATTTGCAGGTTGCAATCAGCCTTGGTCCTGGTACTCGATGGTAATCAACAAAATGAGTTCCACTGTTCTACATTTTCGCTCTCAAGAATTTTTTTTTTTTTTTTTCAAACTTAAGCCACGAGGCCCACACCACCCTTCCAAACTGCCATTATGTCACGTCTGTTATCTCCTTTGATGCAAAGAACTCCACAAGCAGGTAGTTTCCTCAGAAAAAAGACAACATACTTCAACCATTTTTCCAAGTAAATGCAAAATGTGCTTCCAAGTTCATGTACTATGACACCACATTTTCCTCAAGTCGTCATTACCATAACACCAATGGACTTATCCTCTGTATTGCTTAATGCATTCAAAACTACGGGGTTTATGAGGAATACACGAATTGCTTGCCTCATATATTGATGCTTCAGATCACAGTTAGCAGGGAGGGGAAGAAATATTTTTGAATAAAATTTTTTTTGAAAGGTGGTTGACATGAAAGGAATTAGAGGTATTGCATTCCCAACATGAAAGGAATTAGAGGTATTGCATTCTCAACACTTCAACCTTTGTCTACATGAAAGGAATTAGAGGTATTGCATTCTCAACATGCAAGGATTGGGTGAAAAATCAGCTTTATGTATATTGATGCTTCAGATCACAGTTAGCAGGGAAGGGAAGAAATATTTTTGAATATAATTTTTTTTCGAAAGGTGGTTGACATGAAAGGAATCAGAGGTATTGCATTCTCAACATGCAAGGAATTAGCGTATTGCATTCTCAACATTAATGTACTAGATTTCAACCTTTGTCTACATGAAAGGAATTAGAGGTATTGCATTCTCAACATGCAAGGATTGGGTGAAAAATCAGCTTTATATGAACCCACAGGGGGAACCAAGATTGAACCAGAAAGTATTTTGGTCTTAGGAGAAAATATAATGCATGGAGGTGACTACGTGATTTGAGGCAAGTGAGGGAGAAAGCCTTCCACTTATAAGTTACAAGCTAGATGAGAAATGTTGCCAAGGACCTACCAAGGCTTTCTCACTCAGTTTGAAAAATCTATGATCTTTATTCAAGCACATGCAAGTCTTTAATGATCGCTCTAACTAGTACAAAAATAAGCCAACTGTAATTGCAGAAGGGGAGCTGTTACTTTTGGATTCATACAGTTCGAACTCCGTCCAATTTTAAGTGGGCTCCTTACTGGATTTGGCCATGGTTTTCTTTGATTTTTTTTTTCCCTTTCATTTTTTTTTTTTTTTTTTTTTTTCCGGTTTTTTGCCGTTTATTTTGAAGAGCTCTCTCCCTATATTGTTGTACCATTTTTTTTTGTACTGCATTTAGTTTGAAAAAATAATGCAATTGCCCATCTGATGCCCCAATCCTCTGAGCGACAAACCCCACCGTATCCATCGGCAATACTTGTAGGAGTACCGTCAAGAAAAGGAACATTTTCAATAAGAAAAATTGTCCAACATGATATCATTGTAACAAAAGTTCATGAGCAAATACTCTAGAAGAATAGCAAAAATGAAAATTCAAGTAGCACCTGTACAAACCTGTTCCAAATTACTAGTTAAAGCACCTCCAGCTTGAGAAAATTTTCCAGACTGATCCATTGAGCAATATACATCAGGAAATTTCATACGAACAATTGCCATAGAATTTACCTTGATTTGAGACAGTAATATAACAAACTGCATCCAGGAAAGGAAAAAGAACACAACTACAGATTAGATGACAATAAAATGTTTGGGGCACGCAACAGTTCCCCGTCTATTCTGAATCTTCATTGAGATTAATTTCTTAATATCTAAAGTATTCACATTCTAGTAGAGAAAAACAATGGATTAGAACAAAACATATTTCCAAAAGATTTATGAAATATTTTTGCCTCTAAGCTAACCCAAACAACATATCAAAACGAATTTTGATCCTTGAGGAAAACTTTTGGAGAGAATTTTGTCTCTCTCTCAACTGAAAATTCTGTTTTTCTTGGAAGCTAACCAAAACAACATATCAAAACGAATTATGTCTCTCTCAACTTATAATTTAGTTTGCACAACTCTTGTACATGATTGTGATTTTTTTTCTCTCTCTTTTTTTTTTATAAATAACCAAACTTTATTGAGAAAGCATCAAGATGATGCAAAAAATACAAGAGCGGCCTAAAAAGCCCGACCAAACTAACAAATCAAATCCTCTACAAAATCTACAAAAGCCAACACATCCGGATCTACTAAACCTGTCACCCAACTATACAATACTGTAAGAAGCCACCTCTCTAAGTAAGGGATGGAGTGAACCACCCCTTGAAACACCCGCATATTACGCTCCAACCAAATCAACAACATTAAACAGTGTGAAGCAAGAATCTAAGTCTTTCGACGTCTCCTTCCAACCCCTTTCCCCCACCCAACTTTGTAAAACTGTGAACACAGAATCCAGTTGAACCCAAACTAAACCAAAAACTACAACCACAAGCATCCAAAAACGAGATGAGACCGAACAATGAATAAGCAAATGGTCAACCAACTCCGCTACCCTACCGCACAGACAACACTAATTCACCAAAATATGTCCACGACGAATCAAATTATCAGTAGTCAAGATACGCCTCAAGCTTGTTGTCCTAACAAAAAAGGCAACCTTAGACGGCATGCCCTACACCCAAACACCTTTCCACGGATAAACCATAGTGACATCATGAACGTGCACATCTTGAACAAGCGCCCCATAGAACAAAGACACGGTAAAAATACCTTTAGATCTAGGACAATCCCAAACCAAGGAACCCTGACCTACCCTCCCAAGATGCAAACCATATAAAAAACCCAGAAATTCCACTAACTGATCTTGTTCCTAATCCTAGACATCACGACGCTACTGCACATTCCACACCATTGACTGCCCCTCCCCAACCCTCACAGCACCTACTTACACCTCACAATCAATAGCAATAACGAAGATCAAAGGGAATCAAAACTCTAAAGACAAGTCAACATACCACTTATCCCACCAAAAAAGAACTCTATCCCCCACACCAACTTTCAACCTCACCCTCCTCCAAAACGCCTCCCGACCTAGCCAGATCCTTTTCCACAAACCACAACCATGATAATAACCCACCCTCCTTGAACACCACTCCCCCTTTCCCACACCAAACTTAGCAACCACCACCCTCCTCCAAAGTTGCTCCCTCTCCTCCACAAAACACCACAACCACTTCCCCAACAAGACCAACCTCCGAACCCCCAAGCCCCCTCTCTCCTTAGGCAAACAAATCCAAGCCCGTGACACTAAATGATGATGAGCACCCTCACCTCCACCACCCCACAAAAAGTCCCGCTGCAGCTGCTCAATCCGCTTTGCTACTAACACCGGGATCACATGAACAGACATAAAGTCGGGATACTCAACAAAACACTTTTAATCAATGTAAACCGTCCTCCCTTTGATAAATACTACCACTACCATCCTGCCAGCTGTCGTTACACCCGATCCACCACCCTATCCCATACCCTTTTTGCCTTAAAGGAAGTCCCCAAAGGCAAGCCCAGATATGTGATCGGCAAAAAAACCACTTTACACCCCAAAATAGTTGCCAAAACCGAAGATCTTGCCACTTCCCCCACCGGGATCAATTCTGATTTTGCTAAGTTTACCCAAAGCTCGGACACTGCCTCAAAGCACAGCAACACACATTTCAAATACCCAATGTGGTCCTCCTCTGCATCACAGAAAATGAGCGAGTCATCCGCATAAAACAAATGAGACACCTCCACAGCCCCTGGAGCCACTCCTACCTCAAACCCTTTCAACAAACCTTCTTGCACCGCTCTTGCCAATAAACACCCCAAAGCCTCCATAACCAAGATAAACTAAAGGAGATAAAGGATCACCCTGCCGCAACCCTTGATGAGTCGGAAAGAAACCTGCTGGGGTCCATTAACCAAGATCGACATCCGCACAATAGAAATGAAAACTGAGCCCAACGCCACCACCAATCCCCAAATCTCATCCTCTCCAGCATGTACATTAAGAACTACCAATTCACATTATCATAAGCCTTCTCAATGTCTAATTTACAATTAATACCCTCATTTCCTTGACGCAACCGCAAGTCCACACACTCATTTGCAACAAGCACCGCATCCAAGATCTGCTTACCCCCAACAAAAGCATTCGAGGATTCCGAGACCACCCCTTCCAGCACTCCTTGCAAACGGATTGCCAAGACTTTAGCCAACACCTTATACACACAACCCAAAAGACTAATAGGCCGGAAATCTCTAATATCCTCCACCCCACCCTTCTTTGGAATCAAGGCAATAAATGTAGTATTAAGGCTTTTCTCAAATTTGCCTGTCTGATGAAACGGCTCGAACATAGCCATCACCTCTATCTTTACCACCCCCCCAACACTATTGGAAAAAGGAAATAGTAAACCCATCTAGACCAAGCGCCTTATCCCCAGACATATTGTGCAATGCCTTAACCACCTCATCTTCTGTAAATGGCCTTTCCAATAAAGTGCAATCTACCTCTAAAATAACATCAAAAATCACACCATCTAGACCCGGTCTCCACCCATCCCCTACATTTCGAAACAAAAGCTCATAGAAACCCACAATATTTGCCTTAACATCCTCCGAGGACGAAAACTCCACCCCATTCACTTGTATTCGCCCTATCTGATTGACCTGCCAGTGAGCATTCGCTATACGGTGAAAAAACTTCGTGTTACGGTCCACATCCTTCAACCACAAGCATCTAGACTTCTGAAGGGAACTGACTTCCTCCGTGTGAGCAATTTGGCCAAACTCCTTATGAACCTCCTCCGAGAGCCATATCAGCCTCAGACAGCCCCCCAGCACCTTCTTTTTCATCCAACTCCTGCAACGCTGCTAATACCTTTTCCTTCTGAACCTCTAACCACCCAAATACCTCCCTATTCTATCTTTTCAGGTCTAATTTGAGGAGCTTCAATTTCTACGCTATCCAAGAACTCGGCAATCCTGCCACGTTGTAAGAGTCCCACCAACCTTTAACCATCTCCACAAAGCCCTTAGACCACAACCAGGGGCGGAGGGAGCATGTGACCAGGGGGGTCACGTGCCTCCCCTGGATTTTGGGATTTTTTTTTTTTTTTGCAAACATAAAAAAAAAATTAAATGAAAAATAACAAAAATATTATTAGAGTGAAATGTCAATGACATTTTAAAAATTATGAAAACAATAATGGTTGTTTTGATTGAAAATGAAGAGACTATTGTAAATAAACCATATTAGCTATGAAAATTTTTTAATGTAACGACGATGTCATTATTAGTGATATGCAAGTATAAGTAATTTCACTATAAACATATGAAATTTATTAGATTGTTGGTTACATTTGACATGTGAGGTTCACTATTTATGCGTTTATTTACCATTAGTGGGTGATGTTACATACTAGTGATGACGTGGTATTACCATTATATTGAATTTTTAATCGAATTTTGTATCAAAAAATAATTTATCATTATATAATTTATTTTAAGGCTTATATCCATATTTCTTTTTGTATTGTCCATGATACACTAGTTACAAATAATATTTTTTTTCTTGATGTTTCTTGAAATCAATCGCAAAAAATTTACGTGAAATATTTTTGTAAAAATTATTATAATTAGTAAGTGCCCCCTCTAAATTAATTTTCTGGCTCTGCCACTGACCACAACCACGTGTTCTCAAACCGAAAAGGCATTGGACCACTCCTGATGCCCCCACTATCCAGCAAGATTGGCCAATGATCCAAAGTTAGGCGTTGCAATCTCTATTGGGTTGCCTATAAGAAGTGTTCCTCCCAATCCCCTATGACCAGAAATCTATCAATTCGAGACATCGCTCCACCCCCAGACCAAGTGAAACCACCACCCTGAAGCGGTAAATCAAAATTTGCCAAAAAGTTCATTTTCCCCCCCTTTAATATAAGTGTGGGTATTTGGTCTTCCATATGTGATATTATCCATTTGTGAGCTTTCATCGGTGCACAACATTGCATGCACTTTTCAATAAATAAAACTTGTGAAACAGTATTTAAGCACATTTCCAATAGAAATCCAATAAAGGCTTCATGAATACCGCTAAATCAAACATGAAGGTGTTCTACAAGGGAGGAAATGGAAAAACAGAGTAGGGGTATGTCTATTACCTTTGAAATAGTATCTCCATTTTTGGGAAATTCGGAACCATAATAGTGCTGAAGACAGTATAACAAAATGATGGAATGAATATGCAACCCCAATTTTCTGTCTGGAGGTAACTGTTCATAATTGTGAGAAAGATCCTACAAGAAAATTAAGGCTATCAAGTTGGAACCTTTTGTACCCCAATAAGACAAACAACTGAAATGGATATCAATAGAGAACGTAGAAAGATAAAGTACCAAATTTCCAATAATGTTAGAAACATAGCTGCAATGTCTTTGTTGCCCAACAGACTTCGCTAAGATTCGACCAGCTAGAACAATTTCAGAGGGCAATACTAAGGGCCAATGTACACCATGACATTCATGTCTATGTTCAGCAAAATGTTGAATGTCTGGAGAAGAAACATAGGGTACAGTAATATCTGCAATGTATTTTTCAAGCTCATCCGATAAAGTTTCACGAATGTCATAATTTTTTGAGTTTTTTCCTGTATTTTTTCCTCCAGCTTGGTCTTGACATTGCTGAGAGCAATATAATGGTATTGAACATGATGGACATGGAACTGTATCTGCTGGTAGTTCGTTCAAGCAGAAATGACAATGAGTTTCCCGACATGACTTCAATATGATCTGGCAAATCACTGTGCGAAGTAAGAATCACTCCAGCAGAAATAAGATCACAATTAAAAATGAATTTGGGGGACGACATTTATACTCAAACCTGCACTTAAATGCCAAACAATAACAACTCATTCTCTTAAACAAAGGGATTGACTGAGAAGCAAATATCTTCAGAAAACTAAATAGATACATCTCACTTTAAGCAAAATTAGATTGGAGTATTTACATCATATATTCTCTCTCTCTCTCTCTCTCTCTCTCTCTCTCTCTACACACACATACACGCTCTGATTGCTGTATACACATAAAACATTGCCTCAATTGGTGTAAAACACGGTTTTTAAAATCTTGATCCATCACAATATATGAGTTGTATTGGGAAAATTGACATGCCTTGGTTTGAGCAGAAAAACAAGATGGATAATGCAAGTTCATGTTAATGCATAGGCTTAGTGCCTGTAAGTCTAATGTCTTTGATAAGTAACAATATTGAAAAATAACTGAGTAACTAAAAAATGTCTCAAGACATTCTTAGTGTAAACCTATCTTTTTAAAAAAATGAAAAAAAAAAAACAAAACAAAACAAAACAAAACAAAAACAAAATAAATGCAGCAGATAATTCACCACAGAAAAGTATCCCAATAACTCAACTATTGTTGCAAAAGTACTCAACAAAAGTAGATTCACTAAAATATATTGAGGCCTCGTTTGGGAACAGGCTAATTTAGTAACTTTTTGGCTATTTGGGTAAAATATGAGCTAAAAAAAACTAGTATGTTTGGGATGACTTTTTGGCTTTTTACGAAAAGATGTGCAAAAAGTAGAGAGAAAAGAGAATCTTTGACTTTTTGGTATGGGTTGTTGGCTTTTTGGATTTTTTAGTAACTTTTTGACTTTTTGGCTAAACCGGCCTGTTGCCAAACGAGGCTTGAATGAAGCTGCAGCATAAAACCAAAAGACAAGTCAATATCTAGGAAAGCTGGAGTATCTGATGTTACTAATAAGATAAGACTTTTATTCGTACCGCAGCGTAGGGTTCTTCAGCATGAATCAAAGAAGACTGAGGAATGTCAGTCAGAGAAACCATGCCCCTTCCTTTAGTTGGTGAAGAGACACATTGCAGTTTTATTTGATGCGGCTCATCTGTCACAGAAGACCTACATTATAAGAATCAAGAAAAATAAAAAAAGATACAGCTGCCTTATAAGATAAATGTTGGCTACAAACAAACTGTTCATACAAAGTGAAGGTTTTAGAGGGCACACCCTGCAAAGGTAACATTCAAATGAATATATTAGTTTGTAATTTGATTGTTATTAACTTTTCGCTAAGATCAAGATCATTATTTTTGACACTGTGTTTCATATCCTAGAAGGCCCCAATCCGGCCACCTCACAGCCAACCTTCCACATCTGCATTCATATAGTTAACGTTGTTGTACTATTTAAAGAAATTTTTAAAGTTGATTGCAAAAATTTTTGTGCCATGATATGTCAATTGCATATTTATCTAGAATACCACTTCAAATGTTTCTTGTTATCATTTACACTGATGTAAAATATAGTTTCCAATTTGTTGATTTAAGTTCAGCCTGTATCAACCAGAGTCTCAACAACATTTGATTCATGGGAATGAACTAAGTGCGTCTATTCCAAGTTTCAACATGTTCGTAAATACCAAATATGGACTTTGTTGAGTCAATGTGGCATAGATGAGAGAGCCTATCTAGGTTTGTTATATGACATGGGTATTATAAGATAATAGGATTGTATCCAAATCTTGAGTCAAGTCTTGATCATGCCAAGTCATATTACAAGATGTCCCAATCACACACTAACATTTCTATTATCATTTCCCACCACTGCAACATTTACATTTGTAATCAACAAGAGTACAAGAAAATACGATTTAGTTAGCTTGTATTGATCTTTAGACAATGTTATACTCTTAGATGGTGTCTTTTGTTTATTTAATGGATCCACTATTTTATTCTCATTATGCTAAACTTTTATTAATTAGTAATTATTGCATTTTTCTTTTAACCTTTGTGCATTATATATGATCCAGTGCATTAAATGTTTCAAGGAGTAGAGCAAGAAAAGGTAATGGCCAGACTGAACAGCATAAGTGATTTGGGAACATCAACTGGTAAATGATGAGTAACATTATATGTGTAGAGTAGAGATGGCACCAAGGACCAATTCATAAGGAAAAGAAACAAAAATAAAAATAAAAAGAGAGAGAGATGAATAGCAAACAAAGATCAAAATCATACTGAAAATGACCCAGATTGTTCTCATTATGTTTATCCAGTGAACTGCTTGTCCCCTCATGTGGGTCTGACATTAACTTTAGCTCATTTTCTATCTGCCTCCTTCCAGTCAAAGATGGTTCCATGTTCATGGCAACATGTAAGTCACGTACTGCATCTTCATAATTTTTCAAGGAAACATTTGCCTTGCCTCTTCTATACCACGCCTGCAGTGAAGATAATTTTTAGTTGTAAAATGTCAACTACAGAAAATGATGACTGAAACTTGAATCCAAAGAAAAGGACAATGCCACATAAGCACTTCCATTTTTAGTAATATTATGTCACTGGCTATATTTTCCTTATCAATGTTCTGTGAGCAGAACACAACATCACTCAAACCAATGAGACTAGACGTGAGAGGCTTACACATTGGCGGAGCCACATGGGGCCTAAATTTTTTTAAATTATCCTTTATTCTTGACTAAGAAAATGTTTTCAATTTGCTCATTTGAAGTTGCAAGTGTTAAGCATATATGTTTTGGATATTATTATTTATTATTAGGGTAGTTTAGTCTTTGGTATTTTTAGGGTTTGTTTAGCTTAGATATATATATTTCACTTTGTAACCTTTATTAATTATGCTTAATATACTATCGTTGTTTTTCTCTTTTCTGAATTATCATGGTATCGGAGCTAGGTTTTAAGCCTAACCTTAGACGTTGATGTTGTAAGTGTCAAGTGACTGCCACAGTGTCCCACGACTGCTGGATTGCTTCTGGGTGTGTTCAGAATTAGCCTCAGGTTGCAAATATTCCCATTCGAGTTGTTTAGCAAACTCGTCTGGTGCTGCCCTCTCTTCTTCGTGATCGTCTAGCTGTTTCCTTCCTCTTCGTGACTCCATTGATGCTCTCTCTCTCTTCGTGGTTTCATTGTGGACTGGTTTGGTGGGCTTGATTGCTGTTTTTGTTGCAACAGAAATTCAATTCCTTAGTTCTGTTGCTATTCTGGTTTGGTTTGCTGGTTTCGTTGTCTTCCCTGCTTTGCTAGAGATATTTTGATTGCTTCGTTTGGAGTTTGTTGCCCTGCTGCTGTCTCTTTGTTCTGGTTCTGGTCTGTTTCTTTGGCTGGTGAGTTTCTCTTGTGTTTTCTTCATCATGACTGGTGGTACTTCTGATTCTCTCCAAGCCATTGGTGTCAAGTTAGTAGGCGATAATTATACCTATTGGGCATATGTTATGAAGAATTTTCTTCTTGGTAAAAATGTTTGGACCTATGTTAGTGGTGAATCCTCCATGCCCTCTGATGTTAAACTTGAAAACTTTAATGCGCTTCTCTCTACATGGCAAGTCACTAATGCCAAGATTGTTACTTGGATCAACAATTCTGTGGATCAATCAAATGGTATTCATTTTGCAAAGTTTATTACTGTCAAAGAAATTTGGGATCATCTCTCTCGTCTCTATGTTCAGTCCAATTTTGCAAAACGGTATCAGTTAGAACATGAGATTCGGGCTACTTCTCAAGGTGATAAGAGTATCCAAGAGTTTTATTTTGTTGTGACTAGGCCACGGGATCAATTGGCCTTTACGGAGCCTAAGGCATTGAGTACTCATACAGAGTATTGTATTTATCGTGAGGAGCAGCGTGGTTCAGTTTCTTATGACACTTAGAGCTGATTTTGAGGGACTGCATGATACCATTCTTCATTGTAGTCCTCTTCCCACTGTTGACTCTATTGTGAATGAATTATTAGCTGAAGAAACTCGTTTCAAGGGCATTCCAAGCAAAGGTTTACTTCCCTTGCCAAGTCAAACTATTCTAGCCGTCCCTTCTAGTACTTAGAGTCGCTCCTCCGTTCACACACCGCTGGATGAATGTAGTTTTTGTCATCAGAAAGGTCACTGGAAGGCTCAATGTCCTCTGCTTACTGGACGTTCTCATTCTGGTTCATCCTCATCTTAGAAGAAGGGTACTGATCGCTCCTCTGTGTCACCGATGCCTTGGAAAAAGGGTTGGAACTCCCATACTGTGGCCACCGTTCCCTCCGTAGAGGATACAGGCCCTTCATTGACTTCCCTTGCTGAGCAGGTTCATGCCATGCAAAAACTACTCTCTGCCACTACGCCTAATGCCCTCTCGGTCTCTTCCTCTTTAGGTTTGCCTCCCTCTTATTCTTCAAGTATTTCTCGGTCCACTTGGGTCTTTGACTCTGGTGTTACTCATCATATGGCCAATGATGTTTCCTTATTTACTTCTATTTTTTCTCCTTCTTCCACTACTACTGTTATGATTGCTAATGGCACTCCCATGCCGTTAGTAGGAGTTGGTTCTATTTTGACTGATTCTCTCTCTCTTTCTGATATCTATTGCATTCCTCAACTGACTTTAAATCTCATTTCTATTAGTCAACTTTGTGAGCTTGGTTATTATGTTCACTTCTCTTCTTTTGATTGTGTTGTGCAGGATCCTCATTCCAGACAGTAGATTGGGATCAACCGTAAGGTGGGAGGGATATATGTTCTTAAGCAACTTCATGTTCCATAGCTTGCTGCAATTTCCGTTGATTTGTCCTCTTTTCGTCTTAGTTCTCAATCCTTTGAGTTTTATATATGGCATTCTTGCCTTGGTCACATTTCTCGCTTTCGTTTACAATATTTAGTTTCAACTGATGTTTTGGGAAATTGTAGTACTCATAATATTTCAGATTGTAGTGGTTGCAAACTTGCAAAATTTACGGCTCCGTTTGGTAAGCCACTCAAAATATAATGCTACCCATTGATTTAAGTGTGTTGTTTGTTTAGAGCTTTCAAATCATAATTCTACACCCATTTCTCAAAACTCAATTCAAAACATAATCATTACTTTTCAAAACTTATAACCAAACACATAATTCAAAACTCTTTTCAAAACTCAATTCAAATTAATATTTTAATTTTGTTAAGATTTTAAATATTTTAATATTTAAATATGTTATGATTTTTTTAATTTTTTTATTTTTTTGAATATTTTTAAATATTTTAATTTCAAAATATTACGATTTTAATTTTTAAAATTTTAAAATATTTTATAAAAATAAATTCAAACTCTATTTTATAAAAATATTTTTAAATATTTTAATTTTTTTGTTATGTATTTGGTTACGATTTGAGTGTAGAATTATGAAAGTAGTATGGAGTTTCGAATTATGTGTTTGGTTATGAGTTTTAAAAATAATTTCTTAATTGAGTTTTGTTTTATGTATTTGGTTACAATTTGAGTGTAGAGTTGTTTTTAAATTTAAAATATTAACATTTTAAATTATTTAAAATTTTTGAATATTTAAATTTTTACGATTTAAATTTTTTGAATATTTATTTTAATTTTTTACTTATTAAATTTTTTAGATTATTTAAATATTTATGATTTAAATTTTTTGAATATTTATTTTGAAAAAAAATTATTTCCTTTGTAGTATTTTCAATTAAAAAATTGATTAATGTTATTTTCTGTTAATAATAATTTTTTTTAATTGAATTTTAAAAAAAGTTTGGTTATGAGTGTTGATCAAAATTTTCAATAGTGTGAAAGTAGTGTGTTTTGTTATGAGTTATAATAATTTGAATTAAGTTGTGAAAACTCTTTCTAAAACTCGTAACCAAACAAATTTTATTACTTCACATGTCAAATCAAACTTTCAAAACTCAATTCAACACTCTATTCAAAAACCATAACCAAACAAATTTTCTACACTCAAATCATAATTCCACAACTCACAAACTCAAAATACAACTTATACTCTCGAATCATATTTACAAAACTCTACCAAACGCAACCTACAACTTTACCTTTTAATAAAAGCACTACTATTTCTTCTACTCCTTTTGATCTTGTCCACTCTGATGTGTGGGGTCTTGCACCTATTCCTACTAAAGGGAGTTCTAAATATTATGTGTCCTTTATTGATGATTATACTCGTCATCGTTTGATTTATCTTATGAAACATCGGTCTGAATTTTCTTCTATTTTTTCTACTTTTTGTGCCATGATTCATACACAATACACTATTGTTATTAAATGTTTTCGATGTGACTTGGGTGAGGAATATCAGGATACTAGCTTTCTTCAATTATTACAGTCTGATGGTACTCTTCAGCAGTCTACCTGTACTGAAACACCTGAATAAAATGGTGTGGCCGAACGTAAGTATCGCCATATCATGGAGACAGCACGTTCTTTATTACTTTCCTCTTCTGTTCCTAGTTCCTTTTGGGGTGAGGCTATTCTTACAGCTATTCATCTTATTAATCGCATCCCCTCCCAAGTAACCTCTAGTATCTCTCCATTTGAACAATTACATGGCAAACTATCTGATCACTTCTCTCTTGGTGTGTTTGGTTGTACTTGTTTTGTCCTTCTTCCTCGTGCTGAACGCACTAAGTTGTCTGCTCATTCTGCTATATGTGTTTTTCTTGGGTATGGTGAAGGTCAAAAGGGTTACCACTGCTATGATCCTTCTTCTAGACGTCTCTATGTTTCTCGTCATGCTGTCTTTCTCAAACATATTCCCTTCTTTTCCATCCCATCTACCTCGGCTTCTGCTTCTCGATCTGATCTTATTTATCTTGATCCCTTTCCTAATAATATTCTTCTGATTCGTATGCCATAACCTCTCTTCTTCCGATCTTCCCACTTTGTCTTCCTCACCTCCTTAGCTGTCTTCTGATGTTCCTTCTCCTTCTCCTTCTCCTCTTATAATTCATACTTATGTTCGTCGGAAAAAGCATGACTTATCTACAATTACTACTGCTCTCCCTCCTACGGTTAAAGACCCATCGGCTGTTGATGATGAGGCTCCTGCTTCTCGCTATTCTCAAGGAAATCGTAAGTCTCCTAATTGGTTTGGTTTCTCTAAATCATGTTATTCTTCTGCATTCTATTCTTTTTTGGCTTCTATTCACTCTATTTCTGAACCTACCTCCTATAAGGAGGCTGTTTTTAATCCTCTTTGGCAATAGGCTATGAATGAGGAGCTTTCTGCATTGCATGCTACTGGCACTTGGAACCTTGTTTCCCTTCCTTCTGGTCACCATGTTGTGGGTTGTCGTTGGGTTTATAACATTAAAACCAAGGCTGATGGTTCCATTAAGCAGTATAAGACTCGTTTGGTTGCTAAAGGGTTTTCTCAAGAATATGGAATCGATTATGAGGAGACTTTTGCTCCTGTTGCCAAAATGACCATTGTTCGTACTTTGATTGTTGTTGCGGCTGTTCGCCATTGGTCCCTTTTCCAAATGGATGTCAAGAATGCCTTCTTGAATGGTGATCTGACTGAAGAGATCTATATGGCTCCTCCTCCTGGGCTTCCTCATCCTTCTGGCTCTGTGTAAATTGCGCAAAGCATTATATGGTCTCAAACAAGCGTCTTGTGCTTGGTTTGAGAAATTTGCTACTGTTGTATCTGCTTTGGGTTTTCACACTAGTGATCATGATTCAGCTCTCTTTCTTCGCTCTACTTCTGCTGGTAGGATTATTCTTCTATTGTATGTTGATGACATGATCATCACTGGTGATGATCTTGATGGCATTTCTGCTCTCAAAGGTCACCTCAATCGTCATTTTCAGATGAAGAATCTTGGTCCTCTTAAGTATTTCTTAGGGATTGAGGTGGCTTCTTCTCCTAAAGACTATCTTCTCTCTCTATGTCCAAATATGCCTTAGAGGTCATTCAGAGTGCTCATTTGACTGATACTCACACTGTTGACACTCCACTTGAGCTTAATGTGCATTATACTTCGACTGATAGGGTTCCTCTGTCTGATCCTACTTTGTATCGTGTTCTTGTTGGCAGCCTTGTTTATCTTACTGTCACCCGTCTTGATATTGCCTATGTTGACCATGTTGTTAGTCAGTTTGTTGCCTCTCCTACTACGGTTCATTGGGCTGCGGTTCTTCGTATTTTACGGTAACTTCATGGGTCTCTGCATCAGAGTTTGCTTTTCTCCTCTACCTTATCATTGGATCTTTGTGCCTATTCTGATGCTGATTGGGCTAGTGATGCTATGGATCGTAAGTCCGCTACTAGTATTTGTGTGTTTTTGGGTACTTCCCTTATTTCTTGAAAGAGTAAGAAACAAACAGTTATTTCTCGTTCTTCTGCTGAGGCTAAGTACCGTGCTATGGGTACTACTATTGCTGAAATTGTTTGGTTGCGATGGTTGCTTGTTGATTTTGGTATTTCGCTTTCTGCTACTACTCCTATGTATTGTGATAATCGGAGTGCTATTTAGATTGCTCATAACTCTGTCTTCCATGAGCGGACTAAGCATTTTGAGATTGATTGTCATGCTGTGCGTCATCATCTTCAACTTCGTACTTTGTCCTTGCCGTTTGTGCCATCTACTATGCAGTTGGCTGACATTTTCACCAAGTCTCATACGACTTTGCACTTCCATTTTCTGCTTGACAAACTCTCAATGCTTCCTACCGTCACATCATGAGTTTGAGGGGCAGTGTTAAGCATATATGTTTTGGATATTATTATTAATTATTAGGGTAGTTTAGTCTTTGATATTTTTAGGGTTTGTTTAGCTTAGATATATATTTCACTTTGTAACCTTTATTAGTTATGCTTAATATACTATCTTTGTTTTTCTCTTTTTTGAATTATCAGCATGTCCCTTAAATCTTTATACCTCCTCTTTTCTAAACTTTTTCTTTTCAACAAAATCTCTGCAATTCGCCACATTAAATGTTTCATTTTGATAAATAAAAGAAAAAATCTCTTACAAATTTTAAATTATTCTCTCTTTTCTCTCATTTTTTTCCCATATCCCCCTCTATCTCTCTTTTTGTGTGCCTGCACCTTGATGTAATTTTATCATCTTTTATTGAGGCATGTGATTACATTTTAAATTATAATGATCATGATGTTCAGAAACTGAATAGAAAATTGAATTAATAATTAAAAAAAATAACAAAAAGTAAAAAATGATTCGTTAATTTGAGCATAACTCTAAAATATAGCTTTGGAATCACATTGATCTTTTGTCATCCTACCACCAACTGAAAATTGTGTTCAGTTGGATTGTGATAAATCGTGCTAAAGCCACTTCAATTCAATGTTGCCCCCTTGAGCCAAAATCCTAGCTCCGCGGATGGGCTTATAAATGAAGAAATTGTCAAACACCTTCAAGTACTTTTGATATTTTAGGCACCAATAATTCTATATTGGAAAACAGACAACAGACAAATAAGAAAAGAAGATAAAATTTTGATGTTTTCACTATTATGATTCTTTTTCTTTCTTTCTTTTTCTATTTTTTATTTTCTCCCTCTTCTTCCTTTACTTTTTTTTGGAATTTTTTTTTTTTTTTTAATTTTTTTTATAACAGTAATCATAATATCTAAAAAGTCCCAGGCAATTGATTGCATGAAACTAATGGTAAGACAAGGTTCGTTCCCAGTGTGTAACATCACAATGCAAATAAACAAAAGCACAGTTAAATAATAAAAGCTTTTTACCTTTGCATAACTCGAACAAATTACAAGAGCCCGATTGCAATCTCGTACACACTCCACCAGAAGACCCATTCTCTAAAGGAAAGATCAAAGACATGGTTTAGTCAATGTAAGCTCTAAACAAACTTTGAAGCTGATAACAAAAAATTCCTCATTTTGTAATTTGGTTTTTATAGAGTCAAAATATTAGAGATCAAGGTCAGATTCCATCTACGTAATGAGGACACACTGTTTTATAACCTTTGCTAGTCTGTCAATGCATATTGGAAGCATATCAACAAGCACATTTATTGCCTTTACATCTTTGTTTTAGTCATCCAAAAATGTTAAGGTGTTCTTCTCACCTTGAACTTCTACACATATAATCATTCCATATCATACTTGTGAATAGTGTGTATGTATGCACGCTGCAGGAACCTAAATGAGCAGCCCCAACTCAGTCCAGTTTTGGTTTTTTAAACTCATCTCTAGCCTAAAAGTGCTGAGTTGAAGTACAAGTTCTGAGTTAGGAAGCTAACTGAACAGAGCTTGAACAAGATACTATTGTTGGGTACATGACCACACTGGTAGAAAGAATTTGTTGGATTTTATGCACTATCAAGGAAAACTCCGACTACTAGATATGACCTCAAAATAACATGGGCCAAGGTCTGCCAATGCACTAACAGGACAGAAGAAGTTCCCAAAAATGCATAGGTGACAGGATTGAAAAGGTGATTTCTCACAAGTCTTTGCACCCTCAGAGAGGGTAGGTAAGTGCATTTTGAGTTTCTGTTTTATTACGTCAGGCGGCATGCACTTGCGTCAAAGTTTTTCAAAATGCATTTCAGTTGCACCTGATAAGCAGCTACTGGAGTTATGGCTCAAAAGAAGATGCTTCCATCAAAAAATTGTCTAATAACAAAAAATTAAGGAAGAAAGAAAATATCCAATTGGAAAAAACACAGAGTGGCCTACTAGCCAGAAAATGTAAGTAAATGTTCTTAAGCTTAAAGCTGGCCCTGCAGAAGTTCCTTATCTTTTAGACACTTCTCGACAATATGGTTGTGTTTGAGTAAAACGAGAATGCCTTATCTTTTACCATGCCAACAACTTCATTCATTCTGGTTTTCAAAGCCAAGCTATCTGATGTACTTTACTTGTGCATCTGTCCTCATCCCCCAAGAACTACAACAGAGATTAAGGGATATGTGGATGGTTTTTATTTCCTTCTACACTGAGAACGTGGGAAAGTAGCCAGTAGGCCCAGTATGTGCTCATGATTTTCCCTCCACTGTAGAAATCTTCTGCATTTTTTCCTTCTTTTTCCCTGACAAGACACACACCCATATCCCGCATAAACCATGGACCTCTTTGGAATATTGTATAGAAAGCAATAACACCAAACTTCTTACATTTTACAGCTGTTTTCTTCCACAATAATTTATTATTAAAAGCTTTGGCTGCATCATACTTCTTTTCATTCTCAACAATGACATGTTGATTTCTATGTAATTATTAGATGCAGGAATTCCCCTTTATTTCGATTAATCGCCACTTGCTTGACAAAATCTCTCAGCAGCAGGTGCTTTTTCCTTAGATATCATATTGCGATTACAACCAAGAACCTTAGCGAGGGCTTCCACAAGATTTATTCCCATTGAAACCTCCCTAGCTTGATCACCATACCACAATTAACTGTGCTCAAAATTTGCAGAAAGTTCGATGCAGAACAAGCCTTTAATTAGAAATTTTAGGCTGTCCCACAATTGGATTTGCTACACTTTCAACTTTTAAGGTTTAAGGTTGAGAAGCTGAATTAGGGTCAGATAAAGGTTTAACAATTAACTTGGTTGAGATTTAGGGCTGTTTTGAGTCTGGAAATTTAAAGTTAAGCTTGCAGGATTTTCTAAGCTGAGGAAACAATTGAAGGAAATAAGGGTTGTGTTCGTAGGATGATTGGATATTAAGTCTTAGGTTGAAAAGCTAAGGCATTGAGGATTGGGTATTAAGTTTTAGGTTGAAAAGCTAAGGCATTGAGGGTTAGATTTGAGCTGCAAGGATGGCTGGTACTGGCTGTTAGGAATGCACAGAGCTGCTGGAAATAAAAAATATAGAGAATAAAAGGGAAAAGAAGAAGTACAACAATGAAAGATATGCCTTAGAAACTCACAAAAGCCTTCTAGAAATCTCACCTAAAAAACACTGATAGAATCTCATCATTAAATGAAAGCAAGATCTGTAGAAACTTTCTTCATAGAATTTGCAAAATTGTCGCTACAATCTACCCACCCAATACATTAGTACAAGACTACTACTACTACTACTACTAGACACAGGATTTCCTAAAATCCTACTAGGTAGGAAAGGATATCCAAAACCAATTATGAAACATGTTCAAAATAAGAGAATGACTTGAGAATCCTCCCCAACAAACAACTACCTAATCAGGATCCTAAAATAACAAAAGTTCCCAGTTACCCTCTGAAAATAAAAACAAATTATCTATTATCTCAAAAATTACCAAAACACCCCTGATGAAATATCTTTTTCCCTTTTCTGCCTTCTAGCATACACTTCTAGGGGCTGACCCCCATCAAAGGCCTTCGTCAAAAGTAATTTTAAATTGTGTACAAGCATGCATTAAAAAACCATAGGACTTTGTTAATAACCCCAATCATACATAAAATTTTACACTAACGCTCAAGGACAAACTTCTACCCTGAGGTTATCTGAAATCAGGTCAGTGCACACACACAGTTTCCAACAATCAAATTAATATCATGTAGTACACACAACCAAACGAATTATATAAAAACAAATATATCTCATGAAATTAAACGGTAAATAGTAAAACCAATACATTAAAAACACATGAATATATAAATCAAACTCACATGCAATACAGATGCTCGATTCACATATAGCATGGCCACAAGGTTTTTTTCGGTGTCATTAGCACTTGTTGGAGCAACACGCAATGCCTGTTCACGTATGCAAGAGAGTATAACAACGAGAATGTAGCTAAAATTCCCACTAAATAGATACACAAAAGACAAAAGATATAGAACATTCATCATTATTAACATACTAAATTAAAAGAAGAAATAAATAAGGATAGAGGTGTAGTTATATAGCTCAAAGTCCAACAATGCCAACAGTGATCAAGCATTAACATGATGTAGAATACAAGAAGTTCAAGGAAGGCTAAATTTTATGCTTCTAATTTAATAGAATTAATATTTTAGAGAATTTTTAGAGCGTTTGAAGCTCCTTTATGGATTGTGTGATGCAATCAAACAATAGGTGAGAATCCTGAGGGATTCTAGGATTGATTCCTAAACCTATCATCTTCTTCTTTTGCTTCTTCTTCGTGCACATACCCTAGTTACTATTCTCGGGTTACTATTCACAGCCCTCTAAAAGTGCGCTTTCAACGTCAAAACCCTATCCAATCATCCCCAAATCAACCATAATCCCTTTCCCTACCTATTAGCCTTCAATTTAACCCTTAAAACCCTAAATTACTCACTGTTTAGGCAGTCAAATATTATCTATTTTCAAAATCCAGCGCTAATAAAAAAAATGGGGCAAGAAAAGCTAAATGCACTAGTCAATCAAAAGAGAAAACCAACACCCTACAACACTAGCTAGCCACATTGCTTAAAATTTATAGCAAATAAAGGTCTCAAATTTGAATTTCCATCTCCTAATTGTTTATGCTTTCAAGAAGCTACTAGTCCATTGGAAGATCATGAATTCACAACATATAGGAGGGCCATAACATTTCTCTTTCTCTTGATCCTAATGCTTCTCTTTCCTAGTTCACCCCAAGGCCAAGATGCACGTAGTATATTCTAACCCCTTTTTTATGAGAAAAAAGTACATCAATAAAAATGCCTTGAGGGGGCAAGCCCTGTACAGTCAAAAGGCCAAATCTTGGAAACTAAACATCTGCCTGCATGTACAGGTCTCCTATAAACAGTACAAAAGACTAAATAGAAAAGGGAAAATTATCTCCCAATCAAAAAATAATAATAGCGAAAGGAATATATTTATCAAACATAAATAAAACAATAATAATAAAGGAATAAAGATACTTCTAGACTGTGCAAAGACGATAACTAAATATCCTCAAAAGATCTCCTATGTCCACAAAGCCCACGGGATAGCATAAACCAATTCTTCCTATTCGACTTTCTTAGGCTCTTGCCCTAACAAAATAAAAGCTCTTCCACTAAAAACATCATAACCAATACAATACCAAAAAAAAGTAATGTTATACTTACAAACTAACAAATCTTGCAAAAGTTTTGTACTCATTGATGTGACACCTATGACCTATCATATTATTGAAGTTGGTCATGTTTCAGGTTTCAAAGTTCCATTACTACATGTCACATCAATTAGTAAGAAAAGTTTGTAATATTTGCTAGTGTGTATAGCATTTTCCTACTAACAAACATATCAAATCAGCTAAGAATCAAAAATACTTCTAAGAAGATGGTGTGCCCATGTCAGACACGTGTCAAACACAGACATTCATCAGATACTTCCCAACATGGTCCGACGCAAGTACAAATGTGTCCTATTATTTTTATATAAAAAAATTAAACCTAGACACATATCAAATGCATTACAAGTTCAAAAAAATAAGTTAGGATAATGGTTTTAAATAACAGCATCGGGGTATGTATTTTCATTGGTGATACAATCATATATGGGTCGATATCAGACAGTATTGGTTGATATGTTAGTGAATAACAGCATCAGAAGGCCAAAAGCCGATACGATATGTAACAGTCTATATTTAAAACCCTTAGAATCCAATGAAAAAGAACAAAAATATAAACCTGTATCTATCAATCTCTCTTTTACACTTTAGATATTAGTACTATGTTGTATATTTTGTTATCTTTGAGTAAAATATTCATATATATAACATACAATAAGTATATAAACCTATATTTTATGCATAGCCCCCACGTTTGTGTACTACATTTTTGAAAATTGTTCTTCAAAGTAAACCTCCAAAGTCATTTGCTCAAAAAAGCTTTGTTAAACCCCTCTAACATGCAAACTCTCAAGCCTCCCATTTGGATAGGCAAGCATATTGTGTCCAACACGCCATGTGATAATTAAATTCTTTCCTCAAACCCTCCCCATAGGAAGTCGCTTGGCAATTTCTCCAACCTCCCTTACCATAAACCAAGGGATTTTTTTATTATTATTTTTTTGACCACAAGCAAGGGATATTGAAGATAGACATAGGCTGTGTTTGGGAACTTGATTTTTTGGTTTTTTTTTGATTTTTTTCACTAAAAGACAAATTGGTTACAAAACCAAAAAAAAAAAAACAAATCCAAACAAAATATCACATCAAACCCCATAATCATTTCACTTTTTCTCTCACAAACATCACATCCAACCATAAAAAAACCCAACTATCTTCCCAAATACAAAAAAAAATTCTCCAATAATATCTTATAACTAAAAAAACTTACAAAAAAACCCACTTCCCAAACACCCACATAAAATAAGTGAGGAGACTAGAAATAGTGTACTTTATCGAAGTCAAACTACTCCATTTGGATAAATGCAGTTCATTCAGGTAGCAAAACTCCTTTCAAATCTCTTCATAGGAAGGCCCCACACAACTTTGGCTTTCAAAGATAACCCAAGAGATATACCCAAATAAAACGTAAGCAAGCCTCCATTGCTTAGGCTTTGTAGTGCATTTTCACTGCAAGGTTTCCATACATGTCTCTTGCACTTTTTTTCTTTTTCTTTTTTTTAATGAGAAAAATTGTATCAACAAGAACAACAATCAAGAAAGAGGGAAAATGCCATGCAATCAAAAGACCACAACCTATTAAAACTGCACAAAATAATCAATAGAAAAAATGAAATTCCTCTCTCAATCGAAAAAACAAAACAGGAACATAGATCCTTCAAGCAAAAAATTCTACACATGGAAACCAAATATTAGTTTGCTCCATTTAGACTTCCAAATACAATGAAGTGTCGAGCAATTTTTGCTTCAAAAACTACAATTGATGTCATAACGTACTAATGGGTGTAGGGTGAAAATTGAATTACAGAATGTCCATACCCTTATTACAGTATCT
The DNA here is from genome assembly GCA_036172215.1 of Camellia granthamiana. NCBI lineage: Eukaryota > Viridiplantae > Streptophyta > Magnoliopsida > Ericales > Theaceae > Camellia > Camellia granthamiana. Next base: position 139,106,357 of record CM069903.1, on the reverse strand, counting down.
AATAGAATTATTAAGGCTGTGTTCGGTTCCTGGATTTGGAAAAGGATTTGGAAAGGAAAGGAGAAAGGGAAAAGGTAGGTGGAATGTAAATAAAATATAACTAAATTTCACATGCCTTTTTTCTTTCCCTTTCCAAATCTCTCCCCAAATCCATGAACGCAACACAGCCTAAAGGAATTGTCATGCCATGGACATTGTCACTACACAACTCTCATATGTGCAAGTGTAACTAAAAATTGTTTACTCATTATTTGTAAATCACGAAAAGTGTACCGCTTGTATGAATTCAACTAAAGCATGATCTTTCAATGAGTATTAGTATAGTAATAGTAAATTATTCACTTGAACAGATCATACATCTTTCAGTGAACCCAGATACATGAAACAATCATTTAAAAATAAAAAAAAATAAAAAAAACATGAATCCAGAAGATCATGTGTGACCTGGGAGTAAAAACTCAAAGCATTCGAGTAGTCTCCTTTGGAGAAGCACTCGTTGCCCTTGCGCTTCGATTCCAAAGCAGCCTCCTTGTTCTTCCGACAGAGAGAAGTTTCTGGGTCTGTTAAATCCCCAACTATCTGTCAAATAACAAATTACCCATTTTTAGAAAATGGGTTCAGTCATACACAAATAGGCATACATAAATACATGTGAATATAGTACATAATATGTGAAATAAATGGAAGTAATCGTTACTTGGTGAAACATGGGTTGTTGAAGAAAGAAGTGGAGGAGAGAAGAACAGGTAGAGGGAAGGTCATGGGGAGTGGTTTCAGCAATCTGGAGCTGAAGGGTTTTGAGAACCATGGACTTGAGCTTCTCCATTGTTGTTTGGGAAGAACTGGACTTGAAAGTTGAATGAAGCTAGCTGTCCAAGAAGATCGAGGTTGAGGCGACCCGACGAGCACAACTTCTCACGACGACGACGATCGAGTTACTCACGACGACCGAGTTTCTCTCCGACGAGTGCAACTTTTCTCGACAGAGCGCAACTCTTATCGACAAAGCAACTTTTCTCGACAGGTCAGTTCTCTCTCTCCCTCTATATATATATATATGAGCTGATTTTTGTTGAGATTTTTGTGATTCCGACTTTGATTTCATCTGTTTAGGACGATTTTTATTTTTATTTTGATTTGCCCGATTTTGATTTGCCCCAATTAGTTTGATTTTGGTTTGCCCCAATTTTACATTGGATTAGTGAAGGCACTGCCAAAAAAAAAAATGTGAATAGTAAATGGGTCTTGCAAGATTTGCCAAGAACATCAAGATTTAGAGGAAAAGGGGGCATAAAATATCAGTGAATAGTAAATAGAGTAGAGAAAGCCATTATAGAAAAGAAGAGAAAATGAATAGTCCTGAAATTGGTTGGGTTTGATTTTGGGAGATGAAACTAACTTAAACCCATATAAAAAGAAAGAAAGAAGAGAAAAAGAAGAAGATGATGCTCAGTTTTTTCTTTTTTTCATGAAACATGTGAATTCAGTTGTATTTTTTTCCCCCCCAACTACAGTTAGTTTTATAATGAAGAAGAGGAAAAGAAGAAGATGATGATGAACTTAAAAAGAAGAAAGAACTTGGATGAGGACTCCTTAATAGTTGAATCACAGTAGCAGCCCAAGGTTTTTTGGAGGACTCCTTATTATCTTCATTTAGAAACTTTTCAACCCATGACCTCTTTTGCACGACCCTCGTAATTATTCCCCAAAATCAAATTCCTCGATCATCTAACTCCTCTCCTATTAATACTATCATCCTTCTTAACCAAAATCCCTCCAGATCAACCACAAAAAGATAAAGCCTCCGAACTGTTATTCCTAACCCACCAAGTATTCTTTAACTAGTGACTAATCTCATATCAAAATTTTCAATTTTAGTATCTTGAAGAATTATAATATCCACATTATTCTTAATCAAAGCGCCTTTTATTGCACTTCACCTAGACGCAGCCCTAAGACCAAGCACATTCCAACTTATTATCTTCATGTACAAACTTTCCAACCCATGACCTCTTTCGCATGACCCTCATAATTAAACCATAAAATCAAATTCCTTAACTCTCTAAAGTAAACCATAAAATCAAATTCCTTAACTCTCTAAATCAAATTCCATAAAATCATAATTAAACCATAAAATCAAATTAAAGTGTAATAAAGGATTTAAAATTTTTGCGGAGTTTGCGGAATGGTAGTTATGGATATGGTATTTATGAAGAGGGCTACTTGTAAATATTTTTCCATCCTGGAAATGTTCCAGTGATAAAAACATTTAAAAATCAAGATTTCAAGTCAGATAAATTGGAGGTGCGGGTGGATGGGTGCTATGTTCAAAACATGGTTGAATTCAGAATCCCATGACTAAGAGATAAGTATTGAACACTCCTACATTTAAATTGCACTAAAATATTGCAGAATCATTAAATACACATATAGACACAATCAGAGCTCAACCTAGAGATTTATGTTTTCATTTCATTATTACTAAATAATGAACAATCCTATGCTTGAGATTTAAAACCTCTACTTTTTTCTTTTTTATATACAATTTCACAGGAATCAAAACCAAGCATTACCAACAAACAAACAAAAAATGCCATTTACCAGTCAAAAATTTATCTCTTATGTTATCCAGATTCAACCCCCTTTGTTCTACTGAGATACAGCAAGTTGATTAGCATAGCAGGACCCCTCATGTGAACAGAAAAATCCCAACAATCAGCTCCTACTCCACACTCAATCAGGGAAAAAGCTTGAGACTCCTAAAATATGACCCCCTAAATTTACACACAATGATGTGGATGGCTCAATGTCAGTTATTGAATTGAGGGGGTCATGTTTTAGGGATCTCTAACATTTCTCCTAAATCAAGAGCCCCAAAAGAAAGGTGAGTCCAAATCCCTTTTGGCCTCGTACTACCTTTCAAAATGAGGCCAAAATGTCAAACGAGGCCAAAATGTCAAAAGGTTCTTGGAAATAGTAATATTACAATAATGGTTTTTTCTCTTTTTATAAAAGGGATGAAGGAATTATCATGCATAACTAGTAAACAGAAAATAATAATACAATCCCTGTATTGTTAATTGTTTTGAGCTTTTAGTATTTAATTTTTTTTTTAAATTTTGGCAAGATGCTATGCCTTAAACAAGTCTTTAATGTACAAACCAGAGGGACATGCCAACCTATAAACTACTGGAATCAATAGTCAACATTTTTTTGAGCACATGTACACTTAACCATTAACTTAAAATCCTATTAATCTATTAGAAGGTTTAGCCTTACTTCTGTATAGATTGTACGTTCTTTACTTGAGTAAGATATATGTGTGTATATATGTATATTCAGTTTGGTTTGGGACCTTGAGTAAACTGACCCTGCAATACATAGCCAAACAGTTTTTTTTTTTTTTTTTTTTGAATTTTGAAGTCTAAAACTTTGAACTAAGTATTGCTTTTCTGTACATCACTAATAAAGTAGTTAAATAAGAGAGCACAATCTGGAAAAGAGAAACTTGTTTATTTTAAACATTCTCTGCCACTTGTTAAACATTCTCGGCCACTTGTTTATTTTATGCAGCTTCTAAACATTCTCTGCCACTGATATAGAAGGCATTTTATATCTTATTCTAGTAGACATCATATTGATTTCAGCCTTCCCAGCAGACATGACACATTTTGTCTTTGTGTTCGAAATCAAATTTGTTTTTGATGTTCATAATCTCTATTTGCCAATATGGAGGGCTGAAATATTCTCTTTACTTGTTAGGCTCTACATGACACATTGTTGACTATACTCAAATAATCTTCTCTCTCTCTCTTGCAAATACTTCTGTAGCCTCCTAGTAATTTTTTTTTTTTTTCGTTGCAGGAGAGCAGGGAAAACCAAAGAACCACCCGGTCGAGTTTACGCACCAAGAAGATACAGAGGAGCTTCAGAACTTTGTTTAGAAGACTTATAGCCATGCAATTTTAGTGAAATATGAGTGCATCTCCAGATTAGATTTTTTTTTTTTGGTTGCAATTCTTGTAGTTAGTAATCATGCTGCTCCACTCTTGGGAGTGTTTAGTTGTTGTAAAAAAAATTGATATAGGTCAGTCATTAAATTACTCCTGAATTTTACTCGAATGACTCGAGCATTCTCAGGGTACTGCTTCATGAATTGCAGAGAGACTTGAATTTTATGGAATCAGATTTGTGGAAGCTTCTCCTCTCTTGAAGATGTATTAATTTCTATACAAGTTAGAACATGTAATTGGTGTTGTATTATTTATGAAAATGATATGTATGAAGATTTATGATATATTACAATTATGGATTGAGAAGTATGAATATGTAATTATGTGGATTGTTTGTTATTTATGATATGTATGAAGATTTTGGACAGATTTTGGGTTGATTTTGGACACATTTTGTGCTGATTTTGGACAGATTTTGGGTTGATTTTGGACAGATTTTGGACAGATTTTGGGTTGATTTTGGACTGATTTTGGACACATTTTGTGCTGATTTTGGACAGATTTTGGACAGAGTTTGGACTGATTATTATGAAAAGTTATTTGTTTGTGTGTTTGAACACATATTGTGGACAGATTTTGGACTGTGTCTGTTTTTGAACACGTGATATGTATGAAGATTTATTTGTCTATTTGAACACAGGTGCTTCACAGGTTTGGACACTGGTTTGAACACTAGTTTTTGACACAGTTTGAACACTGGTTTTCAACACAGATTTGAACACTGGTTTGAACACTGGACAGATTTTGGACTGTTTATCTGTTTTTGAACACATTTTATGTATGAAGATTTATTTTTCTATTTGAACACAGGTGCTTCACAGATTTGGACACTGGTTTGAACATTGGTTTTTGACAGTTTGAACACTGGTTTTCAACACAGATTTGAACACTGGTTTGAACACTGGTTTTCAACACAGATTTGCACACAGGTTTTTGACACAGTTTGAAAGACATATTTTTTCACATAGGTTTTTCAAGACAGATTCAAAGACAGGCATTTTTCACACTTTTGAAGACAGATTTTTCCACACAAGTTTTTCAAGACAGCTTTTTTGAACACTGGTTTTTCAGTCTTGGAGACATTTTTTTCATACTGGTTTTTCCACACAGATTCGAACGTAGTTTTTTCCACACAGTTTTGAAGACAAATTTTACCAGACAGGCTTTTGAAGACAGATTTGCAGACATAATTTTAGCACAGATTTGGAACACATTTTTAACACAGATTTTTTTTAACACAGATTTTGGAACACATCCAATCTGTAACAAACAGAGCACAAATATAACATCAATTGAGAACATCTACTATATCAATAAAGTAGAGAACAACATCAATTTGTTCTTAACCAAAAATACATTAAATAAATTATTCAAAACAAAATAAACTCCAAGTTTAGTCACATAAAAGGCATTACAATTACAAGTTTCCAACTAACGAAAACTACCACCATGGTCATTGCGGTCCATTTGTACATTCAAGTCAACAAATAAAGACGGTACGGCTCCATAAATTTGATGTGTAGCAATCATGGATTGTTGAGTTGTCATAAATCCCGGTGTGCCTCCAATACAGTCTGACAGGGTCAAAGATGTGCCGACTCCATAAATTTGAGTTGGGGCATTCATGAAACTTTGTCTTCTCATAATGTCCACACTTGCCGAGGTGAGAGATGTGCCTCCAATAGCATTGACCATGTGTCCCCATTCCATAATTTTGTGCGTGCATTCTCAAAAAATACTTTTGAAGTGCATCGGAATCTCCTTCTCCAAGCCTCAACTTTCTAGCTCTCTCAATGTAATTCCTTGCATCTCGCTCATCAAATGTTAAAGACTCATAAACCCCAGCTTCAACAACCATTGAGTTATAATTTCTAGACACTCCAATCCCTGCTTGATCATTAATTTCTAATCTTCTCTTCACAGGACTAAGGATTCTCAACTTCTTCACTCTCATTTAATAAAGGATTCTCAACACTATTTGAATCAATCTCCATTTCTGCTCATTCAAAAATTAAAATGAAATCAAATGATTTAATAACAGATTATTATAATAATAGAAACTCAATTCCAGTAAAAACACATCCTCTAAAACTATAGGATGACATCATACTCAAATGTCAAAGTTTATAAAATAATAAAGCAAGCCAACTGTTTGATATTCACCATCACAGCATAAAAATGAATATATGCAAGTAATGATCCAATATTTTATGTTTGAGGAAAGCAACCCAAGTCCAAGTCCAAATTCAAATTCAAATTCAAATCCCAAATTCAACAAATTTTACCAGGAAAAAATTGTCATTTCATGTTATTAAAAGAATAAGGCAATTCCCAAAACAATTGACTAGATCTACAGAGCAATCTCAACTTAATAATCACTATACAATTCAAAGTTTAACTACCCAGAAAAAATTTGCAACATTATACTTCAAAAAACAAATTAAACATCAAATCCATGAATTGATTAAAATCCAAGATTTATAATAGCTGAATAAAATGTAAGCCTAAAATGCACGTGAAAAAAAGAAGAAGAAACATCTGAGTTTATAAACTGTTTTTGAACTGTTATAAAATGTAAGCCTAGACACCCCAACCATTGAGTTATCTTGAACTGTTTTTTGAACTGTTATAAACATCTGAGTTTATAAACATCTATAAACATCTGAGTTTATAAACATGAGGTCCATTGAACTGTTATAAACATCTATCTTTAACTGTTTTTTAAACATTTATCTTGAACTTATCTAACTTATAAACAGGGGATTCTGAACAGATTTTTTTTTTTTTTTTTTTTTTCTGAACATCTAACTTATGTGACAGAGATAGAAACTGACCAGATGGAAGTCCAAGTCCGACGAAGACGCCGGACGGTGGAGGAGGGAGAAGACGTCCGACGGTGGAGGAGACGAACGGCGGAGGACAGATCTACAAATGCCGAACGAGACAGCAAACGCCAAACGGTGGAGGAGAGGGAGGACGGAGGAGAGGGCTGGCGCCAGATGGTGGAGGAGAGGGCAAACGCCGGACGGTGGAGGCGACAGAACGGTGGAAGAGAAGCTCAGATCAAATGTGTGGGAAATATTTTTTTTTCTTTTATATACATGAGCTCGATGGATCAACATTTGCGCGGGATTGAACTTTTTTGTTTTTTTTGTTTTTTTTAGTGCGTGAAACACACGCACTCAATATGCAAATCGTCTTCAATTTCACGCCTCACATGCCACCTGTTTAGAGCTCGGTTTAGAGCTCATCTTCTAGTGGTCCGTAGCGGGACTGAATGGGAGGTGAAAAAACATAGGAAAAATCACTGTTCAAGGAAGGTTGTGGTAAAATATATCACAAATATGGAGGCTATGTTTTGTATAAAAAAAAGAAAAATCTGCTCCACTGTGCTATGACTCTCCCAAAAAAGGGTTTGGTAACAATTTTTTCAGCTTTTTAAATAAAAAATATGTAAAAAATAGAGAATATGAATATTTGGCTTCTTTTTTTTTTTGACTTTTTTTTTAGTAACAATGGGTAGTTTGGGAATATGTTATTTTAATTATAAAATAAAAAAATATTATTAAAAATCAAAAATAGCGTTTGGTAGAATTTTCTAAATATGATTTGAGAATAGAGTTGCATTTTGAGTTTGTGAGTTTTAGAATTATGATTTGAGTGTAAAAAATTTATTTGGTTTTGATTTTTTAATAGAGTGTTGAATTGAGTTTTGAATTAAGTATGTAATTGAATTTTGAAAGTTCGATGTGATATGTAAATTAAGAAAATTTGTTTAGTTATGGGTTTTGAAAAAAAAAATCAAAACTTAATTCAAAAAGTTATAATTCATAATCAAACACACAACTCAAAACTCGATTAAAATTTTTTATCAACATTCATAACCAAATCATTTTTAAAATTCAATTCAAAAAATGAATTAATAATTTTTTTTCAATTCCTTTTTTTTCAATTATTTTTATTGAGTTAATTACCTAAAAGTCCTATCTACACATTTAGTGGTAGCTTAAGTCCTATCAAACAGTTTTTGAACCAATAAGTCCCATGTACAGGTAAAAAAACGTTTTACTCTTTAATCCCAAAACTGAGAATGTTCACAATTTCAAAACTGAGAATGTTCTCAATTTATAATTATCAAAATTAGAAAATTTCTCAATTTTTTTTCTAGTATGAACTGAAAATATTATCAAAACTATCAAAACTAAAAAATTTATAATTATCAATTTTGAGAATTTTCTCAATTTTTTCATGATTAAAATTGAGAATATTATAAATTGAGAAGGTTCTCAATTTGGCATCACAACTACTATCCTAAATCTCATCACGCTCCCTCTCTCCCTCTATAAAGTTGTGTATACATAATTATCTATATATATATTGGTTCAGATGTCTTCTGTTCGTCCAGATCTGACCACCAAAGTCTACCCAGAACCCTACACTTCATCATCATCGGACGAGATCGACCATTTCGATCTCTTGCCCAATTCGATCCTGCTCCTGATCTTCAACAAGATCGGCGATGTCAAAGCTCTAGGTCTCCGACGACGATGCTTCTTCCGCCTCTGGATCCTCCGACAAGTCTCACGGAGCTTTCTCGAACCTATTTCAGTTTGTTTTCGGTGGAATCGTCAAGCCACTCCAAGCTCTGGACAGTGAGGTTCACGTGGTCAAGGTCGGCGCTAGAGCCGATGACGCTCTGGACAGAGGGGAAGGAGGAGTCATACGGGGGAGACCAGAGATTGGGTCTGTAGGGAGGAGAGAGAGAGAGAGAGTGTCTGGTTGGCGAGGAGGTCTTGGAAGTGTAAATTGGCCTATTAAAAATTAATGGGACTTGAAGGAGCAAATAATTTTACATAGGACTTAATGGATTATAAATTTACAAAATGGGACTTGTATGTAAATGCCCCATTTTTATTTCTTTTTTTTTTTGAAATAATTTTAATTGCAATTATTTTTTTTCAATTATTTTTTTAAACTAATTTTTTCCCAATTTATTTTTATACTTAATTTTTTTTCAATTATAATGTGTATGATCCCATTGCCATAAAATTATAAAAAATAAATATGAATACTTTAGACCTGAATAAACATATTTTTTGTTTATGTTTATTAAATTTAGACAATAAATATTTTGTTCAAACCAAACGCATTTGTAATTTATATTTAAAAATAAAAATAAAAACTAATTGATAAAAATGTTGTAAATATAAACAAAAAATATAAACATTACCAAACGCTACCTAAACATTTTTTCATTTGTTAAATTTTATCACTTTGATGAAAAATTCGTGAACCGATATTGCTATCTTCACCTTCATTATTGTGCATCACTTGTCCATTTCACCCATCAAGTGGAAGTACCATCAATAATATTAGTGTGGCTATTCATTGATGTGTTTGACACTAAAATTGCCACATTACCCCTTATTTAGATAATACTAAATTCATACGTTAGAAGAAAAAAAATGAAAAGGACAACATCGTAATTTAACTCATGTTCTGCGGAGCCATTAGTCCTCCGCAAAACCTTAGTTGATCAACTTTCGATAAAAGGAAAAAAAAAAAAATCCAAACCTCAGTAGTGTGTTTTTTTACCATAAAAAAAAAAATCCAAATCTCAGCAGTGTGTTTTTTGACCATTTGTTTGACCGACGCTTTATATCACTCTGCTAACCAACAACTTTACTTCACAATTTTCAACAAAACCATCTTCATTCCAACAACTTCATTACTTCACACCTTTAACCAACTTCTTCACTATCTTCATTGACATTCATTATTCAAATAGTATCAATACAACCAGATCAGAGACCCGAACGATACTACCACCTCCTCCACCATCTACCTCAATTAATTTCACAATCAATTAATTTCAAAAATTAAGTCTATATTTTTATAATTCATATCCGTGTAAAACAAAAGACGAAGAGCTTTGGTCAAAGGTTCTTTCAGAGTTATTCACAATTTCAGAGGTGTAGAAGTAAGCCGAAAAGTTCACCAAACAGGTTGACCTGGCAGTCAACCGGTGGGTCATTCGGCTGGACAACCGGTGGGTCATCCAGCAGGTCAACCGGCTTCGCCTATTCCAGCTTCCAGCAAGACTCAACCCGAGGCTGAGCTTTGGCAATCTATTGCTTACCTTTTGCATACCATTTTCATACACTTTGCTATACATTTTTCATACATTTTTGTTACATTTTCCTATCCTTTTGCTTACGTTCACAAGTCATGCCGAAAACAAAAAAAGCCAGACTAGAACGTGGCCAAACCTCTTGTTGGACAATCTTCACTGTATTTAAATAGTTTACATTCTGTTGTGTACTAAACAACAACAAGAATATAAAGAAATAAAAGAAATGAAAGAATTTGTTTGATTACAAAAATCAAACTAGAAATAAATAAATAAAAACAGATTTTATTTTGTTACAAAAACAAAATTAAAATCTGATCTAATAAACAAATAAAACAGAATAATAAATTAAACAACTTACTTGATTAATTTATTGTAATAAATATCTGATCAAATCCAGTGTTTGACACTATATCCTTAAGACAGATTCGTCCTCTCCACGGTGCTTTCAGAATGTGGACGTCTATCTCCCACGATAAAATAATCTACTACAAACAATAGCAGCACTACAAATTGTTTGCCTAACGAACACACTAAGTGTTTATACTCTCTCACAGAAGAAAATAATGCAGCAATATGAAAAGAATATTCGCAGAATTATGAAGGACGAAATTAGAGTTTTTAAAATCCAAATGAGGGCTGTCCTATTTATAGATGGATTGGTGGCTGCAGATTTTGAATTAAATAGGTGCAAATCTATTTGAACAGGTATGGTTTTGAATTTAAACAGATTTGAATCTGTTGGGTTCATAATTCAAACAGATAAAAAGGGGAAGGGCCCTGTTTGGATGTACAGTAAAACCGGACCAGTTTATTTCCGGTTTAATTTGAATTATGAGTTTTATTTTACCAAAAATAAAATTAAATTCAAATATTTTTTGCCCAAAAAAGATTAGTTTTGGGTCGAACAAGCCCAACCCAACCACACACCCGCACCCAAGCCCAGCCCGCCCGACCGAACGGACGGCGGCGGTGCGCGCGCGCACGCGTGTGTGGTGATTTTTGGGTCCAATGGGTCTAGCCCATTTTGGCCATAACCTCTCCCTCTAAAACACTTAGGTACCCCTTGGGGCACACCCCAAGTACCAGACCCATGCCTTATAAACCCATTCAAAACTTCTTACCAAATCAATGTGGGATAAGCCTTATTCAAACCTTTAAGGATTTTCCACTAAAACTCCATTTCCATAGAGCATACTTTGGCTTCAATTTCCCATTCACTCAGTAATGGTTTTGAGCAACCAAATATACCACGTGAATCACAACGCGGCATAAAACGCGTTACCACTTTGACCCGCGAAAATCGACGCTCAGGTCCCACCTAAATATTAGACCAAAGTTAGGAAAAAATCTGTTTTAAACCCAGATTTTCCAAACCATTTCCAATAATCCCCCACATGAATGGAATTTGATGACAACGGAAATGCAACAATATGCAGATTTTATGGAAAGAGTATAAGTCAAAAATATTTTGCATCAGGATAGATAGCTTTCGGCCTTGAACTTTCCCTAGTTAAAACCTATCGGACTTACTGGCTAACCAATGGACGCGATGCCTTGAATTGTTCAGCCGTTTGTGTAAGCCAAGACAATAGATTTCACACAAAATATCTTCTAACACATCGTGGTTCTCACTGTTGTGTTCATTTTGGCCTTGAACGCTCCTGGTTTTCATGAGTGTTTCTAGAGAATGTAGCCTCTTTCATTCTCATAGAACTGGCCCCAGTTCAACACTTATATAGGTGATTCTTATTGTGAGTATCTCTTTATACTCGTCTTGATTTTCATGCCTTAATCAAGATATAAGTAATCATTAAAAGCAAAGCTTATCCTTATACCCCTACATACAACAAATATTGCAGATATCACTCTCACCATAGAAATGGGTAAGGAATTTTAATCCCTTGGTGATTTCTGGCGAGCCATACATAACTTAGTTGTCCCTTTGAACTTAGTTCTTGGGATCTCCAGTCATATAAGTAGGGTTACCATTATGACGACTCTTATGTAATAGGCTTTAATCCCATCCCCTTCGATGAACTATACACTAGCTCTTTTGTCAAACCTTTTGTTAACGGATCCGCAATATTCTCTTTAGATTTTATATAATCTATTGAGATTATCCCATTTGACAACAACTGCCTAACGGTATTATGTCGATGACGAATATGTCGTGACTTACCGTTATATATATGATTCTGTGCCCTGCCTATTGCAGATTGACTATCACAATGAATGCAAATAGCTGGCACAGGTTTTGGCCACATTGGAATGTCTTCTAAGAAGTGACGAAGCCATTCTACTTCTTCTCCTGCTTTGTCTAAAGCAATGAACTCAGATTCCATTGTGGATCATGCGATGCATGTTTGTTTTGTGGATTTCCAAGAAACAGCAGCGCCTCCTAGAGTAAAGACATATCCACTTGTGAATTTTGAATCTTTAGTATCCGACATCCAATTTGCATCACAATAACCTTCAAGTACTGCTGGATATCGAGTAAAGTTCAAACCATGATCACGGGTGAATCTTAGATATCTAAGAACCCGAATGATCGCTTTCCAATGGTCTTCTCCAGGGTTACTAGTGTACCTACTCAATTTACTGATAGCGTAAGCTATATCAGGACGAGTACAATTCATTAGGTACATTAGGCTTCCAATGATTTGGGAGTATTTTAACTGAGACACTGCATCACCTTTAGTTTTCGATAAATAAAGACTGATGTCTACAGGTGTTCTAGCTAAATTCAAATCATCCTTGATAAATTTGTCAAGAATTTTCTCAATATAGTGAGATTGAGATAATGCATATCCGTCAGATGTTTTAGTAATTTTCGTTCCTAATATAACATCTGCGACCCCCATATCTTTCATATCAAATCTTTTGTTAAGCATGTGCTTAGTTGATTTGATCATGTTTTGACTGCTTCCAATGATAAGCATGTCATTCACATAAAGACAAACTATGACATATCCTTGGTCAGTGTTTTTAACATAGACGCATTTGTCACATTCGTTTATCTTAAACCCATTAGTAAGCATTGCATGATCAAATTTTTCATGCCATTGCTTAGGTGCTTGTTTTAATCCATAAAGGGATTTTACAAGCCGACAAACTTTTTTTTCTTGCCCCGACACTACAAACCCTTCGGATTGCTCCATATAGATCTCTTCATTTAGATCACCATTTAAAAAAGCTGTTTTAACATCCATTTGATATATTTATAAATTAAACAACGCCGCTATAGCAATAAGCATGCGAATGGATGTTATTCTTGTCACTGGGGAATATGTGTCAAAATAGTCCAGACCTTCCTTTTGTCTGTAACCTTTAACTACAAGTCTTGTTTTATACTTGTCAATTGAACCATCTGCTTTCATTTTTCTCTTGAATATCCATTTATATCCAAGAGGTTTAGAACCTGGTGGAAGATCCACCAATTCACAAGTATGATTTTGCATAATGGATTCAATTTCATTATTAACAGCTTCTTTCCACAAAGGTGCTTCAGGACCTGTCATTACTGCCTTAAAGCTTTGAGGTTCATTTTTTAACAAGTATGTCAGAAAATTTGGACCAAAGGATTTTGATGTTCTTGCTCTCTTACTTCGTCTTGATTCATCATCAGTTAAATCCTATTAGTCGAGACCATTACTAGTCTCTTGTGCTTGATTGTCATTAGTCTCCTGACTTTGTGTACAATCATAAGTTCTTTTCTGTGAACTTAATTCCTGTCCTTTCTTGTAAGAAAAGACATGTTCAAAAAATACAGCATTTCTTAACTCTATAATAGTGTTCACATTTATATCAAGTATTTATGATTTATAAGTCAGAAACCGATATGCACTACTATTCTGAGCATAACTAATAAACACACAATCTACTGTTTTTGGTCCAATCTTAGTCTTTTTAGGAACAGGAACTTTAACTTTTGCCAAACACCCCCACACTTTTAAGTATTTATAAGAAGGCGGTCGACCTTTCCACAATTCATAAGAAGTGCTGTTGGTTTTCTTGTGGGGTATTTTATTAAGAACATAATTAGCAGACAATATTGCTTCCCCCCATAAGTTCTGTGGTAAGCCTGAACTTAGTAACATGGCATTCATCATTTCTTTGAGGGTTCTATTCTTCCTTTCAGCAACTCCATTTTGCTGTGGAGAATAAGGGACCGTAGTTTGGTGAATAATGTCATGTTGTGCACAAAATTCATTTAATGGTGCATCATATTCACCACCCCTATCACTTCTAACCATTTTAATGGTTTTACCAAGTTAATTTTCAACTTTTGTTTTGTAGAGTTTAAACATTTCTAAGGCTTTATTTTTACTTCGAAGTAAATAAACATAACAATATCTTGTGCAATCATCGATAAATGTTATGAAATACTTTTTGCCTCCTCTAGTTTGAATAAATTTTAGATCACATACATCAGTATGAATCAATTCTACAGGTTCGATTTTCCTTTCAACTAATTTAAATGGAGCCTTAGTTAGTTTCGCTTCTACACAAACTTCACATTTATGATTAGGATTAATTTCAAACTTTAGTATATAATCCAAACCAATTAATCTATGCAAAGCATCATAATTTACATGACCTAATCTACCATGCCATAAATTCGACTCAAAAATATAAGCAAAAGATGTGTTATTCTCATTCATAGCAACTTTTGGTACAACTGTCATTACATTTAGCTTAAAGAGACCATCACTCATGTATCCCTTACCAACATACATACCACTCTTTGTTAATACAAATTTATCAGACTCAAAGATAAGCCTAAAACCATTTTTACTTAACAAAGAACCAGAAACTAAATTCTTCTGGATGTCAGGTACATGCAATATGCTGTTGAGGGTCAGTTCTTTCCCTGGTGTCATCTTCAAGATAACTTTTCCTTGTCCAGCCACAGTAGAAGTAGAAGAATTTCCCATGAAAAGTTGTTCACAATTTGCAACCTCATTGTAGGTAGTGAACTTCTTATTGTCTGCACATATGTGACGAGTTGCTCCAGTGTCAACCCACCACTCTTTGGGATTTCCAACCAAGTTAGCCTCAGACACCACAGCAGAGAGGTTGATGTCATTCACTCTGTCAGAGATGTAATCAAATTCTGTTACATTGGCCTGATTGGTGGTCTTCTTACTTGTACTTCCATGATCCTTCTTAGGGCGGCGGCAATCAGAAGCTCGATGTCCAGTCTTGCCACAGTTATAGCATTTTCCTTTGAACTTCTTGTTGCCATTGTTGTTGCCTTGTTTTGGACCATCTCCAGTAAACTTCCTCTTTTTGTTATGTGGTTTATGAACTTGTTCAACCACATTAGCCTTGGACTCAATGGGATTTTTCTCATTCCTCTTTTCAGCCTTTCGGTTATCTTCCTCAATTCTTAATCTTACAATCAACTCATCCATGGTCATCTCTTTGCGTTTGTATTTTAAATAATTTTTAAAATCTTTCCAAGCCGGTGGTAACTTTTCCACTAAAGCAGCGACTTGGAAAGACTCGCTTAGAGACATACCCTCAGAATGAATATCATGTAAAATTAATTGAAAACTTTGAACTTGAGAAATTACCGTTTGGGAGTCAACCATAACGAAGTCCAGAAATTTATCGACGACAAATTTCTTCGTGCCGGCATCCTCTGTCTTGTATTTCTTCTCCAAAGAATCCCACAATTCTTTTGCTATTTTCAGAGGACTGTATACATTATACAGAATGCTGTCAAGGCCATTAAGGATGTAGTTTCTGCACAGAAAATCTGAATGTTTCCAAGCATCCACAGCGGCAACAACTTGCCGATCACTTTCACCCTCTTTAAGTGCTGGAGCCTCTTTATGGAGAAATTGGGCCAAATTAAGAGTTGTAAGATAGAACAGCATCTTCTGCTGCCATCTCTTAAACTCAGTACCGTTAAATTTTTTCCATTTTTTCTCCATGATTGATTGGTACATGAACATGGTTCTGGATAGGGACCGATGTTGGTGTAACAATCGGAGTATCACTACCAGTTGCA
Source organism: Camellia granthamiana (assembly GCA_036172215.1). NCBI lineage: Eukaryota > Viridiplantae > Streptophyta > Magnoliopsida > Ericales > Theaceae > Camellia > Camellia granthamiana. The sequence goes on along the minus strand of CM069903.1, from coordinate 139,090,195 downwards.
GTTTCAGTTGTAGTAGCCATAATCTCTAATTACAAAAATCAGAAAAAATTAAAACACAAATTAATTTTCTAGTTACTAAAACCAAAAAATAAATTATAACACAAAATAATTTTATTTTCCTTGTTACTAAAACTAGAAAAATAAAATATCACAATAATTTTTTGTAACACAATTAATATTCTGTAATTGTTAATGACACCAGTATATTACTACTAGTTGTCAAAGAAAAGAGACAGTATATTACTACTATCTGTCAAATAACATAAAACACTATTTGTTTTTCCAACCAGAATATGTCTTTATGAAATCAGAAAGTTAAATACAATGAAGATACAAAAAAATGAATCTGTCTTAAGATTGTTGGACAATCTTCACTGTATTTAAATAGTTTACATTCTGTTGTGTACTAAAGAACAACAAGAATATAAAGAAATAAAAGAAATGAAAGAATTTGTTTGATTACAAAAATCAAACTAGAAATAAATAAATAAAAACAGATTTTATTTTGTTACAAAAACAAAATTAAAATATGATTTAATAAACAAATAAAACAGAATAATAAATTAAACAACTTACTTGATTAATTTCGTGTAATAAATATTTAATCAAGTCTAGTGTTTGACACTATATCCTTAAGACAGATTCGTCCTCTCCACGGTGCTTTCAGAATGTGGACGTCTATCTCCCAGGATAAAATGATATACTACAAACAATAGCAGCACTACAAATTGTTTGCCTAACGAACACACTAAGTGTTTATACTCTCTCACAGAAGAAAATAATGCAGCAATATGAAAAGAATATTTGCAGAATTATGAATGACAAAATTAGAGTTTTTAAAATCCAAATGAGGGCTGTCCTATTTATAGATGGATTGGTGGCTGCAGATTTTGAATTAAATAGGTGCAAACCTATTTGAACAGGTATGGTTTTGAATTTAAACAGATTTGAATCTGTTGGGTTCATAATTCAAACAGATAAAAAGGGAAAAGGCCCTGTTTTGATGTACAGTAAAACCGGACCAGTTTATTTCCGATTTAATTTGAATTCTGAATTTTATTTTACCAAAAATAAAATTAAATTCAAATGTTTTTGGCCCAAAAAAGATTAGTATTGGGCCGAACAAGCCCAACCCAACCACACACCCGCGCCCAGCTCGCCCGACCGGACGGACGGCGGCGGCGGCGCGCGCGCGTGTGGTGATTTTTGGGTCCAATGGGTCTACCCCATTTTGCCCATAACCTCTCCCTCTAAAACACTTGGGTGCCCCTTGGGGCACACCTCAAGTACCAAATACATGCCTTATAAACCCATTCAAAACTTCCCACCAAATCAATATGGGACAAGCCTTATTCAAACCTTTAAGGATTTTCCACCAAAACTCCATTTCCATAGAGTAGGGCTGAGCAAGGAATCCGTAAAATCCGTAATCCGATCCGGTCCAGTCCAATCCGATAGGTTTGGATTGGTTTTTTGAATCCGTGGTTCGGTTCCGGATTGAAAATTTCAAAATCCGTAGGCCACGGATCGGTTCCGGATTGAACCTCACGGTTCCGGATTGGAACCGATCCGGACCATCTAGAAATAACCTATGTTTTTATACTATATACCTTCCCACGCCATATAATTTCTTATATGCTATAAAAACTAAAATGTGACCTAAACTTAATCCAGCAGCCTCACTCATTCTAATTCACGCCTCTCACTCTCATCTCAAGTCTCTATGTCGATGGTGTCTCTTTCTCTTCTCTTTCCCATCTCAGACTGAGTTCTCTCCCAGACTCTCACACTCTCATCCATCTCAGTTCAGATCGGTGTGCTGCTGCTCGTCTCTCTGTGTCGGTGAGCTCTCTCTCTCTCTCTCTCTCTCTCTCGGATCGGTGACTATTTTTGTTCATTTGTATGCTTGTGTGTTTTTATTAATTTGTTGCTTTGTGATATGGCTCATATCAGTGGTATTGTTGCTGCTCAGGTACATTTCTTGTTCTTGTTTTTATTTTATTTTTTTATTTTTATGAATCTGATTTGGTTTTGTTTTATTCAATTGTGTAGATCTGCATGTGGGATTTAAAAAATAAAAAATAAAAATAACTTTGAGCTTTTATGATGGTGCTCAGTGAGAGATTATTGGATCTGGATGTATTACTGAGTTTTTCATGTTCTTGATTTGCATTATTGGATCTGTATTGAAGTTGGGGCTTTAGAGTAGGTTAAATTGTGTAGTTTGGATCTGGGTTTTGTTGGTTCTTCTTTTTGTTCTTTTGTTACTTAGATATTGTTTGCTTGAATGAATTCTTAAGACTGTCATTTGGATCTTCTAAATTTCATTTCTTTAGTTCTCTCTGATTCCCTGTTGCTTTTGTTATATATTTTGCAGTTAAAGGTCAAGGTTTTGAAGTATTTTCAAATTTTAGAATATATACTTCTATTATATTTTGGAAGCTTCAGCAGTAGAATGAAATGTAAGTTCTAAGCCACTTCTTTTCGAAAGATCTGTATGAAACAAGGTCAATTGGGTTCTTTATTTAGTTTATTATTATTATTTTTTCATATCCTTTTATAATAATGTTATACCTACTTTTATTCATTGTATAAATTCCATTTAAAATTTACTCTTTTTTTTAACTATATATTATTGCTAATTCTAAGACTCATTTAGTGTTTAATTGATAGGATTTGATTTTATACTCTCTTTACATTTAGAGATTAATGATACGAGTATTGATTACCTTTATTGCATCCCAGTTTGTGTATTTTTGTTAGAATGTAATTCAATTTGGATAATATCTGTTTCAACCCAATAAACTTGGCTCTTTGTTCAGACGTCTGGACTAATGAATAGATGGTTAGCATTGGCCAAGTTCATATGTTCTTGACTCATTGTTTCATGTGAACTTCTTGTTGTTTTTATTCATTTGTATGCTTGTGTGTTTTTATTAATTTGTATGCTTGTGTGTTTTTATTCCAGGCTTTTGTCCATTGCAGAAGAGACTTTAACAGAGTTTCTTTCAAAGGCCACTGGAACCGCTGTAGAGTGGGTCCAAATGCCTGGAATGAAGGTATGGCTGTAACTTTGGAATAATATACAATCTTTTATTTGAAATACCTGCATTATTATTTATTTTGTATTTCAAACAAATTAATCAGTATTGGTGAAATTGAAAGGTAAAAATAATTAAATTGATCTTTTCATGTCAAGTATAGTACAAAACACAGTGATAACATTTGAGACACCTATAGCTGTTGGAAATGTTATCACTGTGTTGGAAATGATAACATTCGATAGCTATAGCTATTGGAATGAAAATGTAATGTCTATATTTTTTTTGTTATTTAATTATTTAAATCCGTGATCCTAAACCGATCCAATCCGTGTTTCAACGGATTGGTTCGGATTGGTTCCACAATTTAAACGGATTGGATTGGTTTCAATTTTTCAAGAACCGTAGATAGCGGATTGGTCCTGGTTTTCTCCCAATCCGGACCAATCCGGTCCATGCTCACCCCTACCATAGAGTATACTTTGGCTTCAATTTCCCATTCACTCGGTAATGGTTTTGAGCAACCAAATATACCACGTGAATCACAACGCGGCATAGAACGCGTTACCACTTTGACCCGCAAAAATCGACACTCGGGTCCCACCTAAATATTAGACCAAAGTTAGGAAAAAATCTGTTTTAAACCCAAATTTTCCAAACCATTTCCAACACCTCTAACCCTGTACCACGCCAACAAGAGCAGACATATCCAACTATTGATTTTCTCACATATAATCATGAACAAGCTTATCTAAATTTTGTTAACCGACCAATTGTTACAGGGAGAAGGTTAAATCTACATTCTCAATATGATCCTTTGTTGGTTGGCAGACTGGAGACGATGGGATGGCTACTTTTAACCAATTTACCACAAAAGGTATATCCACATCTTGTGTATTTATTTTACCTTCACTTGAGACCTACTGAGAGAGAAGTTGGACAGAATGGTTTGACATCTTACGTCAAAGGTAAACTAATCACACTGAACCCCCACATTTTGGCACAAATTATTGGAGTTCAGTCAGGGGATTTGCAAAGTCATTTTCAGAGTGAGTCTAACCTAGTTAACATTATTGGTGATGTAAGTGAGGTTTATATTACAATTTGTGAGAACCGATTTACCGGCACTAATTTACAAGCAAGACATTTGAAACCCCACATTCGTATTCTTCATCGAAGGATAGTCAAAAATGTCACTCCCAAAAAAGGACATTTTGATGTTGTTTCATTTTATAATGTTTATTTGTTATATTGTTTTGAAGTTAGATAAATATTAGATTTATGCTACATACTACTGAAGGAAATGGTGGTTGCAAATCTTAGTACTCTCAGTGGCCGATCACTACTTTTTGGAGCTCTACTAACCAAAATTTTCAAAGTTTATCATGTCAGCCTTGTAGGTGAAGTAGATATGAAAATCACTTCACCAATTTCAGAGTATACACTGACCTGAGCTAATGGTGCTGATAATTTATTGGGATTTATTAATGTTGCAAATGCACCAATAACTGATGATCTCGAAGACCCCAATGACAATGTCATGCCACCAAATCAACAACCCTAATACTGGACTGATTATTTGGCATTGGAACAAGAACAACACAATCAGCACGTTCAATGGGAACAACAAATGGCTAATCAGTTTAATGCATTGGGTAATCGGTTTGATGTATTTGTCGCCACTCAAAATTCATTAATTCAACAATTTAATGAGTTTCGTGTGGACACTGAAAGACGTGATGAAGTGACAAGCAACCGCATTGATCAGATTAACCATCAAGTGACTCAGGTCTACCATCACTACTTCCCTCCACCTCCACCTCCACCACCACCACCTGACAATGACACTTAATTTGTTTCGATGAGTGATTAAATGGTTGACGCATGTTGTGATTTTTAGTTGTATTGCAGATGTAATAGTACTTTCTGTTCTTACTTGTTTGTTTTCTTTTCTTTCTTTCTTAATTTTTTTGTTCATGGATGTAAGCACCATTTGTCAATGCATTTTTTTTGTGTTTTTGTGTTTTTTTTTTTCTCGTATAATTTACTCCTGCATGTTTTTATTTTTAAATGATGCACCTATCTGTTTATTTTATTTTGTTTTTTTTTAATTACTACCCATAGGGCTATGAAGCATAGTGTAAGAGTATCATCTTCAAAATTGAATGTTGTATTGATACAATTGCAATTGTTTTTTTTATTTATGAAATGTCAAATATAAATGTTATTTTGTTGGAGCAATAAAAGAAGTTTGGATAACACTTTAAAAACAATTTTTTATCTTAAAAAAACATGAAATGTCAATTTTTTTATAAAAACAATGAATCAGTGTGTTTAGTTTGAGTTTTTTGAATTAAGTTTTTTGAAAATTGAGTTTTTTGGTTTTCGTGTTTTTTTTGTTTTTAGTGAATATTTTTAAAATTTTAAACATTTTTTTTACTTTTTTAGATGCACCTTACTTAGATGTATCTAAAAAGTAAAAAAATTGTGAAAAAATATTTTTAAAAATTAATAAATACATAAAAATACAAAAAAATGTACTGAATTTTCATTTTTTTTTTTTTGTATTTTTGGTATTTAGTGAATTTTTAAAAGGTTTTTTTCAAAATTTTTTTACTTTTAGGTATATTTATGTTAGGTATGTCTAAAATTAAAAAAATTGCTCAAAATATTAAAAAAATTCAGTAAAAACAAAAAAACACGGAAAATAAGAAAGTAGAATTTTCTGAAAAGTGTTTGTGAAAAATGATAACCAAGCATTTCTACGTCCAAATGCTAATTGAATAACACTTTAAGAGTGCAAAATGTAATTTATCTTTAAAAAAAAACATGAAGTCCAAAAATAGAATTAAAATAGATTGGTGGTGTGGATCTATACATTTTTTATACGTATGCAACCATGATGATTTCGTATTTATAAAAGTTTCAATTCACTTGTCCTAATTTGAAATGAAAAATGTTCAAAATTTCTTCTTTTTTTTTAAATATTATTTATAGTTATATTTACGTCTGATTCTAAAATTTAATTACTTTTGTTTTTTGTTTTTTTTTTTTTGACAATAGTGTTACATTCATATAATGCACCAACAGTCATAACCAAACACTTTTCAAATTTCAATTCAAAAAAAAATTATTAACAAAAAAAATACTATTAACCAAACTCTTCTTAAAATTTAATTGGAAAAATTAATTATTAACAAAAAAAAAAAAAAAACATTTATAACCAAACTTTTTCCTTCACTGTTGCACAACTTTTATGTAAAATTTAAAATAAAATAACAGTATTAGTAACTATATAATAGTTATAAAATATTCAATAAAATAACACTATTATTAACACTATTAGTAAAATTTTCAGTTAAATAATAGTTATAACAAAAAAATATTAAATAAGAAAATATTCAGTAAAATTTAAATTGAATTAAATGTAACAAAATTAACTATTAGTATTTTACCCATTAATTTTTCATGGGAAGTTTCTAAAAATATGTAATTTGTGTGTAGCACCTAATTATAGATATGGGAATGTACGTCTGATTTATAAGTTGGTACCGCATTTGGTACTACGTAACCTTTCGAAATAAGTCACTTTTTTTATTATTAAATATACAACAAAAATATGTCTACAATCATAGTTTTTTCCTAAATTATGGTTGATTTTTTAGAACACCAATAGGGTATATGAATTTTTTTTAAAAAAAAATTAATATTTTTGTTTTATTGAAAGGTTAAAATTAACCCACCGTTACCAAATTTCAAGAATTGACAAAAGTAGTTACATAATTATCCTACTTTTTTGGCAAAAGAAATGTTCTTCATAGGTGAAGATTAAAATTGGATAACACTTTTAAAGAGTACGGTTCAAGCTACATTTGCATTATATAGATTAAAAAAAAATGGTGGAATGTAATAATACATACAATACTACGAAATTCACATTATTTCTTCACATCACAAATCTATCCATGGCCAACGTGATTTTGCCACATAGTAGTAGCAATTGCATCTCTGAAATTCGATTGGTACGTCAACCCATGTTGTGACATGTCAATATAGTTAGCTTGGCCTCTAACAATCCCGTCTGATGCTGCTTCTGCCGCCATTTCATTATCCGCTTCCATGAAGAATGGGTCCATAGGTACATGCAAACGAATCCAATTGTGCACTACACAACATGTAATCACGAGGGGTCCTTGTCTTGTGGACTTGTAATTTGGCATTGACCGCAATATTGGAAAGCGTTTCTTCAGAACACCAAATGTTCTTTCTATGACATTGCGTAACAATGAATGTCGATGGTTAAACAATTCCTTGGGTCCAGAATAATGACGGCCACGAAACTCTTGTAAGTGATAGCTTTGGGAATGAAATGGGGCAAGAAATCCAAGCATGTTCATGAAGCCAGTATCCACTAAATAATACTTGCCTACATGTAAATAATGTAGGCAATGCTCTGTCAAATACATATACACAAAAATCAACATTTAAGACAGTACAGTGTGTTATTTGGTGACATTCACCATGAGGTGGGTGTAGGAAATGTAGATCAGCTCTTGTAATTGAGTCAACTAAAATTGCGTTGTCATGGGCGCTACCTTCCCATCCAGAATTGATAAATGTGAACAACATGTCAAAGTCGTACACTGCGAGTACATTTTGCGATACCGTAGCTTTGCGATCACGGAATGTATTTTGTCTTGAGACAGGGACCCACGCATCTTCCAATGTGCCATCAATAGTACCGACACAATCCTACTTGAAATATATTAGTTTGACATTAAACGCGAAATAAACCTAGATATTACTTTTAAAACATTAAAAAAAAAATTTCATTCGTTACTGTTATTGAAAACTTACAGGACAAACATGTAGTCATACCTTGAACCAGGGAAAAAACCTCCTATCATTTAAATTTTTTGACAGTATCTCATCTTGGTTACGTGGTTTGATAACCGTTGATGCAAGCTTGCACAGTGCCCACATAATGATTTTGATGTGTCGACAAATAGTTTCAGGGGAGTGTTGAAATCTATTGGCTAGTAGTCTATGTCGGTCATTTTGTGCGAAAGTGTACAAAAAAATGCCAAGCGATTCCTCGACATTGATATGCATATGTTTAGGGTGCGTTTGGTAACGTTTACGTTTTCAGTTTATATTTACAAAAATTTTATAAACTGGTTTTTGTTTATTTTTTGTTTATTTTTAGAAAAACATAAACTATAAACGCGTTTGGTAATTGACAAAATGTTTAAAAAAATTAAAAATATAAAAAAAAGTGAGAAATGACAAGTGGCGGCGGAAGATGGTGGTAGAAAGTGGTGACAGTGGATGGTGGGTAGCTGGTGGTGGTGGGTGGTGGCGAGTGGGTGGTGGTGGCGGTGGCGGGTGGGTGGGTGACGGTGGCGGTGACGGGTGGTGTGTGGTAGCGAGTGGGTGGTGGTGGTGGTGGTGGCGGTGGTGGTGGCGGCGGGTGGCGGGTGGTGGTGGCAGGTGGGTGGCGGGTGGTAGTGGCAGGTGGGTGGCGGGTGGTGGGTGGTGGTGGTGGTAGGTGGGTGGCGGATGGCAGGTGGTAGCGGGTGGGTGGTGATGGTGGGTGGGTGGGTAACGGTGACATGTGGTGGGTGGTAGTGGTGGTGGTAGCGGTGGTGGGTGGTGGTGGGTGGCGGGTAGGTAACGGGTGGTGGTGGTGGTGGTGAGTGGGTAGGTGGGTGACGGTGGCGGGTGGTAAATGGTAGCGACTGGGTGGTGGTGGGTAGTGGTGGCAGGTGGGTGGCGGGTGGGTGGTCGGTGATGGTGGTGGTGGTGGTGGTGGCGGGTGGTGGGTGATGGTGGCGGGTGGGTGGCGGGTGGCTGGTGGTGGTGGGTGGCAGGTGGTGGCAAGTGGGTGGTGAGTAGTTGTGGCAAGTAGGTGGCGGGTGGTGGTGGGGGCCGGTGGATGGTAGTGGCGGGTGGTGGCGGGTGGATGGCAGGTGGGTGGTGGGTGGTGGTGGTGGTGGTGGTGGTGGCGAGTGAGTGAGAGGTGGGTGGTAGGTGGGTGGTGGGTGGGTGGTAGTGGCAGGTGGGTGGTGAGTGGTGGTGGCAGGTGGCGGTGGGTGGTGGTGGCGGAAGACGGTGGTGGAAAATGGTGGTGGGTGGTGGCTGGTGGCTAGTGTTGGGTGGTAAAAAAAAAAAAACTGAAAACTCAAAATGGAAACACATTTTTTGTGTTTTCATTTTTTGGCCAAATTTATAAACTGAGACCACTGATTTATAAATCAAAAAGTTTACCAAACAAGTTTTTATTTGAGTTTTTTAAATTTTTGTAAATATAAACAGAAAACTGAAAACGTAAGTGTTACCAAACGGCACCTTAGTTTCGACAAAGCCATTTTGAAGTAAGGTGTCTTTTAATAAAATGAATGTTTGTGCGTCTATTCACATGATGTCTATTATTGTTTCTGGATGGCCATTTAATAAACTGAAGATGTAATCATCTCCTTTGAATGGACAAGTTCGCTGCGGTCGTCTGCTGGTTGACGCATTCATATGCTTATTCATAAAAGCAATCATCAAAAAATCCATAAAATCTTCATTAACCTCATCCTCATCTAATGACCTTTCCATTGCATTGTTTTCTATGTCGGATAACATATTGTTTCAGCTACATCACAATAACGCATAATTATAAAAAAAAAAATGATTAACAACATGCTAACTGTTACCATTATTGGTAAAACTAAAATTAACCACTGGCTACAATTTGTTGGCCTTAGTCATTTATCGAACTAAATGAAAATATACATGTGAAGAAAAAACATATTAATATTTAGTCATATTGTCATTACTACCTTTTCATATTGTATGTTGTGTGTAAAATTGAAACTTGAAGTATAAATAAGAAAATAGACATGAAAGAACGCAGAAGAATAAAATGACATCTAAATGTAAAACAAAAACAGTTTCAGAAAAATATAAAAAGAAACATACAAAGACGGATAAAACAGAGCATGTCATCAAGTGAAAAAAAAAATTAATAAAAACAAAATAGAAATCATTAAATCATGTTGCACAACCACAAAGAGAACTGCAAACTCGATCAAGCCACAACTTCTCCTTTCACTGCAAATCTAGGATCATAGCTAAGCGCAAATGGGCAAAAGTACGCATAAAAAACCTCAGCCATTCCTTGTCTTTGAATAGTGTCAGTGCCCTAATGTATTGGACCGATGGTATGTCCCCAAGCTCTAACAGGACATCTTGATATGCATCAAGGGAATAGTCATCACCACTTGCACTTACAGCCTCTGTGTTTGTTGATCGGGCATGGGAATGTTCCGTTTTTGCCTGTACGTAGGTAGTGAAAGTTGCGCATACATCATCAAAGCCACTTGATCGTGACCTTTTAGAACGACCACTATCAATCTGGCTATTTGTAGGGCCCCTCTTGTGACTTTTGCCCTTCGATGGTTCCATGTACTTATCGGCGAATAAGTCAACAACAATAGGTTCAATCGCATTACTCCCACCAACTCCAAGCAACCAAAATTTATTAAGCATTTCATCATCTTCATCAGAGTCAGGGACTCCTTGTGTGGATGCACGAGCCAAGGCCTCTGTGGCACAACAATTTTCAACAATTTTAGCCATTTCTTGAAAATACTCAAATTCTTTTGTCCTAAATTTCTTAACATTTTTTATTGCTTACAGCAATTGAAAATATTAAAAATAAGCGTACTGTATGTGTGATCAAATGTAACGAAAAAAATTGAAAAGGGTACAGGTTAATTCAATACCTTATCTCAAAATTCATCGAGTGCGACAACCTTTCCTACAATGGGATCCCATCCTAGACTGATCTGTGCCTGCAATCTCTTGAAGGTTTGGTAATTAATTTTCAGTCGCTGATATTTTTGTCTCGCCTCTTTTGGGGTGTATTGAAACCCATACAGATTTTGCAACTCAGTTGCAAAATGGTTCAAATACCTAACTGTCCACACAGTACTACGGCCTATTGTTTGATTTTTTGGTACCTCGCCTCTCAACATGTTTATTAGCTTCATTTCAATTCTGGAACTCCACATTTTTGTGTCCTAATTGTCATTAGAATTATTGTCATCCATCTAACAACACACAATTTATATCTAAACTAATCTGAATTGGATATTAAAAAATAACAATGCAAGAATCATCTACAATTATGTTTCAGTAGGAAAAAAAAATTCGTCAATTGAAATTGTTAATAGTGTTAGGAAAAACAGATAGAACAAGAAAAAATGAAATATTGAATGCAAAAAGTTTGTGAAAGAAGTGTACACAGTAGACAATAAGCCGAAATAAAGAGAAAGAGAGCAGAAGAAGAGAAACATCAAAGGAGGTGAGTGGCGGTCGACCTAGAGGAGAGGGAGTTGGACTGGCGGTCGACTGGTTGGAAGACCAATGGGACGATCGGCTAGTTGTCCTGGTGGTTGACCAATTTGACAGATCATGTCATGCCCCAAATTTTATTACTCGGATAACATTACCAATATTCATTAATTAAGTTCATTTACAAATGACAATTCATCCTTTGATGAAAATGATAAATAATTAAATATACATGTTCCCTCTCATGATACAATAAGGACATTTACATACAAATAAAAGAAATGTCCTGAAGCTTACAATAAAAGAGATGACACTACTCTTTACAAAATAATAGCACTCAGCCAAACAAACAAATGAAGTAGTACAATCCATCACTACATTACACTTATGAAATGGTAAAACCCATTGTTTGATCTTCAAATCCGAAAAGCATTCCCTATACACATGTACAGGCAGGGGGTGAGCAACCACTAGCTCACCAAACAATCTTATATTAAAACATTAAAAGATATGGGGGTACAAAGGTACTCATACATATACATAAAATCATATCACGTCAAACCATAAAATTTTAAAACATAATCTCCTAAATTCAATTTATTTAATTAACCACAACTAGTTAACTTAAATAAATAAACATGCTTCAATAGTAATAGGACATCCTTTTCCAATTCGTTCAATTATCCCATTGCCAATTGAATCAAATAACTAAACCATTCTGAAAAATCTAGAAATCCCCTAGATATTGATTTGTGATTATGTAACAATTTTAAGCAGTATATAACAATCCCAATCAAACAATCAAGACAAATCAACACAACGATTTAAACGTGGAAAAACCACAATTGGACATCTCCAACTGTGATTAGAAAACCATGGGCAACAGCCACAAAACAATCCACTAAGAAGATTTAAAGGAATTACACAGGTATACTCTCAATTACCTAGTGAATCCACGCCTAATTGAACCAATCTCTATATGCCTCTTCCAACCCCGTCTTCACCTCGGAATTGTTTTTACGATGAGCCACTCCAGAATCCACTGAAGCTTCGAATTCTTCAAAATCCACCGAAGAACAACTCTCTCTCTCTTGTATATAACAAACAAAACCTTTGATGTACTTTCTTTAAACCATGAGTTGAATACTCAATAAAACATCAAAGAAAACTAACAAAATATCCCCAGATATAAACCTTAAGAACCAAAAAGAAGATCTGGAGGAATTAATTTAGTTTTGGGAGAAAACCAACTATTTATAGAAAACCAAAGTAATCTTCGTTTTGAAAGAAAACCAACTTCTTAAAGAAAACAAAAGTAATCCTAGTTTTGAAAGAAAGCCAACTTCTTATAGAAATCATTGTCAACCGGAATTGCCAAGAATAAAACCTAACACATTCATAATGACATCTAACAAAACATTAAATATATTTTTATACGGTCTTATGAGATGAATGCATATGCCATGTCATACTCAAGATATTTTTTCTTATCTTTTAAAAATCTCGTGCACAATGCCAATTTAAAAACACATAAATCCAACAATGTCAATAAAATTTCAAGGTGATGAATATGACTCTGGTAATCCCTAGGCTGGTGTCTGCAAGTAGGCATATCAAGCACTACCAAATCCCCACTTTACCGGTCTCTTACCGGAAGGACAGTGGTACCTCCTCTGCGCGTGTTTTCGGTCTTTCACCATGGACACTTAGGCCAACTTAAACCAACATCAAACTACACCTCCTATCTGGACTTACCAATGTATTTACCCAAAACAAATCCAAATGATCTTGTTTCCCAAAACAATTCATTCCTCAAAACAATAGTTTTCAATTACAATTCAAAATTTATGATAACAATGATATGGAATGACAATGCAATATGTAACAATGTATTAGAATAGTTCCAATTTCAAATCCACCACACAATGCTCCATTGTGATCAAATTCCATATCTCTATCAATGTAATACCATAATATAATTCCAAGAGATAATACAACAATATCTATATTCATATAGTCTTCACATGTTAATCAACATTCCCAATTTAGTTATTTTAAGGCAAATCTATAACATATTATATATCAAACTTTCAAAGTTCCTACATTTCTCATCCTTCAAAGAAATCCCTCAACTAAATGCAACATGGTAAATTTCCACTGATAGCCAAAATAGTTATCTCTAATATATTAATTAAAAGATAACGACATGGATATACAATCCAACATATAACCATAATCTGGAATCTTCCATGATTCTCAACATTTAAAAACAACCCATATCCCACATTTAAAGATAACTTTTCAAGACTTATATAACTTTCCGTTAAACTCAACATTTCAAAAGAATAACTAATACTCGATATTCCAAAAGTTTCATAAGTGTTTTCAGAATCATGTCCTCAATTTTCAAAACCAAACAAAGTCTTTTCTCAATAATTCGAAAACTCCCAAAACATTGTCATTTAGGATTTTTCACAAATTGGGGTTTTCTCACTTTCAAATATCCACGTGTAATTTTATATACAAAAATGCTTTAAATAACAAGATTATACGTAAACAACTCCCAATTTAACCAAACCCTCAATTTACACTTCAAACATCTCATATATGAATTTGATGTTCAAAAACAACATATTAGCATACACCAAATATTAAAACTATTTATCAATTTCCCAATTGTTTTGAATCACACAAAACCTTTAATCAATTTTTGTTTCACCTCAACCAAGATAACCAATATGATTTTTTTACCAAATCACATACTTACTAAATATTACCATTTCCATCCTACTATATCAAAAAGTCATGGTATAATTTCAATAACACATTTTTAACCATAACGGATATAACCTTTTAACCACAACTAATTTAATTCACTAAATTAGTAAGTTTATTATATTCAAAAAAATTTCAAATTTATAATACCAAACCTAACTTCACATGTCTCATCCCTCAAACATAACCATATTTCAAGCTAAGCTACTTAAAGAGATAATATTTTTCCCAAATTCCCTACCAATAACAATTTCATAACTTTTTCTAAAATTACCTAACCAACATGATATTTACATCAAAAGTTATGAAATATGCCAAAGAGTAATATTTTCAAGGTTATGAGTTCAAAAGTCCACACTTCACATTTTTGATTTTCACAAAAAAAAAAAAAATGAACACAATTTAATCATCAACATATCACCTTCCACAAAGTTTCATGAATGTAATACTTTTAAAGTTTTTAATCCCAAAACAACTCTATAATCCCAACTTAACAATTTACACAATATTTCTCAATATTAATTTATTTTTCTCAAAAATAAATTCCAAAATCAAAGATAAAAAAATATATATTTCAACTTTATATTTCTCAAAATAAATCATCTAATCATAATATGATGTAAATACAATCATACAACCTTTAAATTTTATTTTCAGATTTTTTTTACATAATTAACAACACAAGATGATTTTCCTAAAATCAATTTCAAAATGCCAACATTCTTAACATTTCAACATAAATTTTTCTTCCAAAAATTACCAAACAAAAATCTAAAAATTATATATATATATATGCAATACCTCTTAAAATGACTTATTTTCTTAAAATAATCATAACATAGTTTTAATATAAAAATATGAAGAAAGTCCCTACCTTAAATATGAAGAAAAGCTAATTCGAAAATGTAAACATCACTCGATCATGGATCCAAGACCACCATTGCGAAGATCACGACGAGCTCTCCGATTTTCATTTACAACACTTTTGCAAAATCTCACTCTAAAGACTCACACTCTAAGCTTAAGGTTTAAGCCAACAAAGGAGGAGGAAAAAAAAAAAAAGAGAGAGAGAGAGAGAGGGAGAGAGAGAGACAAAGAGAGAGACGGACAGAGAGGGAGAGAGCAGGAGCTCTCTGCTCCACACGCCAAATGAAATGAATGAAGAAAAAAAAAGGAAAGAAGGACGGGAGGCAGCCTACGTGGGTTGCCTTCCCAAGGCCTCTCACGCAAATCAACACCAAAAATTAATATAAAATACAACATAAAGTATCTCAAAATTTTATAATATAAATTATAAAATTATATAATTTTTTCTCACCACAAAATATAACATCTTTGTACATCACAAAATATAATATTTTGCTCACCACGAAATATACACTCATTTATACAAAAATATATAATTTTTCACTATATGGTACACACTATAAAATCAACTATTAAATATTTATTATAATCCTATATAATAAATAATAACAGCTCCCAAGATGATTACTACCGATCACCTAATTAAAAAGAACCAAATAGTTAAATATGAGTCATTAAACAAACTCAATTTAAATTAAATCTAAGTCATGGGTCTCATCCATAAGCCAAACATAGTTCAATTATATATCAAAACAGACCCAATAAATTTATCCCAAATCATGGTCTAAACACCTAAAACTCAATTTCAAATTCCGCGGTAAATTAAATTGAATATCAATCAGTTCGCAAATTTTTTTTTATAAAATAAATACTTATCAATTTATTTTTGAAATTTTTATCCAACATGCTAGACTCATATGGGAACAATAAATAAATAAAAAATTCATAATTTCAGAGATTCAAAATTATATTTTTTTTTAAAAAAAATTATTAGGAAATTGAATTATTTTCGCACATAACTTTACACAACACTCCAATCCAAATATTACTCAATTAATTAATGCACTGACTATTTAAAAGAAAATATTTTGGGACATTACAAATCAGAACCCATTTCTGTTTCTCAGCTATTACATAGCACATCGATTGAAGGATTGAAGGATATACAACTAGCAGATCGATTGAAGGATATACGTACCAAAGCAGTAGGAATGAAATAGTTGTCACTGGTGACAGAGTGGGTACAATGGGTGGATGTGTGTTTCTTCGGTAGGCGACTGATTTGAGAATACACTTCACAAATTTGGCCTAACACAGATAAATTGGGAATGAAATTGGGGATGTTCGAGGAAATCAGTGAGTTGTAATTTTAAATTTAAGAGAAATTTGTGATTTATTTGACCTCGATCTTGTCGTTGTTTCATTACTCAGAGAGCGAATCTTCCACAACGCACAAACTGCAAGTCACTTGATTTGTGGGAGCTGCTGGATGCGATTTTATGGGTGGGGAGGGGGTTCACAGACATGGTTTAGATTAAAAGGTCTCAGTTCACAAAGAGGAATACGACCCGATAAGAATCTTGAGCTGTGATCGTTCAAAGAGAGGAAGACAACTCATGAAGTTCAGCTTTAAATTTCTTTGCACGTGAAGCTTTTCAGAAATGGAGAAGGCCGAAGACACAGAGTATGTATCGTTGGAAGCTTTTCATAGTGGAGAAATGAATGCAGAAATCTGTCTAACGGGAAGTGGAGATGTATTTTGAATTGTATGGTGGAATTATGATTTAAAAATTCCATCCAAATGTGAAGCGCAAATGGACGGGTGAAAATATATTTTGAGAATACAACCAAACAGAGCCAAAAATGTTCAATTCATACGTACAAAAAAAAAATTAAAAATTCTTTCTCATCCACTTAATATTTTATACATTCTTTTAGTAAAAATTCAAAAAATCTTTTCCAGACATATTTTTCCCTTCACATTTTAGTCAAAAAACCACTAAAAATTTGGCTCTTTTTAACTAAATTAATCCATTGCCAAATGGAACAGTACAATAATCGTGTAAGATTAGTTTAATAATATTGTAAAAGTTAAATTATATTTAAACCATCAAAAGAGTCAAAGGGAATATGATCATCTCTAACACTTTATTCATTCAGTTATTATTTAGTAATTAATCCAAATATCACAATTTAATAATTAGTCATTATCGTTTATTGTAATCTATCAAATTCAATTACTAATCATTATTACTAGTAGAATGACAGAATGACAGATAAATAAAGAAAGTGCTGGAGAAAATTCAAACCCAAGTTTAAATCACCCTTAAATTACCATGATTAGGAGGTTGACCTCAAGGATGCCTTATCAGTTACTTGGTGTGAGTTTAATTCTCCTCCGCTGTGTGAGTCCTGACTTAAGCGGAGCTTGCCTTGGGAGGTCGGGACAAGCTTCCAGGTTATAGTCTCTTACTCGGAACGGACAACAGGACACCCTGGTGATCTCCGCATGGGGCGCTGCCTTGGACCTGCGGGAGAGTGGGAGGATTTTCCTGTAAAAAAAATAAAAATAAAAATACCATGACTATATTATTACACCAAAAAAAAAAAAAAAAACATGATAAGCGGTTTTATTTTGTGAATGGAGATAATAACCTGAAAAATAACTGAATGTAAAATATGAGTTTAAATTAAATAATTCATAGAAAATTATTACAAATGAGTTTATTTATTTTCTTACTTTTTAAATATCTTCACACATGAAGTTGAGCAAATTACTATCAAGCACATGTGATTTTTGTAATTTTTACAAAATTGTCCATTCATTAATCATTCACATTTTTTTTTCTTCTTGCTTTCTCATTTCTTTGAAGGGGTGGGGCAAAAAAATAAGGACAGATTGGAGTAAAAAATTGAGAGATGGAGGAGGATGGGCGGCGAGACGTCAAATGGCTAAATAGAGAATAGATAAGGGGCTTGATGGATAATTGTGGTGAGGATGAGATGATTGTAGGACAATCTTCACTGTATTTAAATAAAATAAATTTTTTTTTGTTTGTGTACTTAACAACAAACGGAATACAGAAGAAATAAAGGAAAAGAGAGAGATTGTTTGATTACAAAAATCAAACCAGTAAATAAAAATAAATTAATTAAAAAATAGATTTTTATTTTGTAGCAAAAACAAAATCAAAATCTGATATAAATAAATAATAAAATAGAAAATAAATTAACAACTTACTTTATTAATTTCTCGAACAAAGTTTTGATCAAGTCCAGTGTTTAACACTTATGTCCTTAAAACAAATTCGTCCTCTCCACGGTGCTTTCAGATTGCGGATATCTATCTCCCAGGATAAAATGATCAACAGTGAATAGTAACAGCACTACACACTATTTACACAACGAACACACTAAGGTCATGTTTGTTTGGATAGACATAAGCTTGGGATTGGACTAATAGTCCAATAAAATTATTAATCCAATATTTGGTTAAACAATTGAAGTACGGATTAAAAATTCATCTGGATATGGTATCCTACATACGATGGATTATTCAATTCCACATAGGGGGTGAGATATAAATTAGAAGACTAAGCCAAAGTCTAGATTATTAGTCCTTCCTTATAATCCTAATTCAATCCAAATATAGGATAGGATATACAATCCAAAGGGATTCGTAGTCTTAGGATTATTAGTCATGGAAATACTAATCCAACCTAATCCAGTCCGTCCAAACAAACATGGCCTAAGTGTTTACACTCTTTCTCACAAGGAAAATAATGCAGCAAAATGCATAGAGAGCAGGCAGAATTTGGGACAAAAATTAGAGTGAAAAAACCAATTGAGGGACTACCTATTTATAGATGTAAAGGTGGCTGTACAGTTTGAATTAAACAGGTGCAAAACTTGCTTGAACAGGTATTATATCTGTTCAGTTTGAATAAACAGGTAATGTGGCTGTTGGGTTTAAATTCAAACAGATATTCATTTGTTCGGGTAGAGAAAAACCGGAGCCAATTTTGAAAATAATTTTCGAAATTCAAATTCCAAAAAATTAGAATTTAATTTTAGAAAAATAAAATTCAAATGTTTTTGGCCCAAAAAGATAGGTATTAGGCCGGACAATCCCAACCCAACCACACACCCGCGCTCAAGCCCAGCACAGCCGGTCGGATGGCGGTGGCAGCGCGCGCGCTTGTGTTTATTTTTGGTCCAATGGGTGTAGCCCACTTTGCCCACTACCTCCCTTCTACAAAACCTGGATGCCCCTTGGGGCCTATCCCAAGTTCCAAACTCAAGCCTTATAAACCCACTCAAAGTTTGCCCACCAAATCAATGTGGGACAAGTCTTAAACCAAATCTTTAGGAAATTTCACCAAAAACACCATTTTCATAGAACTCTCTTTGGCTTCAATTTTCTATTCACCTGATAATGGTTTTGAGCAACCAAACATACTACGTGAATCACAACGTAATATAGAACGCGTTACCACTTAGATCTGCCAACTTTGGCCCATGGGTCCCACCTAAAAAACAGACCAAAATTGAGGAAAAATATATTTTTCCAAAACTTCTAAAACCCATTTCTAACAATGATATTGTCACAAAAGGGTAAGTACAATAGCTTAATTGAAAACTACATTGGTGTAAATGAAGATTGTGGTCGATGTAAACATTTTCCCTCAATTTCTCCAATAACCCCACCACAATCTTCTTCAATTCTAACCTCATACTTCGATCTACTTAATCACCACCTCTACCCCTTCCTTACTACCCAAGCCCTTATTCTTTTGGGCAAATTACACAAATAGTCCCTATAATTTGGGGTTTGTGTCACTTTGGTCCTTGACTTTTCAATTGTGACACATTTGACTCTGAATTTTGAATCTTGTTCCAAATAAGAACAATTAAATATATAATTAGATTTTTCAATGGTAAAATTATCAATTTGATAAAATATACACTAATTTGACAAAAATAAATGTCAAACAAATATTTTTGAATTTTTAAAAATTATTTCTATCTACTAAAAATAAAACTATGTAAAATTGATAAATCTTTTAGACATTTATTTATTTATTTTTACCAAATTAATTTTTATTATGTGTTTAGATGATGATCATGTAAAATTAATTTTAAAAAATTAATCATGCAATTTTTATTAATGTTACATAATTTTATCATTAGTGGATAAAAATAATTTTAAAAAAATAAAAAATATTTTTTTGACATTTATTTTTGTCAAATTAGTTTATATTATATCAAATTGACGATTTTACTCTTGAAAAATCTAATAATATTTTTAATTGTCCTTATTTGGAACAAGATTCAAAATTCAGGGTCAAATGTGTCACAATTGAAAAGTCAGGGACCAAAGTGACACAAGTCCCAAACTATAGGGACTATTAGTGTAATTAACCCTATTCTTTTCTTTCTTCACTAATGTTCTTTTCGCAGTCCACACACCTATTATTTCAAAAACATTAGACTCACCACACCCTTCTCCAACCCATGTCGATGTCCTTCCTGGTTGAGGTAATCATAATCTTAAGTTATTTGATTAGTGATGTAACCATTTATTGCTATATATTTTACACAACCAAAATCTTTTATGAAAAAATAAGATAAAATTATAGCTTGTTTAATTGTATTTTCTTTTATATTCTGACACGGGTAGGCCCATAAAGGACATAGCCCATCGTTTAGGGCCCAATACATAACTCAAATATTAAAGCCCAATGTTGCTGGAGCTCAACATGGCATTAAGAACCAATAACATCTAAACACGTGGTAGGTGAAGGACAAGCCACATAAGCAGACAAAGATCTTGCAAAGTTATTGCACTGCACATCAGCCATTAATGAAGCCCCTTACAGCATTTATGGCGATAACCCCCCCCGGTCGAGACAGAACGGCCTCACCATGAACAATGCAAGCTAGAGCATAGACTTTCGGCCAAGATGCTAGGTCGGAAGGGACAACGAAATGATTACCAGAAGATATAAGCAGATGTTGAAGATAAGAAGAAGGTTAAGCTTTCTATCTCTAATCTATCTCTACATTTCATCTCTCTTTCTAACTTGCTCGTCGGAGGGTTCGCTGGGGCACTCCCCGTTCCCCGTTGAACTTTTGTACAGGTTCCTCTGTGGGCTTGGTCATTCGAACATTGGTTTGGGAAACGTGGATCAGTCTGACCCGATCCATCTGGAACGTGCCACATCATTAGTTGGCGCCATCTATGGGAATCCTTTTGCTCCGTGCGCCAGTTGTGCTCATTGTCGCCGGAGACCCTTTCCTAATAACCCTTTCCTGCCACCCGTCAAGGTGGATGGTCACAACTAGATCCATGGCTTCTCACCACAATGTTGCCGACCACCAAGCTGACCCTCCCAACCCAAACAACCCACCGCAGTATTTCACCGAGCTCACCAACATCATTAACCGTCTGGCCGAGCAGAACCAAGCCCTGATTGATGCTCTACTCCAAAGAAACCTTCCTATGCCCCCTCCACCACCTCCAGATATTCCACCAAACCAAGAACGAGTCCCGAGCCACACTATCTAGCAGCCCCATCCACCCAACTTGGAAGGCTTGCGACCCCCTCCCCCGGATATAAACCTGTCACCCCGGGCCACGCATCCATCTGTCCTGGCACCAACCCCTGAAGGAGAGGCCAGTAGCGTCCAGCCCCCGCTGCCTTCCGGTGGTGACAACATTCCTCTTTGGGATCCAGAACTCCGAGCCATAAAAATCCAGCTCCAAGAAGTCATGCAGAACATACATCATAAACCATCTACTACAGCCAACTCCCCATTCGTTGCCTCCATCAGGGATAAACCTCTACCCCCTAAGTTTAAAATGCCCTCGATTGATTCTTTCGACGGTACAACGGACCCAGTCGATCACTTGGAGGCCTACAGGACCCTCATGATCCTCTATACATTCCCCAATGAAATCATGTGTCGGGCTTTCCCAGTAACACTTAAGGGGTCGGCCCGACTGTGGTTTAGCCAACTACCGACGGACTTTGTCTCTACCTTTCAGCACCTGAGTGACTCCTTCCTCAGCCACTTCATTGGTGCCCAGCGCCAACGGCGTCCGGCAACTCAACTCCTTAACATCCGTCAGACGGAAGGAGAGTCGCTGCGCAGCTTAGTCACCCGCTTCAACACCGAGGCCTTGCAGGTGGCAGAAAATGATGACAAGGTCATTCTTACGGCTTTTATGACCGGTCTACGATCATCTAATTTCGTTTTTTCTCTCTCTAAAAACCCCCCGACCTCCATGGTAACCCTACTTTCTAAAGCCCAAAAATACATGAACGCCGAAGATTCCCTAGCTGCCCGACAAGATCCTATAGCCAAAAACCCGACTCCTAGGGAAAAGAGAAAGGACTCAGAAACCAGAAACACCCAGTACACTCACCAAACACCCCAGTATACCGCCCGACCACCTCGAGCCGACCGATCGGCGTCAACCCAATCGCCCGGCCGGTTCGAACGATACACCCCTCTCAACTCCCCCATGGAACAAGTCTTGAACCAGATCCAGCGAGATTATCCCCTAAAATGGCCCCAACCGTCGCGATCTCCTTCCAACAGGCGAGACCAGTCTAAATACTACCGTTTTTACTAGGACCACGGCCATAATACCGAGGAGTGTGTTAACCTCAAAGATCAGGTCGAGGGCTTGATACGTCAGGGACGCCTCAGTCGGTTCACGGAAGCTCGCCCTCAGCAGAGGCAAATGACTGAACCCATCAGAAACAACCGCCGGCGCACCCCTCCCTGGCAACCAGCACAACCTAACCAAGGTCATGATTGCCCTCCACAGCAACCCCGGGCACAAGGTAACCCTGCCCCCCTGTTGGAGAAATCAGAGTTATTGCCGGCGAGCTTGCTTGTGAAGGACCATCCCGCTCGGCTCAGCGGGCGGAACTTAGAAGGATAAGATAGGGCTCAGACAAAGAAGTTGCCATATTGGATCGCCCTTCCAAACAGCCCAAGTAGTGGATGGAGCCCATCATCTTCACGGAGGCTGACTGCACAGACATCTGTTACCCCCATGACGACCCCCTCGTCATCTCTGCCCTCCTTTCCAATTACAAAGTCAGACGGGTTCTCGTCGACAACGGTAGTTCTTCAGACATCATCTTCCTAAATGCCTTTCGCCAGGTCAAGGTCGAGGAAGAAAGTTTGTCCCCTCTCCAAACCCCATTGGTTGGTTTCACTGGAGATCAGGTGACCTCCATCGGCTCCATCGATCTTCCCATCACAATCGGAGAATACCCCCGGCAGACTACAAAGTTGCTCACCTTCCTCGTCGTCGACTGTCCCTCTGCTTACAACATCATCCTCGGTCGCACCGCCTTAAATGCTTTCCAAGCTATCATATCCATTTTCCATCTTGCCGTCAAGTTCCCCACCGACCTGGGGTCAGCACAGTAAGAGGAGAGCAGACCGTGGCCAGAGAATGTTACGTTGCTTCACTTAAAGAGGTCAAGCTAAAGGAGGCTATGATCATTAAAGGGCTCGACGTCAGGGACGAGGATGAGCTGGTCAGAGGGGAACCAGTGGAAGAGCTTGTCGAGGTCCCCATCGATCCCACCAACCCGACAAAAACTGCCAAAATCAGCAGCCAACTATCCTCCCCGGCAAAGGCTGACCTTACTGCCCTCCTGATTGACCACAACGACGTATTTTCCTGGACCCACTCCGACATGTCGGGTATTAACCCTTCCTTTATAACCCATCGTCTCAGCATTGAGCCCCACTTCCGACCCTTCCGCTTCCGCTCCTTTCACCAGAAGTAGCGGATCTTTCACCCGGAGCGCAACACTCTTATCGCTTCCGAAGTAGATAAGCTCCTTGAGGCACAGTTTGTAAAAAATGTGGACTACCTCAGATGGCTGTCAAATGTGGTCCTGGTCCGTAAAAACAACGGTAAATGGCGACTCTGTGTCGACTACTCCGACCTTAACCGAGCTTGCCCCAAAGACAGTTATCCTCTTCCTTGCATAGATCTTCTTGTTGACGTCACGGGCGGCCATCAAATGCTTAGCTTCATGGACGCTTTCTCTAGATACAACCAAATTCTGATGCACCCGTCTGACCGGGAACACACTTCCTTCATCACCGACCGGGAACCTACCATTATTGTGTCATGCCATTTGGGTTGAAAAATGCAGGGGCCACTTACCAACGGTTGGTCAACGCCGTCTTTCATCACCAGATAGGCCGAAACATGGAAGTATACGTCGACGACATGCTAGTCAAGAGCAAGCTTTCCACTGATCATCTGGCCGATCTGCGAGAGACCTTCGGCACCCTACGAAAGTATCAAATGAAACTCAATCCGGAGAAATGCGCCTTCGGCGTAGGATCTATGAAATTCTTGGGTTTTATGGTCAGTCAGCGAGGCATCGAAGCTAACCCCGAAAAGATCAAGGCCTTGATAGAAATGCAGTCGCCCACAACGGTTAAGGAGGTTCAGAGGCTTACTGGCAGAGTCGCCGCCCTCAACCGCTTCATTTCTCGCGCAACGGACAAGTACCTCCCCTTCTTCAAAGTTCTTCGGCATACTTTTGAGTGGACGACAGAATCTGAAGAGGCCTTTCAGCAATTAAAGCAGTGCATGGCCAACCCCCCCACTTTCTCAGGCAATCACGGGTGAACCCCTTTTCCTCTACTTAGCCGTGTCAAACACCGCCGTCAGTGCAACATTCATCAGGGAAGACAGCTCTATCCAACGACCGGTCTACTACATCAGTCGGGCTCTCAGGGGAGCAGAACAGCACTACCCATTGCTTGAAAAAATGGCCTTAGCCTTGGTCATAGCCTCAAGACGACTCCAACCTTACTTCCAGGCGCACCCCATTGTCGTCCTCACTGACCAACTGTTGAAGAAGATAATGCAACAACTAGAGTTGTCCGGCCGACTTATGCAATGGTCAGTCGAGCTCAGCCAATTTGACATCTCCTACCAACCTCGAACAGCAATCAAGGGGCAGGCTGTTGCCGACTTCATCATGGAGTTCACTAACCCCACTCCAATCACGACTCCCCCGCCCCCGCAATCCCATACTGAGGCAGAAGACCCCCACTCTTGGACCCTCAACGTCGACGGATCATCCCGCAAAGAAGGCAGTGGGGCTGGTCTCATCCTCACCGCTCCTGAGGGTGGTTATTTCAAGTGTGCTCTCCATTTCTTGTTCGACACAAGCAATAATGAGGCTGAATATGAGGCACTCATCGCAGGTCTTCGCTTCGCCAGAGACATTGGTGTCAACCATATCCAAGTGTTCAGCGATTCCCAGCTCATTGTCGGACAAATCACGGGGGAATTCGATGCCAAGGAAGACACAATGCAGGCATACAGGGATATTGCACTCCCCCTTGCTTGCCTCTTCAATAATTTCCACATCAAGCACATTCCTCGGACGGAAAATTCCAAGGCAGATGAAATGGCTCAGTTAGCTTCCGCCGACCAGTCAGACCTCAGCCATGGTGTCCGCCTTGAATATCTGGCTCACCCTGCCATTTCCCCGAATCGGTAGCAAGTCCACTTCCTCCAAAACGAACCTATTCCATGGGCGGCCGACATTTTTCTATTTTTGACAAAGGGGGAACTACCAGATGACAAGCACCAGGCCGCCAAAGTCAAGGCCTGGTCGTCCAACTACATCCTTATCAGCGGTTTTTTGTACAAACGCGGCTTTTCACGCGCATACCTGAGATGTCTCAATCCTGCTCAAGCGACCTACGTGATGAGAGAAGTCCACGAAGGTGTATGTGGCAATCATTCGGGTGCCAGGTTACTAGCCCACAACATACTCCGCACTGGTTACTTCTGGCCTACTCTCAACCAAGATGCCACTGAATTCGTGCTTGAATGTGATAAGTGCCAACGCTTTGCCAACATCCCTCATGCTCCTCTTACAGAATTGATCACACTTTGCAGCCTTTACCCATTCGCCAAATGGGGGATCGACCTAGTTGGCCCATTGCCTACTGGCAGAGGCCAAACCAAATTCGCAATTGTCGCCATTGATTACTTCACTAAATGGATGGAGGCGGAACCCCTTGCCACAATTACCGAGCGGAACACCACCAGATTCATCTGGCAGTCGATCGTGTGCCGATTTGGCATCCCTCAAGCCCTTGACTCTGACAACGGCAAACAATTTGACAATGCCAAGTTCAGGAAATTCTGTGCAGAACTTGAAATCCAGCCATGTTTCTTTTCCCCAGGTCATCTCCAAGCCAATAGCCAAGTTGAGGTTACCAACCGTTCTCTTCTGAAGATCATCAAAACTAAGCTGGAAGCTGCTGAGGGACTTTGGGCTGAGGAATTACCAAACGTACTCTGTGCATACCATACTACAGCCCGAACCCCCACTGGGGAGACCCCCTTTCGCTTAACATACGGCGCTGAGGCGGTCATTCCAGTGGAAATCGGTCTGCCTACCCCGAGGGTTCTGTACCCAAATCCAGAACTCACTGAAGAACTGCGTCGAGTCGACCTAGACCTGATTGAAGAACTCCGAGAGACCACTGCTGTCAAACGGGCCTCATATCAACAGAAAATAAGAACACACTACAACCGCAAAGTCTAACCGAGGGAGTTCGCCGTGAGGGACCTTGTTTTGTGCGAAGCAACTCTTGCCACCAAAAATCTGGCTGAGGGCAAGTTGGCAGCCAAGTGGGAGCGGTCTTACGTTGTTAAGACCAGACCTCGTCCGGACACTTACCGACTTCAGGACATGGAAGGTTGAGATCTCCCCCATTCGTGGAACGCCGAGCACTTAAAGCGTTATTTTCAATAAAGCCCTATTTTTGTATTGATTAGTTGCTGTGTTTTATTTTTGACAATCTACGCACTTGAATATTCTTATTCTCTTCTCCTATGGTGTAAATTTATGATCAAATGGTCTGCACTTTAAAAGACAACAATCTTATATCTCAGTTATCTGTGTGGTATTTCAATAACACCCTGCTTGCAGCCTCAGCCAGACTGAGTTACTTAAAGCCTCAGCCAGACCGAGCACGAAGGGCTCAGCTATACTGAGTTACTTAAAGCCTCAGCCAGACCGAGCACGAAGGGCTCAGCCAGACTGAGTTACTTAAAGCCTCAGCCCGACTGAGTTACTTAAAGCCTTAGCTAGACTGAGCACGAAGGGCTCAGCCAGACTGAGTTATTTAAAGCCTCAGCTAGACCGAGCACGAAGGGCTCAACCAGACTGAGTTACTTAAAGCCTCAACCCGACTGAGCACGAAAAACTCAGCCAGACTGAGTTAATTATGACTCAAGCATTCTTACAACTTCATGTTTGTAGCATAGTTGCCATACTTGGTCAAATTCCAGGTCCATGCTTTTACGCCTCTTAACATTCTTTACATTTTTAACTTTCATTTGCCAACCATTTAACATTTCAAGACTGTCACATTTTGAGACCTTTTCACTCTCACATTTTCTTAACACTCTGACCACATGCCTTAACACTTCAAGACTCTCACATTTTAAGACCTTTACATTTCAACATTCTTATTGTTAACATTCTTTGCATCATAATTTTCTCACAAGCTAGATTGGCTCCCTACTTCTCAATTTTCACTGCGATTTATACACAAGCCTTATTTGAATAACCATTCTCATTCTTTTCAGATTTACAAAAATAAAGGCCACAGTGTGACAAACACAACTCAGAATTTTATTTATTCACAAACTTATACATAAGTTTACTACAGAAATTACAAAAAAAAAAAAAAAACAACAACAACAACGACAACAAAACAAAAACAAAAACAACCAAAATTCTATTTACAAATTTTGTTCACACCAATCATTCATCTTCACTTGAGGCAAGGTCCTTTTCGTCAACACCCTCGTCTAAGGGGGTCTGGGCCACGTTGTCTTCGTCTATCCTTATGTTGCTGAAGTCCAAGTCTGGGAACAACTCTTCTGCTTTACGCTTGAAAGTCTTCCAGTCGCTATCCTAGAACTCAGCCATCTTATGCTTGTAGAAGTCTGACCGTTGGAAACTCTGGATCACTTCTTCTTCACTCCTGCTCCCAGCGGTCGCTCCCGACGTGCTAGCCCCCCTAGACCCCTCTCTTGCCAAGATGCTGGCGATTACGGCATCAATAACCATCTGGAAATCGGCGGACTCCTTGAACTGCTCAACCATTGCAACACATAGGTCGGGGTACGCCGCCCTCTCAGATGCCAGCTTAGCCCTTTCTTTCTCCAAGGCTTTTTCCAGCCTCGCCTTCTCCGTCGCTGACTTGGCGCGCTCGTCTGCCAGCTCCCTCTCCAACCCAGTGATCTTCAGATCTGCTTCTTCTTTTTCTTTGATCGACTGGGCACGCAGATCTTCATTGTAGGTCATGGCCTCATCCTACCATTTGTTGGCGACGGTACAGGCTTTTTGGGCCTCTTCCAGCTTCTTCTGCTCGCCAACCAGTTGGAACTCGAGCGACACCACCTTGCGGCGTTCCGTCTCTAGCTCCAACTTGGTCGCGAGCAGCTCAGCATGGGCATGGTCGGTTGAATTTCCATGCACCACCGCCAACACCTCCATCTTTTTGGCCTCTAGGCCTCTTTAAGCCCCCTGACATACGCACTTCGCGCGGTCTTCCTTCAGCCTGTGCGCTCCCTCCTCAAAATTTCAAGTTGGGCCTCCACCTCCTCCAACTTTGCTTTCAGTGGCCTCACTTTGCCTTTTACAGCCGACGCCTTGTTCAGTAGGGCCGCTGCTAAGGCGGTCGCCTCCATTTGGGCAGAGCACAACCTCCTTAGTAGCTCAGCCTCAGTAAAACTGGCCATCGAGCGCACGGCTGCGTCTTCCACTACTCCCAAGAGGCGATCTGCAGCAGTCTTGGCTTCTCTTCTTTCTCCTTCCAGTCGCCCGGACACTGCTGGGGCGTGGTAAAAGGCGGTCTTCAACCTGGCCCTCTCTTCTTCTCCTTGGGGCGCAGGACCTCCCTCGGGCTGCTGCTCTACCCTTTCCAAAGGACCAGTCGCCCCATCCTCCACTCGTTTTTCAAGGGCAGTTGCCCTACTCTCCACCCCCTTCCCCACCTCCTCCAGTCCCACTTCGGGGGTCTCCTCTGCCATCACCTCCTTCATTCTCTTCAGGGCTGGCCCCTTCTCCCTCTCCCTTACTCTTTTATTCTTCTTCAATATGACCTGCATCTCCTTTTTGCTCTTCTCCTTCAGAGGATCAACTGGAGGTGGTCGTGGCTCAAAACCACTCAGATCCTTCTCCCCCAGTGGCTTGGGGCGCGGTCGGACTCGCTCCTTTGCGACTGGTTTCGAAGCAGGCCCCAACTTTGCCTCTTTATATTTGTCCGCTCTGGCGAACAATCTTCTTTCCTCCTCCTTCTCCGCCCTCCTCTGCACCTCCAACTCCTCCCTTGCTAGATCCTCCTCCAATGGTTGCGGTCCCAAGTTCAGGGCAAACAATGTTGAAGGAAGGACTAGCTCGTCCCACCTCACCCCCTTCTCTTCCCTCCATTCCCTCACCTTTTTCACTCGGTCTTCGGCCGCCCTGCCCAACTTGGGCTCGACTGATTTGGTGGGGGGACCTTCCACGTTGTGCGAACCCCAGCCCCACCATTCGCCGTCACAAAGAACCATTTTGGCCTCCACCCCTTTACCGAAGATGAAAGACCCGCTACTAGCCCTCGCCCTGCCACTACTTGCAGAGTCACCCAAGTCTCCTGCTGACCAGAGGCCTTGTAGCAGGAGAAGAACTCCTCTACTGTCATTGCCGTCCCCCTGGTTGTCTCCAGCCAGGCACTCGCGTAGGCCAGTACTATCTTCTAGGCGTTCGGCATCAGCTGCCCTGGCGCCGCTTCTAACTTGTTTAACACATCCACCACTACTTGGGGGAGAGGTAGCCTCAAACTTCCTCGCAACGTTTCCTCGTACAAGCTGAATTTGCCTGGCCGCACATCCGACGCCCTTTCCTTGGCTGTGGGCAATCTTAACCCTATCTCTGAGGGAATTTGGTACTTCCTCCTTATTCCCTCCAACTCCTCCGCCGTAAGTATGGATTTGTCCGGTTTGGTGTGCCAGTGGTCCGGCTCCACTTGACTAATAGGTTTCGCAGCTACAATCATCGTCTTCGGACGAGCCCGCACCGCCTCACCAGCTACCCCTCCTTCCCTACGCTCCGTACGATACTGTTCCGCCAAATCTACCGCATCGTCGTCGCCTAACAGATCAACCCCTGCGGTTGTTGCTTCCTCTTGGGCAATCTCTCTTGTGTGTCTGCGAATGGTTTTGGATGCGGGCACAAGAAAGTTCACAAAGTGTTGCAGGGGCGTATCACTGGCAACAAACGCGTTTACTTCTGGGATGTTTTGGTGTTTTGCAAAGAGATAGGTAAAACGGATAATACCAAAAGCCCAGGGCTTACCTATATTCCAAGGGTTACAATTAAATTTCGCCAGTTTGAAAATTTTCAAAAATCCACCAAAACTGTCTTTTCAACACCCTATATTGACCTATTGCTTCATTTCTTGCTCAACGCCTAACTTTCCCCATCCTGGGATTTCGCCACTTGTACGCACACAATCCACTGCCCCTTTCCCCTTCCCTGTCTATTCCACTTCACTTCACCACGTGCCCTACTGCCCCTCGAGCCCCGCTCCACACCACCCACCATTCTCGGTCACCCTTCGCGGTCGACCCTCCTCATGGTCGGTCCCACCACTCGGTCACCCTTCGCGGTCGACCCTCCTCATGGTCGGTCCCTCCACTCGGTCACCTTTCCCGGTCGGCCCTCCTTATGGTCGGCCCCTCCACCCGGTCGCCCTTCGCGGTCACCCATCGCTGTGGGCCCACCCCTCGGTCGGTCTTCACCCCGCCGGTCTCTCACAACCATCGTTTTCTTCCTTATTCCCTTCGTTGGACTAAAGCTGCACTCGGGAATGGGGGACTACTGACACGGGTAGGCCCATAAAGGACATAGCCCACCGTTTAGGGCCCAATACATAACTTAAATATTAAAGTCCAACGTCGCTAGAGCTCAATATGGCATTAAGAACCAATAACATCTAAACACATGGCAGGTGAAGGACAAGTCACATAAGCAGACAAAAATTTTGCAAAGTTATTGCACTGCATATCAGCTAGTAATGAAGCCCCTTACAACATTTATGGCGATAACCCCCCTCCCCCCCGTCGAAACAGAACGGCTTCATTATGAACAAGGCAAGCTAGAGCATAGACTTTTGGTCAAGATGCTAGGTCGGAAGGGACAACGAAATGATTACCAAAGGATATAAGCAGATGTTGAAGATAAGAAGAAGGTTAAGCTTTCTATCTCTACATTTTATCTCTCTTTTTAACTTGCTCGTCGGAGGGTTCGCTGCGGGACTCCCCGTTCCCCGTTGAACTTTTGTGCAGGTTCCTCTGTGGGCTTGGTCATTTGAACATTGGTTTGGGAAACATGGATCAATCCGACCCGATCCATCTGGAACGTGCTGCATCATCATATTCAATTGGTTTCGCCTATTCAAATTATTTTGAAATAAAATAAAATAAAACTATGGCATGATTGGCTGGCTGTGGTTTATTTTCTACTTGTCTTTTTATTTTTTTAAAAAATACAAAAAAAAGGACAAATAGTATTTTTACCAAACTTTCTACAAAATAACACACTTTTTAAAATACAAAAGAAAATATATCTGCAAATTTAAAATTTATCTCCACACAAAAGAAATTATACATATTTTGGGTAAATTATAAATACAACACCTGAGATTTATTTAAAGTACAGATTGCCCCCTATGATTTAAAAAATTACAAATGCCCCCTTATCCGAATCTTTTATTTAACAAAATTAATTAAAAAAAATGAAATTCATAATTACTCTCTTAAACAATAATAAAATTACGTAAATTATTAATTGAAACATATTTATAATATTATTTAAAACTATTAATTGATTTCATGATTTATTAATAAAATATGCGATTTGTTATGAAATTTAAAATCTCGGAGGGTGAAATGTAATATTCCACAAGAGTATTCGTATTTTAATTAAACCTCAAGAAGTGTATTTGTAATTTACCCAAATATTTTTGAACTTTTTCATTATTTTGTCAAAATAAAAAATACAAAAATGTTAGTGATTTCAAAAATTCTACTAAAAATTTTACCAAATGTCTCACAATGATATAGGACCCACATGGGGCCCACATAATGTACACCCTACACCCATGTGAAACATTTGATAGAATTTTTAGAATATTTACCATTACTCTACAAAATAATAGGGCCAGACTTTGTTTTCAAGATATGTTGTCGGGTTTTGATCTAGAAATCGTTAACCCATCCAAGATTATTTTGGGAAGATGGTAAAAAATGATTTTTTGACTTTTAATTAAGTTTTTGGCTTTTTTAGACAAATGATTTGACAAGTTGGTAAAAAGTAACTTTTAGCTTTTTTGATTAATATTTGTTTATGATGTCAAATCATAATCAAATGACTAAACTACCCCTATTTAGTTTAAAATATTACAACTTCACCCATATAGTATATTTTGACTCATGAGGGATAAAATTATAATTTCACCCTTGGCAAAAAACCACCTTCCCAAATAAAAAAAAATTCAAAAAAACTAACTTTTGACTTTTACTACAAATAAAAAAAAATAGCTAAAAACCAACTTCCCAAAACAAGCCTTAAGCACCCAGTCACTAAAGTTTGTTTCCGGGTCCAATATCAAAAACCCTTCACTCAAATCAAAACCCATAAACGCATTAGGGTCAATACATATATACATATAGACAGACGCCAACTACTACAAATCGAAGACGATAAGCCCATCTTGTTTGGTTCTGTATCTGAGAGAAAGGGAGTGCGTCAAGCACAATCACAGAACCCTTCAAAACCCTTATTCTATCTTCGTAATCTAAACCCATCTCTCTCTCTCTCTCTCTCTCTCTCTCTCTCTGTGTCTGTCTCTGGATTTGCACAGTTCAGGTAAGCTCTTCCAAGCAAGCTCTCTCACCTCTTTCACAAGAATGCTTTTTCAGGCTTAGGGTTTATCTCAATTTTCAATTTTTTCTCTTTCATATGTATGTAATTTGTTGTTGAATTTCATGGCTCGAACTTTTTGTACTTGTCTGTTGACAATTGTGTGATTGATTGTGATGTGGGTTTGGGTTTTTAACAGTTGATGGCGTCTCTAATCCGAGAATGGACTGGGATTCAGCAGTTCCCTTCTGCCACCCAGACCAAAATGCTTGAATTGCTTGGAAAACTCAAGCAGGAGGTCCACTTCTACCCTTTTAAAATCAACTTTCATTACTTGAATGTCCTGTTATTTTGTGAGAAATGATAGATATCTCTTTTTTTATCATGTTTGTTTTATAAATTAGGTGAAAAATGATGATAAATGGAGAGAAAGATAACTCTATTATTTTTTTAGGGGTTTGATTTCTCTTCAAAAGTGGTGAGATTGGTTGTGGATTTTTTATAATACCAAAATTATCCATTAAAATATAAAGGAAGGAAAAGAAATATTGTCTGTTTTCCTATATCACATACTTTGCTTTCTTACTCATTTAAACATGATACTTAGAAGTGTAGGGATAAGAAGAAACTAACTTGAATGAATGTTTGGGGTTTAGGGGAGTAGAGAGGGCCCTTTTGGAATCGCATTTTAAGACCTGTCCTCTTTTCCTGAAAACAGAAAATATCAAAAGGAAACAGAAACGCGATTGGTAGAACTTTTTTTTAAAAAAAAAACTTTATATAGAAACAGCCTATTTATTTTTTTTGCCTGAATTCTTCAAAAATTTACAATTCATTAAAAAAATATTTAATTTTTAAACTTCCGGTGGTTTTTATTTTTAAACAGAAATCGAAAACAACCTTAAGAGGAATGCAAATGATACCAAATGGGTTCCATATATCCATTTGTTTATTCATTGTCTTACCGTATTTGATATTTGTAACTTCTTTTCAGTAACCAAACCTAAAGGATAGTGACATTGTTAATATACTATTGTAGAATGTGAACTCCTTGACAATTCTTGTGATGGGGAAAGGAGGTGTCGGAAAATCTTCAACTGTGAACTCCATCATAGGGGAAAGAGTAGTGGCTGTCAGTGCTTTCCAGGTATCTGTTTTTAACTTTTATTGCAGAGCAATAGCTGGTCATCATGTATTGAACATATGCCTTGTATGATTTTGCAGTCGGAAGGACCGAGACCTGTGATGGTTTCACGTTCACGAGCAGGATTTACATTGAATGTAATTGACACTCCAGGGCTCGTTGAAGGAGGATATGTCAATGACCAGGCACTTGAGATCATAAAAAGGTTTGTATGGTAACTCTGTATATTTTGGACCCTCATATGCTTAAATGACTTTGAATTTGTTTTGGGTTTGGCTGTCTGAACAGGTTCCTTTTGAACAAGACCATAGATGTTTTGCTTTACGTGGACCGGCTGGATGCGTATAGAGTGGATAACTTGGATAGGCAGGTTGTCAGAGCTATAACTGAGAGTTTTGGTAAAGAAATATGGAACCGAGGATTGGTTGTACTGACACATGCTCAGCTCTCACCTCCTGATGCTTTGAGTTATGAGGATTTCTTCTCTAGAAGATCAGAGGCTCTTTTAAAAGTTGTTCGTATGGGAGCTCGGATAAAGAAGCAAGATATGCAGGTATTTTATTTCTTTATTCTTTTGGAGGGTGGTTGATTTGTAATGCATTTGAGAATGAAACATGGTCTGGGAAGCGGTGTGTTGCCAAAACGAAGAAAAGAAGTGGAGCTCATGATGTTTCATGGTGATCCATATATCATTATCTAAATGAAGGTGGATAAATGCAAGTGTGTGAATTAGGGAAAACCTTAGGCAACAAAGATTTTAGACAAATTCACAAATTTTTTTGCGGAACTGGTTGCTTGGTCATCTATTTGTATGTTGAAGAAAAGAGAGACATCCAAATTGCTTTCTAGGCCCATTAATTTCTCTGAACAAGAGGTTGTGACTGAAGTGATGGCAAGTGCTATCTGCTCGCAGCACTGTGGTACAGGCTTTAGTTACAAGAATCAACCTTTCCACTAAAATTGGGGAAAGTTTGCCTGCCTACTACTTTCCTAGACCCTGCTGTAAGCAAGAGTCTTGGGAATTGGGTACAATCTCTTTATGAATGCAGGTCTCAATGGTTTATAGTAAGACTTATTGATTTGTTATGCAACAATTGTGACCAGATTTTTATATTTTAAAGCCTAGTTATATTGTTGGATTTATATTTTAAAGCATAGTTATACAAGTTCCTGAAGCTACATTAGATGCCAAGATTAGAAGAAGAGTGCAACCTCCTGCAATGATGAAACTAGAGGCTCTTGAGGTGCATCTTGGAATGCATGCATGCTTAGCATGCCCATGTTCACCAAGCTGTGGACTTAAGGCTCTGTCCAAAATATGGTAGAAAACAAGCCCCATCTCCCTGGCCATTAAAAGAACCTAGATTCAACGATGTATCTTTAATGGATTTTTGCCAGACCCAATGATTTCCTACTTCTCTGGTAAAAGAACTCGGATTCAACAATACATCTCTACTTCTTGTTCTGTCTGTATGTATTAAACATGCTATCAAATCTAGAATTGTACGTTGAATTGTAAGAAGTAAGTTATGAATTGCTTCATCTTGGACAGTAAGTTATGAAGCAGTGGGCCTTGTAGAAGTGTCCTAGTTTGTATTTCATTTCAATATTGGCCTCAAAAAATTATTTAGTGTTCATAATTACATTTGTGTATAAAAAATTATTTATTATCTTAGGTAGTGTTTGGTTCATTAGGATAATTTTAAATAGTAATTCAATGGTTATTCCTTGGTTTTCAAGGGAATGACTATTCTCCTAAATTGGTCAATGGTGATTCCATTTGAAATGTACATTTTTTTTTTTCTTTCTTTTCACTGAACCAAACACAAGAATAAGTATTTCGATTGAATGATCATTTTATTTTAAGTTTCATTCTAGTAAACCAAAAACTATATTTGTTATCATTGTATGTGTAATATATGTAAGTGGTAGGGCCTAAGGGCAGTCAAGCTACCAAAAAAACCTCCCCCCTCATCTAGGCTATATAGTCTCATCATTTTTTGTTGTTATTAGTTTTGTGCAATCTATCTAACTAATATTCACTGAAATTTTATTTACAAATTTAATGATATTTTTAAATTTATGTTTATAAAAATGCATCTTTTAGTACAACTTATGAATGATGCCTTTGCTATGAATGAAATAATCGGAACTTTATTGTCAATTTTGAATGCCTATACTTTGGTCCCTACTAGTTGTAGTTCCTGTGTTGCATCTGCCACTGTATGTCACAGAGTGCTAAATTCGCTACCAACTTCTGCATTCAAGAGAATTAGGACCAGTGCTGAGAAGTAGAGCTAATTTTATATTTCTGGCCGTGTCACACACTAGCATGCATGCTCACACTAATACATATTCATTTCTGAAAGGATGGGTAGGAATTAATGGGATAGGGTATGAAGATACAGACATCCATGTTGGTGGATATAAATTATTTGCAGTTATATCACAGTTCTTACTTCTAGCATGATTGCTTTTCTAGTAATGGAGCTGCTTTATCTTGTACTAACATGGCCCCTTTCATATTTCCATCGATTGGGCTGCTTTCTCATGATTTTTTTCTTGACAATTGTTTTGGGCTTCATAAGTTGATAATTCGGCACAGTTGTTTGGAGCCATATATATATATATTATAATTCTGATATTCTGTGTTTCAATTGCTGATCCCAGGGTTCTTCTATTCCTGTTGTTTTGGTTGAGAACAGTGGGAGATGTAATAAGAATGATTGTGATGAGAAGGTTGGTAACCTGCATCATGCCATCCAATTGTTTTAATCATATTATGATTATATTATTGTTCAATCTTATGATTATTGAGATGTTGGGATTTTTTTGAATCACAGATTGTTCCAAATGGGACTGCTTGGATTCCTAATCTAGTCAAAACAATAGCAGAGATCGTTTCAAATGGAAGCAAGGGTATTTTGGTTGACAAAAAGTTGATTGAAGGGCCGAACCCTAATGAAAGGGGAAAAATATGGATTCCTTTGATTTTGGCATTTCAAGTAAGCTTCTACACCTGTTAGGTTGTTCTGTATCCCTTTGTCGCTTAACGTGGAGCTTTTTGTACATTTCTTGTTAATTCTTGCCTCTATTTTTCAACAGTACTTTTTTATTGTCAAACGGATCCAACGAGCCATCAAAGATGATATTGTGAAAGAAAGTAAACCTGCATGGGAATAGTGGGACATGAACCAGAAGGTTTAATCGAATTTGTTTTTGAATATTGATGCAATCCCTCTCTCTCCTATGGATGCCGTTGTTTGTAGGTTTTCTTACATATCGGTAGTTGTCACGGTTAGTGGCAGAAGTAATCTGCGGCTGTTGGATCTATTTATGTGTTTTGAGAGAACCAGTTTTGCGTACTTTGTACTGATATACTTCCCTTTGGATATTGTTGAAGATTTCAGGTATTTTATGTCAGTCTTCCAACCCCCAACCACCCCCCCCCCCCCCCCCAAAAAAAAAGCATTATGAGAAAAAGGTTGATAACCTTTGCTTGAACCCATCTTGTTAACATGGATTGCTGGAGAACTAGTTGTCCTACTAAATCATTTTGATTTGAGGTTTTTATCAGTGTGATGTGATCTGGTCTGCCTCAACCGATTGAGGTCAACAAATCTGACATTGCTTTAAAACAATCTGATCTTTCCTACATGTCTACACCATATGCAACTGCCGACAATCCAGTTACTATTACAGTTAACTATCAAACTTTTCTAAACTTTAGCTGTAGAAGACAACTGTTACCACAATCAATTGGTGTTGCATGTAGGAATTCTCAAAGATGAACCAAGAACTGCCATGGTGACTTCCACTAGCCAATGGCTCTGCCTTCCCTACACAGCTCGGTGACTACTGTGCTGTGGTGGTTAACTTGGGAGCTACTGGTGACTACTGTGCTGTGGTGGTTAACTTGGGAGCTACTGGTGTTCTTACGTGCAATGATAGGACGTTTTATTTGCATACCATAAGAATTCTCAATTCACACCTTCTCTTGTTTAGATATCAATTATTGAAGAAATAAAAGAAAAAAAAAAATTCAATTGTTTTTGTAGTTGATATCTGAAACAGTTAAAATGGTGTGAATTGAGAAAAACCGTGATGCGCAAGTAGAAGCTTCTTGCAATGCCAACTACTGAATTAATTGGTGGATGGATGAAAATTGCCATGGTTGTATTTGAGTCGTAATTTTATTGAGGGTAAATTATATTGACCTCCTTTGAGGTTTTGAGAAATTATAATAAGTTTTACAAGTTTGACATAATTATATTGGGCTCCCAAATAACAACTTCAACGTTATCTAATCATTTTTTCATCTATTTCAACGTTATTTTATATTTAACCTATTTATCCATACAATTATTTAAAAGCCTTTTAAGATTTTTAAAATATAACTAGCCTGTAAGAGTTTGTTAAAATAACTATTATAATAGCTAAACCTAAAATAGGATCATGGTTTGGGAAGTAGTTTTTTACTCATTTTGTAGAGTCACATCACATCTTACATTTTTTATTCACAAAAACACAAAATAAATTAAAAAAAAATAAAAAAATCAACTTTTTATCAACTTCTCAAAATACTCTATAATAGTTAACAATATTCTTTTAAACAACCCATTGGATATGTTTTTAGTGTTTTAATTTACGTAATGCTTGGCTCTTTTTTGATCAGTAATTCAGTAATCATATGAGTAGAAAAATAATATTATCATATGTTTTACACTCAAATTTATATTTTATCATATATTTTTAAATGTTTTCACATATCTGCTTTAGTTCCAATCCTTTTAAAGTTACTAACATTGTATTTGGTTTGGAAATTTTAAAAGAGAAAGGGGAAATGTATGTGAAAATAGATGAAATAAATATATATTTTACTCACATTTCACTTACCCTTTTCATTTTCCTTTCCAAATCATTTCTTAAATTTTCCAACCAAACACAACAAAGAAAATTGAAGTAATTATGTCAAAACTATCATTTTCATTGTATATTTGTAATGAAGATATTTCATTATATTTGTAATGATCCTTTTTAATGTAAACTAATTATAAATTTTTATTTTTATTTTAATTTTATAATCATTAAATATATATATATGTGTGTATATATATAAGGTATAAAATAAAGGGAGAGTTATCCATAAATCCTAAATATTAAATTTATGTTCTATTTGATTCTAGATTGATACTTGTGATCCATTTAGACCTCTATGGTAGGTAAAAGACATAAGTAACCTTTTTTTGACTTTATAAACAGTTGTGTGATTTAAATTGGTGTGTTGTTGGTGGTAAGCATTAGTCACGTGTGGCTGTATGTAAATGTTTATTAGTTTGTATGATGAACACGTGGCAAATTGTGCAATTGAATGGATGCCACACAACACAAAAGTGCACTATAAGGTTTTTTTATGCTTTATGCTTTTTGTGTGGTGTATGTACGTGCCACCCAACCGTTTTTATTTTTTTTAAGTGTCCCATCATACTCGTCATGTTGTTATATTAAAAAAAATACATTAAATAATTTATTTTTTTTGGAATAAAAGTTTTGGAGTGTCACATCATACTCGTTACGTTGTCATATTTAGAAAAATTACACTAAGAAGTTTTTTATTTTTTTGGAGTGTCACATTAATACTTGCCACATTGGAGTATATTTTTTTTAGAGTGTCACATCATATTCATCATGTTGTCACGTTTGAAAAAGTACACTAAGGAGTTTTTATTTTTTTGAAAAAGTATACCCGTTACGTTGTCACATTAAGAAAAAGTACACTAAAGATTTTTTTTAAAAGTGTTACATCATATCAGCCACGTTACCACATTAAGGAAAAGTATACTAAATTTTTTTTATTTTTTTTAGAATAAAAACTTTGGAGTGTCACATCATACCCGCCACGTTATCACATTTAGGAAAAGTGAGTTATTAATTTTTTTAGAGTGTTACATTAATACCTGTTACATTAATATAAGGGTATAGTTGTCCATCAAAACACTACCAAAATAAAAAATAGGACCACATGGAAAGAAACTCTCCACTAATAAGACTTAATAGATCAATAGAAAAAACTTGAGATTAGTTGGCGTATTTGTTTGTGAGATGAGATTTATTGATAAATATTCCTAAAATGAAGGTCTGATTTTTTTTAAAAATTTTGTTCATGTATATGTCGTTTTCCATTATGGAGATAGGAGATACACCATATGATTTTCCCCAGATTTATGCCATCAATTGAAGTGAATACAATTTCTTTCTTTCTTTCTTTCTTTCTTTATTTTTGGAATCGTGAGTTTTCAAATACAGGGGCAAAAAAGGAATTCTAATTTCCCTTCAACTTCAAAAACAACCGTAAAACCCGCGACGGTTGGCCGAGAGGAAACTAACGAACACTTGACCGTTACAGAAACATTAACATAATTTTGGCGCCAACAATTATTAAATAGGCCCTTCACACAACTGTTAGTTCTTGTTGTTCAGACTCAACACAAAGACAACACAAAGAGCCAACAGTGATCGATTCAATTACTTTCTGCTTTCTCAATGGGTGACCAATCGATGGATCCAAACACCATGTGGAGATTACAAACCGATTGGTACTCTCCAACTCGCCTCCTCAGCGGCAGTCCCGTTCAATATGATTTCCCGGTATCATTAGACCCTTTTCTTCAATAATCCTCTGAGAGTTTTTCATGTTTCTGTGAAACAATTGATCTAACTTGTCTCATTTCTACGTTTCTCTTTCATTTTGGTATATGTTAGGGAGATCGGTTTATACCCAATAGGAGTTTGATGGATCTTGATCAAGCCCACACTTTGCTTACAAGCTGGACTAAAGAAACCAGCAATTCTAAATTCAATGTTAGTCTCTCCCTCTCTCTCCCCATGATTTCTTGAAATTCTCTCATATGGAAGATTGGTTTTGTTAGAGTTCTTGAAATTTGTGGTTGTGCTATGTAGTTACTGAAATTTTCTTCAGTGGGTACTCTGTTTCTTGAGTGTTTTGATTGTGGCATGAAGAACCTGTCAGATTTATTTTAATTGGTATTTAGGAGTTTTAAGTTTTGTTGGTGGGCTATGAAGAATGTACTGAAAACTTGAAATAATCAAAAGGGCTTTTTGATTTATTGGGTGTTTTTCTTTTTGTGGCAGCACGAATACCGACAGAAGGTGGAGGAGAATCTGAATTTGGATTCTGAAGGAAGACCATTCAAGATGCTGGTTTTCAGGGGTAGCCCAAAATCAAGTAGAAAATCGCTTCGTCTTGTTGATGAGATGCGGCGTAGTGAAGAGGAGGCTTTTAATCATACCAATAATGCGAAGCAATACCGAAACTTCCCCAAGGTACATGATTCTTCACACTTATTTAAAATGGCAAGCAATATTTTAATTTTTATTGTTTTTTAGAACAGATTCCAAAAATGAAATTAAACGGAGGGAGATTTTAGGTTGACAGACATATTACATTACCATTTTTGGACTTCCAAGTCTTCAGTCAAAGTGATTTTGAGTGTTTATATGTCATTGTTTTAAAAAATATGAAATTGAAGTTTTGATGTTGAAAATATCAACTCTAGAGGTTAATGAACAGCCTCTGGAATTTACACTTCCAAATTAATACCGCGATGTAATATTGTATTTTACAGAAAGAAGCCCGAATCCTGGATGCGCCGCGTTTAAAGGATGATTACTATTTGAACATCATGGATTGGGGAAAAAACAACATTCTTGCTATTGCTTTAGGATCAGAGGTATACATGTGGAATGCTGAGAACA
Organism: Camellia granthamiana; assembly: GCA_036172215.1. Lineage (NCBI taxonomy): Eukaryota > Viridiplantae > Streptophyta > Magnoliopsida > Ericales > Theaceae > Camellia > Camellia granthamiana. The sequence continues at coordinate 139,048,256 of CM069903.1, read as the reverse complement.
GTAACACTCAAAAGCTGTTTCAAGTAGATCGTGGCAGCGATTACCCTTCTAGTGTAGCCTGGTCCGATGATGCCAAGACAGTCGCAGTTGGACATATGTGCTCAGAGATTCATCTCTGGGATGCCGAGGCTCTCAAACCTGTACAACCCTCTCTCTATCTTGGTCTTCTAAACCTTAAAAACAGCGAAATTTTACTACATTTTGCCTTTTATGCACAGGTTAGAATCCTAGAAGGTCATCAGGAAAAGGTAGGCACTTTAGCATGGAATGGCCACATACTAACATCAGGGAGCCAAGACAGATCCATTATCAATCATGATGGTAATAGAATTAGTACATCCTTTTAAGCTTTGGCTATGTATTTTTTAACACTTGATTGTGTTGATTTCAAGTTTGCTTTCTTTGACAGTTAGAGTGAGGAACAGTATGATTTGTCGTGTACAAACACACGCTCATCAAGTATGCGGATTGAAGTGGTCGAACAGAGGCAATCTATTGGCAAGTGGTGGCAATGACAATATAATTTACATTTGGGAAGCTTCAAAGATGAGTTCATCCCATTTCTTGCATAGGTTGGATGAGCATAATGGAGCTGTCAAGGCCCTTGCTTGGTGTCCATATGACTCGCATGTGCTAGCCTCTGGTGGAGGTACAATGGATGGGTGTATTAAGTTATGGAGCATACAAAAGGGGTTGTGCATTAACAGCATTGATACTCATGCACAGGCAAGTCTAACAGAGTCCTTTCACTTTTCACTTTTTATTATTTTTTTTATAGATAGAGAAAATTGATAAAGCTAAATAAAATGGGAATAAATTTTCCTTGAATTGATTCCAACATACTGTTTACTTGAAAATTTGGGTGCATACAAGAGGGATTGTGTGTTTTCTGAAAAATGAAAGCAAAAAACCAAAAACGAAAACCATTGTGTGGCCTAAGGTTTTTGAGACCCTAGGCTAAACATAAAAAATGAGACTTTAGGTTCTTAGGGAAGCTGTACCAGAAAATGCTAACACCTTATTGATTTACGCTTTGGAAAGCACTTTCCGAAACATGGTTGCACTTTCATTTCAAAACAGTGAATTTAGTGATATCATGATATTTAAATGTTGGCCATCTGTTTCTGTTAACCATTAGGCAGCAAATATTGCATAGACTGTTTCATAAATTGTTCTTGAACTATCACTTGTTACTGTTTCAGTGTTTTGGTTCAGAATTTACAAATTTGAATACAAATTAATTTTTGCATTGCATTTAGTAATTTGGTGTTGTATATGATCAACAGGTTTGTGGCTTGGAATGGAACAGGCATCACAAGGAGATACTGAGTGGCCACGGTTACAGTGCAAGCGAGTGCAAAAACCAGCTGTGCTTGTGGAAGTACCCTTCCATGTCTACAGTAGGCGGGTCAACATGCCACTCATCCAGAGTCCTCCACCTTTCTCAGGTCTGAATTAGTCCTTCAAAACTAGAAAGAGCTTGAATTTAGATCTGCTTGAACCTTATAATTGCTCTCTCCTTTGAATTATTGATCTATTGCAGAGCCCGGATGGATTGAATGTGATATCAGCGGTGGCAGATGAGACGCTGCGCTTGTGGGAGATTTTTGGACCGCCACAGCCAGACAAAAAGGTTTCTCAATTGGATGGCTTGTTGTCACTCAAGACATCCCCAATAAGATAGATGAGATGATAGGGAATTGGAATGTTTGGTATCCTGTGTTTACAATCAATGTTGGCAAATGTCTAATGATGCAATTTTTTTGAAGATTGTGAATCAGTAGTCTTGAGTAGTAATTCTCTGAGATCCAGTAAATTTTATGCAGATTCACTTCAAGATCCTTATTGCCCAATCTTTTGGGGACATAACTTTGGATTATTATTATTATTTTTAATTTTATTCTTAAAATTCAGGAGTCATTAAGCCCTTAACTATGGTGGTTCACATACCTTGTGGACAGCTCTAGTATTGATAAACACCAAGAGTTTAATCAATTCATTGTGCAAAGAAAATGCTTAAAATTAACAAAAGGCTAGCAGCAGATAAATTTACTAAAGATTCATTTAGAACCAAACCCATCAGTGAAATTATTTTTCTCTATAATTCAAACAATGAATACTTACCCCTTAAAAAAAAAAATAGTGGACTGTATAGGAGGAACTGTGTCTTCCCTCCCTTTGGTTTCTACTTTGTAGTTTTTTTTACCCAGTAGTGAAGGAACTGTATACTTCCTATTTTGTTTTAAGACATTGTGTCACTAAAATTAATGTAGTAAATGTTTTATTTTATGTGAATTATTTGGATTGCACATGTATCATTTGTGCCAATCACTAGTCTCATATATGCTAACAGTTATCTGGTTATGACACTTATTGAGTTGTTTGTTTGTTTTTTTTAATATTGCTACATCTATTTAAAATCTTACTAACAATCTTATTAAAAATATACATGTCCAAATGTTATTGGGTGTTTAAATATCATTGTTTTTTTGAGAACCAATCACATTTAGGTTTTTGTATTTTTAATAAGATTGTTAGTATTATTATTAGTATTTAATTTTTTTTTTCTTTGAATAAATGAAGTATGATCTAATATAAATTTACCGTGACATAGTCTTAACCTTTCTAAAATTTAAAGGGGTTGTTACATTTTCTACCCCTGTATTATCGTCGAATTATTTACTTAGTCCTCCAACTATCGATAGAGTCTATTATGTCCCTAAAATATATAAATCAAAATCTATTTAGTTCCTAATCTATCAATTGAATATATTATGTCTCTAAAGTATTTAATTTAAAAGACATGTTTGGGACCCCTTTTTTGGGGGTGGCATGACCCCCAATTTGATCTTGACCTTTGATGTATGTGTGTGGGGCCCACTCATGTATGTGTAGGCCCCACATTATGAGTGGTTGGGATGAGAGTGGAGGTTGTGGGAGTCATGTATGTGTGGGGGTCTACATCACAATTGAAAATTCTTTCAGGAACTAAACAAGTTTAAATTAACAATTGGATTTCCTTTGTCTAGTATTACATGCTAAATTTTGTTTACAATTTCTAATTGATTGTCTTTAAATTTTTCGATAATTTTTTTTATAACTTAATTAATGTATTAATTTGTTCTATTATTGTTTGTAGCAAAGTGTTATTACTTAAATTATTTAATTCTACTGTTTCGGTATATCTATAATTTTATTTGCAAGATCAAGAAATCAAGATCTAATACTAATTAAACACATAACAAAACAAAACAATTTTAGGACAAAATAGAAATTTAAGATTTTCTTTTGAAATAAAATCTTAAGTAGATTGGGTCTTTTACTAATTTAAAATACTTATGAATTCATATTTTATTTTTTTAAAAATATTTTTAGGGACTAAATAGGTTTCAATTAAATATTTTAAGAACTTAATAGATTTAATTAATAGTTCAGTAACTGCATAGATTTTGATTTATATATTTTAGGGACCTAGTAAACTCAATTGATAATTTAGGGATAAAATAAACAATTTGATGATAGTTTAGAGATAGAAAGTATAATAAACCAAAATTTTAAAATTAAAAAAAAATTGAGTTGAGATTTTGAAGTTTTGAGAAGTCCAACTCTTAAAACCTCACTTTTGTATAATATATACATGGATAATACTTTTATTTTTGGGATAAATTTCTACAATCATGTCATTGCATTTTATTGGTCAAAACCTGTCCTATGGACACAGGTCATGTTTGATACACAAGACTAATAGTGAAGTATTAATAATTCTATTAAATTAGTGTAGTATTCATTATCCAATTGGATTAATATCCATTGGATTAATAATCCCACCCCTACCCCATTACTAATAATCCTACAAATTTGTTGGATTAATTATCCATTAGATTAATAATCCTAAACTAAAATATTAAAACAAATATAGGATAATTGGGTCCACGGATTAATAATCCCAATCTCATGCTCTAATCCACCCAATCAAACATGCCCTAAATCGTTCTAATTTTTTTGGGTTTGGTTGTTTTGACATGGCCTATCCATGTTTTGCATTAGGAGATGAGAGTTGGTTTAATTATCTAATAATTATAGATAATTTTTTCGGATAGTTCACACTTAAAATAATAACTTTTATACATTTTTAAGAGTTATCATCAATTTAAAAATGAAATTGTTATACGTGATATATTAACAAAATAAATTTATTTTACAAATTGACGTGGCAATGAGTCATTACCATCATTTAAATTTAGTGAATCCGATTTCTATATATATATATACACACATATAACTACAGTGAAACCCTAAAATGGAAAGAAGGAGAATGTGTCGGAGACTATGAAACACATGTTCTGTCTCATCTCTCTTGGATAAGAAGACAGTTGTCAGATTTCTTTGAGATTGTTTCCTTATTAGAAATGTAAACATAAATTTCAGAACATAAACCTTACACTTCGGATCATTTACCATGTGTATTATCAAGAAATCAAGACAAAATGACATACCTGAATCCATTGATGAACGGTTAAACGGAAGCGTGATTATCAATAAACTCTTTGTTATTGATTATGTTATTGCCTTCTAATCCTTTCCCCTTTGGTGCCTTATGTTTCTCTTTGAGAGAATTTAGAAAAATGACAGTGTTCTTTTTTCCACTTGGGAAAGAATAGGGACCATAACCTTTTAAAGGTTGTAATTGGTTTTCAAAGCTGAAAGGTTGTGGAAGTTCAAAAGGAATGAAAACCAACTTTAACCATTATTGGTTTTCAAAACTGAAAGGTTGTGGAAGTTCAAAAGGAATGAAAACCAACTTTAACCAATATGTTTTAATTTCTATTTCTGCCCCTCATAGAAATAGAAATTATACAATTAGTATCTACACATTAGGTCCATAACACATATACCCTTAAGCCTATTAACTAAATTGAATCACTTAAATTGTAGGCTTCTTATAAATGATAACACCACATTTAATTATGTGGTCCCATTGAGACATTATCTAACAATCTCCCATTGGACCACATATGTATCCTGAAAAATGTGCTTAACTTTAGTGAGTTCAGAAATTTGTTATCATAACTTGAGGGTATCCAAACAATCTTGTCCATTAACTATATTAATATAGGATCAAAGCGGTCTTCGTTACATCAATCGTAACTCGACCCACCAATGGTCACGTATACTAATACAGCTAAATGACATAGATCAATCATGGATGCGTAGCATGGAAATTACATGTGATGTGATCCATACATGCCTATTTCCAACTGGTCCTACTTAACTTTATTGAGATCAATACTGAACAATACGTAACAAAGCGTAATAAACTGAATATTTCATTTCTGCAGAAATTAATCTAATTATATAGATCAAACTCAAGGCTGACATAAAGAAGTAATATAAATACAAACTCCCACTAAACCAGAATGTTCTCAAATAGAACAACACCCATCTGAGCAGTGTGCTCATGAAAAACCTTGGGTGGTAGTCCCTTCGTAAGTGGATCCGCTATCATGGAGTTTGCCCCAATGTGCTCTATGGAAATCTGTCCACTCTGCACTCTTTCTTTTACAACTAGGAGCTTGATATCAATATGCTTTGATTTTGTCGAGCTCCTGTTGTTATTGGAATATAAAACTGCAGACTTATTGTCACAATATAACTTAAGTGGTCTTTCAGTGCCTTCCAAAATACGCAACCCAGTGACAAAATTCCGCAGCCATATCCCTTGGTTTGATGCCTCATAACATGCTACAAATTCTGCAGCCATGGTGGATGAAGCTATGAGCGTCTGCTTTGCAGACCTCCAAGAAATTGCTCCGCCAGCTAACAGATAAATATAGCCTGATGTGGATTTCCTACTGTCTTGGCATTCAGCAAAATCGGAGTCGGAATATCCAATGACCTCTAACTTATCCGATCTCCTATATGTGAGCATATATTCCTTTGTTCTCTATAAATATCGCATAACACGCTTGACTGCTTTCCAATGATCCATGCCAGGATTACTTAAATATCTGCCTAACATGCCAACTATAAACGCAATATCCGGACGCGTACATACTTGAGCATACATTAGACTCCCTACAGCCGAGGCATAAGGAATCTTCTGCATTTCTTGAATTTCAAGACTGTTCTTCGGGCATTGGCTGAGACTAAACTTGTTTCCCTTAGCAACCGGGGTTTCACCTGATTTACAATTTTGCATGCCAAATCTATTGAGTATTTTTTCGATATAGCTCCTTTGTGATAATCCCAGAATACCCCGAGAACGATCTCGGTGTATTTCGATTCCTAATACAAAGGAAGCATCACCAAGATCTTTCATTTCAAAATTCTTAGATAGAAATCTCTTGGTGTCATGCAATAAGTTTATATCGTTTGTGGCAAGCAATATGTCGTCAACATATAAAACCAAAAATATGTGTTTATTCCCACTGAACTTGTGATACACACATTCATCAACAACATTAGTTTCAAAACCATACGAAGTGAGAACTTGATGAAATTTGAAGTACCACTGACGAGAAGCTTGTTTGAGTCCATAGATGGATTTAGTCAATTTGCAAACCATATTATTTGGGTCTCCTGACACAAAGTTTTCTGGTTGCACCATATAAATTGTTTCTTTAATGTCACCATTAAGAAAAGCTGTTTTGACATCCATCTGATGCAACTCAAGATTAAAATATGCAACAAGCGCCATAATTGTCCTAAAAGAATCTTTCGAAGAAACTGGAGAGAAAGTTTCTTTAAAGTCAATTCCTTCTTTTTGAGTAAAGCCTTTGGCTACAAGACGTGCCTTATACCTCTCCACATTACCATTTGAATCCCTTTTGGTTTTAAATATCCATTTACAACCTACGGGCTTCGCACCAACTGGTAATGAGATAAGTTCCCAAACTTTATTGTCTTGCATAGACTTATATTCTTCATTCATGGCTTCTATCCACTTATGAGAGTTGGAACTTTCCATGGCTTGACGAAAGTTGATTGGATCATCTTTCAACATTCCATTTTCTACCTCATGTTCCTGGAGATATACAATATAATCATCTGAAAGTGCAAATCTCCTTTCTCTTGTGGATTGCCTTAATGGCACAGATTCTTGAGGTTGAGGTTGTAGAGTTTGTTCCTCAGGAATAATTACCTCATCTTGAATGGGGGTTTGAACTATATTATCTTGAACAACATTGTCTGGTTGAGGATCCGAAATTACTTCTCGAGCAATGACAGGTATAGGAACCTGTGATTGGTCAAAAGTAGTAGTAGGAAGTGGGATTACTCCTGCTTCCTCCTTAAAAACAATGTCTCTAACAGGATTTCTCCCCCCAAACTCAACATCCTCAAAAAATGTTGCAATTCCCGTCTCAAATATTGACCTATTTGTGGGATCATAAAACTTGTAACCCCGTGATCGTTCGGCATAGCCAATAAAGTAGCTGCTAATGGTTTTAGAGTCCAATTTTCGTTCATGAGGTTTATAAGGCCTCGCCTCAGCAGGACACCCCCACACATGCAAATGTTTTAGACTAGGCTTTCGCCCAACCCAAAGCTCATAAGGTGTTTTTACAACTGCTTTAGTTGGCACCCGATTTAAGATATAAGTTACTGTCTTTAGAGCCTCACCCCAGAGGGACTCTGGTAAAGTAGAATGACTGATCATACTTCTTACCATATCCTTAAGAGTCCGGTTTCGTCTCTCAGATACACCATTCATGCTAGGTGATCCTGGCATGGTGTATTGTGGGACGATTCCACATTCCTCCAGGTATTTTGCAAACGGTCCTGGACGTTGTTCACCTGATCCATCATATCTGCCATAGTATTCACCACCACGGTCAGACCTGACACTTTTAATCCGTTTGTTGAGTTGTAACTCAACTTCGGCCTTAAATTTTTTGAATACGTCCAAAAACTGTGATTTCTCATGGATAAGAAATAGATACCCATATCTGGAATAGTCGTCTATGAATGTGATAAAATATTGTTGACCATTCCAAGACGCCATAGGGAATGGGCCACAAATGTCCGTATGAATTAATTCTAAGACATCTGTAGTCCTATGGGCACTATATTTCTTTATTTTGGTCTGTTTTCCCTTGATACACTCAACACAGACATCAAAATCTGAAAAATCAAGAGAGTCCAAAATTCCATCAGACACAAGGCGCTCAACTCTAGATTTAGAGATGTGACCTAGGCGTTTGTGCCATAATGAGGCTGAATTTTCCTTAGTTAATTTACGCTTTGTACCTCGTGATTCCACGTGCAAGGTTGCATTATAAGATGCAATAGTTTCGAGCAAATATAGATTATCGAACACATTAAGTAAACCAGTACCAACAACATTGGAATTAATAGACATACTAAACTTCATATTTCCAAAAGAACAATAATATCCCAATTTGTCCAATACAGAAACAGAAATTAAATTCTGTCTAAAGGACGGTACAACAAAAGTGTCTAATAAATCCAAATAATAACCAGTTTTCAGTAATAATCTAAAGTGCGCTATTGCCTGCACTTCTATTGACTGGCCATCACCCACAAAGATGTATCTTTCAGCATCAGTTGGCTTTCGGTAGTTCAGGCAACCCTGCATAGAAACACATATGTGAGTAGTAGCACCAGAATCTACCCACCAAGTGTTTCTTGGTACTGAAGCTAAATTTATTTCAGAACAGACCAAAACATGAAATGTACCTTTCTTTACATGCCAGGCGACGTATTTGGCACAATCCTTCTTTCTGTGTCCGGGCTTGCCACAAAAGAAACAACCATTCTGCACTTTCTGTTTCTTTGGTTCCGGACCCTGAGGAATAGCAACTTCCTTTCCCTTATGCTTTCTTTTGCCCGTATGCTTGGAGGTGCTTGCCAGATGAGCACTTTCAGTCCTTTCTTGCTTCAATCTCTCTTCCTCTTGCACACAAAATGAAATGAGCTCATTGAGAGTCCATTTCTCATTCTGGCAGTTATAACTGACCTTAAATTGGTTAAATTGTGCAGGAAGAGAGATGAGAACTAAATGCACGAGCAAATCATCAGATAGGTCGAGCTTTAGTGCCTTAAGTTTTGAAGCAAGATGAGACATTTCCATGATGTACTCGCGAACATTACCCTTGCCTTTATACTTTATTGAAATCAAGCTTGCTAAAAACATGCTTGTTTCAGCCTTATCGTTTTTAGCAAAACGCTTTTGAATTTCTGAAAGAAATTCACCGGCAATGGTAACATCCTCTGTTATTGCACCCCGAAAGACTTCTGGAATCCCACGCTTCATGATCATAAGACTTAGCCTGTTAGAACGATCCCACTTTTCAAAGTACACAATTTCCTCAGGAGTACTTTGTGCAGTGAGAGCATTCGGTTTTGGCATCCTTAATGCCAAGTCTATGTCTATGCAGCCGAGAACAATCAATATGTTCTCTTTCCAGTCCTTAAAGTTTGTTCCATTTAACATTGGAACATTGTTCATGTTGGCAGAGATTGAAGTAGTCGACATTAAAGCTGAATAGAAAAGAAAATAAAAGGAATAAACAATTATGCTCACATTAAGTTACCAAACAGATAATCTCTAAATAAATTAATTTAATGACAACATCTCAAGATACCTAGCACAACATTAATACCAAGCCTTTGGATAGTGATATTAACTGTAAGTGGTATTCTTGTTGTAATGATCAAACATTGACAATAAGTTATGTCAAATAACAAATCTATCTTTTGATGGATTTATTATTCACATTAGGTTTTCTTGACAATTGGCACATGTTTATCACCACAAAATGTGTGTGTAATTCTGCCAAGTCTTAATCATGTCTTTGGACCGATAAATACCCGCATGAGATACACAGACATGAACATCAAAACATTCCATATAAAACAATCTAGACAAGAGAGATCACTTTTGTGACATCTTGTTTGAATTGACTTATATTGAGAATGTTAGAAAATTAAATTTCTGTAGACGTTGTATGAAATTACATTAAATTTAAAGATTTCTAAATTTGTGACCCCGTATATGTTATATAATCTGCAGCAATCCCAATTATATACATACATATATAAATAGAATTGACGGGTCCAAAAACAAATAGTTTTTTTTTTTATGATATTCAAAATTAAACCGATCAAATTGCAAGATGTATCTATATATATATAAATACATGATGTTCATCCATTTGAGAGAAAAAAAAAAACTGCCCACCGAATCATTTTACAATTCCAGAAAACAGATTGCCATTTTTACAGAACAAAACAGGAAAAAACAGAATTTACATCCATAAGAAAATTCAGAATTTGATTCTAGGAAACTAAATAGAATGAATAAAGCATATCAATTCTGATAAGACACATGATATGCATGCTTTGATACCAATTGTAAACATAAATTTCAGAACATAAACCTTACACTTCGAATCATTTACCATGTGTATTATCAAGAAATCAAGACAAAATGACATACCTGAATCCATTGATGAACGGTTAAACGGAAGCGTGATTATCAATAAACTCTTTGTTATTGATTATGTTATTGCCTTCTAATCCTTTCCCCTTTGGTGCCTTATGTTTCTCTTTGAGAGGATTTAGAAAAATGGCAGTGTTTTTTTTTCCACTTGGGAAGGAATAGGGACCATAACCTTTTAAAGGTTGTAATTGGTTTTCAAAACTGAAAGGTTGTGGAAGTTCAAAAGGAATGAAAACCAACTTTAACCATTATTGGTTTTAATTTCTATTTATTGGTTTTCAAAACTGAAAGGTTGTGGAAGTTCAAAAGGAATAAAAACCAACTTTAACCAATATGTTTTAATTTCTATTTCTGCCCCTCATAGAAATAGAAATTATACAACTAGTGTCTACACATTAGGTCCATAACACATATACCCTTAAGCCTATTAACTAAATTGAATCACTTAAATTGTAGGCTTCTTATAAATGATAACACCACATTTAATTATGTGGTCCCATTGAGACATTATCTAACAAGAAATACTTCTATAAAGTTAAACTTGTGACAAATTCAATTTTCACACACTTAAGTATATATATTCTCACAGTATATATTTATTAATTTGATTATTAATAAGTTTTCTCAATTTACATACTAAAAGTTACAATTATACATTTCACTCATAATCATTGTACACACGTTTAACTCTCTTTTCTACACACTTGTTGAGTGACCTTACTTCTAGATTTGTAAACATATGTGAAGAAGACCATTCAAAACCACAGTGTGAAATGAAGACAACGTCCTTCATTGAAGATGTTAATGAACCTCCATTAAAAACATCATTGAAACCCCTCCAAAATATTATTGAAGATGAGGCATCTATTCATTTTGTTATTACATTTGCCATTTCTAAATCTATGTGCACTCCATTGCCATAAAACTCTCTTCTTTTTATTTTATTTTTTTAGTTTTAATTTTTTTTTTATGTTTTGCGGTTTGGAGATTTCGGCACTGGTTTTCCAAAATTATACATTTAATTTGAAACTTAACTTCTGAATAAAAGTGATTAGTTCGACAAATTTGTTTCCAAAAAAAAATAAAAAAGCTTTCTGCAATTGATGTCCGAATATAATGAAATAATTCAATACTGGTTGTCTAATTGAAAACCGTGCAAGGAAAAAAAAAAAGTTATGCACAAAAAAAAAAAAAACTTTATCATCACTAATAGAGTATAAATCTAGATATTAAAGCACTATGAGAGCTATTATGAGAGTATTACTTTGCAAGCAATAGATGATAACAATGGAAAAACTAGGGTTTTGCTTGTTTTACTCAAAATGTGTACATTGAGATTTTTTTTTTTTTATTTAAAAAGATGTGTATAAAGAATATTTTCATATAATATTATGGGTGCTAGTGGATGTCCATTATAGTCATTTTAGTTTAAGATATAATTGTTATTAAAATAATATTTTATTAAGTGCATGTACTGAAATAATTAGATGTATAGAAATATAATTTCCCAAAGTTTTTATGATCAAATAACAGTTTTTTTAAAACAAATTTGAGAAAAGACAATTTTACTCTAAAGACTTGCTATTCCTTCGGGCTTCACAATACTACCAAGGTGATAATTTCTCACCAAAATACAATACTGGAGAAAAAATTAGAGGGATGAAAATGAAAATAAATTATAGATAGGAATGTAAGAAAATAGAAAGAATTGACTAAACCAATTGAATCGGACCAAACCAGTTATATTTGGTCTGTTTTTTTAATAAGAATCGGTCTGTGCGGTTTTTAAGTTTGATTTTTTTGGATTTTTGGTTCGGTATCGGTCTAAATACCTTGTCCACCAATCTAAACCAAAACCGACCGCTTCAATATATATTGTATTTATAATATATATATATAATCTAATAATATAATGATATTAATAAATATAATAAATTATTAACTTTATCATCTTTCTAACTGTACGGGAAAGAGATTCACCTTCACGTATAATCCTGTTGATCAAGCCTATGTTCCTCTGCACGTCGTCGTTCTAACACCTGAAAACACAAAGTGAGCTGGCCGGCGGGTGTGTGCCGGAAACCTCTCCGATGCCTAAGTCAGTAAGCAAGAAATAGGCAAAAGCTCAATGTAGTCAGGGAGCAAAAGTTGCATTACCTCTTTTTAGGTGATATTGGTGAGCTTATATAGGTTTCGTGTGGCACAGTCCTAGTAGGACTCTAACTCTTCCATGTAGAGTCCTCTCAGGACTCACATTCCTAAAGGATAATGCTTATCCTTCAACACCCCCCTCACTGCTTAAACCAAGTGAGATGGTCTTCCATGGTCGGGCTCCAAGATGACCGGAGTGACTGCTAATTCGGCTCTCACCATACTCTCCCCTACCTCGGCTTTCCCATACTAAGACCGAGCGATCCATAAGGGAGTTAGCCGAACTACACTCAGCACCATGGCTTACCTCGGTTTTCCACACGCTTCGACCGAAGTAACACTGCAACACCGAGCTGAAAGCTTAACTGACGTTGATCCCAGTTCGGCTCTTCCATACTGGCTCCTATCTCGGCTCCACATACAAAGGCCGTGCTATCCATAGAAGACATTTGCCGAACTACCACAGAACAGTCATAAAGATGTCTCATACTTCGGTCAGAAGACTCAACCGGGCTAACCGTAACTTCCTTTGAACCGAGATAACAACATCAACCTTGGACCGGACTAACCATGGCTTCTAGGGCCGGACTACGCGCTGTGGTTTCCAGAACCGGACTAACTTCAAAGCCCATCTGCTCATCCCTTCATACTACAGCCCATTTACCCAGCTCGGCCCAATTTAAGTATAAATTACCCTCTCAATTGCCCCTTAATTCCATCTGCAAAGCATGATAGGGATTACTTGTCTTCCGGCCGAGCTTCAGTTTCAATCACAGCAGCCGAGCTAAAACTTTACGCCTCTCTAGCCGAACTAAGACCCAGTTCACTTATCCGGCCGAGCTAAAAACCATTTAGCTTATCCAGCCGCGCTAAACTTGAGCCGTACTGTGCGCGTCCGGTCAAAACGTCTCTTCAGTTTACAGAAACTGAATCGATCGTCCTTCCAATGACACATGGCAGGCTCTCATTGGCCAATCCCAGCTGTCGCGCCGCCCTCGTACTCCGAAAAATTTGAACAGTTCCCGCCTTATGGTTCCATCACCAAAACAAAAACCTCTTCACTTCCGATTTACTCACCATCCAATTCCTTTGCTTTCTCTCTCTTGTTCTTGAGCTCACTGTGTTCGTGATTCCCATTGCTGCCGTTGTTTCCTCTTCCTGTCTCTTCCTTTCTATCTGGTAAGCATCTCGAATCTGTTTCCTCTTTTCCTTTTCTGCTTTTGTTCAATCCGTTTGTAATGTGTTTTCGCAAAATGCTTCTTGCTACCATTTTTGCATATTTTCATGGAAAAACTTCATAGGAACGTTATGAACATCAAGAAATAACTAGTAGAACACTTATTTGATCCAAAAACACGTCCAACCGAACTAGGAAACTGTCTTTGCTACACATAGATTCAGGCGGACTAGGACCGAACTAGCACTTGTACACAACTGTAGTCTCAGTAGAATCTTCTGATGTACCATAGCCGACATAAACGAACCGAAATAAGTGCGAACCTAGATAACCAACAACTCGATCATCAACCGAGCTAAGCCTTCGGGGCCAAGCCAGCTTTCTGAGTTTCTAAACCGAACTCAGAAAGCTGCCCCTTGATGCTCGGCCGGAATAACCAACCTCGTAGGTAAAACCGAGCTAACGAAGACATCCCGCTAAACCGAGACAACGTGCTCCTTATTGAAACCGAGGTAGATCCCGTAGCACCATATATAACCGAAGTAAGACTTCCCTTCCCTGTTTTGTTTTTATGGCACGGTCGATGATCTGTGCTTAACACCTTGTTTTTCCACTTTGCAGACTTAGGTTGCCCAGATACTTCTTCTCCGCGCTCAACCGAGCTCCCGAGCACCCATTCTCAGCCGGACTAATTTATTTTGATAAGTTATACCATAAATGGGGAAGTACAGATTTTTGGTAGAAACCCCAGGCGGCTTAGCCGAATTCAGAAAGGATTACCGTATTCCAGCCGATGTAAACCTTATTTTAGCCGAACAAGACGTTGACCCATGGGGCAACGAAGGTTTTGTCCCCTTTACCCTCCAATCAATAATAGAGACCGGACTTAGATTCCCAGTCCAACCCTTAATTTGTGAATTTTTAAGACAAACCAGACTATGTCCCACCCAGCTGTCCACCAATACATACCGAATAATAATGGGTATAGCCGCACTGAACCACCAAATCGGTCTGAACCTTGGTTTAGCCGAAATACTCCATCAATACTCCATAGGATCCAAGAACGACGGCTGGTGTTATTACTTGAGAGTATGCCGTGGCCGAGAAAAAATAATTAAGGATACACCGGACAAAGACCTGAATGATGATGATTTCTTCTGGGTATCTGGGAACTTTGAAGACCTTCAAGCCCAGATTCCTGGCTGGAGAATAAACTGGAAACAAGGAGAGCCCGGTATACATACCTCGGTTGCATTCCATTTTCATCATTCGTTTTTTCTCTTTTTTTTTTTTATTTCGGCGTTATACTCTGGACCGAACTAACACTTGTTTTCTCTTTGCAGATAAAACCCATCTCCTCTCAAACTATAACTACCCCAACCTCGGTTTCCTGCGCGCCGCACTACGAGTTCGGGAAAGAAGTTGGGCTAAACTTCTCAAATTCGAACCAACTTACCGATACTCCGGTCGCCGAAAAGCAAAGGTGACTGACTTCCTGCTTGAAGAAGCACCGGAACCGGACCCAAACTTGCCGCAAATCATCTTGGTGCCATTAACCGCCGAACAAGAAATGGCAAAGAAGAACAGGCTGAAGGCCCTTTTAACCGAGACAACACCAGCCGAGGTACCACAAACCGGTCGAACAACTGAGACCGTGGTAGCTCTTCCATCGCAACAACCATCCTCATCTTGCCAACGCAAGCGTGCCCGGACTAGCCAAACCGAGCAACAACTTGTTGATGAGGACGAGATCGTTCAACCACCAATCCAGCCTCCCAGCCCCCAGCCAAGAATCCAACCGGAGCAATCCAACCGTGCTACCTCTTCCAAGTGGGTTCCAGAGCTGTCCTTCAACAACCGAGATATCCAGGAGACTGACTCGGTTGTTGCGGAGAAGGACCACTTGATGGCTTTCAACTTAGCCAAAAGTGTGTGCTTCCCCAAGGACATGGAGCACCACTACAAACAGCTTAACACCGAGCTGAAGTCAATCCGGTCTTCTACGAAGTCTATGATCCTGGTAAACATCTTTCTTCTTTCTATGTGAATTTTTTCAAACTTTGAGTCCGGCTAACGTCACTTCTCCTTTGCAGGCCATCCAGAAAAATCATGTTACTCACAGGAAGGTCATGGAACTTAGGCGAAGTACCAGGGAAGCCATGGCGGAGGCCGAAGTAAAGAGGGCCGAGCTGGAGGAGGCCAAAAAGCAACTGGCCGAACTCCAGGCAGAAAATGATCGGCTGACCGAAGTTGCAAATTCGGTTGAAGCCGAAAAGAAGAAGGTTGCTGCCGAAGCGAAGGACAAGTACCTGCGCCTTCTGGCCAGGATTGAAAAGCAGAAAGGCGCCGAAATAAGCCAGCTGAAGGAGGACGTCAAGGAAGCCAAGAAACAAGGCTTTAAAGATGCCGAGGACGCATACACCCTCCAGTGCAACGCCGCCAAGGACTTATTCTTTAAGTGCGGTTGGAGGAGTGCTGTGGAGAAGCTCGGCTGCGGGGCTGAGACCGAGGTTTATAATGCTCCGGCTTGTGTTATTCGGGCCTCGCTCTCGCAGTACGCTGCCGATCTGCAGAGGCAATTTCTCGAAGGCCAAGGCTCTGATGAAGATGGTGATGAGGAGTCTGATGAAGATGAGCAAACTCTTACCCCGGCTGTCAACGAACAATCAAACAATCTGGCAGTTCGGTTGGAGCCGGTCATTGAGGACTTAACTGACGAGCTGCTGGTTGACAACACACAGCCAACAGAAACCGAAGTTCAAGCCGAGACCGAGCTCCCAGATCAAACCGTTCTCCCAGTTGACACCGGGCTCCCAACAAGTGATGATGCGGAATTCGATGCCGAGCTTGATGATCTTCTCCGCTGATTTTTCATTTCTCTTATTTTGTTCTGAACTTTTGTAACTGGGCTGTGGCTCCCAAATTTGTACTTGGTTTGCGTTTGCACTTTTAATGAAAATTTCTTGAACTTTTATTCCGGTTTTGTGTGTGTATGCTCATACTTGCAATGAATTTTTCATTAACTGTGATCTCGGTCTAACTATCTAACTTGCTAGCCAACCACTCTTTAGCCGATATAACTCACTTCGGCTCAAGAGTACACAGTTTGTTTAATCCTGCCAGCGACTCTTCAGCCGATATATCATATTTCGGCTGAAGAGTACAGAGTGTTGGTTTAATCCAGCCAACCACTATTCAGCCATACACTTACTTCGGCTGAAGAGTACAGAGTGTTGATTTAATCCAGCCAACCACTCTTCAGCCTATACCCATACTTCGGCTGAAGAGTACAGAGTGTTGGTTTAATCCAGCCAACCACTCTTCAGCCGATATATCATACTTCGGCTGAAGAGTACAGAGTGCTGGTTTAATCCAGCCAGCTACTCTTCAGCCTATACCCATACTTCGGCTGAAGAGTACAGAGTGTTGGTTTAATCCAGCCAACCACTCTTCAGCCTATTCCCATACTTCGGCTGAAGAGTACAGAGTGTTGGTTTAATCCAGCCAACCTCTAAGTTGGTTTTTTCAGCCAACTGAGAATAAGGTGTTTGGTTATTCCGACCAAACGTCCTGCAGCCTGGATCCTTATCCTGGGCTTAGGAGGGGTCAAAGTTGGTTATTCCGGCCAACTATGTTTACAGTGCTACTGACTTACTAAAATTACTCTCTACCGAAAACAAATATACTGAAAAAGAATCGACTTGTTTTATTGAGAAAGTAAAAAATTACACTTTCTTAAAAGAAAAAGGCTAAAAATAAAATAACTTAAGATTGGCAGTGTTCCACGGCCTAGGAATTGCTTTGTCGTCCTTATCTTCCAAGTGGTATGCCCCTTTGCCTGCTAAACCGACCACTTTGTAAGGTCCTTCCCAATTCGGCCCCAACTTGCCATCTCCTGGAACCAGGGTGTTTCCCATCACTTTGCGAAGTACCCAATCGCCGATCTTGAACTGTCTTGGATGCGCCGTTTTGTTGTACTTTCTAGACAACTCTTGTTGGTAGGAGGCGATGTGAACCAATGCTCTGTCTCTTCTTTCTTCCGCGAGATCAAGTTCTAATGCTATTGCTTCGTCGTTTATGTCTGGATCAAAGTTTTCACTCCGAATTGTGGGGAGACCAACTTCTAATGGGATGACTGCTTCCATGCCGTAAGCTAAGGAGAATGGTGTTTCTCCTGTTGATCACCGAGGCGTGGTGCGGTAAGCCCATAAAACATGAGGGAGTTCTTCTGCCCACTTGCCTTTAGCTTTCTCTAGTCTTTTCTTCAGTCCATCCAAGACTATCTTGTTTGAAGCTTCTGCTTGACCATTCGCTTGGGAATACGCCGGTGTAGAATTGTAGAATTCTATCTTGTACTCCTCACAAAAGCCTCTGAAAATTTTACCGTCGAACTGCGTGCCGTTGTCTGAGATCAGTGCTTTTGGTATGCCGAAGCGAGTGATGATGTTCTGCCAGACAAACTTCTTCACATCTTTTTCCTTGATTGACGCCAAGGCTTCTGCTTCCACCCATTTTGTGAAGTAGTCTGTTGCCGCAAGAAAGAACTTCCTGTTGCCTGGTGCTGTTGGGAGCGGTCCCACTATGTCTAAGCCCCACATTGCGAAAGGCCATGGACTAGTGAGAGGTAGAAGTTCTCTGGCCGGTTGGTGTATTTGATGCGCAAACTTCTGACACTTTTCGCATTTTTTGACATACTTCTCTGAATCCGCTTGCATGTACGGCCACCAGTATCCTTGTGAAATAGCTCGGTATGCCAATGATCGTCCTCCTTGATGGCTGCCGCATACACCCTCATGTATTTCGAACAGGAATGCTTCCACTTTGCTGGGGTGCACACACTTTAAGTAAGGTCCTGTGAACGACTTCTTGTATAATGCCAAGGATGGAGAGAGCCAAAATCGCTGCGACTTTGCTCTGGTTCTGTTGGCTTCTTTCTTGTCTTCTGGTAAGATGCCGTCTTTCAGGAATAAGATGATAGGATCCATCCAAGAAGGACCTAGATCGGCGCAGCATACTTCTTCTGCTTCTGGGTCTTCGATACTTGGTCTAGGCAGGTAGTCGATCAATAGAGGATGTGGGATGGAGGTATCTGCCATTGAAGCAAAACCCGCTAGTTCGTCTGCTCTGCTGTTCTCCTCCCTGCCGATCTGTTCTATCCTCACCACCTCAAACTTTTTGATTTCGGTTCTGATCAGCTCTTGGTACTTAGCCATTTTGTCATCCTTTGCTTCATAGTCGCCAGATATTTGGTTTACCACTAGCTGTGAGTCGCTGTAAACCATTAGCTCGGTGGCCTTCATGTGGAATGCCGATTTGAGACCTGCAAGAAGCGCTTCATACTCCGCTTCGTTGTTTGACGCTGGGAAGCCAAGGTTGATTGCCTGCTCTACCACTAGGCCGTCTGGAGAGATGAGGACTATGCCAAGTCCTGCTCCATGTCGGTTGGATGCTCCATCCACGAAGAGCTTCCACATCTCCCCAACGAACAACTTCCAACAAGTGGAGGGATCGGATGATGCCTTGGGATCTTCCATGTTGCTGATTTCTTCTTCTAAGTCCAGGCCTGCTGCCTGCCCCTTGTCATCTTGTTGCACCAAGTTTTTCTTTGTTGGCGAGTCTGGACTTGGTATAGCATGGTTTACTTCTTCCTTGTTTGTATTACTCCGGTCTGCCTTAGGACTTGGCTGAGTAACCAATACCAGGGGTTGCGTTATTCCGACGTCAACTTCCGTCCCTAGTTCGGTTGAGTCAGTCAGGTCGACTGGGCAGATATGATGACTCCCAGGAGTGAACTCTGCGACAAAATCTGCCAATGCTTGAGCTTTTATTGCGGTTCTAGGTTGGAACTTGATGTCGTATTGTCCCAACTCTACTGCCCACTTCAGAATTCGCCCGGAGAAGTTCGCCCTTTCAAACAAAGCCTTTAGTGGGAAGGCCGTGAGGACAACAATGGTGTGAGCGTGAAAGTAGTGCGGTAGCTTCCTTGCGGCCATCATCAAGGCCAATGCTAGTTTCTCCAGTGGCAAATACCTTGTTTCGGCGCCCAGCAGTGTCTTGCTAACATAGTAGATGGGCAGATGTTGGACTCCTTCTGCACGGACCAACACCGCGCTGATTGCGTGCTGTGAGACTGCCAGGTACAGGAAGAGTTCTTCCCCAGGAATTGGTGTTACAAGTAGTGGCGGAGAAGACATGTATTCCTTCAAGCTTTCCAGAGCCCGGTCACATTCTTCGTCCCACTCAAACTTGGCCTTGAGGGCATGAAAAAATGGTCGTAGCCTGTCTGACAATCGGCTAATGAACCGATTGAGCGCGGCTGCCATGCCAGTGAGATGCTGTACTTCTTTTACTGAGTTTGGTCTTTCCAGATCCTGAATTGCCTTGATCTGAGCAGGATCTGCTTCTATACCTCGGTTGGTCACCAAGAAGCCTAAGAATTTGCCTGATCCTACTCCGAATGCACACTTCGACGCGTTGAGGCGTAACTTATGCTTCTTCAGAATCGCAAACATCTCACTTAGGTCCTTGAGGTGGTCATTTTCATCCTTGCTCTTGACCACCATGTCGTCGATGTAAGCTTCCATTGTTCTGCCTAACAACGGCTCAAACATCTTGGTGACCATTCTCTGGAATGTCGCCCCAGCATTCTTTAGGCCAAAGGGCATGACCTTGTAGCAGTAGAGTCCTCTTGGTGTGGTGAAAGATGTGACCTCCTGGTCCGGTTCATGCATTGCGATCTGGTGGTAGCCCCTGTATGCATCCAGGAAGCTTAGACGGTTGTGCCCCGCCGTCAGGTCTACCAGTTGGTCAATCCGTGGTAGAGGAAAGCTATCTTTAGGGCATGCTTTGTTGACAGTTTTATAGTCGACGCAGACGCGCCACTTGCCATTCTTCTTCGGCACTACGACCGTGTTGGAGATCCATCTGGGGTAGTGCACCTCTCTGATTGCCCCTGCTTCCAACAAGTTTCCCACTTCTTCCGCCACTATCTCGGCGTGGTGGAGTGCCGATCTGCGGGTGCGCTGAATGATTGGCCTGGCAGATGGGTGGACATTGAGTTGGTGGCAGATGAAGTTGGGATCAATGCCTGGCATGTCGTATGGAGTCCAGGCAAACACTTCGATGTTAGAGGTCAAAAATTCCAAGACCTCTAACCTCTCAGCGCTGGACAACGATGAACCGAGCAGAAAGAACTTATCCGGGTTCTTTTCATCTATTCTGACTTCCACCAAGTCTTCCACCGCTTTCTGGCTTGCTGCTTTGCCGACGTCTGCGAATAGTTCATTACTCTCCGGTTCTTCCACCGAATGAACATACCCCTTCGCAGTGCGGCTTCCGTTTACTGTGACGAAACATTGCTTGGACATGATTTGGTCTCCATAGACTTCCTCTATTACTCCGGTGTCGTTTGGGAACCGCATCACTTGGTGGTAGGATGACGCCACCGAGCGCATGGCATGCAACCATGTTCTGCCCAAGATGATGCTATAGGTGGATGGGACCTTTAACACCCAGAACTCTACTTGCTTCGTCACACTCCCTGCTCTGACTGGAAGGATGATCTTGCCAACTGGCCATTCTGGCATCGAATTAAATCCAATCAAGGGTGACACTGCAGGTGCTAAGTCTTTATCTTGCAGCTTCAATTGTTTGAACGTCTCATAGTACATGATTTCGCATGAACTACCCTGGTCAATCAGAATCCGCTTGACGTCAAAATCTTTGATTCGGAGAGTGACGACCAGGGCATCATTGTGAGGGCAATATATTCTGTCCAAGTCTTTATCCGAAAAAGACATAACATTTGTGGCCCCTGTCCTCCCCTTCTTGACGACAGGTTGGGCACTTAGTACCTCCCTTAAGTGCTCAGCCTTCTTGATCGAACCTCTGAGCTCACATACACGCTCAGGTTCGAAGACTCCATGTATCACATTGATAATGCCTTGAGGTGGAGCGTCGATTGGCATCCCATTGGGGTTATTATGGTCCTGGGGGGCTGGCTGTGCCCCGCCTTCAATGTATTTGTCTAAGTGGCCTGCCGCCACCAACTCTTCCAAGTGCTGCCTCAATGGGGTGCAGTTCTCAGTGCGGTGCCCTTTTTCTTTGTGGAAGGTGCACCGTGATCTGTCGTCGTAGTCCTTCTGTGCTTCGCCTAACTTGGCTGGCCACTTGACGAAGGGCTCGTCTCGAATCTCGCTAAGTATTCGGTAGATCGGCTTCTTGAAGACCGTGGTGATGGCAGTGCGGACTCTCAACCATCTTTCGTCCCGGTCTTCTCCGTTGTCCCGTCTACCACGCCCGTTTTTGTTCGGCCGATTTACCGCATTGACCTTTGCTGAGGCCTTCTTTTCTGGTGCTGCGGTCGTGCCAGACTTTGCTTTGGCACGGGCGCCATCATCTTCCACCCTGATGTGCTGATGCACTCTTTCCATCAGGGCTTCCATGGTAAGAGGTGGCGTCATGGTTATAGAATCCCTCAGTCTGTTCCCAACTGGGAGTCCTCTTTTATACTGCGCAATGGCGAGATTGGTTGGGCAGTCCCCAATCTGGTTGAATGTCTCCCAGTAACGACTGTTGTAGGATCGCAAGGTTTCCTTCTCACCCATGTCGATGGAGAGTAACTGATCGATCTCCACCGGGGTCTTAGTGTTCGTTCGGAACCTTGTGACAAACGCCTCCGCCAATTGCGCCCAGGAGGCTATGCTGCCTTCTGGAAGTTTCTCAAACCAAGTAAGGCCCAGGTCTTCAAGGCTTGAAGGGAATAGGATGCACATCAAGGCCTCATTCCATCGGTATACAGCCATGACCTGGCGAAAGTGGCTCAAGTGCGAGTAGGGGTCCGTCTTCCCCTCGTATGTATTGAATTTGGGCTGAAGGAAGCCTGAGGGTAGAGGCGCGTTCTCTATTGCTGGGACGAATGGTGAGGTCTGCAGCCTCGCCAATGCCTTATCCGCTAGTTTGTAGGCCGGGCGCGGTAGTGGCATTCCAACCTCGACGCTTCCATGCGTCCGAGGAGCCAACCGCTGTAGGGCAGAAACTCTATGTGGATCAAGTGCCCTGGCGTCCTCCCTGCATCGTGCCTTTTCATCTAGCACGGTTCGTAGGTCGGACGATCTGGGCATCTCGGTCTGTCTGGACCTGGTTTGGTGCGTATGCGAGGGCCAGTAAGTGCTCCCTTCTGTGTAAGACCTTTCAGATCTCGTCCTCTCAGACCTGGAGTGACGAGTCCTGGAAGACCTAACTTGCGTGTCGCCTGTCCTGAGGCTTCTGTTTTCTACTTGGGAGGGTGTAGAATTCCTACTACGACCCTCTGAGTGGCGAGGGGGCGTCTTGTTGTTGCGCCCCTCTCCTGTCGCCACTTCTTTTCCTTTCATCTGGCGTTTTAGAGCTTCCATGTCTGCCGCCATCTGCCGTATCAACTCGTCTTGTTCCCTGACGCGATCCTCCAAAGTTTGAGGATCTACCCTGCGCCTTTGTCTTTCTGGGCTCTGCGAACGAGAGGGATGAGGGCTGTTATTCCTCCTTCTACCCCTGGCATCCCTCCTGGAATCTTGTCTTCGTGGTTCCAGGTTCGCCATGGGAGGGACCAAAGGTAGGCCTTCGCGCCTTGCACCTCCATATGGAGTTTGTCCGTCAATGGCGGACTGAGGCAGTTCTTCGTTGTTCACCATCGAATTTTGAGAGAAAAAGCTTGATCAAGAGGTTGTTCTTGTCTGTTCTTCCCACAGACGGCGCCAATTGTACGGGAAAGAGATTCACCTTCACGTATAATCCTGTTGATCAAGCCTATGTTCCTCTGCACGTCGTCGTTCTAACACCTGAAAACACAAAGTGAGCTGGCCGGCGGGTGTGTGCCGGAAACCTCTCCGATGCCTAAGTCAGTAAGCAAGAAATAGGCAAAAGCTCAATGTAGTCAGGGAGCAAAAGTTGCATTACCTCTTTTTAGGTGATATTGGTGAGATTATATAGGTTTCGTGTGGCACAGTCCTAGTAGGACTCTAACTCTTCCATGTAGAGTCCTCTCAGGACTCACATTCCTAAAAGATAATGCTTATCCTTCAACACCCCCCTCATTGCTTAAACCAAGTGAGATGGTCTTCCATGGTCGGGCTCCAAGATGACCGGAGTGACTGCTAATTCGGCTCTCACCATACTCTCCCCTACCTCGGCTTTCCCATACTAAGACCGAGCGATCCATAAGGGAGTTAGCCGAACTACACTCAGCACCATGGCTTACCTCGGTTTTCCACACGCTTCGACCGAAGTAACACTGCAACACCGAGCTGAAAGCTTAACTGACGTTGATCCCAGTTCGGCTCTTCCATACTGGCTCCTATCTCGGCTCCACATACAAAGGCCGTGCTATCCATAGAAGACATTTGCCGAACTACCACAGAACAGTCATAAAGATGTCTCATACTTCGGTCAGAAGACTCAACCGGGCTAACCGTAACTTCCTTTGAACCGAGATAACAACATCAACCTTGGACCGGACTAACCATGGCTTCTAGGGCCGGACTACGCGCTGTGGTTTCCAGAACCGGACTAACTTCAAAGCCCATCTGCTCATCCCTTCATACTACAGCCCATTTACCCAGCTCGGCCCAATTTAAGTATAAATTACCCTCTCACTAACCTAAGTTTGTAAACTCTTTATTATATATAATCTTAACTCTAATTCATTATTCTTGAAACCTTAGTATTTTTAATTTTCTTTTTTTAATTTTTGTTAATTTAGGAATTAAAAGGTATGTATTAAATAGATAGATTGGATATGTTTGAAATGATAGACAAATAACTAATTTAATATTTTTATATAGATTAATGATTATATTTAAAAGTGACTCATGTTTGAAAATCCTAGACCGATTAAACCGCACCAAACCGAACCGTTTCAATTGGTTCGGTTCGGTGCAATTTGATGGAAGAAGTGGTTTGTATCAGTGTTCAAATAATAAAACTAACATTATCAGTTCAGTGTAATTTTTTATCTAAATATCGACCGCACCGAACTGATTACATCCCTAGTTATAAGGATTATTGAAGTAATTTATTCATTATTAGTGGTCTCAATAGTTTCTTTGAATTTCACTTCATTTAGTTTTGTAGGTAATCTTTTTTTTGTTCAAAATGATGAGTATATAGAGTAATTTATCTACATTCATTTTTGTACAAACAAAAAAGGAGGTAAAATACAAATGCATCCCTTGCAGTTTGCCTAGAATACAGATTGTCTCATGTGCTTTAGAAATTACATTTCGTCGCTTCAAATTCTAATTGCATAACAAATAATTTTATTAAAAATCAAAAGTTAATTAACAGTTTTTAATGATATCAGAAATATATTTTAATTAACAATTTAAGTAATCTGATTGTTATATAGGATAGTAGTTAGAAATTTTTTATTTTCTGTTAATTTTATTAAATAAAAAAATTCTAATAAGAGAGTATTTATAATTATTAGAATCATAGAAAATAATTCATATTTTAAGCAAATATGAGGAGATGTATTTGTAATTTACTAAAAAAATAAAATTAAAACCATATTATGACTTGTCTTAGGGTTCGTTTGGAAAGAATTTTTTTAGCCCGACTTTTTTGGCAAGTTAGTTTCCAGGCTTTTTTGGCTATTTTAACTACAAAAGACAAAATAGGCTATTTTAGCCACAAAAAACAAAACATCACATCCAACCTATAACCATTACACCATTCTCTCACAAAAAAAGCAAAAAAAACCAAAAAGTCAAAAAGCCTTTCCCAAACCAAGCTTTTTAGCCCAGGCTAAAATAGTTAAAAAAGTCAAAAAGCCAACCCACTTCCCAAACGAAGCTATTAGCTCATTTAACCTAATTAAATTAGTTATGTTTGGAAAGAATTTTTTGACCTTTTCATTTTTTTTATGAAAAAAAATAAAATAATTATGATTTAAATGTGATATTTTATCTTATTAATTTATTTAGTCTAATTTATCTTTTGTATTTTTTTAATCCCAACTCACTTTCAACTCATTTGCCAAACGGCAGCTAAATAACTAAGAGATGGCAAAGGATAGTCAAAAAGAGCCATTGTTGTAAAAGATTCTGCATATATATTCATAAATGGAAATTTCCAAAAATATAAAATAGGATGACAATGACCTATATTCGGTTATGTTAGATAATGCCATTGTGGAAGATTTTGCTTCATCTAAGTTATCTTAATTTTCTTCGATCCAAAAAAATAATAACAATTATCTCATAAATTTGGGAACTTTTCAAATTTCGTGTCACAAACTTTCTTTGGGGGCCGTGCTTCAGACCCCCACTGGGGGTCGACCCCCACTGACGTGGCGCCTTCCCATTCGCTGAAACATTTAAAAAAAAAAAAAACAAAAAAAAAAAAAAAAACAAAATTTTTTTTTGGGCCAATCCCACCCCTACACGCATGACCCCCAGTGACCCCCACTGGGGTCTTAGGCATTTTTGTTTTCTTTGGTATGTCAAAAAAGTTATAAATAAGAGGGTTAGAGAATTTATATGGATATAGTTAAACAAGTGAAAGTAAAAACTCCAAGCATAGTCTAAAAGTGTTTGAAACAAGTGATAGTTAAGAAGTGGTCTATAGACTAGTATTAGTGATAGTGATTGTGATTGTCATATCATAGTCTTATTGATTTTTTGATTTTGTAATGGAGAGAACAAGTTCGCATCTTTTTCAAATTCAATCCAAAAAATATGGAGAGTTAAGGACGGTGTTATCTATTGATGGTGGTGGAATCAGAGGCATTATTCCCAGCATTATTCTCAATTTTCTTGAAGCCCAACTTCAGGTATGTGTTCCCTCTTTGCATTTTTTCAAGAAATTATATAAATTTGATTAATTAACAGTCCTCCACAAAAGAAATTATTTCCACAATTTAATTTAATTTTTTTTCTTTTTTAAGCTTAGCTTCATAAATAAATAAAAACCATTGTCAATGAGATTTGTCGTTGGTGATATTCCAAGTAATTAGTAACGGTCGAAGGTTTTTGGAGCTTGAGGCCAAACAATTGAAGACATTTATTATATTTATATATGCTCTTCAATCTAGATTCTTGACTATTTTATGATTCAATTATTCTATTTATTTTCCTAAGAATTTTTAAATGAAGTTGGCTGTCATGCTATTTCAATGCATTGATTTATGGTGGCTTTGGCAATTTTTTTTTTTTTTTATAAACTTTTTCAGAATTTAAAAAGTTGATTTGTTTGATAATTGTTAAAATTATTATTATTATTTTGATTTTTTAATGAAGAAAGTTTTGTGAGTCTTCCTTTTTTGGATAATAATACCCTTTTAGGCCCCGTTTGTTTGGGGTTATAGCAAGGGGATTAAGATTACTAATACCTTGGGACTAGTATATAGGGTGTTTGTTTTGAGAGGTAGCCTTGAGACTATTAATACCTTGGGACTAACTAATACCTTGGTATTACTAATACCTTGTTTGTTTTGAGAGATGGGGAGGGTATTACTAATACCTTGGTATTACTAATACCCTTGGGGAGGGGATTCATAGTGAGGAGGTAGAGATGGTATTAGAAAAATAGTGAGGGGATTAGAAATTTTTTTATTTTTTTTATTTTTTATATATTGGAAATTTTTTTTAAAATATAATTTTTAATTTTTTATATTTTTTATTTGTTTTATTATTTTATATAAAAATAATTTAATAATTCCTCACTACTAATCCCCTCACTATCAATCCCCTCACTACTAATCCCCTCACTATCAATCCCCCTCACTAACAATCCCCTCACTATCAATCCCAATCCCCTCCATTCTATCTCTGAAAACAAACAACCCTCACTAACAATCCCCTCACTATTAATCCCCTCACTATCAATCCCCTCCATTCTATCTCTGGAAACAAACGGGGCCTTAATGTTGTGGTGTTGTTAACATAATCAGATAGACACCATGGACGTCCTCAAAATATTAAGGGTTCATTTGTTTTGGGTTATAGGAGATGAGATTGAATTAAGATGTATGTGGAATTCATTAATATTGTATTTGTTTGCAAAATGAGAAAGGGGATTCATAATATCTTGGGACTATAATAGACTTTCATAGATGAGATTAGTAGTCCCTCATAGGAGATTGTATTAGAAAAACAATCCCTTGGGATTAGTAGAGGTTACTGCTTTGCCCTCTATTATCCTACCTAATTTACTTACTCTACTCGATTAGTATAGTCTTTTTTCTATCATTTAAAAAAAAAAAAAATTATTCCACCATTTTTTACTCCACCATTCTTTATATCAAAATAATTTAATATAAAAATATAACAGTATAATAATATTTATACCAAAAGAAATTATATTAAAAAAATAAAATAGTACCAAAAAAATATATATATATATTTATGAAATATAATTTTTAATATTAAAAATATAATTTTAATTTTTATAAAATATATTTTTACTATTAAAATATGTAATGCATATATTAGTTGGTATAAGCCAAAATTTGATAGTAGTGCAATAAGAGTATTTGTGAAATTTTACATGATTAATCCCACTCCTATCTCTCAAAATAAACATGAACTATTGCTAGTCCACTGATTATCAATCAAACACAATTTTTCTTTAATCCCCTCGTTAACAGCCTTCTCACTAACATCTTACCTAATCTACCTCTGAACATAAGGCCCTAAGGGCAAAATCATGCTCACAATAATCTGTAGAGGTTCTCAAAAAAATGTATAGAGAAGTTATTTATTTAGCCAAACCAAATAGACTTTTTACTTTTGACATTTATAGATAAAAATAATTTATTTAAAGATTGCCAAACGGAGTTGAATAAAGTTACATAAAATTGAAACACAGAAGTGAAATTTGGTGTTCTTGTAGCATACACCAAGTGCAGTTTGAAAATCCCAGTCTCATTGGTTGAATGTTGAACATCATTTACAAGAAAAAACAATCACTCTCTTTAGTTGTGTTTTTGTTTTTATTTTTAATTTTTTGTTTTATTTTTTTCTAAAAAATAAAAAAAAATTATTTTTCTTAATTTTCTTTTAGCGAGTTGTTTTGAGATATTCCCCCCCCTCCCAAAAGACAGTTTTTTGAAAACAATTGCCAAACACATTTTTCTAAGTTGGATGCCTAGTACCTAGGGATGAACATGGTCCGGATTGGGATAAAACCAAACTCTAATCCGTTATCTATGATTCTTAAAAAATTGGAACCAATCCAATCCGTTTAAATTATGGAACCAATCCGAACCAATCAATTTAAACACTGATTGGATCGGTTTAGGACTACGGATTTACATAATTAAATAAC
Source organism: Camellia granthamiana (assembly GCA_036172215.1). Classification (NCBI taxonomy): domain Eukaryota; kingdom Viridiplantae; phylum Streptophyta; class Magnoliopsida; order Ericales; family Theaceae; genus Camellia; species Camellia granthamiana. The sequence continues at coordinate 139,019,163 of CM069903.1, read as the reverse complement.
AAAAAAAAAATATAGAACATTTTAATTTCATAAAAATACAAACATTGCATCATATATAATTCCACAATAGCAATATGTCTTTCCATAATAACGACATACTATAGAATTTAAACAATCATAAGAAAACTAGTTCCATCATAAGTATTTAGATCATTACAAATTAAAATTAAAAACCAACAAACAAAAGTAATAAAAGAAGATAATAAGTTTGGGTTTAGGTTTTATATGGAATAGGAGAAAATACTATGCGAGAGGTTGTATAATATAAATATAGTCTATTTGTATATGATCTGGATCGGTTTCAATCCGGAACCGTGGAGTTCAATCCGGGACGGATTTTTAATTTTTCAATCTAGAACCGAACTACATATTCAAAAAATCAATCCAAACCTATCGGATTGGACTGGACCGGATCGGATTACGGATTTCACATATTCCTTATTCAGCCCTATCTAGTTCAATATTATTGCAAACATCATGCATTCCCTCCAGTAGCCCATAGCCCATGAGTTGAATGGCATCACTAAAACTAGATTCCCATATACTCATAATTTAAACTCTTAAATTCACTCGTAATGATATGGAAACGGAGTTAGGCCCTATATAGGTAGATGTGTGACACCTATCATGCTATGTCATTGTGTGCCAAATTGTGAAAATTTTTTAGAGGTCCCAAACATTTTCTTGGAGTATTGTTCACTAACAAACATCACAAAATTGACATCACTTTACATAAAAAAATTAGGTACCATTTTATCCTGTATCCGCTGTTAAATCCTGAATTTTAACATCTGCATTGTGCTCAAATTATATAATAATAGTAAGGTAATATTTACAATGTATATAACAATGTGAATTTTATTTCTTTTTTTTGAGTTTTGAGCTCGAGGTAGAATAATATTTAACAAGTTGAGCTTAATTAACTTTTGTGATTGTATGTTCAATCTGAGTTTGAATCTAGATTCAAACAGGATTAATAAACGAGCTAGGCTGAAACACTCAATTCTCAATTTTCTTTTCAGTAGTGCATCAGAGCACCCAAGTGTTGTAACCATCATTATGCAAACATACTATTCCTTTTTCTCTTTTTCTTTATTTATTTTTAGTTTCTAGTTATTTTTTTTATTTAATATTAACTAGTCCTAATCATGCGCTTGTGTAGAAATTAGATGGTGAAGATGCAAGAATTGCAGACTACTTCGATGTGATTGCCGGGACAAGCACAGGTGGTCTAGTCACAGCCATGTTGACTGCCCCAAACGAAAAGAATCGGCCATTGTTTGCTGCAAAAGACATCAAGGCCTTCTATCTTGATCATTGTCCTAAAATCTTCCCTCAGAAGAGGTGAAATTCCTTACATTTGTGTCCTTTTCTCTGGAATTCCTTTATGTAGTTGGGCTTTCTCTATAGTATTTGTTTGCTAACATACCACCATTTTTCAAGCAACAGACGTTCATTTGCTAATGCGACAAAGGTAATAAGAGCTTTGTCAGGACCAATGTATGATGGCAAGTATCTCCGTTGTCTCGTTGAAGAGAAGCTTGGAAACACAAGGTTGAACCAGACATTGACCAATGTTGTGGTTCCAACTTTTGACATCAAGTGACTACAGCCAACCATCTTCTCTACCTATGAGGTTTTAATATATATACATATCTTTGATACATAGTTTTATTCTTACTTATGTCAATTTTTTAGTCTTCTTATATCGATATTATGCTTGTATCTTTCAGGTGAAAAAAAATCCAAGCCTAAATGCCTTACTCTCAGATATATGCATTGCAACTTCAGCTGCACCAACTTATCTTCCTCCACATGGTTTTGAAACAAAAGACTCTTCAGGGAAAGCAAGACAATTCAATCTTGTTGATGGCGGAGTTGTAGCGAACAATCCGGTATATACATAATTTGTTGATAAATAATTAATGTAGATTTCTTGGTTAAAATACTCTCCCCAAATTTTGATTCATTTGTTATAGACTCTAGTTGCGATTGGTGAAGTGGCAAAGGAGATTAACCGAGAGCGTAGTGACTTTTTCCCGATAAAGTCGACAAATCATGGCAAATTCCTAGTTTTATCACTAGGAACCGGCTCAGCAAAAAAAGATGAGAAATACAACGCCAAAGAAGCAGCTAAATGGGGTGTTTTGGGGTGGTTGACTAATAGTGCTTCCACTCCACTAGTCGATGTATTCACTGAAGCGAGTGGCGATATCATGGATTTACACATTTCTACAGTCTTCCAAGCTCTTCACTTTGAAAATAATTACCTCAGAATTCAGGTATATATGCAACCATTTCTTTAGTTTTCCTTGCAAATTAGACCTTGTTTGCAAAATGTATTTTCCGAAATGTTTTGAGAATTGTCAAAATGTTTTTGCTTTTGAGGTTTCTCTAGACTAAAAAGTGCTAAAAAAAATTGAATGAAAAAAAAATGCATCAAAGTACATTTACAAACAAAAAATAACCCAAAAAATCAAGATAGTGAAAAGACATTTCACAAATGGGCACATAATTTAGATGTAAACTGTCTAAAGATAGCTATTAATTGGGTAAAAAAAATGTATGATGACACATTAAGTGGGCAAGTATCTTCCCTTGATATTGCAACCAAGGAGAACTTGGAGGATCTTGTGAAAGTTGGTGAGAGATTGTTGAAAAAGCCAGTTTCAAGTGTGAATTTAGAGACCGGTTTATATGAACCTTCTAATCAGGGCACTAATGAGGAGGCTCTCATAAGGTACTAAATTTTAGCCTTGCAAGTATCTGACAATCTCTATTCAACTTAAAAAAAAAAAAAAGCACAATTATTCTAATTATTGTTATATTTGTTGGTTAATGTCACGACCCAAACCCGGCCCTATGGGTTTAGCACCGTAACTGGCCAGTAATCCGAGATTACCGAAGGCCTGCTGAACAGTAATACAGTAAAACAGAGTACAGGGCCTGGCGGAAGCCAATACAGTAAATAAATAGTGTCCATTGAGCTGTGACAATCTGTATGCCAAAAACATTTTTCATGCATTCATTCAACTCAAAACAGTGCAGTCTATACAATTATATACAACCATTCAGTGCGGGGACTTAATCCCTCGATAACAGTGCAGTAGAACAGTAAACAGTTTATACAGTAATACAAAACAGTCGGGAGACAGGTGGGGAACACAAAAACACCCCAAGCCATAGCATGGCGTCTCGGAACCTCGCAGTGAGGCACATAGGCTGGCTTGACAAAACTGGGGGACTAACCCACGCTCCTAGCTCCGGTCTGGCTGCTGAGAACCTACATATATATATAAACAGTGAGCTAAAGCCCAGTGAATAACATAATGTGTAAAGGGGTTATGAATGAATGTCCTTACAGTAATGAAATCAATTCATTATACAGTATTTCAATCTTACAGTATTTCAGTCAATCAGTCATATGTGGTACACCCATTAGCCTATAAACAGTAGGTCCAAAAGGACCGGGTCGTACAGACCCAACAGTAATGATGGCCAGTCATTCAGTAAACAGTATGGTTCCACAAGGGAACCGACAGAGCTCTGTAACAATAACAGTAATCAATAAGTGCTAAGGATGCCACAGTACAGTTCACAATACAGGACACACATTCATTCAATAAACAATATCAGTTCAGTAAACAGTTCTGTTCAGTATTCAAAAGATAACCATTTTGAACATATCTTTACACAATCTGTTACTCACAGAGATTGGGCTAATAGCAGCTAGAGCGCGTCCCCGAAGCCAACCCTAAACAGTTAACAAAATGAACACACTCTAAGTTTAACAGTTGGGGAAGTACAATAATTAACTTCCTATTATGCCTCGGTGTGTTCTACATCTATATCCTCATTAAGATGCCTTAAACTAGGCCTAAGAATGCCTAGGATGGGATGAGGATGCAAAGATGCACTTAGAAAACATTTGCAGAATTTTCAGTGAAACAAGGCCTCCGCTCGAGCTCAGGTTTCCCCGCTCGAGCGCACAGGCAAACAAAGGTCCCCGCTCGAGCGTACATTCCCCCGCTCGAGCGGACTGAAGAATGGTACAAGATGCTGAATGCTCGATTTCTACGCTCGAGCGTGCAACACTCCGCTCGAGCGGACTGTGAAACAAGTCGAAGAAAATGCTGGGAGCATGAATTCCCCGCTCGAGCGGCACTTCCCCCGCTCGAGCGGACATCGAAAATCTGGAAAATCCAGGTTTGTGTTCCAAGTTCAAAACTCAAGTGTGATGCTCCCAACTCGATCCTCTTGGGCCCATTTTCTGGAAAACTCTTTCAAACACATAGAATAACACGTTTTAAAGCTCAATTGAAGAAATCAAGGCCCAAGGGTGTTTAATCAAACTCAATTTCAAACTAATTTTCAAGAACATGCATGAACAACATTCAAACATGACATGCATGGGTTAAAACCTTTTCAAAGCTTCAACTCTTGTTCCAAAGAGCTCAATCTTTTCAAAACAAGATGAAAACATGGCTTTAAACATGATTATGAACATGCATGTGGCATTTGACCATGAGACCAATTCCAAACTCACTAAATTCAACATGCATGCAACAACTAGGCTTCAATTCAGCATATATGAACAATTTCATGGCCTAGCTCTCTAATTGGGCATGAACCATGCAAAATGAGGCTCAAAGACAACAAGATGGAGATGAAGTCACTTACCTAAGTCTCAATTACAAGGTTGAAAGCTCAATCTAGCAATCTATGCCTCAAGTCTTCAAGTTCTTCTAGCAATATACAAGATGAGCTCAAAATCTCCCTCAATTCTCTCCCTCTCTCTCTAAATTCGGTTGTATGCAAGAAATGGGAGAATAAATGTTTTGATTAAGTGTAATAAGGCTCTAGGAAATCAATAAACAAAGGGGCCACTCACATGGCAAAGTCGTAATTACGGCAACCTCTTTAATTGACTTAATTTAATCTAATTTAATCATTCCTAATCAGTTTTCAGATAAATATACCATAAAATCACAAATATTCTACTGATTCCAAAACTCTAAACGGTTCCTAATTCGGCCGCCGATAAGGCCTTCAATTAGCAGTTTAAACATATAAATTCTAACAGATAATCAATCAATCAAACAGATGCATTATGCAATTCAATAGATAACTTATTCAATTTCAGTTTCGATTTCAATCAGTTCATTCAGTACTTCAGTTAATCCAATTATCAGTCATTATCAGTTCAGTTTAACAGTAATCAGTACGTAATTCAGTGGGTTATCGATAATCAGTACGAGGGTTGTTACAGTTAATCTCTATATAGGTTGGCAAAAATGCTGTCTAGGGAGAAGTAGCTTTGCGGCTTAAGATCGCCACAAGGATGAATTGCAAAGTCCAACTAATAGAGATTTTGTGTAATTTATGGGCGGGGAGCTCATTATTTGTTTGTAAGTTGGGTCTTCGTTCATAAATCATCAGTATGAAAAAATAAATAGTTTACACTAATACAAATAATATACAAAACAATTATTTTTGTTCCATCTTGTGATGTATGATGTATCCTTTGGATTTTGATTGTCACGGCCTTGGTTATTTCGAAGCTATCCGGGCGGCACTTAAACAATCACAAGTCTTACTTGGTGATGCTAAGTCAACCTTACTGACAAGTTTGCAAAAAAGACAAGTAAGAAGACACAAAGAGTTTGAGAGAATGCGTTTGTATTCCTTTGAGAAAACTTGTATAACTCTTGGATGGTGGATGGAGCAAATGAGCCCCTCTCCTATTTATAGGCATCTTAGGCCTTTTCCAGAATATTCCAGAACATACAAGAAAAGGACTATGGAGAAAGTTTCTAATGAAAGCTTTCCTTATCCTATGAGAGGGTTTTAAAATCCTCCATAAAAATATCTATACAAACATCTAAAAGTAGGTGCAAAGGTCTTTTACCACCTCTATTTCTCTAGGAGGTTCTAAAAGTTTCTATTGCTTCCATACCTCCAATCTTCATTTGAATGCTCTAAAACCTTAGATCCTTCCATGTACATTATAGAATTATGTACCATATTCCCATATTTTCTCAAGTCTTCCAAGAGATTTCAAAATATTTCATTAGCCTCCCTTCTTTGAGACTTCCTCTTGATAGGCAATTTTGTCTAGGTAATTTGGCGGGACGTGACATGATGTACTAATCCCAAACATGGCACATCATGCATTGGCTTTCGTCTCATTCTTAGAGTTGATAATGGCACCCAAGCGCATCCTACTCATCATTAATTCACAAACTTGAGGAATAGAATTTTTCGATTGGCAAATAATGCCCATATTAACTAATAATTATTTATTTAATTTTGTTAAATGCCTCCATAAATGGCTCGGTTTCTGCATAAATAGATTAAGTATTGACTACATTCCACAGAAAAGGAGTGTTTCTTGATTGAAAGGGGAGGTAGATTTGTTAACCAAACAGTTGCTACAATGACAGAAAAATTACACTGCACATGAATAGCTAACTCTGCCATTCAGTCTCCAAAAGATTATTTTTTTTAATTGTACGTGAATGGCCTCCACATTGGATCTAGGGCCTAATGTTCAACACTTATCAGGTCTACAATACCCAACATTATGGCATCATCTAATCCAGTTACAAAGAGAAAAATCAAGGCAAGATCAGAGTGAGCACGGCTTCCTACATCCGCTTCACCATAGTATGCAAGATATGGCGTCGCACTGCCTTCTACCACCACAACCTTCCCAAGCACCACTCCAATCTTCTTCATGAACTTCCACAACTTGTGGTAATCACCGCTCCACAACAAGCTTCATAACAAGACCACTGCCATGAGACTCACAGTTTTTACACTATCACCAACAGAAAGGCGTCAAACTTGAAGTTTCTCATGCCCAATATTAGTGGTAACAAGAACAAACCTTGTTCTGGTTCACTATGTTGCTGGGGCTACACTATCTGCCGCACTTGCTGTGGCTCCTCTTCACTATGAGGTTATGATCATCTACGATATTGTTCACTGGGCCTTTGATTAAATCAGATGATAAAGATTGGACTTTCATAGATGGTTTAAGTCGATTTTATATGCTGCAAAGGCATGTTCTACGTTTTAGGTGGATATGGTTGATTAAAATCGTGCAATAGTAGCAGTAGCACACCCTGTCCAGACTTGAAAATGATTGCATGTGTGTGCATCTTGTCATTCGCTCAACCGGTATTCGGTTAAGAACTATGTCGTGGAAACATTATATTTGGGTGATATATTGCAGCTTCAAAGGATTTTCAACTGATATTTTTACATTAATGATTATGATGATGATGAGTGACTGTGGGATTCAAGGTTTTAAAGCTAGTAGTTGTGAATGAAGAGCTTGGCTGGTAACGCTCCGTTCCTTGGTAACTAACAACTATTCTAAGTATGTTTGGGCTTGTGCGTTTCCGAGTTCTATCCTAATTCCATATATTTCACAGATGATAGTCTTCAGCTTCAGATATGGAAACATTCAACGTTTAAATGAGCTAGATGCTTGTTATTTGCACGGATATCTTGCCACTTGAGTTGTGCCAATCTTCGAAGAAAGTATTAAATTAACTAAATTAATTTGGTCATTGTTCACCTTAATTTGTCTTTTCAATTTCTTTCTTCTTCCAATGCGATCTTTTGATTATTTCATATTTCTTGTTCAAACATGATTTAAATAATTCTTCGAATTGTCAAGGAGTTCTTGTGGCTTGAAAATTTTATAAGTGGTGTTTGATAACCAATGAAAATAAATTGTGTTTGATAACTACAATTCATACAGCTTAAAATTTTAAGCATATTTTAAAATATATAAAAATTTTAGTTAAGAGAATTTTTGCTTAATGCTCAATTTCCTATATGACAAATTTTGGAGGAAAAGATGACTCAATGTAAGATGTCCATTAAATTGCAGTTATTAACAACAGAAAAAACAATTAATAGAAAACCCTATCCCCGAAACATAGAAATATTGTTTGCACAACTCCAAGTGAACTCTATTTCTCAATCTTTAATCAAAAAATGAAGATAGCTAATACACTTTCATATGCTAATGCCTCTGCAGACAAACAAAACCAGAAGTCATTCAGCCTCCAAATCATCTGTTTCACTATCCAAGTACATCTCTGTAACTTCATTGCCTGCTGCATTCCCCTCTTCTTGCTCTATTTTCCTCTTCTTTTCTTCTCTTTCTCTCTCAGCAGCCCGAGCCTTTGCCTTTTCTAGTCTAGAATTGACTGCCTCCCAAGATACAAGCTTTTCCATAAAGGTTGATATATGATCAGGCCGTCGATTCTGTGAGAAACATCAGTAATGCTGTTATGCTATTATATGTTCAAAAGTTCATGAAAAAAGGACAAAAATGAACCTGTCATAAATGGCAAAAAATACTGATATCATGTTTAATCAATTCAAACCTTACCTGAAAGTCAAGGTAGTAAGCATGCTGTGACAATGAATCACATCACAGAATTAAATTAGTTATTAGCTAAAATTCATTCTTAAAATAAAAAAAAAATAAAAAAAAAAAAGTTTCAAATCAAGTGTAAGTAGGTTACCTCCCAAACATCAATAGTAAGTAGTGGCTGCAGAAAATGAATTTTAATAATATCATGAGATTCTCGGAACCAAACTTCTTTATAATCACGAATAAAATATCACCAGCTCTTAACTTGAGTGGTATTTCCGACCACTCAATCTACTTTATCAAGCCCTGTTGGCACAAGTGTTTGCAACTCCCCACCTCCCAAAAAGAAAAGAAGAAAAAAGAAAGAAATCTGTGCACAAGTTATGGATAGAAGACTTATAAATCACCCGAAAGATAGAAAAAGAATAGAAGGGCATTTGATCAGTTGTACTGACTTACTGTATAATCCCAGACAAGGGGGTTCACGGCATTGGGACTCTTCACCACCACTAACTTCTTGTCCTCCTCCGACGGAAGAGGATTTACCGCATTTCCCACATCAAGTCTGTTGGCTTTGTCTAGAAGAAAACAAAACAGGACTATCAGTCAATTTCTATTCGTTCGCTAATGCAGGTTGTTTATAGTTGGGTGAGAGGGGTGTTGTGTATAGGAAAAACCAACCACTCACATGTAAGCCATGCCCAACCAGAACCAAACTGTGTGGCTGCAGCTGCCTTGAACTCTGTAACAAATCCTTCAAAAGAACCAAAATCTCTATTAATCAATTCTAGGAGTTCTCCGGATGGCTTTCCACCACCACCTGGTTTCATAGACTCCCAGAAGAAATCATGATTCCATGCCTGCAAAAGTGTAGAAGGTCAAAATTGCAACTATGAATTCAAAAAGAAGTTCGTCAAAAGTGATTTATCAATACCTACATCCAAGCGGATAAAATTTAATGAACACGCATGGATCTCACGAAAATCAGGAAAATTGTCATAAAACATGTCCACTAATTAACTAAGCAGGGTTTCATTGAATGGACTTGACAAATATCTAATTCTAATGGTAAGAGATCTGTCTAAAGAGAAAGAAAGAAGCTAATGGACTCAAATAGTTTGAAAAAGCACAAAAGAAAATAGAGTTGTGTTTCATACTTGTGCAGCATTATTGAAAGCAGGAAGGAGGTCGCCCTTGTTGTATGTAGCAATGAATATGCCTTCTAATGTCATTCCATCCAATTCTGTTCCCACTATTTGCCTGTTTAAGTTCTCTACATAAGTTCTATGGTGCTTCCCCCAGTGGTACTCCAGTGTATCACGGCTCATATGTGGTTCTAAAGCATTCTGCCATGTATCCATCAAAGAATAAATATACAATCATGATTAAACAAAAAATATTCGAAGTTATCAACAAAAGCTTAAATGTTTGAGAAATACAGGACAAGTACTTTTTGACTCCTGTGAGGCTTTATACAAATTTATCAGAGGTAAGCTAAAAGCCTGTTTGGAAAGAATGAAAACCAGTTCTGGAAGCCACTCATCCAGAGTCCTCCACCTTTCTCAGGTCTGAATTAGTCCTTCAAAACTAGAAAGAGCTTGAATTTAGATCTGCTTGAACCTTATAATTGCTCTCCTTTGAATTATTGATCTATTGCAGAGCCCGGATGGATTGAATGTGATATCAGCGGTGGCAGATGAGACGCTGCGCTTGTGGGAGATTTTTGGACCGCCACAGCCAGACAAAAAGGTTTCTCAATTGGATGGCTTGTTGTCGCTCAAGACATCCCCAATAAGATAGATGAGATGATAGGGAATTGGAATGTTTGGTATCCTGTGTTTACAATCAATGTTGGCAAATGTCTAATGATGCAATTTTTTTGAAGATTGTGAATCAGTAGTCTTGAGTAGTAATTCTCTGAGATCCAGTAAATTTTATGCAGATTCACTTCAAGATCCTTGTTGCCCAATCTTTTGGGGACATAACTTTGGATTATTATTATTATTTTTAATTTTATTCTTAAAATTCAGGAGTCATTAAGCCCTTAACTATGGTGGTTCACATACCTTGTGGACAGCTCTAGTATTGCTAAACACCAAGAGTTTAATCTATCCATTGTGCAAAGAAAATGCTTAAAATTAACAAAAGTCTAGCAGCAGATAAATTTACTAAGATTCATTTAGAACCAAACCCATCAGTGAAATTATTTTTCTCTATAATTCAAACAATGAATACTTAACTGTGTCTTCCCTCCCTTTGGTTTCTACTTTGTAGTTTTTTTTACCCAGTAGTGAAGGAACTGTATACTTCCTATTTTGTTTTAAGACATTGTGTCACTAAAATTAATGTAGTAAATATTTTATTTTATTTGAATTATTTGAATTGCACATGTATCATTTATACCAATCACTAGTCTCATATATGCTAACAGTTATCTGGTTATGACACTTATTGAGTTGTTTGTTTGTTTTTTTTTAATAGTGTTACATCTATTTAAAATCTTACTAATAATCTTATTAAAAATATACATGTCCAAATGTCATTGGGTGTTTAAATATCATTGTTTTTTTGAGAACCAATCACATTTAGGTTTTTGTATTTTTAATAAGATTGTTAGTATGTGCAGAATTATTATTATTAGTATTTAATCTTTTTTTTCTTTGAATAAATGAAGTATGATCTAATATAAATTTACGGTGACATAGTCTTAACCTTTCTAAAATTTAAAGGGTTTGTTACATTTTCTACCCGTATTATCGTCGAATTATTTACTTAGTCCCCAAACTATTGATTGAGTCTATTATGTCCCTAAAATATATAAATCAAAATCTATTTAGTTCCTAATCTATCAATTGAATATATTATGTATCTAAAGTATTTAATTTAAAAGAAATGTTTGGTACCCCCTTTTTGGGGTGGCATGACCCCCAGTGGTTGGGATGAGAGTGGGGTTTGTGGGGGCCTATATCTCAATTGAAAATTCTTTCAGGAACTAAACAAGTTTAAATTAACAATTGGATTTCCTTTGTCTAGTATTACATGCTAAATTTTGTTTACAATTTCAAATTGATTGTCTTTAAATTTTTCGATAATTTTTTTTTTTTATAACTTAATTAATGTATTAATTTGTTCTATTATTATTTGTAGCAAAGTGTTATTTCTTAAATTATTTAATTCTACTTTTTTGGTATATCTATTATTTTATTTGCAAGATCAAGAAATCAAGATCTAATACTAATTAAACACATAACAAAACAAAACAATATTAGGACAAAATAGAAATTTAAGATATTCTTTTGGAATAAAATCTTAACTAGATTGGGTCTCTTTCTAATTTAAAATACTTATGAATTTATATTTTACTTTTTAAATATTTTTAGGGACTAAATAGGTTTGAATTAAATATTTTAGGAACTTAATAGATTTAATCAATAGTTTAGTAATTGCATAGATTTTGATTTATATATTTTAGGGACCTAGTAAACTCAATTGATAATTTAGGGACAAAATAAACAATTTGAAAATAGTTTAGAGATAGAAAGTATAATAAACCAAAATTTTAAAATTTTAAAATTTTAAAAATTTTGAGTTGAGATTTTGAAGTTTTAAGAAGTCCAACACTTAAAACCTCACTTTTGTATAATATATACATGGATAGTACTTTTATTTTTGGGATAAATTTCTGAAATCATGTCATTGCATTTTATTGGTCAAAACCTGTCCTATGGACACAAATTATACCCTAAATCGTTCTAATTTTCTTGGGTTTGGTTGTTTTGACACGGCCAATCCATGTTTAGCATTAGGAGATGAGAGTTGGTTTAATTATCTAAAAATTATAGATAATTTTTTTTGGATAGTTCACACTTAAAATAATAACTTTTATACATTTTAAAGAGTTATCATCAATTTAAAAATGAAATTGTTATACGTGACATATTACAAAATAAATTTATTTTACAAATTGATGTGGCAATGAGTCATTACCATCATTTAAATTTAGTGAATCCGATTTCTATATATATATATACACATATACAACTACAGTGAAACCCTAAAATGGAAAGAAGGAGGATGTATTGGAGGCTATTTTTTTTTTTTTTTGATCAGCAAAAAAAGACTTTATTGATGGAAAAGAGAGTTACATCAATAAAGAGGAGCTTGGAGCTAAACAAAGCTCCAACCTCCTAGTTGGTGAGAAACCAACGCACAAAACAAAGGCGAGAAAAAAGAGCAAAAAACAAACAAAACAGACAACCTCAAAACAGACAACCTTCCAACCTTCCAGTGATACCATCCACACAGCAGTAGTGCACTGGCAGCAAATCACCCAAACCAAACCAACCATGATCACAGCAGCAAAAAATAAGATGCTGGACCAAAAACAAGATGCTGGACAGATTCAGAACAACCTCACAGCAGAATTGGGCCAAAACAAGAAGCTAGACAGATTCAGAACCAGAACACAAAGCAGATTCAACACCCCAACCCAGACCAGCCAAGAGCACAGCAGCTGCAAACAAGATTAGATGGACCAAACAAGATGCTAGACAGATTCAGATGGATAAGATGGTCCATAGCAAAAACCTCCAGCCCACTATGACAGATTCAGAACCAAGACACCCCAGACATACACCAGCAGTAGACTCACAGCAGAACAGATCAACCAGCCTTCATCCTCACCCAAGGGCACAAATCAAACACCCCTACCACCCACAAATCAAATACCCCATGAGAAAATCACCCATACCACACCACAATTGACAGATTCTGACTACAGCACTAAGCAACCCACCTGCTGCAGAAAAGACAGCCTTACCAGATCCACCATACCAGTGTCATCCAACCAAAGCCACCCCAAAACATATTCAGCACAGCAAATAATATCAGATGCAACCAACCAAATAATAACAGATACACCCAGGTATCAGACAGAGCAGATCAAGATTTGGTCCAAGTTATACACCACATCGTGCACCGAATAATTAAACCCCTTCAAGGTATAGGAAACCCACAAAGCTATTCTAGCCTTTATTTGCTCTACCAAGGCATTCCAATCTGGTTGAGCCTTATTAAAAACACAATCATTTCTGCTTTTCCACACTGACCACATGACTGTTAGTGGAATTGTGCCCCAGACAGCTTGCAGCTTCTTCTTCATTTTAATGCCAGACCACGACAGAAAAAGGCCCTCTACTGTTCCAGGACTAACCCAGTTGTAATTCCACCAATTTGCTAACTTGGCCCACACTTTCCAAATGAAAGGGCAATGAAGAAAAACATGATTAACTGTCTCCAGCTCAGATTTGCAGAACACACAGAGCGCAGAAAAGCTTGGACTCAACACACCAATCCGTTGCAAAAATTCAGAACATTTAATCCTACCTCTCCACGCTAACCAACTCAAGAATTGAAACTTTGGGGGGGCTACATTATTCCATATACACCTAGTGACTGCCAAGTCTTCCCCTTGCCTTGCTACCACCCACTTCCAAGTTGATGCGACAGTGAACTCTTCAGACGGATGAGCTAGCCAGGAGCAAGTATCTACCACCCCTTCTTGGAGCTTAGGCGCATTCTGCAGAAAACCATTAAGCTTTTGCACTTCCTCTTCTTCCCATGCGAGGAGAGGACGTCTGAAGGCCAGATTCCAGTCTAATTCTGACACCCTTCTATGTGAAAACTCAGCCACCTTCCCATCTTTTACAATTGATAATGAGAATAGTCTGGGAAAAAGCACACTCAGATTATGGTTATGACACCACTTATCAGTCCAAAAATGCAATCTCCTGCCATTACCAACAACAAGCCTAAAATTTTGCAAGTAGAAATCACGCAAAGCAGTGTTTACTTCAGCCACAAATATTATGTCTTTCCACAAATGCGACATCCACACTGAAGGCTATGAAACACACATTCTCTCTATTGGAGGCTATGAAACACACATTCTCTCTTATCTCTCTTGGATAAGAAGAAGTGTCAGATTTCTTTAAGATTGTTTCCTTATTAGAAATACTTCTATAAAGTTAAACTTGTGACAAATTCTATTTTCACACATTTAAATATATATTCTCTTAATACATACATTTATTATAATTTGATTATTAATAAATTTTCTTAATTTATACACTGAACGTTACAATTATACCTTTTATCATAATCATTGTACACACACCACTCAACTCTCTTTTCCACACACTTGTTGAGTGACTCCACTTCTAGTTTTGTAAACCCACATGAAGACTATTCAAAATCACAGTGTGAAGTGAAGACAAAGTCCTCCATTGAAGATCTTATTGAACCTCCATTAAAAATATCATTGAAACCCCTCAAAAATATTGTTGAAGATGATGCATCTTTCCATTTTGGTATTGCATTTGCCATTTCTAAATCTTTGTGTACTCCGTTGTCATAAAACCCTCTTCTTTTTATTTTTTATTTTTTTTATGTTTTGCAGTTTGGGGATTTCGGCACTGATTTTCCGAAATTATATATTTAATTCGAAACTTAACTTCCGAATAAAAGTGATTAGTTTGACAAATTTGTTTTGAAAAAAAAAAAAAAAAAACTTTCCGCAGTTGATACCCAAATATAATGAAATAATTCGGTATTGGTTGTCTGACTGATAACCACGAAAGGAAAAAAAAAAAAAAAAAAAATTTCTGCACAAAAAAAATTAACTTTTTCATTACTAATAGAGTATAAATTTAGAGATTAAAGTAATATGAGAATTGTTATGAGAGTATTACTTTGCAAGCAATAAAGGAGTATAAAGTGTATAGCAAACAAAGTGATAACAATAGAAAAACTAGGGTTTTGTTTTTTTTACTCAAAATGTGTACATTGAGATTTTTTTATTTTTATTTTTAAAAGATGTGTATAAAGAATATTTTCATGTAATATTATGGGTGCTAGTGGATGTTTATTATAGGATATAATTGCTATTAAAATAATATTTCATTAAATGTATGCATTGAAATAATTAAGTGGGTAGAAATAGAATTTTCCGAAACTTTTAAGATCAAATAACAGTTTTTTTAAAACAAATTTGAGAAAAGACAATTTTACTCTAAAGACTTGGTATTCCATCGGGCTTCACAGTACTACCAAGGTGATAATTACCAAAATACAATACTGGAGAAAAAATTAGAGGATCAAAATAAAAATAAATTATAGATAGGAATGTAAGAAAAACAAAAAAAAATTGATTAAATTGATTGAATCGGACCAAATCGGTTATATTTGGTCTATTTTTTAACAAGAATCAGTCTGTGCGGTTTTTAAATTTTATTTTTTTCGATTTTTAGTTTGGTATTGGTTTAAGTACGTTGTCCACCGATTTAAACCGAAACCGACCGCTTTAATATATATATATTGATAATACAGTTCGTCCTCGTGAATGGGCTAGACCGATCCAAGCTCCTCGGGCCCACTGGATAACCTGCAAACAAGTTCAACGGGGAACGGGGTAGTTCCCCGGCGAACCCTCCGGTGTATGAATTAGAAGAGGTGATAGACAATGTAGCAAGAGAGAGAGAGAGAGAGAGAGAGCGACAAAAACTTAACCTTCATCTTGTCTTCAAACTTCGCTTATATCTCTTGGTAATCATTTTGCTGTCTCTGTCGTTCTAACCTTCCCGCCGAAAGCTTGTGCCGTGGTTCGCCTTGTTCAGGATGATGGGGAGCCCCTCCGGCTGAGAGGTGTTGTCGCAATAAATGCTGTGATGGGTTGCATTAATGGTGATGTGCTGTGGCAATAACTTTGCAGATTTTTGTCTGCTGACGTGGACTGCTCTGCATCTGCCACGTGTCCGAGCATCATTGGCGTTCCCTGATCAGTTGGCCTCCAGCTGTGCTGGGTTTTACTAACCGGGTTGTGCAATGGGGTTTACATGGTGGGCCTAGGTTTACCCACGGTGGGCTGTGGTCCATGTGGGCCTATCCCTGTCAGTAGTCCCCCATTCCCGAGTGCAGCTTTAGTCCAACGAAGGGAATAATAACAAGGAAGATGGGTCCGACCGGTGGGGGGAGCGGGAGATGCCGACCGTGAGGGTGACCGAGCGGGTGAGGCCGACCGAGTGGAAGAGGCCGACCACGGGGGCGGCCGAGCGGGTGAGGCCGACCGAGTGGGAGAGGCTGACCACGGGGGCGACCGAGCAGGAGATGTCGACCGTGAGGGTGGCCGAGCGGGTGAGGCCGACCGCGGGGGGCGGCCGAGCAGGAGATGCCGACCGTGAGGGCGGCCGAGCGAGTGAGGCCGGCCGAGTGGGAGAGGCCGACCGCGGGGGTGGCCGAGCAGGAGATGCCGACCGTGAGGGTGACCGAGCGGGTGAGGCTGACCGAGTGGGAGAGGCCGACCGCGTGGGCGGCCGAGCAGGAGATGCCGACCGTGAGGGTGACCGAGCGGGTGAGGCTGACCGAGTGGGAGAGGCCGACCGCGTGGGCGGCCGAGCAGGAGATGCCGACCGTGAGGGTGACCGAGCGGGTGAGGCCGACCGAGTGGGAGAGGCCGACCGCGTGGGTGGTCGAGTAGAAGGGCACGGGGCTTAAGAGGCGGCGTGTCACGTGATGATTTGAAGTGGAAAAGACAAGGTAAGGGCAGGAGTCAGTGTATCGAGGCCCTACACGTGGCGGAATTTTGAGGGAGGAGAAAGGTCAAACGTTAGATTAGAAGTGAAACGTCAGGGCATTATTATGGGCATTTGGGGAGATAGTTTTGGCGGATGATTTGAAAAGTTTTCAAACTGGCGAAAATTAATTTGGATCCTTGGAATACGGGTAAACCGTGGGCTTTTGGTATCGTACGATTCACCTACTTCTTTACAAAAACTCAAAATATTCGAAGTATCAGTTCCTTCGTTGCCGACGATACCCCTTTACAACATTTTTGCAACTTTCTTGCACCTGCATCAGAAGCAATACATAGACACGCCAGAGACATGGCTCAAGAAGAAGCTGGGGATGTGAGGGTAGATCCTCTTGGAGAGGACGATGCTGTGGAGTTGGCGCAGCAGTATAGGTTAGGAAGGGTGGAGGGACCAGTGGTGCGATCCCACGGTTCCACCGTGATAGCAGCGCCGCAACCAATCAGCCAGGTGGAACCAGATCACTGGCATTCGAGGGCTGATAGGTCCATTATTACTGCGGCGGAATTGGAGGCTATCCGCGAAAAGTACCAGATTCTGGCAGAGATGGAGTTGGTGCTGCCGTCATCAACAGAGAGGCCGTCTGACGTCAGGCCAGGGGAGTTCTCCCTCTATGAGGAGGCGCTGAAGGGTGGGTTGAGATTGCCGCTGCCGCAGATTGTGGTGGATGTGCTCAACCGCTTGGAAGTAGCACCAGGGCAGCTAATGCCCAACGCGTGAAAGATTTTGCTATCTTGCGCAAGCGCCTGGCCAAAGGCGACTGACGGGCAGGCGATGACAGTGGATGAATTCTTTTGCTGCTACAAAGCTTCAGGGCAGCAGGAGACTTGGGTAACCCTACAAGCCGTGGCGGGTAAGGGCTTAGTGGCAGGGTTGCCAACTTCGATTAAAGGTTGGAGACCAAGATGGTTCTTCGTGTCCAATTCTGGAGGGGTTGGGGTGCGCACGACGTGGAAGGTGCCGACCAAGTTTGTGGAGCCAAGGGTGGGTGCGGCGGTGGAGGAGAGGGTAAAGAAGGTGAAGGAGTGGAGGGAGAGGGAAAAAGTTAAGTGGGACGAGCTTGTTCAGCCGCCCGTACTGTTTCAAGCGGGGTTGGATCCACAGCCAATCGAGGGGGACCTCGACCGGTCGGAGTTGGAGGCCAGAAGAAGAGCACAGGAGGCAGAGGATCAGGCCATCCTGGTAAAGGCTCAGAAGTTCAAAGAAGCTCGAGCTGACCGACCGCCTCAACCGCTTGTGAGGGAGAGGATTCGACCTCGTCCCAAGCCCCTGGGAGAGAAGAACTTGAGCGAGTTTGTACCGCGACCGCTCCCGAAAGACCCTATAAAGGAGAGGTCGCTGAAGGAGATGGAGGAACTAGGTGTAGGGAAGAAAAAGAAGAGGTTGAGGCGGGGGGAGGGAGAGCCAGCCCAAAGGAGAAGGACGGAGTTGCGGGTGGAGGAGGCCAGTCTAGCCGAACAGATGGAGGGTGGTGAGGTGGAGGGGACGGCAGAAAAGGTGGTCGTCCCAGAGATGGTGGAGGCGTCTGTTGCGAAAGATGCCCCAAGGGTGATAGAAGTCAGTCCAGCCCCAGAGACTGTGGAGAGGACCCCAGCAGCACAAGGAGGGGTTGGGGTAACAGGGGCAGAGCCAAGTGTGGGACAACAGACCCAAAGGGGCCTGGGTGGAGCAATTTATCATGTGCGTGCTGTAGCTGGGAGGTTGGAGGGGGAAGAAATCCCAGCCAGGGCGGGGGCAGACCGCCTAGTGAAGATCATAGAGGAGGCAGGTCTGCGCTCGGCTTCTGCATTCAACGAGGCCGACCTGTTCAGGGGGTTATGCTCCGCTCAAATGGAGGTAACTACCCTGGCAGGGGCCCTGCTGAGGAAAGCTGGGGCAGCCAAAATCAAGGCTGAAGAGGCCAAGACAGAGTTGGCCAAGCTGAAGAAGGGGAGTGCTGAATGGAAGACCGCCCATACTGAGTTGCAGTCGGTCAAGTTGGAGCTGGAGGGGGCACGCCGCCAGGTGGTGTCGCTCGAGTTCCAACTTACTGGCGAGCAGCAGAAGTTGGAAGAAGCCAAGAATGCTTGTGCTGTGGCGGTCGAGCGGCATGAGGAGGCCATGATCAATAATGAAGATCTCGTCAGGCAGAGAGATGATGCAGATGCTAAATTGGAGGCTCTTCAAAAGGAGATGGAAGGCGAGCGTGCTACAGCGGCAGAGCAGAGGGAGAGTCTGCATAAGGAGTTGGAGGAAGAGCGCAGCAAGGTGACTGTGGAGAGGGAGACTCTGCAGAAGCAGTTTGAGGCAGAGAGGGTGAAGTTGATTGCTGAGGGAGAGGCCTGGAAGAGGGAGCTGGAGGCTGAGAGGGCCAGGGCTGCAGCTGAAAAGGAGATCCTTCAAAAAGAGCTGAACGAAGAGAAGGCGAAGGCGGCCTCGGAAAGGGCAGCCTACCTCGATCTTTGTGTTGCAGCAGTTGCTCAATTCAAAGGGTCTCCTGAATTTCAGATGGCAATTGATGCTGCAGTAGCTAGCAGCTTAGCAAGGGAGGAATCTGGGGAGGCTGGCGCATCAAGGACGGCTGCTGAAGGGAGGTCTGAGTCTGAAGTGATTGCCAGCTTCCAGCAGTCGGACTATTACAAGCATGAAATGTCAGAGTACTGGGACAGTGGGTGGAAAATGTTCAAAAGGAGGGCAGAGGAGCTGTTCCCAGAACTTGACTTTAGTGGCGTAACTATTGGAGAAGATGATGTGGCCCAGACCCCTCTGGATGAAGGTGTGGAAGAGGAGGACCTGATCTCCAGTGAAGAGGGAGAGTGAACTGAAGACATGTACTGAAGAATTTTTTTTTTTTTTTTTTTTTTTTGCATACATATTTTTGTTTTGTTTTTGTAGTATTGTAGTAGACTGAGGTACACATTTTTGAATAAAACTCCATTTATGACTTGTAATTGATTGTATTTGGTTGTTTGATGGGTTTGAAATAGACAAATGCTTGTAATAGGAACGAGTGATGTGACTTGTAATTGATTGTATTTGGTTGTTTGATGGGTTTGAAATGGACAAATGCTTGTAATAGGAACGAGTGATGCACTCAGGAAAAATTCTATTTTATGACAGAGTGAACTTGAGCTAAGTGACCCAAGTGAATTTGAACTTGTGATGGTGGTGAGTAGAGGTCAATTTGTAATGAAAACTTCGCGCAGAGTTAAATCAAAAATTCCATCACGCAGAGTGAGAGTGGACTGATAAAATTCCTTCATGCAGAGTGAGAGTGGACTTGTGTAAAAATTCAACGGATGAGTGATTAAATGATGTTTATGAAAGGTCCATGAACAAGTATGAGTGAAGGATCCATGAATGAGGGCAGGAAAGTGGGTTTTAAATTGTAACTAAAAGGTCAATGGTAAACCTGTAGGGGAGAAATTGGGGAATACCGTTGAAATTTGACTAAGTAGAAATGTTGTAAAAATTTGTGACCTCAACTTGTGACTAAGTGTTCTTCCCAGGCTATGGGGGTACTTGTTTCGCTGGGTCTTCTGGTGTTCGAAGGTGTTCGGTCGGACTGAGGTTTTTGAAAGTGCTCGGTCTGGCCGAGGCTTTTGGTGGTGCTCAGGTCGGACGGAGGCTTTTTGAAAGTGCTCGGTCTGGCCGAGGCTTTTGGTGGTGCTCAGGTCGGACGGAGGCTTTTGAAAGTGCTCGGTCTGGTCGAGGCTTTTGGTGGTGCTCAGGTCGGACTGAGGTTTTTGGAAGTGCTCAGGTCGGACTGAGGCTGTTGAGAGTGCTCAGGTCGGACTAAGGCTTTTGAAAGTGCTCGGTCTGGCCGAGGCTTTTGAAAGTGCTCGGTCTGGCCGAGGCTTTTGAGAGTGCTCAGGTTTGACTGAGGCTTTTGACAGTGCTCAGGTCTGACTGAGGCTTTTGAAAGTGCTCGGTCTGGCCGAGGCTTTTGAGAGTGCTCAGGTCGGACTGAGGCTTTTGAAAGTGCTCAGGTCTGACTGAGGCTTTTGAGAGTGCTCAGGTCGGACTGAGGCTTTTGAAAGTGCTCAGGTTTGACTGAGGCTTTTGAGAGTGCTCAGGTCGGACTGAGGCTTTTGAAAGTGCTCGGTCTGGCCGCGGTTTTTGAGAGTGTTCAGGTCGGACTGAGGCTTTTGAAAGTGCTCAGGTCTGATTGAGGCTTT
Source organism: Camellia granthamiana (assembly GCA_036172215.1). Taxonomy (NCBI): domain Eukaryota; kingdom Viridiplantae; phylum Streptophyta; class Magnoliopsida; order Ericales; family Theaceae; genus Camellia; species Camellia granthamiana. Next base: position 138,997,966 of record CM069903.1, on the reverse strand, counting down.
TGAGAGTGCTCAGGTCGGACTGAGGCTTTTGAAAGTGCTCAGGTCTGACTGAGGCTTTGAGTGCTGCAAAAGAAAGTTTCATGGAAGCGACATTCAGACAGTTAAATTATAGAAGGTTGGAACTCCAGTCGATATTTGTATTGAGTACTGAAAGGAAAATACAACAAGTTTGACAATACAAAAGTAAGAATTCATTGATAGTAACGCTTCAGATGTTCAGCATTCCAGGGATGGGGAAGGTCTCGGCCATCCATGTCTTGAAGTTGGTAAGTGCCTGGCCGTGGGCGGGCCTTCACAATGTATGGTCCCTCCCATTTGGCGGCTAGTTTGCCCTCGGTCGGATTCCTTGTGGCAAGAGTTGTTTCTCTCAAGACAAGGTCCCCTACAGAGAACTCCCGTGATTGGACTCTGCGGTTGTAGTGTGTTCTCATTTTCTGCTGGTACGAAGCCAATTTGACAGCAGCAGTCTCTCTGAGTTCCTCGATGAGGTCCAGGTCTGCTCGACGAAGTTCTTCGGTTGAGGCAAGATCCGGATGTAAGACCCTGGGGGTGGGCAGACCGACTTCTACCGGGATGACCGCCTCAGCGCCATATGTTAGGCGAAAAGGGGTTTCCCCAGTAGGAGTCCGAGCAGTGGTACGGTAAGCCCAGAGTACATTTGGGAGTTCCTCAGCCCAGAGGCCTTTAGCAGCTTCGAGCTTAGTTTTGATGATCTTTAGGAGTGAACGGTTGGTGACTTCAACTTGGCCATTTGCTTGGGGGTGACCGGGGGAAGAGAAGCATGGTTGAATCTGGAGATCCGTACAAAATTTCCTGTATCTGGCGTTGTCGAACTGTTTGCCATTGTCGGAGACGATGGCCCGAGGGATACCGAATCGGCAGACGATCGATTGCCAGATGAACTTGGTGGTGTTCCGCTCGGTGATTGTGGCGAGGGGTTCTGCCTCGACCCACTTGGTGAAGTAATCAATGGCAACAATCGCGAATTTGGTCTGGCCTCAGCCAGTGGGAAGTGGACCAATCAAGTCGATCCCCCACTTGGCGAACGGGTAAGGACTGCAGAGGGTGATCAGCTCGGTGGGAGGAGCACGGGGGATGTTGGCGAAGCGCTGACACTTGTCACATTTAAGCACAAAATCAGTGGCGTCTTGGTTGAGAGTCGGCCAGAAGTAGCCTGTACGGAGTACTTTGTGAGCGAGAGACCTACCACCCGAGTGATTGCCACAGATCCCTTCATGGATTTCTTCCATTACATAAGTTGCTTGGGCGGGGTTGAGACATCGCAGGTACGGGCGTGAAAAACCGCGCTTGTAAAGGATGCCGTCAACCAGAATGTAGTTGGCCGACCGGGCTCTGACTTTGGCGGCCTGTTGTTGGTCATCTGGGAGTTCTCCAGTAGTTAAGAAGAGGAGGATGTCAGATGCCCAGGGGATGGGCTCCGTCTGGAGGAATTGCACTTCTTGTAGGTCGGGCGAGATGGCCGGGTGGGTTAGGTACTCGAGACGAACTCCATGGCTGAGGTCGGATTGGTCGGCAGAGGCCAGCTGGGCCATCTTATCTGCTTTGGAGTTTTCCGCCCGAGGTATGTGTCTGATCTGGAAAGTATTGAAGAGGCGAACGAGGGGTAGTGCCATATCACTGTAAGCTCGCACTGTGCCATCCTTGGCATCGAATTCCCCCGTGATCTGGCCGACGATGAGTTGGGAGTCGCTGAACAAGCGGATGTGGCTGACACCAATGTCTTTGGCCAGTCAAAGTCCTGCTATCAATGCTTCATATTCGGCCTCATTGTTGCTGGCCGCAAACAAGAGACGGAGGGCACACTTGAAATAACCACCCTCAGGGAAGGTGAGGATGAGGCCAGCCCCACTTCCTTCGCTGCGAGACGAGCCGTCAACGTTGAGTGTCCAAGAATGAGGATCTTCAGGCTCTGGTGGAGCTGGTGGGGGTGTAGAGGTAGTGGCTGGAGCAGGGTTGGTGAATTTTAGGATGAAATCGGCAATGGCCTGCCCTTTGGTGAATTCTAAGCTCCACTGACCACTGCATAAGTCGGCCAGAAAGTTCTGGTTGTTGCATGACCTTCTTCAGGGGTTGGTCGGTGAAGACCACTATAGAATGGGCCTGGAAGTAAGGACGAAGTCGCCTGGAGGCAGTGACCAGGGCCAGGGACAATTTCTCCAGCAGTGGGTAGTTCTGCTCTGCTCCTCTGAGAGCTCGACTAATGTAATAGATCGGCCGTTGAACCGAGCCATCCTCCCGAATGAGAGCTGCGCTAACGGCGGTGTTTGATACTGCTAAATAGAGGAAGAGAGGTTCGCCAGGGATTGCCTGCGAAAGAAGGGGGGGTTGGCCATGCATTGTTTTAGCTGTTGGAAGGCCTCTTCGGATTCGGTCGTCCATTCGAAGGTCTGCCGAAGGACTTTGAAGAATGGTAGGCACTTATCTGTTGCGCGGGAAATGAAACGGTTGAGGGCTGCCACTCTGCCTGCGAGTCTCTGAACTTCCTTAACGGTTTTGGGCGACTGCATCTCAATCAAGGCCTTGATCTTCTCGGGGTTGGCCTCAATTCCGCGCTGACTGACCATAAAGCCTAAGAATTTTCCGGATCCCACGCCAAAGGCGCACTTCTCCGGGTTGAGCTTCATCTGGTACTTACGAAGGGTGGCAAAGGTCTCCCGGAGGTCGGTCAGGTGGTCGGTGGAAAGTTTGCTTTTGACTAGCATGTCGTCCACATACACTTCCATGTTTCGACCGATTTCGTGTTGGAAGACGGCGTTGACCAACCGTTGGTAAGTAGCCCCCGCGTTCTTTAGTCCGAACGGCATGACACGGTAGTGGTAGGTGCCCCGGTCGGTGATAAAGGACGTGTGTTCCTGGTCAGATGAGTGCATCATGATTTGGTTGTATCCGGAGAAGGCATCCATGAAGCTGAGCAGTTGGTGACCGGCCGTGGCGTCAACCAGTAGATCAATCCGGGGGAGTGGATAGCTATCTTTGGGGCAAGCTCGGTTCAAGTCAGAGTAGTCAACACACAGACGCCACTTGCCGTTGTTTTTGCGGACTAGCACCACATTGGAAAGCCATCTAGGATAATCCACATTTTGGATAAACTGAGCCTCGAGGAGTTTGTCAACCTCCGCAGCTATGAGATTGTTGCGCTCCGGGTGAAATATACGCTGCTTTTGTCGGTAAGGTCGGAAGTGAGGTTCGATGCTGAGGCGATGAGTGATGAAGGAGGGGTCAATGCCTGGCATGTCTGAGTGGGTCCAAGCAAAGACGTCGTTGTGTTCGGTCAAAAGGGCAGTGAGGTTGGCTTTTGCTTGGAGGGATAATTGGCTGCCGATCTTGGCCGTTTTCAGTGGGTTGGTGGGGTCAATAGGAACCTCAACGAGCTCTTCCACCGGTTCTCCTCTGATTAGCTCGTCCTCATCCCGGATATCAAGTCCTTCAATGATCATCGCCTCCTTCAGCTTGACCTCTTTAAGTGAGGCAACATAACATTCCCTGGCCACGGTCTGTTCTCCCCTGACTGTTCCGACCCCGAGATCGGTGGGAAACTTGAGGGCAAGATGATAGGTGGATGTGATGGCTTGGAAGGCGTTGAGGGCGGTACGGCTGAGGATGATGTTGTAGGCAGATGGGCAGTCAACCACCAGGAAGGTGAGTAACTTTGTGGCTTGCCTCGGGTACTCACCAATCGTGATGGGAAGATCGATGGAACCAATCGAGGTCACGCGATCGCCGATGAAGCCGACGAGAGGGGTTTGGAGCGGGGAAAGGCTTTCCTCCCCAATCTTAAGTTGGCGGAAGCAGTTTAGAAAGATGATGTCCGAAGAGCTGCCATTGTCGATGAGAACTCGTCTGACCTTATAATTGGAGAGGATGGCGGAAACGACGAGAGGGTCATCATGAGGATAACGGATGCCTGCACAGTCGGCGTCCGTGAAGGTGATGGGCTCTGTCCACTGCTTGGGCTGTTTGGGGAGTCGGTCTATCGTGGCGACTGCCTTGTCTGAGCCCTATCGTATTTTTCTGAGTTCTGCCCTCTGAGCTGAGCGAGACGGTCCCCCACAAGCAAGATCGCCTGAAATAACTCTGATTTCACCAACTGGTGGGGGTGGATTACCTTGAGGTCGAGGCTGTTGGGGGGGTCGGTCATGACCCTGGTTTGGTTGGGCTGGCTGCCGCGGTGGGGTATGTCGGCGATTATCTCTGTGGGGCTCAGTTCTTTGCCTCTGCTGAGGGCGGGTGTCTGTGAATCGGCTTAGGCGCCCCTGACGGATGAGGGCCTCCACCTGATCCTTGAGACTGATGCAATCGTCTGTGTTATGGCCATGGTCCTAGTGGAAGCGGCAATATTTAGATTGGTCTTTCCGGCTGGAAGGGTTCCATGGAGGGGGAGGCCACTTGAGGGGGTAGTCCCGCTGGATCTGGTTGAGGACGTATTCCATGGGAGAATTGAGAGGCGTATACCGCTCGAACCGACCGGGGGGTCGGGCTGGAGCTGACCGGTCGGGACGAGGGGGTCGGTCGGTATAGCGGGGTGTTTGGCTATGATACTAGGTGGTACTGGGTTCTTGGTCTTTTCTCTTTTCTCGGGGGGTTGGGTTTTTAGTTGGCGGATCTTGCCGAGCGGCTAGTGAATCCTCGGCATTCATGTATTTTTGGGCTTTGGCGAGTAGGGCTGCCATGGAGGTCGGAGGGTTCTTGGAGAGTGAGAAAAGGAAGTCAGATGACCGCAGACCGGCCATGAAGGCTGTGAGGATGACCTTGTCGTCATTTTCGGCAACTTGCAGAGCTTCGGTATTGAAGCGAGTGACGAAGTTGCGCAGTGATTCCCCCTCGGTCTAACGGATGTTGAGCAGCTGGGTGGCCGGGCGTCGCTGGCGCTGGGCGCCGATGAAGTGGCTCAAGAAAGAGTCACTGAGATGCTGGAAAGTGGATACCGAGTCCGGTGGTAACTGACTAAACCACAGTCGAGCCGACCCCTTCAGTGTCACGGGAAAAGCTCGGCACATGATTTCGTCAGGGAAGGCATGGAGGATCATGAGGGTGCGGTAAGTCTCCAGATGGTCGATCGGGTCAGTTGTACCATCGAAGGAGTCAATGGTGGGCATTTTGAATTTGGCAGGCAGGGGTTTGTCTCGGATGGAGGGGACAAATGGCGAGTTTGCAGTGGTGGAGGGCTTATGCTGGATGTTCTGCATGACCCCTTGTAGCTGGAGCTTCATGGCTCGGAGCTCAGCGTCCCAGAGGGAGGTGTTATCACCACCAGAGGGAGAAAGGTGTTGGATGCTGCTGGCTTCCCCCTCGGGGGCTGGTGCTATAACCGATGGGTGTGGGGGTGGAGGCGGTGGATGTATATGTGGGTGAGGGGGTTGCAAGCCCTCCGAGTTGGGAGGATTGGGTTGTGGGATGGCATGGCCCGGAATTTGTTCTGGATGGGGTGGAATATCTGGAGGTGGTGGAGGAATAGAGAGGTTTCGTTGGAGTAGAGCATTGATTAAGGCCTGGTTCTGTTCGGCCATACGGTTGATGCTATTGGTGAGCTCAATGAAGTATTGTGGTGGGTTGTTTGGATTGGGGGGATCTGTTTGGTGATCGGTAGCATTGTGGTGAGAGGCCATGGATCTAGTCGTGACCATACACTTGACGGGTGAGAAATAGAAGTTACTGGAATAGGGTCTCCGGCGACAATGAACACAACCGGCGCACGGATCAACCAGGTTTCCACAGACGGCGCCAACTGATAATACAGTTCGTCCTCGTGAATGGGCTAGACCGATCCAAGCTCCTCGGGCCCACTGGATAACCTGCAAATAAGTTCAACGGGGAACGGGGTAGTCCCCCGGCGAACCCTCCGGTGTATGAATTAGAAGATGTGGTAGACAATGTAGCAAGAGAGAGAGAGAGAGAGAGAGAGAGCGACAAAAACTTAACCTTCATCTTGTCTTCAAACTTCGCTTATATCTCTTGGTAATCATTTTGCTGTCTCTGTCGTTCTGACCTTCCCGCCGAAAGCTTGTGCCGTGGTTCGCCTTGTTCAGGATGATGGGGAGCCCCTCCGGCTGAGAGGTGTTGTTGCAATAAATGCTGTGATGGGTTGCATTAATGGTGATGTGCTGTGGCAATAACTTTGCAGATCTTTGTCTGCTGACGTGGACTGCTTTGCATCTGCCACGTGTCCGAGCATCATTGGGGTTCCCTGATCAGTTGGCCTCCAGCTGTGCTGGGCTTTACTAACCGGGTTGTGCAATGGGGTTTACATGGTGGGCCTAGGTTTACCCACGGTGGGCTGTGGTCCATGTGGGCCTATCCCTGTCATATATAATCTAATAATAAGTATAATAAATTATTGACCTTATCATCTTTATAACCTAAGTTTGTAAACTCTTATTATATATAATCTTAATTCTAACTGATTATTCTTGAAACCTTAGTATTTTTAAATTTTTTTTGTTTTTATTTTTGTTAATTTAGGAATTAAAAAGTATGTATTAAATGGACGAATTGGATATATTTGAAATGGTAGACAAATAACTAATTTAATGTTTTTATATAGATTAATGATTATTTTTAAAAGTGACTCAAGTTTGAAAAATCTTAGACCCATTAAACCGCACCAAAGCCAGCCGTTTCAATTGGTTCGGTTCAGTGCGATTTCATGGGAGAAGCGGTTTGCATCAGTGTTCAAAATAATAAAACCAACATTATCTATTCAGTATAATTTTTTACCTAAATACCGACAGTACCGAATTGATTACATCCCTAATTATAGGGATTATTGAAGTAATTTATTCATTGTTAGTGGTCCCAATAGTTTCTTTTAAATTTTACTTTATTTTTAGTTTTGTAGGTGATCTTTTTTTTGTTCAAAATGATGAGCATATAGAGTAACCTTTCTACATTCATTTTTGTACAAACAAAAAAGGAGGTAAAATGTATTCTTTGAAATTTGCTTAAAATAAAGATTGTTCCATGTGTTCTAGAAATTACATTTCACCCTTTCAAATTCTAATTGCATAACAAATGGTTTTATTAAAAAATCAGAAAGTCAATTAACAGTTTTTAATGATATCAGAAATATATTTTAATTAACAATTTAAATAATCTAGGATAGTAGTTAGAAATTTTATATTTTTTGTTAATTTTATTAAATAAAAAACTTCTAATAAGAGAGTATCTATAATTATTAGAATCATAGGAAATAATTCATATTTTAAGCAAATATGAGGAGATGTATTTGTAATTTCCTAAAAAATTAAAAATAAAACCATATTATGACTCATCTTAGGGTTTGTTTGGAAAGAATTTTTTAGCCTGACTTTTTTATTTTTTAGCTCATTTAACCTGATTAAATTAGTTCTGTTTGGAAAGAATTTTTTGACCTTTTTATTTTTTTATGAGAAAAAAATAAAATAATTATGATTTAGATGTGACATTTTGTCTTATTAATTTATTTAGTCTAATTTATCTTTTATATTTTTTTAATCCCAACTCACTTTCAACTCATTTGCCAAACGGCAACTAAAAAACTAAGAGATGGCAAAGGATAGTCAAAAAGAGCAGTTGTTGTAAAAGATTCTGCATATATATTCATAAATGGAAATTGCCAAAAATATAAAATAGGATGACAATGACCTATATTCGGTTATGTTAGGAAGATTTTGCTTCATCTAAGTTATCTTAATTTTCTTCGATCCAAAAAAATAATAACAATTATCTCATAAATTTGGAAACTTTTCAAATTTCGTGTCACAAACTTTCTTTGGTATGTCAAAAAAGTTATAAATAAGAGGGTTAGAGAATTTATATGGATATAGTTAAACAAGTGAAAGTGAAAACTCAAAGGATAGTCAAAAAGTGTTTGAAACAAGTGATAGTCAGTCAAGAAGTGTTCTATAGACTAGTATTAGTGATTGTGATTGTCATATCATAGCCATATTGATTTTTCGATTTTGTAATGGAGAGAACAAGTTCGCATCTTTTTCAAATTCCATCCGAAAAATATGGAGAGTTAAGGACTGTGTTATCTATTGATGGTGGTGGAATCAGAGGCATTATTCCCAGCATTATTCTCAATTTTCTTGAAGCCCAACTTCAGGTATATATGTGTTCCCTCTTTGCATTTTTTCAAGAAATTATATAAATTTGATTAATTAACACTCCTCGACAAAAGAAATTATTTCCACAATTTAATTTTTTTTTCTTTTTCTTTTTAAGCTTAGCTTCACAAATTATTTAGTGAACTGTATTTTAAAAAGAAAAAAAGAAAAAAAGAGTAAACTACTAATAGGTCCTAATAGTTAGACTTAATTCCCATCAAGTCTTATTGAAAATAAGTCTTGGTAAAATTGTCGTTAAAAATAATTTTTTTGTGATAATTTTTTTATCTATGTCTCTAAAAATTAATAATTAGTGTTTTTTTTGTCATAATTTTTATAAATTGTCGCTAAAACTTACAATTAATAACTTTTTTTATAATAAATTTTTCTCATAAGACCTATTAAATAATAAGTCCACTCATTAGGACCTCCGCGTAACTATTCCTAAAAAATAAATAAATAAAAATTCGTCGTTGGCGATATTGAAAGTAATTAGTAACGTTCGAAGGATTTTGGAGCTCGAGGCCAAACAATATCTGCCCTACACCCTAGGTCTTTGGACAATTGAAGACATTTATTATATTTATAAATGCTCTTCAATCTAGATTCTTGACAATTTTTTGATTCAATTATTCTATTTATTTTCCTAAGAATTTTTAAATGAAGTTGCTGTCATGCTATTTCAATGCATTGATTTATGGTGGCTTTGGCAATTTTATTTTTTATTTTTTAACTTTTTCAGAATTTAAAAAGTAATAATTGTTAAAATTATTATTATTAAATTTTGTTTTTTTAATGAAGAAAGTTTTGTGAGTCTTCCTTTTTTGGATAATAATACCCTTTTAATGTTGTGGTGTTGTTAACATAATCAGATCATGGTTTTGAAAGCCAGATTGGACCGGCCAGTTCGACCAATTGAACCGTCGACCGGTCGGGATTCCGGTCCGGATGCACCTATATATATATATATAATATAAGAATATAAGAAAATTTTAATTTGAAACTCTTTTTCAAGGGTCTCCTCTTGTGAAGAATCCCATTAAGAGCTTGATAAAATTATTGTAAAAGTCTTCACCTATTTATAAGAAAAAAATTCTTTCAAAAAGACTCAAGAAATCCATGTGGGATTCAATCAAATGTATTGGAGGGAATATTGAAATTTTAATATCCTTCCAAAATTTTTGTTCTCCTTTCAATCAAATTATTTGAATTAAAATCATATGGAGGGAATATTAAATATTTGATTTCATCTTCCAAAATTAAAATTAATAATATTTTAAAATATATTATTATATTTTTCAGTAAAAAAAAATATTAGGACAAATATTTAAGATAATTTAATATTTTTAATTCATAATTTTAGTACTTATATTTTTATTTAAATATAATTTTAATATATTTATTACATCACGGTTCGATTCCGGTTCAACCTAACAGTTGAACTGGTAACCCGTCCACCCGATCCCTTTTTCAGTTCACTCACCGATCTGATTTTAAAAATATTGAATCAGGTAGACACCAAGGACGTCCTCAAAATATTAAGGGTCCATTTATTTTGGGTTATAGGAGATGAGATTGGATTAAGATCTATGTGAGATTCATTAATATTATATTTGTTTGCAAAATGAGGAAGGGGATTCATAATACCTTGGGACTAAAATAGACCTTCATAGATGAGATTAGTAGTCTCTTATGGGAGATTGTATTAGAAAAACAATCCCTTGGGATTAGAAAGGGTTACTGTTTTGCCCTCTATTATTCTACCTAATTTACTTACTCTACTTGATTAGTATAGTCTTTTTTCTATCATTTTTTAAAAAAAATTATTCCACCTTTTTTACTCCACCATTCTTTATATCAAAATAATTTAATATAAAAATATAATAGCATAATAATATTTATACCAAAAGAAATTATATTAAAAAAATAAAATAGTACCAAATATATATATATATTTATGAAATATAATTTTTAATATTAAAATATAATTTTAATATTTATAAAATATATTTTTACTATTAAAATATGTAATGCATATATTAGTTGGTATAAGGCAAAATTTGATAGTAGTGCAATAAGGGTATTTGTGAAATTTTATATGATTAATCCCACTCCTATCTCTCAAAACAAACATGAACTATTGCTAGTTCACTGGTTATCAATCAAACACAATTTTTCTTAATCCCCACATTAACAGTCTTTTCACTAACAATCTTACCTAATCTACCTCTTAAAATAAGGCCCTAAGGGCAAAATCATGCTCACAATAATCTGTAGAGGTTCTCAAAAAAATGTATAGAGAAGTTATTTATTTAGCCAAACCAAATAGACTTTTTACTTTTGACATTTATAGATAAAAATAATTTATTTAAAGATTGCCAAACAGAGTTGAATAAAGTTACATAAAATTGAAACACAGAAGTGAAATTTGGTGTTCTTGTAGCATACACCAAGTGCAGTTTGAAAATCCCAGTCAAGTTCATTGGTTGAATGTTGAACATCATGTACAAGAAAAAATAATCACTCTCTTTAGTTGTGTTTTTATTTTTAATTTTTTGTTTTTCTTAATTTTTTTTTTAATTTATTTTTCTTAATTTTCTTCTAGCGAGTTGTTTTGAGATTCCCCCCCGAAACACAGTTTTTTGAAAACAATTGCCAAACACATTTTTCTAAGTTGGAGGGGTGAGCATGGTTCGGATTGATCTGGATTGGGATAAAACCAGGACCAATCTGTTATTTACGGTTCCTGAAAAATTGAAATCAATCAAATCTGTTTAAATCGTGGAACCAATCCGAACCAATCAATTAAACACGGATTGGATCGATTTAGGACCACGGATTTACATAATTAAATAACAAAAAAAAATATAGAACATTTTAATTTTATAAAAATATAAACATAGCATCATATTAGTTCCACAATAGCATGTCTTTCCATAATAGCGACATACTGTTATAGAATTTAAATAACCATAAGAAAACTGATTCCACCATAAGTATTTAGACCATTACAAATTAAAATTAAAAACTAACAAACAAAAGTAATAAAAGAAGATACTATGCGGGTATAGGTTTGGGTTTAGGTTTTATATGGAATAAGAGAAGATACTATGCGGAAGGGTGTATGATATAAATATAGGGTATTTATATACGGTCTGGATCGGTTTCAATCCGGAACTATGGGGTTCAATCCGGAAACGTGGGGTTCAATCCGGAACCGATCCGTGGACTATAGATTTTTAATTTTTCAATCCGGAACCGAACCACAGATTCAAAAAATCAATTCAAACCTATCGGATTGGACTGGACCAGATCGGATCGGATTACAGATTTCACAGATTCGTTACTCAGCCCTATCTAGTTCGGTATTATTGCAAACAAAGCATTCCCTCCAGTGGCCCATAGCCCATGAGCTGAATGGCATCACTAAAACTAGATTCCCACATACTCATAATTTACCGTTAAATTCACTCGTCATGATATGGAAACAGAGTTAGGCCCTGTATAGTTAGATGTGTGACACCTATCATGTTATGTCATTGTGTGTCAAATTATGAGAATTTTTTTAGAGGTCCCAAATTTTCTTGGAGTACTTGTTCACTAACAAACATCACAAAATTGACATCACTTTACATAAAAAATTAGGTCCCATTTTATCCTGTATCCGCTGTTAACTCCTGAATTTTAACATCTGCATTGTGATCAAATTATATATTAATAGTAAGGTAATATTTACAATCTATATAACAATGTGAATTTTATTTCTTTTTTGAGTTTTGAGCTAAGCTCGAGGTAGAATAATATTTAACAAGTTGAGCTTAAACTTTTGTGATTGTATGTTCAATCTGAGTTTGAATCTAGATTCAAACAGGACTAATAAACAAGTTAGGCTGAAACACTCAATTCTCAATTTTCTTTTAGTGCATTGTAACCATCATTATGCAAGCATACTATTCCTTTTTCTTTTTTTATTTATTTATTTTTAGTTTCTAGTTATTTTTTTTATTTAATATTAACTAGTCCTAATCATGCCCTTGTGTAGAAATTAGATGGTGAAGATGCAAGAATTGCAGACTACTTCGATGTGATTGCAGGGACAAGCACAGGTGGTCTAGTCACAGCCATGTTGACTGCCCCAAACGAAAAGAATCGGCCATTGTTTGCTGCAAAAGACATCAAGGCCTTCTATCTTGACCATTGTCCTAAAATCTTCCCTCAGAAGAGGTGAAATTCCTTACATTTGTGTCCTTTTCTCTTGAATTCCTTTATGCAGTTGGGCTTTCTCTATAGTATTTGTTTGCTAACATACCACCATTTTTCAAGCAACAGAAGTTCATTTGCTAATGCTACAAAGGTATTAAGAGCTTTGTCAGGACCAATGTATGATGGCAAGTATCTCCGTTGTCTCCTTAAAGAGAAGCTTGGAAACACAAGGTTGAACCAGACATTGACCAATGTTGTGGTTCCAACTTTTGACATCAAGCGACTACAGCCAACCATCTTCTCTACCTATGAGGTTTTAAGATATATATATACATATCTTTGATACATAGTTTTATTCTTACTTATGTCAATTTTTTAGTCTTCTTATATCGATATTATGCTTGTATCTTTTAGGTGAAAAAAAATCCAAGCCTAAATGCCTTACTCTCAGATATATGCATTGCAACTTCAGCTGCACCAACTTATCTTCCTCCACATGGTTTTGAAACAAAAGACTCTTCAGGGAAAGCAAGACAATTCAATCTTGTTGATGGCGGAGTTGTAGCGAACAATCCGGTATATACATAATTTGTTGATAAATAATTAATTTAGATTTCTTGGTTAAAATACTCTCCCCAAATTTTGATTCATTTGTTATAGACTCTAGTAGCGATTGGTGAAGTGGCAAAGGAGATTAACCGAGAGCGTAGCGACTTTTTCCCGATAAAGTCGACAAATCATGGCAAATTCCTAGTTTTATCACTAGGAACCGGCTCAGCAAAAAAAGATGAGAAATACAACGCCAAAGAAGCAGCTAAATGGGGTGTTTTGGGGTGGTTGACTAATAGTGCTTCCACTCCACTAGTCGATGTATTCACTGAAGCCAGTGGCGATATCATGGATTTTCACATTTCTACCGTCTTTCAAGCTCTTCACTTTGAAAATAATTACCTCAGAATTCAGGTATATACGCAACCATGCTCAACATGTCATACAATTTGAGAATCAATGTCAAAATGAAAGACAATTCAAGAAAAGACTATACTGCATATGATTCTTTCTATTTCTTTAGTTTTCCTTGCAAATTAGACCTTGTTTGCAAAATGTATTTTCCAAAATATTTTGAGAATTGTCAAAATGTTTTTACTTTTGAGGTTTCTCTAGACTAAAAAGTGCTAAAAAAATTGAATGAAAAAAAAAATGCATCAAAGTACATTTACAAACAAAAAATAACCCAAAAAATCAAGATAGTGAAAAGACATTTGACAAATGGGCACATAATTTAGATGTAAACTGTCTAAAGATGGCTATTAATTGGGTAAAAAAAATGTAGGATGACACATTAAGTGGGCAAGTATCTTCTGTTGATATTGCAACCAAGGAGAACTTGGAGGATCTTGTGAAAGTTGGTGAGAGATTGTTGAAAAAGCCAGTTTCAAGTGTGAATTTAGAGACCGGTTTATATGAACCTTCTAATCAGGGGACTAATGAGGAGGCTCTCATAAGGTACTAAATTTTAGTCTTGCAAGTATCTGACAATCTCTGTTCAACTTAAAAAAAAAAAAAGCACAATTATTCTAATTATTGTTATATTTGTTGGTTAATCTCTATATAGGTTGGCAAAAATACTGTCTAGGGAGAAGCAGCTTCGCGGCTTAAGATCGCCACAAGGATGAATTGCAAAGTCCAACTAACATAGATTTTGTGTAATTTATGGGCGGGGAGCTCATTATTTGTTTGTAAGTTGGGTCTTCGTTCATAAATCATCAGTATGAAAAAATCACGCCACAGTTGTGACAGTGAGTGTAAATAGTTTACACTAATACAAATAATATACAAAACAATTATTTTTGTTCTATCTTGTGATGTATGATGTATCCTTTGGATTTTGATTGTCATGGCCTTGGTTATTTCCAAGCTATCCGTGCGGCACTTAGACAATCACAAGTCTTACTTGGTGATGCTAAGTTAGCCTTACTCACAAATTTGTAAAAAAGACAAGTAAGAAGACACAGAGAGTTTGAGAGAATGCGTTTGTATTCCTTTGAGAAAACTTGTATAGCTCTTGGATGGTGGATGGAGCAAATGAGCCCCTCTTCTACTTATAGGCATCTTAGGCCTTTTCCAGAATATTTCAGAACATACAAGAAAAGGACTATGGAGAAAGTTTCTAATGAAAGCTTTCCTTATCCTACGAGAGGGTTTTAAAATCCTCCATAAAAATATCTATACAAATATCTAAAAGTAGGTGCAAAGGTCTTTTACCACCTCTATTTCTCTAGGAGGTTCTAAAAGTTTCTATTGCTTCCATACCGCCAATCTTCATTTGAATGCTCTAACACCTTAGATTCTTCCATGTACATTATAGAATTATGTACCATATTCCCATATTTTCTCAAGTCTTCCAGGAGATTCCAAAATATTTCATTAGCCTCCCTTCTTTGAGACTTCCTCTTGATAGGCAATTTTGTCTAAGTAATTTGGCGGGACGTGACATGATGTACTAATCACAAACATGGCACATCATGCCCTGGCTTTCGTCTCATTCTTAGAGTTGATAATGGCACTCAAGTGCATCCTACTCATCATTAATTCACAAACTTGAGGAATAGAATTTTTCGATTGACAAATAATGCCCATATTAACTAATAATTATTTATTTAATTTTGTTAAATGCCTCCATAAATAGCTCGGTTTCTGCATAAATAGAACAAGTATTGACTACATTCCACAGAAAAGGAATGTTTCTTGATTGAAAGGGGAGGTAGATTTGTTAACCAAACAGTTGCTACAATGACAGAAAAACTACACTGCACATGAATAGCTAACTCTGCCATTCAGTCTCCAAAAGATTATTTTTTTTAATTGTACGTGAATGGCCTCCACATTGGATCTAGGGCCTAATGTTCAGTACTTATCAGGTCCACAATACCCAACATTATGGCATCATCTAATCCAGTTACAAAGAGAAAAATCAAGGCAAGATCAGAGTGAGCACGGCTTCCTAAGAACCTTCTGGATCAAATTTTAAGTAAGTCAGTCACCCTCTCTGACTACATCCGCTGCACCATAGTTTGCAAGATATGGCGTCGCACTGCCTTCTACCACCACAACCTTCCCAAGCACCGCTCCAATCTTCTTCATGAACTTCCACTACTTGTGGTAGTCACCGCTCCACAACAACAAGATTCATAACAAGACCACTGCCATTAGACTCACAGTTTTTACACTATCACCAACAGAAAGGTGTCAAACTTGAAGTTTCTCATGCCCAATATTAGTGGTAACAAGAACAAACCTTGTACTGGTTCATCCCATGGATGGTTGATGATACTTTGATCATAACCGTATTTAATCCCAACAAGATGGCAAGGGTGTCATCCATCTCCCTGCATTCATTGAGCTCCCAAGCGGCCAAAAATTAGAGAATTATGTTGCTGGGGCTATACTATCTGCCACACTTGCTGTGGCTCCTCGTCACTGTGAAGTTATGATCATCTACGATATCGTACACTGGGTCTTTCATCAAATCAAATGATAAAAATTGGATTTTCATAGATGGTTTAAGCCGATTTTATATACTGCAAAGGCATGTTCTACATTTTAGGTGGATATGGTTGATTAAAATCGTGTGATATTAGCAGTAGCACACCCTGTCCAGAGTTGAAAATGATTGCATGTGTGTGCATCTTCTCATTCACTCAGCCGGTATTCAGTTAAGAACTATGTTGTGGAAACATTATATTCGGGTGATATATTGCAGGTTCAAAGGATTTTCAACTGATATTTTTACATTAATGATTATGATGATGATGATAATTCAGAACAGCGAGTGACTGTAGGATTCAAGGTTTTCAACCTAGTGGTTGTGAATGAATAGCTTGGCTGGTAATGCTCCGTTCCTTGGTAACTAACAGCTATTCTAAGCATGTTTGGGCTTGTGTGTTCCCGAGTGCTATCCTAACTCCATATATTTCACAGATGACATTGTTAGTCTTCAGCTTCAGAGATTGGAAACATTCAACGTTTTAATGAGCTAGATGCTTGTTATTTGCACAGATATCTTGCCATTTCAATTGTTCCGATCTTCCAAGAAAGTATTAACTAAATTAATTTGGTCAAAACATATTAATTGTTCGCCTTAATTTGTCTTTTCATTTTCTTTCTTCTTCCAATGTGATCTTTTATTATTTCATGTTTCTTGTTCAAACATGATTTAAATAATTCTTTGAATTGTCAAGGAGTTCTTGTGGCTTGAAAATTTTGTAAGTGGTGTTTGATAACCAATGAAAATAAATTGTGTTTGATAACTCAATTCAAACAGCTTAAAATTTTAAACATATTTTAAAATATATAAAAATTTTAGTTCAGAGAAATTTTGCTCAATGTTGAATTTCCTATATGACAAATTTTGGGGAAAAGATGACTCAATGTAAGATGTCCATTAAATTGCAGTTATTAACAACAGAGAAAACAATTAATACAAAACCCTATTCCCGAAACATAGAAATATTGTTTGCACTACTCCAAGTGAACTCTATTTCTCAATCTTTAATCAAAAAATGAAGATAGCTAATACACTTTCATACGCTAATGCCTCTGCAGACAAACAAAACCAGAAGTCATTCAGCCTCCGAATCATCTGTTTCATTATCCAAGTACATCTCTGTAACTTCATTGCCTGCTGCATTCCCCTCTTCTTGCTCTCTTTTCCTCTTCTCTTCTTCTCTTTCTCTCTCAGCAGCCTGAGCCTTTGCCTTTTCTAGTCTAGAATTGACTGCCTCCCAAGATACAAGCTTTTCCATAAAGGTTGATATATAATCAGGCCGTCGATTCTGTGAGAAACATCAGTAATGCTGTTATTCTATTATATGTTCAAAAGTTCATGAAAACAGGACAAAAATGAACCTGTCATAAATGGCAAAAAAAACTGATATCATGTTTAATCAATTCAAACCTTACCTGAAAGTCAAGGTAGTAAGCATGCTGTGACAATGAATCACATCACAGAATTAAATTAGTAATTAGCTAAAATTCATTCTTAAAATAAAATAAAAAAAGTTTCAAATCAAGTGTAAGTAGGTTACCTCCCAAACATCAATAGTAAGTAGTGGCTGCAGAAAATGAATTTTAATAATATCATGAGATTCTCGGAACCAAACTTCTTTATAATCACGAATAAAATATCACCAGCTCTTAACTTGAGTGGTATTTCCTACCACTCAATCTACTTTATCAAGCCCTGTTGGCACAAGTGTTTGCAACTCCCCATCTCCCAAAAAGAAAAGAAGAAAAAAGAAAGAAATCTGTGCACAAGTTATGGATAGAAGACTTATAAATCACCCAAAAGATAGAAAAAGAATAGAAGGGCATTTGATCAGTTGTACTGACTTACTGTATAATCCCAGACAAGGGGGTTCACGGCATTGGGACTCTTCACCACCACTAACTTCTTGTCCTCCTCCGACGGAAGAGGATTTACTGCATTTCCCACATCAAGTCTGTTGGCTTTGTCTAGAAGAAAACAAAACAGGACTATCAGTCAATTTCTATTCGTTCGCTAATGCAGGTTGTTTATAGTTGGGTGAGAGGGGTGTTGTGTATAGGAAAAACCAACCACTCACATGTAAGCCATGCCCAACCAGAACCAAACTGTGTGGCTGCAGCTGCCTTGAACTCTGTAACAAATCCTTCAAAAGAACCAAAATCTCTATTAATCAATTCTAGGAGTTCTCCGGATGGCTTTCCACCACCACCTGGTTTCATAGACTCCCAGAAGAAATCATGATTCCATGCCTGCAAAAGTGTAGAAGGTCAAAATTGCAACTATGAATTCAAAAAGAAGTTCGTCAAAAGTGATTTATCAATACCTACATCCAAGCGGATAAAATTTAATGAACACGCATGGATCTCACGAAAATCAGGAAAATTGTCATAAAACATGTCCACTAATTAACTAAGAAGGGTTTCATTGAATGGACTTGGCAAATATCTAATTCTAATGGTAAGAGATCTGTCTAAAGAGAAAGAAAGAAGCTAATGGACTCAAATAGTTTGAAAAAGCACAAAAGAAAATAGAGTTGTGTGTTTCATACTTGTGCAGCATTATTGAAAGCAGGAAGGAGGTCGCCCTTGTTGTATGTAGCAATGATTATGCCTTCTAATGTCATTCCATCCAATTCTGTTCCCACTATTTGCCTGTTTAAGTTCTCTACATAAGTTCTATGGTGCTTCCCCCAGTGGTACTCCAGTGTATCACGGCTCATATGTGGTTCTAAAGCATTCTGCCATGTATCCATCAAAGAATAAATATACAATCACGATTAAACAAAAAATATTCGAAGTTATCAACAAAAGCTTGAATGTTTGAGAAATACAGGACAAGTACTTATTGACTCCTGTGAGGCTTTATACAAATTTATCAGAGGTAAGCTAAAAGCCTGTTTGGAAAGAATGAAAACCAGTTCTGGAAGCCACAACTTAACTGGTTTAAATTTAAAACCTTTAAAGTGTTTGGTAAATAAATTGTAAAGGTATACTGGACCCACCTTTATTCGATAAAAGTGGCCAAAACCTATTTAACTTCATATAAAGGCAGGGTTGTTTTAAAAAAAAAAAGAAAAAAAAGAAAGACAATTTATTAGAACTGGGCCTGACCTGGTCCTTTTCCATGATTGCCCAAACAATCCCTAAGGTTGGTTCTGTTTAATCACACACCATATTAGGAGAATGATTGAATAGGCAATCATGAAAAAGAAAATGCAATGAGTCCGCAATTACACTAAAAACTAGCCTGGTTAGGGAAGCTACGCTAAAGGCACACATACAATGTTCAGAAAAGCATAATTGGTCCTAGGTTTGAACTCAATCCAAGTTCACCATGCCAAACCTAATCAACCACATATGCCATCCAACTTTATTAGTTTACCCCCTAAATTGAAATAGTGCTGTGCGACGGAGCAAACTGAAGTCTAACCCAGTGACTCCAAAAGCAGGCAGAACCGGGTCTAATCCCCAAAACTCTTTGAAATCTAAATCAAAATAGAGCCCATAAACTGTCATATAGCTAATTAAAGCACATATAGCTTAGCTTGTTTACACTTTTTAACCATTCGTCAGAAAAGTACTTACCAGAGGATATGGAGGAGGCTTCAGTTCAAGTTTGGCAGTTATCATACCAGGACCAGCTTTCCTCAGACATTTTCTCTGCAACAGATGGAAGAGTCACTGATGCTTTGTAAGCTAGTCCCAGTATTGGCAGCTTTCTAGAAGATGTGAAACATGAACTTTCATTTTTATATTTGGAATTGCAATGGTATCAAAAACTCATAAGGTAAATCTGGATTGTAAACAAGTCGAATCTGGACTTCCTTAAAAAATAATTAGTACATGAATATTGCTAGTTTAACACTATTCAATTGCCTCCGAGAGAAAGACAAACAAATAAATAAATTTTATTGAAATCTGTTGCTTCTTGGAGAACAATCTGTTATAATTATGAGGCCGTGACCTGGTGTGATGGTAAGTGTTATCTGCACACAACATTGTGGCACGAGTTCAGGTCACAAGAATCAGTCTCTCTACAAGAAAAATGGGGGTAGGGCTGTGAAGATTATTGTATTTTATATTAGTCATTTAGGGTAGTTTCGTCTATTAGATTATTAGGGTTTATTTAGGTTATATATATTGTACTCAGAGATTCATTCGATATATACGAAATATATGTATATTGTACTCAGAGATTCATTCGATATATACGAAATATATGTTCTTTGTGATCATGGTATCAGAGCAGGTTCTGAGTCAAACCTCTAGAAGCCCTTGAGTCAACTTCTTCTTCCCTATGGTTGTCTAGTTCGACTGAAGGCTTCTAGCGACCAACAGTTCTCCTGCGACTACCTCTGTCTGGCTTCGAGACGTGACTGCCTCAACTGTTCTTCTTCATGATTGTCGTTCGTGGTTCTCTCGTCAATCGCGACTGCCTGACTCTGCTTTGATTTCTCTCTGATCGTTCATGGTTCTCTGGTCACTGGGATTGGGACTCTCTCCTTCGCACTTCCTTATCGTGGTCTCTGGCTCAGTGTGTATCTCTCTGTCTGGTACTACTCTCTCTCTCTTCTTCGCACTTCGTCATCGTGGTCTCTGGTTCAGTGTCTCTTTGTCTGGTACTATTCTTATTTGCACTGGGTTGTTTGATTATAGCAATAATATGGCTGATAATAAATTGCAAGCCATCACCACTAAGTTTGATGGCACAAATTATTCTTATTGGTCTCATGTAATGAAAAATTCTATCATGGGTAAAGGTATGTGGAACTATGTTATTGGTGTGACTACTCGACCTTTGGAATCCAAAGAAACCGAGGCTGATGTTGCTAAATGGGATAAAGAAAATGCACAAATTCTTACTTAGTTTCATAATTCAGTTCAAACCACCGTTGGTATGAATTTCTCCAAGTATTTTACTTCTAAACAAGTTTGGGACTATTTGAAAACTATGTACCTTGAGTCTAACTTTGCAAAACAGTATGAACTTGAGATGTCTATTCGCAGTGCTAGTCAGAAAGATAAGTCCATTAAGAATTTTATAATGAGATGACTACTTATTGGGATCAGCTTGCTCTAATGGAACCATCAGATTTGCAATTACTTGACAATTATACCAAGTATCGGGAGAAGCAGCGTCTTGTTTAGTTTCTTATGGCCCTTCGTGATCAATTTGAGCCACTTCGGGGCGCTATTCTTCATCGGTCCCCCTTGCCTTCTGTCAATGGTGCTGTCCGTGAGCTTATTGCAGAAGAAACTCGGTTCAAGGTGGCTCACGGTACTCCTCATTCCCAATCAGTTTTTGCCACTCCTCCGCTTTTGCCAACCCCACCATCTCCTTTATTTCAAATTACTGGTAAGTCAAAGCCTCGGGTTTCTATGGATGAGTGCAGCTTTTGTCATCAAAAAGGCCATTGGAAACATGCTTGTCCTAAGCTGGTGCAGCCCAAGGGCCGTTCATCTGGTCCACTATCCTCTAAGCCAACATCTTCGGGATCTCGCTCATCTGCTGCCTTTTCTACACCAGTTTCTGAGAATGGTCTATCTTCTAATATGCAATCTATGTTTAAGCAATTCAAGTCTTTCATAGTGGCCAATCCAACTCTTTCATCCCAGGCTTCCGCTATGACTACCACTCAGTTAGGTTTGTCTGGTTCATCCTCTTCAGGTAATATCCACACTTCGTGGATCTTTGATTCTGGTTGTTCACATCATATGACCCCTGTTGCATCTCTCCTTAGTAATCGTGTCTCCCCTCCTTCTCCTATCACTATTGCTACCGCTAATGGTTCCGCTATGCCTGTTTCCTCTATTGATTCTATTTCCTCTTTCTATTTGTCTCTTTCTCCTGTATTTTATGTACCTTACCTCTCACTCAGTCTTATTTCTATTAGTCAATTATCTGATTCCGATTTTGATGTTGTTTTCTCTTCCTCTTATTGTGTTGTGCAACATCGGTCTCCAAGAGGCAGATTGGGATCGGGCGTAGAGTTGGAGAACTATATATCTTGGATAGCTTACATGTTCCTTTAGATGTGTCTTCTACTGCATTGTCTTCTTTTTGTTTAAACAATAAGTCTTCTTTATTTTATATTTGGTATTCTAGGTTAGGTCATTTGTTGAGTGATCGTTTGAGGATGTTAGTTCAGTCTAGACATTTAGGCCATTTTCCCATTACCGATATTTCAAAGTGTCGTGATTGTAAACTGGCTAAAATGTCTGCTCTTCCATTTAATAAAAGTAGTTCTATTTCATCTTCTCCTTTTCAATTGGTTCATACTGATGTTTGGGGTCCTTCCCCTATAGTTACCAAGGGAGGTTCGCAATATTATGTGTCTTTTGTGGATGATTATAGTCAGTTTACATGGGTTTATTTGATGACATGAAAATCTGATTTTTACAAAATATATTATAATTTTCACTCCATGATTTGCACTCAGTTTTCCACTACCATGTTCTTCGATCTGATTTGAGGGGTGAGTATTACTTGTCTGAGTTTGAGGAGTTTTTAGCTACTCATGGTACTATTCATCAGTCTTCTTGTTCGGACACTCCTGCTCAAAATGGTCGAGTTGAGCGCAAACATCGCCATCTTCTTGATATAGCTCATTCTGTGCTGGTCTCATCCTTTGTCCCTTCTGTCTTTTGGGGAGAAGCTGTGCTCACTGCTGCATATCTTCTTAATCGGATGCCTACTCCTCTTCTCTCCAGCTCATCTCCGTATGAGCGTCTTCTTGGTGTTACTCCCAATTATTCTCTTCTTCGTGTTTTCGGTTCTACATGCTTTGTACTCCTTCCTTAACGGGAGCACTCTAAGCTTAGTTCTCGTTGTGTCCTATGTGTCTTTTTAGGGTATGGCATTAATCAGAAAGGTTATCGGTGCTATGATCCTGCCACCAAAAAGCTTTATGTGCCTAGGCATGTCACCTTTTTGGAAAAACTACCCTACTACACTATACCTTCCACCTCTGTCCCTATTACCAAGGATGAATTGGTTCACGTTGACCCATTTCCTTCTGATGTTTCTTCTGATGAGTTTGTTTCTGATCTTGAGATCTCTACCTTGCCTCTTCCTAGTACATCTAATATCTTGCCAGCTACTCCCTCTCCAGCTCCCGCTTCCCCTGCTCCTCTTCTTGTTTATCAGCGTCGCAAAGCACTTCCGAGCTCGCTTGTCTCTAGCTCTACTGTCCCTCCAGTTGTTTCTTTGGATCTGCTCCTCCTGCACATCGCTTTCCCACGCGTGATCATCGTCCTCCGAACTGGTATGGTTTTGGTAATACATGTTTTTCCCTTTCCTATCAGTCTTTTCTTTTTTGTTTTCATACTTATTTTGAGCCTAGGTCCTACAAGGCAGCTTGTCATGATCCCAATTGGATTGTTGTCGTAAATGATGAGTTAACTGCTTTGGCTAACACTCAGACTTGGGATTTGGTTCCATTACCTGCTGACAAGAATGTTGCAGGCTGTAAATGGGTCTATAAGGCAAAACCCTTTCTGATGGTTCTTTGGAAGGATACAAGGCTCGTTTGGTTGCCCAGGGCTTTTCTCAGGAGTATAGGATTGATTACGATGAGACTTTTGCCCCCGTTGCCAAGATGACTACTGTTCGCACTCTTATCTCTGTTGCTGCTGCCCATCACTGGCCTTTGTTTCAACTCGATGTCAAAAATGTCTTTCTGAATGGGCATCTTGCTGAAGAAGTGTATATGCGCCCTCCACCGGGTCTCTCTCACCCTCCTGGTGTGGTTTGTCGTCTTCGCTGTGCTCTCTATGGTCTCAAGCAGTCTCCTCGTGCTTGGTATGAGCGATTTCTCTCTGTTGCACTTCAGCTTGGGTTTTGCCCTAGTCATTATGATTGTGCTCTATTTGTTCAGCGCACTTCAGTTGGCCTTGTTCTTCTTCTCTTATATGTGGTTGATATGATCATCACTGGCTCTGATTGTAGTACTATTGAGGAGGTTAAACATCAGTTATTTCAGGAGTTCGAGATGAAAGATTTGGGATTTCTTCGGTATTTTCTTGGTATTGAGGTTGCTACTTCTCCTACTGGGTATCTTCTCTCTTAGACTGAATATGCCCGTGATATTCTTTCTCGTGCCAATCTCACTGATGATAAGATTGTCGACACTCCTCTTGAGTTGCATGCTAAGTTTTCTGCTTCTGATGGCGTTCCTCTTGAGGATCCCACTTTGTATCGTGAGTTGGTTGGGTGCCTTATTTATCTCACCGTTACTCGTCCAGATATCTCCTATGTTATGTACATTCTCAATCAGTTTGTTTCTGCTCCTCGTTCCACACACTGGGTTGCCTTACTTCGTACTCTGCGCTACCTTCGGGGCACTTTGTTGCAATGTCTGCTGTTATCTACCTCTTTGGATTTGACTCTTCGTGCCTATGCTGACGCTGATTGGGCCGGTGACATCTCTGATCGCAAATCCACTTCTGGTTTTTGTGTTTTCCTCGGTGATTCTCTCATATCTCGGAAGAGTAAGAAACAGTCTGTTGTTGCTCGTTCCACCGCTGAGGCTGAGTATCGTGCCATGGCTCATGCAACTTCCAAGATCGTTTGGTTTTGTTGGCTTCTCTCTGATATGAGTGTCTCTCTTTTTGATCCAACTCCATTGTATTGTGATAATCAGAGTGCTGTTCAGATTGTTTATAATTCAGTCTTCCATGAGCGGACCAAGCATGTTGAAATCGATTGTCACTTTGTCCAATAGCATCTTCAGGCTGGCACTATTACTCTCCCTTTTGTTTCGTCCTCTCTTTAGTTGGCCGATTTTTTTAAGAAGACTCACATTGTTGCTCGTTTTCGTTTTCTTCTTGGCAAACTGTCGATGCTTTCTGCACTCAAATCCTCAGTTTGAGGGGGGGTGTGAAGATTATTGTATTTTATATTAGTCATTTAGGGTAGTTTTGTCTATTAGATTATTAGGGTTTCTTTAGGTTATATATATTGTACTCAGAGATTCATTCGATAGATACGAAATATATGTTCTTTGTTATCAAGGGCTTCACTACCTTTCACAAATTCTAGATCCTGCTATAAGCAGGAAGCTTGTGCACTAGGTACAAGTTTCTCGTCCTACAGGAATTTTAAAATTATGTGTATAAGGTGACTACTATTTCTATCATAAAACCTTAGAATCACCTATTTCATCTGCAATCATATTCACAAAACATCAGGATAACAAATAGGGATAATTTTCAATAGCGTGAACATGAATTTTACAACCAATGCTATGTTTGGTAAAAGAACCAAAAGAATGGATTGTGGGATCTTTCCAAAGCGGTTAATAGTAGAAGCGAATGAGGAATGGACAGCAATAGGGGAAAAGACTATTAAGTAGCATATTGTTTTGTAAGTTTACCTTTTATTATTGAAGAAGTAACAAAAAATTGAATGATGGAAAAGTAATACCACATTTTTAAAAGAGAGGAAGCCTTTTGCCCATATTGTCCACCCATTTTTGGAGATTAAAATTGGTGAGCCCATATTGTCCCCTTATTCCTCTTATCATAAAAGGTATTTTCCTTCCATCCCTCCCTGTCTTCATTCTTTGATTTTTCATTTTAACCAAACATAGTGAAAGAGTGTATGATTCCAATAGGTTATTCAAAAAGGTAATGCTAAAAGAAGATTCTGTCTACAATGGTTGATTTACCGCACTTCAGCCACTTGACAAATATGGATAAATTAACTATAGTGAAAATTATGATTTTTCAACAAACCATTCCATCTTTTGCAATGCCATAACAAATCAAAAAACTAGACAATAAGCCTCCTAATAATTCTGATGTCCTTAGCCATACATTTCCCCTTTTAAGAGTATTCAACTGGCTTTAAACTTGCTTCCACACATGCTCTCAATTTAATCTTCTCATACAATAATAGCTCGAAGAAACCACTTCCATCATCTCTATATTACTCAAATACATTAGAGGTTTGCTAATGACTTCTTAAATGCATTCTTATTTTCATTTTACACTTTGCAATCATAAGCTTGGCCATTTGGTATGCTGAATCCAAATCCAAGTTAATAATAGAAACATCATTCAGCATAAACTTTCTTCCATTTGACTTGAACATTTAAAAGGACTTGACTGAAAATAAATACGAATTAGAGCTACCCTCTCTAAGTTACCAAACAAAGGATTGATTCTTCTAGTTAATTACACTAAGAATCCCTCAACTATTAGTGCACATCACTTTACGCCCCTTGTTAATGAACCGGTACCTATGATGCACGGACACGGACACGGACACGGACACGGGGACACGACATGGACATGGACATGCAAATTTTCAAAAAATGAAGGGCATGACACGCTGGGGATACGTTTAATATAGATATAATTTTATTTATTTATTATATGTCTAAAATTTTTTTAAAAAATCATTGGTTCCTATACAATTGTAATAATAATAAAATTAATAAACACATTTCCTAAATTTTTTTAATAAAAATTGAGTTTTTTTAAATAAAAATAATTTATTCTATGAATTTTAGGTTTAACAAAAGAAGGATAAAAAAAAAAAAGAAAAAAAAAAAGAGAAATGAAAGAGGATGAAATCAAAAAAGAGGGAGAATAGAAAAAAATAAAAAAAGAGAAACAAAAGAGGGGAGAGGTGAAATCAAAAAAGGGAGAGAGAAAATTAGAGAAGACGAAGAGAAGAAACAGAGAAGGGAGGCGAAACAGAAAATAGAGGAGGAGAAGAAAATGAAGAAAAGAAGATGAAGAGAAGAAGAAGAATAGAGAAGATGAAGAGAAGAAGAAGAACACAGAAGACGAAGAAGAATACCTCAAGGTTTCTTCGATTGATCTCTTTTGAACAGGTTAGGGCTTCTTCCTTCAATTGATCTCACCCTCTCTCTCTCTCTCTCTCTCTATAACAGGTTAGGGCTTCTTCGATCCACCTCGTGCTTGTCTAGAAAGTGTCATCGCGTGTTCACGGCGTGTCCAACTGGAAAAATTCAAAAAACAAAAAGGGGACATGTTAGAGAGAGTGTCGGACACGTGTCCACAGCCTATCCGACGCATGTCCGTGTCCGACACTTGTACGCAGGCCCTGGGAATGTGTCGGTGCTTCATAGACTGGTACATATTGACCCCCTGAACTACAAAAAGCAGTGGCGTAGCAAAAAATTCCGTTCAGCGGGTTCATTTAGCAAAGCATCATCAATGTCATTATATCATATTTTTAGTTCTACACAACCAAACAACATTAACATTCATATGATACTTCGTAAATTTCATATATTCCCAATTACATTGACAAAATTAATCCAAAATAATGTCAATTTAAAATAAGTGTAGAATGCATTCTGCACAACACGAAGGAACATCACAAAACTATAAACCCCAAAATCTCAAAACTCCCCCCTGCCCCCCCCCCCCCCAAAAAAAAAAACCCTAGTCTTTGTTCTAGTCAAATCCTAAATATTGACAAAAACTCATCAACACAATTGACTCATACACAGAGAAACGTCTTGAGTAAAAGAAATATGAACTTGGTGGTGCCACATTCAAAGATCAAAGGACCAGAAATTGTGATTACTATTCCAAATGATTATCGATGTTGGAATCGGGATTGGGACCAAGAAGAACAAACAAACGGTGGGTTTGTTTGTAGAGTGCTAAACTTTCTCAATAAAGTTTGATTTTGTTTGTATATGTATAGTGAGAGTGAGTTTTTTTTCTTGGGCCCAGTGAGTGGGACTTAGTTGCACGAAGTGGGAGCAGGAGCAGCAGCAGGAGCGAGAGTGTGGAATCATAGACATTTCAAGAATCGTTAGTTGGGAGCGTTTGTATATATTTTAAATAATATATAAAAATATATTGTAAGATTATATTTTTTTATGAGACTATACATGTTATAAATAAATAAGAAGTATAAAAAATTATATGTTAAAATATTCTAATTATATACTTTTATTAGAATTTTTAATTTATTCTAAAATATTTTTATTACTTTTTTATCTGTTTATTCTAAAATATTTTTGTTAAAAATTATTTGTTTTACGTTATTTTCTTTTAAAAAATAGCATAATAATATTAATTCAATAAATATAATATATAAATAAATACACATAAATTTATAAAGATAATATATAATATATAAATTAAAACAGATATATATATATAATTTATAAAGTTTATATATAATATATAAATAAAAACATATATATACATATATAAGTATAATTTATAAAAACAAAAGCAAAAACATAAATACATAATACGTATTATATATATTTATATATATCTTTAATCTGAGAAGAGAAGATCAGAGAGAGAGAGAGAGAAGTTGTGAACCACTTGCAAAGAGAGAGAGACGTCGCGCGAAGACCAGCAAAGAGGAGAGAGAAGTCGTGATGGCCTATGTGCGACTCACAAAGACCAGCGAAGAGAGAGACATCACAAAGAGGAGAGAGAAGTCGCGATGGCCTGTGTGCGACTTGCAAAGACTAGCGAGGAGGAAGGGAGACGTCTGTAATGGCCTGTGCAGGTCTTGCGATGGCCCGCGATGGAGCTCCGACTGAGAAGAAGACAGATTCGTGATTAGATTCGTGTTTCTCTTGCATCAAAATCGTGATTCTTCAACAAATTTGAGTCAGAAGCGCAAAATCGCGCTTTTGAGGAAGAATCGTGAGCAGCATAAACGATTCCTGCTACTAAGGAGTGGGGTTAATATGTAAAGTTTTTATAATGGTTTTTTTTCTTTTGATAGACCCACTGGGTTCATTGTGTAAATAGTCAACAATTTTGGATAAAAATTACATGTACTCCAATTTTTTTTTGAAACTTAGTGATGTCACAACTGACACCACTGTTATAAGCATAGCTCCGCCTCTGACGGAAAAAGTACAAATACACCGCTTTTGGAGGGGGTCTGCAGGCTTGGTTTCACATTTCTGAATTAAGTTTTCTGAAAACTGAGGTTTTTATTTTTTGTATTTTTTTATTTTTAGTAAATATTTTTAAAATTTAAGCATTTGTTTTTTTACTTTTTTAGATGCACCTTACTTAGATGTATCTAAAAAGTAAAATATTTGTAAAAAAATATTTTAAAAAATTAATAAATACACAAATACGAAAAATATACTAATTTTTTTTTTTGGTATTTTTCATATTTTTGATATTTAGTGAATTTTTAAAAGATTTTTTTCACGAAAATTATATTTTTAAGTGTATTTATGTTAGGTGTGCCTAAAAATTTAAAAAATTGCTTAAAATATTAAAAAATTCAGTAAAAACAAAAAAAATACAAAAAAAAAGAAAGTAGAATTTTCTGAAAAGTGTTTTCAAAAAACTGGAAACAAACATGGTGTTATTTTATTTTTACTTTTTTTATAGTTGAGAGGGTTAAAATGTATGGGTTCATATTCAGTAATAGTTGACAGGGGGTCTGGGTGTAAACAACCCTTCTTGTAATCAACAATGATATCCCCAATGGTTGTTTAAACACTCGAAACTAGCCAAAATTCTATGGGAAAACGGATAGAAAAGTACAAATTAAATCAGTCTATCTTTTGGCAAAGACCATATACTGGTATTTTATTCTGATCCAGACAAGATAGAATTTTATTCTAAATTTTTAGTTGAAGTCTTTGACCTTATTACGATTAGTCCAGAAACCAAAACCACCAACGCCAAAAGAAACAGAAATTCACAGAAACAAAGCCATATTTGTCATCTGGAGACATTTATTTTCCAATAACTTGCAAAGAAATAATTAGCTGAAAACAAACCAGTTCTAGTTCTGAACACATTTGATGTTATATTTGAGCCCCAATACGAGCCAAATGCATTAGCGATTGCGCATACACACGGCAACTTTTCCTTTTCCACTTTGTTTAGGTGATGAAGCTTTGTTTTTTGAGGCAAAGAATATTATGTACATCAAGGTATCAAGTAAGGAGTGAATTGAAGAAACAGATAACAAATACAAAGCATAAAATTTGGGAGTGTCCAAAATTCAATCCAATAGGAACATTTCATCAAACATCATACGTGCAGTCCCAAGTCATGTAGTGCAATTTTTATTGAATAGTTGGTAAAAGATAAATGAAAGTTTTGCAACACCCACAAATTCAGAACAATGAAATGCATAATAAATAAATAAATAAGCTGACCTCTTTCTTCCTCCACAGCAAGCTCCTCCGATTTGACCCACCTGTTATGCAACCAACAAAACAGTGAGAGAGAGAGAGAGAGAGAGAATGTGTGTTAATTCAGGGGGTTATCAATGGAGACCTTGACAAGGAAGAAGTGCGCAAGTTAGCGAAGTAGTAGCCATCTCTGAAATCTAGGATGTGAGGAGAGGAGAGAAGTGGGAGACCAAGTCCCAGTTATACATGAGACACGGCCAGCGCCGAATCTAAGTCAGTGCCGTCAATTAAAAGCCAAAATATATCTAATTGCCTTGATAATTCCCAAAACAAAGAATATAGGGAAAATTATTTATAAGTCATATTTGGGAGACTTATGTTATATATGGTCATACTAAAAAATTTATGTTTTCATAATTTCTGTGGGAAGTTTGCTGACACATTTATTTTCAATATTAGTTGTTAATATCATAAATAATAGTAAAACCATATATAAGAAATTGAATATTACCATAGATCATATCTATATAAACGTAACGTAACGTGACACTTATATAAACGTAACGTGACACCTATGAGAAAATTGCACGTTACTATAGATCATATCTACATAAACGTAACGTAACGTGACATTTATATAAACGTAACGTGACACCTATGAAGAAATTGCATGTTACCATAGATTATATCTACATAAACGTAACGTAACGTGACACCTATATAAATGTAACGTGACACCTATGATCTATGACAACATTATAGGAAATTGAATGTTGCCATAGATCATATCTACATAAACGTAACGTAACGTGACACCTACATAAACGTAAACGTGATACCAACATAAACCAACAACATTTTCACATTTAATTTAAAAAAATAAAAACTCATTAAGTTTGCGAAACGTAACGTGACACGTTACGTTACGTTTATGTAGGTGTCACGTTACGTTACGTTACGTTTATATAGGTGTCACGTTACGTTACGTCTATGTAAGTATCACGTCACGTTACGTTACGTTTATGTAGGATTTTATGGAATACATTCCTATCTAAATAGGACTTGAGACTCTATAAGAAATTATACAGGATTTAACCTACGATAAGTGTCTGAAAAAGAACTTATAAATAAGTCTCCCAAGAATATAAATTGTATTTTACATATAAAACATTTTAAAGAAAATTTTTTATATTAGGGAAAGGAAATTCCATAAAACATTTTAATTTTTATGTAGGTTCAAAGCCTCATTTGAAAAAAAGTTAAAAGTCAGCTTTTAAAATTAGGATAACTTATACTTTACCCGCTTTGGGTGCATTTGATTGGGGGATGAGGGAGAGATTATTCATTGTTCGGATTGTAATCCATTGAAAATTTTTTATCCGGCGTTTGTTTTTTTTTAGTCCGTCGGACATGGAGTCCGGCTGGACTCTTTATCCCCCATATGTGGGATTACACTGTTTGGGGGGGTGTGGGACAATTTTTATGAGATAATTTACTGTTGGGATTAGGTGGTGAAATGACCATTTTGACTCTCTACTATTTAATTATATATTATATTTAGTAAAATTCAATAAAATTTAAATGTCTCAATTTAAAAATAAAATAATTTTATTTAACTTTTTATTGATGTTTTATTTATTTATTTAATTTTTTAAAATAATTTTTTATAGATATTTTATTGATATTTTATTTTAAAATGTTGTTTACATTTTATTTAATTTCATTGTTTAAATTTTAATAAATGTTTTATTTAATTTCATTATTTAATTATTATTATTTTTAAATTAAATTTATTTAAAATTTTAATTAAAAAAACATATATTTTTATTGATATTTTATTTATTTAATTTTTAAAAAATAAATTTATTTAATTGTGTAAAAAATAAAATAAAATAAATTTTTATTTAATCTAGCTAAAAATAATTAAAATATTAAAGATATGTTCAATATTGCTATTACTTAGTAAATAATTGAAAAAGGGTAAAATAGTTTTTTGCTCATTTATCTTTATCCACTCCGTCCAACCAAACATTAGATTTATTAAAAATAGTCATTTCCAGACATCTAACCATGAGAAAACACACACGGATATACATCCAATCCAATCAAATAGTCCGAGAGATTCACAGTCTCAGGAATCAAGTCCGATGGATTCTAATCTCCCATTATCCAGTTCATCCAATTAAACACACCCTTTATGTTTTGTCACCTTTTTATTTTGGTTATTTATTTATTTATTTTTTCACTTTGGCTCTTCATCTTTCAAATTTTTTTCATTTCACTCCTAAAGCTAAATTTTATTTAAAATTAGACACAAAATGACACATTTACAGTTATGTGATATAAAAATATTTATTATATAAGACTCGTATCTCTAATATAAACTTAGTAATAATATATTTTTTATGTTATATGAAAGTTATTGTGGCATTTTCTATCTAATTTTGAACAGAAGTTAGCTTAAGGAATAAAGTGGAAAAAAACTTGAAATATGAAAAGCCAAAATGGGAAAAAATGAACTTGAAGAGACAAAATGAGAAAATGACAAAACATAAAGAGGGCAAAGTGTAATTTACCCTTAAAATTATTATGGAGTTTTATATTAAGAAAATTCTATTTACACACTACTAATCCTCCTAGTACACATCATTAATAGATTAAATTTATATTCTAATAATATCCTCAAAGGAAAAGACTATTAAGGACAATATGGAAATATATTCTACCTATTTAAAGATTTCATATATAAAAATATAAAATACTCTCCACACACTATCATCACCCATAGATACATAAACATCCAAAATAAATTGGTTTTGAAGATTTAAAGTTTAAGAATATTGAAATCAATTAGTTTTGAAGATTTACACACCATAGTTGAGATTGAGATTATTGATTTTGAATAATGCAACAACGAAAAGGTCAGTTTAATATTTAATATTTTTAATTTTTTGTTTATTTTGTTCGTATAATCGTTGAAAAGATAACTTTGTTCGTCACATATTCAGATAACCAGAGTTGAATTTTTACACAATGTTCGATTATTTTTATTCGAACAAAATAATTTTGTTCAAATTATTAAGGTTGACCAAATTATAAATATTCATATATAAAAAATTGAATATTTTAATTCCTTAAGAATTTCATTTCTCAAATTCAATTCAATTCAATTCAACTATTTAATTTATTTTTGTATATTTTCTTTTATTTTTTAACAAAAAGTAAATATATTTAACATTTACAATATATATATATAATTTAATATATGTTCAACGTAATAAGTCTGAACGAGTTGAAATTATTTAGCATGTAACGTATAAACGTATTTATTTTGTTCATCATAAATATTTTGAATATATTCAATTTGTTCAATTTTTTTAATTTTTTTTAATTTTTACGATGATATGTGTGAATAAAGGGTGAGAGTGAAAAATATTCAACACCAACAATGCACCGGCGAAACAACAGCGAGAGGACAATGAAGATGGAGACGACGACAATGCATTGCCAAGTCTATGGCAAAACGACGACGATGATGGAGATTTGAAACGATGAGAATGTACTGGCCGAACAAAACTCTCCGTTGGCAATGGAGATCTTCAACACCTCCAATGGAGATCTATGCTGTTTTGAAGATGGAAGTCTCTAGTGTTATGAAAATAGAGATATTTGGGTGTGGGTTGTGGTGTGTATTCAAACAGACATGTGGTGTGTTACCTTAGGGCTAGTAATGGAAAGTTAATGTGTGAACTAAGATATTTTCAAACCCTAAAAAATATTATGTGTGTGTACTAAATAATAGTATGTACTAAGAGGATTAGTGGTGTGTAAATAAAAATTTCCCTTTATACTAATGGCTTAAATTTAAAATGCTTTGAATAAATTGTAATGCTCTATTTGGTTAACTAGAATGAGATGAAATAGAATATAATGATCCTTCCTTTAGCTTCCTTATGAAATGCTCATTCCCTTACAATGGTGAATAATGATTCTATTTGTAATTTTATTTTCATTAATTTTTTAGTCAACCAGACATAGAAATGAATATTTTGATAGAATGATCATTCAATTCATGTTCAAAAAATAAAAAAATAAAAAAATCATCCAATTTCACTCTATTTTAGTAAACTAAACCTAGAAGTGTAAAGTACAATATGAAGAGTTAAAATTATTTGTAAATAATTCACTTCAAGTTTAAAATCTAAAATGTCACAATTTTTCTTTTTAACCCAACTATTTTTTACAGGGAAAAGTTAAGCTAAAAAAATACCACCTGAGTTTTTTGAAAAAAAAAAATAAAACTAATTTTCTTGTTAAAAGTAAGTTAATTAAACTATATATAATTGAATAAACAAATTGTGTCAGATACTTTCCAATGATTTGTAAAACTATAGTCTAAATAATCCACCTTAAAGGTCTATTTGGATGGATGTGAATTTTAAATCAAGATATTTGAGATTATAGTTATCTATTATAGGCCGTGGCAAATCTAGAAATTTGATATAAGGGGCACTTTCTAACCCCTAATGCGGAAGAAATAAATTGACTACCACAAAGGATATCAAATTATTTCTTATAGGAGTTGAATCCGATACCTCACACCACAAAAGGTGCCAAGCAGCCAGTAGGCCAAATACCCTAGTTAAAATTCATATAAAAAAATTTATTAGAATGATGTGTCAATGACATTTGTGAAATTACAAAGATAATAGTGAATGTTTTGATTACAAAAGGTGCCAAGCAACTAGTAGGGCAAATGCTCTAGTTAAAATTCATATAAATAATTTATCAGAATGATGTGTCAATGACATTTGTGAAATTATAAAGATAATAGTGAATGTTTTGATTAAAAATGAAGGGATCACAAGATTCCAACTCAATCTGTATAGAATTTTTGTACAAGCATTATGTTTGTATATTATTATTCTGTTTTTAAAACATCATATAAGGGGTTCTTTTTGAAAAATCAAAAATATTAAGTACCTTAATATAATTTAGGAGTACTTTGGTTTCAGTTTTCTGAATTCAGTTTTTTGAAAATTAAGTTCTTTGTTTTTTGTATTTTTTTGTTTTTAGTGAATATTTTTAAAATTTGAAGTATTTTTTTTTACTTTTTTAGATGTACATTACTTAGATGTATTTAAAAAGTAAAATATTTTAAAAAATTAATAAATACATAAAAATACAAAAAAATATATTGAATTTTTGTATTTTTGGTATTTAGTGAATTTTTTAAAGATTTTTTTCACGAAAATTATAATTTTTAAGTGTATTTATGTTAGGTGTGTCTAAAATTTAAAAAAAAATGCTTAAAATTTTTTAAAAAAATTAGTAAAAATAAAAAAAATACAAAAAATAAGAAAGTATAATTTTTTGAAAAGTATTTTCAAAAAACTGAAAACAAGCATGACAAATATAATTTTACAAGGGATGTATTTTGTATGGGTACTAACATAAATTGAAGAAGATAAGACAGAAGAGATGTACTTCAGTAAGATATTTTTAGCTAGGACAGAATCTTTAACATGATTTCAAATATAGTTATTTCATGCCTGATAAAGTTTTGAATTCAATCTTAAAATTTATAAGTAGTTAAATTTAAGGGGGATCCACCAACAAATCCCAAATTAATAATTTATACATTGTTTAGTCCTAAAAGTTTTCTTATAGGCTGAAAGGTCCTATTACAATGTTTCAAACATCAGATTAATGTTTCGAACATTAGATTTTGAACATCAGATTAATGTTTCGAACATTAGATTGATGTGCAAATGGGACTAAATGGAGCATAAAAAAACTTTTAGGACTAAATGGTTCAACTTTTCAAAAACTAGGACTTATGGGTAAATTTTCCTAAATTTAAATTATTAATATTAAATTCATGCATTTTAAATTCAAAACTATTCAAACGGATGGTTAAGAATTTGTTAAACTAAACAAAAATTCGTAGGTTCGAATTTGTAGACCCATTCTGAAGCTTTGTAATTTGTTTTGAGATTTCCCCACTCTAAAAAAAAGTCAATCTTTTAGTGGATCAGTTATGTTGACTTATTTCTAAAACAACAATTATATACATAATAGTATTTAGGCTTCGTTTGGGAAGTGAGTTAACTTTTTAGTTTTTTGACTTTTTAACTTTTTTAGCTATTTTAGTCTGGGCTAAAAAGCTTGATTTGGGAATGACTTTTGGCTTTTTGACTTTTTTGACTTTTTTTTGTTAGAGAAGAGTGTAATGATTGTGGGTTTGATGTGATATTTTGTTTGTTGTGACTAAAATAGCCTATTTTATCTTTTGTGGCTATTTTAGCAAAAAAAACCCAAAAAGCCTCTTCCCAAACAGAGGCAATTAGTTTCAATTTTTAAATTTATAAGTTAAATTTAAATTATTAACATTAAATTCATGCATTTTAAATTCAAATCTATTCAACAGATGGTAAAGAATTTGTTAAACTAAACAAAAATTTGTAGGTTCAAATTCGTAGACCCATTCTGCAAACTTTATAATCTGTTTTGAGACTTCCCTGCTCTAAAAAAAAAAAAAAAGAGTCAATCTTTTAGTGGATCAGTTATGCTGACTTATTTCTAAAATAACAATTATATGCAAAGTATTTGGTTTAATTTTATAATCATAATTTGTATGTGGATTTATATTTTAAAATATGAGTTTTTGAAAAGAGAAAATTTATTTGATTATGAGTTTTAAGAAAAGTTTTGAAAAGAGTTTTGAGTTGTATTTTGAAATTGTTTTGGGTTTATTTTTTTTAAAATATTTAAAAATGTTCTTTATTTTATTTTTTTAGGGTAAATATATTTTTATTTTTTTTAATGTGTGTTGTATTTACTATATTTGTGCACTGTATTTTTTTAAAAATATTTTAAATATTTAAAATTTTAAAATTTTTATTATTTTTATTTTAAATATTTTTTATTTTTTATTTTAAGTATTTTAAAATATATAAAATATATATTTTTTTATTTTTTAAATATCACATATATCTAAATCATAACAAATTATTTGGTCAATACTTAAAAACTTAACAAAAAATATTTTTTGAAAAAAATAAAAAAATATTTTTTCAAAAAAATAAAAAATAAAAAATAATTTTAAAGAACAAAATAAAAAAATTGAATTTTTTTTAATTCTAAAAATAGAGTTTTGAATTTTGAGTCTTGAAAAAAGTTTTGAATTATATGTTTAATTATAATTTTTGAAATTTTTCAATTAAAATCACAATTATAAAATTAAACAAAACGCTATCATAATTTTTCCCTCATGTTGAGCGGGCTCAAGTGACACCACAGCCTATGCTGTGATGTTGCCCTTGGACACAGTTTCTTATAGTTGGTAGCAATAATATATAAGGGATTTTTTTTAAAGGTCCCTTGTATTAAAATTTTATAGCATAAATGATACTCAATATTTTCATAATGTCTAAGGTCCCTCAACAACGATCCTGAGAAAATTCAATCCAGAGAATTTCTCTGGTCGAATTTTCTCTGGATTTCGGAGAGAAATTTTGGTTCACAAGGCTTCATTATTATTGAGAATTTCTCTGGACTATAAATTTGAATTGTTGAAAATTTCTCTGGACTATAAATCTGTAATTTATTGTAAGGTGCATTCACAAGGCTTCAAAATTTTTCTGCTTTGTTCTTACCTGATCCAGAGAAAATTCAAAGCACTCCAGAGAAATTCAAAATTTCTTTGCTTTGTTCTTACTTGATCCAGAGAAAATTCAAACCACTCTAGAGAAATTCAAAATTTCTCTACTTTGTTCTTATCTGATCTAGAGAAAGTTTAAACCACTCCGAGAAATTCTTTGATAGCCTTCATCATCATCATCTTCTTTCTACATCAAATAAGCAGTTGTAGCAACACACTCAACACCATCAAACTCCGACAATCAATCTCACCCACCTCCTCCATCCGCCTCCTTGAAATCCCCTTCAACAGCTCTGACCATGGCCTTCCTCACAGCTTCGAGAACACCAACGTCCTCTCTTACACCCTTGTCATCCAACTCCTCGAAGCCTCAACTTCTCTCAAACTTGCCTTTACATCCCTCATCTCAGATCACATCCACGCTGGACTTTGGCTTGAATTGCACTTGAAACTTCTTCTTCTTCCGAGGCGTTTCGTCAAACTTGAGTCATCATTGTTGGAGCATCAGAGAACGCCGAAGAGGTGGCGAAGATGTGGTCTGATCCGAACGCCGGAAAAGAGGCAACATGGTAAATTGAAAAATCCAGTGCCATTGCGTGGTACTTTTCCAATAGTGATGGCCTCGTGGCCTTACATTGTGGCCGAATCCCATATATTGTCTGGGAATGGATCAAAATAGAGTAGGAGAGAGTAATAGGATGAAGAAAGTGTAGGGAAAGAAATTAGGGATAGACATAAATTTTGCAGAGAGACTTAGGTCCATATAAGAGAGAGAAAGTGTGGGTTTAGAGTTGAGGACCTTACACATTATAAAATAATATGATGGATCTCTTCCATTACTAAAAATGGGAGAATGACCTTATACTAATTTTCTCTAATATATATTGGAAAAATTTAAAAATATATATTTTACGTTTATATTAAAATAAATATTAAGTTTTAAATTTTATCAATTTAAATTTTAATATTTTGATTTATTTTTAACCTGAATTATTTCGCTATTTTCGTCAAGTAAAATTGATAGAAAAGAATATTTTAGTCATTAAATTCAATATGTGTGTATATAAAGTGTCTAAATAACTTATTTTGTTGACTTAATGACTAAAATATATTTTTTCTGTTGTTTTACTTAACAAATATAGATTGATGGTTTTGATTGAAAACAAATTAAAATTAAATTAAAAATTAAAGTCTAAATTGTCAAAATTAAAAACTCGATATTTATTTTATTACCAGAGTTACACTTTTAAGATTTTTTGGATTTTTTTTGTTTGTTTTGTTTTAGGTGAGGTTTAAACTGTGTTTGGCAATTGATTTTTAAGTAGTTATTATTATTTATTTATTTTTAATTTTTCAGCTTTAAAGAATTGATTTATTTGGTCATTGTCAAATTATTTATTTATTAATTTTTATGGAAAAGTTTTGCAATTTTTTTTATACTTTCCTTTTTGGGTGAAAAATCATTATATTACTCTTAAATCATGTTTGTTTAAGCAAACATGACCTCAAAATTGAATTACTAATTCAAAAAAATAAATAATGTGATATTTAACTAAAGGGTAAATTACACTAACACCCCTTGAGATTTATGTTTATTACAGTTCCCTCCTCACCTTTTGAAAATTACATCTTCATCCCTGAGGTTTAAAGTTTCATTACAGATTCTCCCCCTCAGCAATTTAATTTTTTTAAATACCAATTTTGCCCTCACTGGGGAAATTACATTGACAACCCCTCACATTTTAGAAATTGCAATCCCCTTCCTAAGGTTTAAAGTAGCATTACCAATTGCCCCCTCGGTTAGTATTAGTTGGAAAAAAAATTCATTGAAAAAAAATTAATTGGAAAAAAAATTAATTGAAAAAAAAATTTGATAGTAAAATTTTTAAATTTCTGTTTAAAAATCAACGTAAACTCATTTTTTGAATTAATTTTTTTTCCAATTAATTTTTTTTTCAATGAATTTTTTTTTCCAACTAATACTAACCGAGGGGGCAATTGGTAATGCTACTTTAAACCTTAGGGAAGAGATTGTAATTTTTAAAATGTGAGGGGTGTCAATGTAATTTACCCAGTGATGGCAAAATTGGTATTTTAAAAAAAATTAAATTATTGATGGGAAAATTTGTAATGAAACTGTAAACCTCAGGGAGGGAGATGTAATTTCTAAAAGGTGAGGGAAAGAACTGTAATAAACATAAACCTCAGGAGGTGTCAGTGTAATTTATCCTTAACTAAAATATTAATGTATGAAGTAATAGTCCATCTGGAGATGATATTCCCATCCAAGGGATTATTATCCAAAGTAGGAAAAGTGGGTTGACTGAATTCTGTCACCAAGTTGCAGATCAATTATAATGTGTTAGTACTTTTTTCCTTAACATATATATATATATATATATTATATCTATATAACCATGGAAGGGTTAGTTTGAATTCAAGGACTAAAAATATATGTGTCAAAATTTGGACCATTAGATTGCTTCAATCCAAAGGCTGAAAATGTCTTACTCTTATATATCCTATTTGGACATTTCAATGATTAAGATCAATTACAATCAAGATCTAATGGTCCAAAATGTCTCTCACCTCAGCTCAAGATAAGGTGGCTGGAAATCTCTCTCTCACACGTACTCCTCTCAGCTCAAAATCTTTCTCTCTTTCAATTTTCAAATTTTGAACACACCCTCTCTCTCTCTCTCTCTCTCTCTCTCTCTCTCTCTCTCTCTCTCCATCGAAGCCCATTCCCTTGCTAGAGACCCA
Source organism: Camellia granthamiana (assembly GCA_036172215.1). Classification (NCBI taxonomy): domain Eukaryota; kingdom Viridiplantae; phylum Streptophyta; class Magnoliopsida; order Ericales; family Theaceae; genus Camellia; species Camellia granthamiana. The sequence goes on along the minus strand of CM069903.1, from coordinate 138,957,569 downwards.
ACCCTTGCCGGAGACCCAACCCTGAACCCCCTATTACTCTCTTCATCTTTTCTCTTCTTTCCTCTCTTTCTCCGCTATCCCAATCTTCATCAACAGTGGTAGCCCTAAACCCCCTTCAATAATGACGACGAATGAATAGAGCCACTGCAAAAGGAAATATCTAAAAATCTGTTAGAAATACTGTTTAGGTGAGCAAACCAATCTTATTTATCATCTTTAATAAGCTATAAAATTGGCTTATTCTCATTGAAAAATGAATGATTTTTGTGTTTCCTCGCTCTGTCATTACATATTGATTTAGATGTTTCTTGAGAGTTTTCTTTTTGTAACTATTACTGTCAACTCTTTCAACAAACCTTGGGTTGGGATATATTCTCGGCGTATCCACTCTGTAACACCTCACTTTTTATTACTCGGAACCATTACCAGATTCATTAATTTAATTCAATTTCAGAGATAACATGCGGAAAACTCTTTACATCAATGAGTAAGAATAAGTAAAGATTCTCTCGTCCGAATGCAAATTAAATGCAACATGAGCATAACTAAATAACTTGCCCGTAGGCTTACATCTTTAAAAGTAAAAGAAAGGGTTTAACCCTTTTACATCAATGGCATTCCACCCACAAATTATAGGCCCCATGGCCAATAGGTAAAAAAGATCCATGACCTTGAAATACATCTCAATGTTCACCTGAAAAAGGATTAGCAACGTAGGATGAACATAAAGTCTAGTAGGGATCTCAACATGACCCTAAATAATAGCAACTTACAGATAGCTATGATCATGAATGCTTAGTCTCATACTGTATAAATAATGTGACGGTTTATACAGAAATATACGTATATAAGAACTTTTCTCAAAGTCATTCATTTCATTCAATAACATAAGCAATTCACTTTTCTTTCCTCTTGTTACCTTTTTCCAAAATTCATATGACTATAACAAATTTCTGAAGAAAAATAATTTCACCAAGCCCATTATGTTTTCTCTCACTTTCCAGACTTATATCTGATTTGCCTTTTCAAAACATGTTCACAATGTATTCAAAGTCTTTCACATTTTTCACAATCTCAACACAATATTTACGTCCGTTTCCAACACATTCACAACTATACAAGTATGCCTTTAATACAAAAGGAAAACAACAAGCAATCAATAACTATATGCTTTAACAATTGAGGCAACACGCCCTTCCAGAACAATAACCATCATAACCCATGATATACCCTGATTCACTGAGACAATAATGATAAATAAATTCTGTTATACTTGCCTTAAGCATGGTAAACCAAGGATACACCTTTCCACAATGAAATGCCAATTTACCAGACATCGGCTGGAAGGTAATGGTACCTCTGCCAAGTTCTCCAGGCACTAGCTGGAATTCTAAGCAATGCCAATTCTCTAGGCATTAGCTGGAAGGTAATGGTATCTTTCATTCTTAGCGCAGTATATGTTACCAATCATTATAACACGGCAAAGTACAACCAACAAGTGTAATGCATATACATAAACTATTCAACAAATTACAACCAACACAAGTGTAATGCATACACAACAATTCAACACAACAATGTTATCCTCCACCGATGACCAATGAAAAAACATCTAAATGTATGTATTCAACACACGTATTATCATGATTCAACTCTCATGAGATTTTAAATCCAACAACAACAATAGTAAGATAACTAAGAACAAAACCTCCAAATGTATGTATTCAACACACTTATTATAATAATTCAACTCTCATGAGATTTTAAATTCAATCTCAAGTTAATTTCTGAAATTCACATAGTGTTATCATTTCATTCTTCCATTTCAAAAATCAATTCTCTTATTTTTCAAGTTAACATACTCCACCCTTTATCCCAATCCATTCTTTTCATTTCACAAAACTAATTCCATGGATATCAAAACCATAACCCAACTCAATTTAATATGTTCAATCCAAAATAATTCCAATGCCATAGTTAATTATCCCTTTTAGCTATTAACACATTTACACAACCCATAATAACAATTTACAAACATTATTCAACTTTACCTATTTTTAATTCACCAAGTCAAAACATTAAATTAGGGATTTTTCTTCTTTCAACATAAACATGCTAGATTACTCCCCAATTAACCCAAACAACAATTAATTTAACAATCTCATTCCTAAATAACAAACCCTAGGTTCCCTTTCATGACTTTCAAAGAAATCCATAATGGATATGATTTTAATGCAATACTAATCTACCACATATCTATTTATAGATGAGGTATTGAAAATGAACAAGGAAATCCCTACCTTAAGATTCGAAACTCAAGATTTGAAGGTAAAGATGAAGACCCAACTTAAAATTCCAATGAAATCACAAAAAAATCGGTAGAAGTCTTGATCTATGCTTGCTCTTCAATATTCTTGAAAGATTTAGAGTGAATCTTAGGTAAATAGAAGAGAAATCAAGAGTTTGGAAGCTTAGGGTTTCGTTTTGGAGCATGGGAGGAGAAGAGAGAGAGAAAAATTAGAGTTTTAGGGCCAAAAAATCACTTTATAATGTCTGTTAGCGATATGGTCGCTCGAGCGAAGGAAGCTTGGCTCGAGCGTACAAAAGAAGCTCTCAGAATTTCTGAAACTCGCACAGTTCGCTCGAGTGAATAAAAGCTCACTCGAGCGAGCATGCTTCTAGCAAAGAAAGTCGAAATTCAAACAGGTATAACTCTCTCGTCTGGACTCTATTTAGGGTCGTTCTTGTGTCCAAATTGAAGCCCCGGAAGTAAGCTTTCCAATGGTTCTAGCCTCACATCAAGATTCAAAGTATGGAGAGAGAAAATGATGAAAGAGTGAAAACTACTCAATAACAATTATTCAAATTTGAAGTTTCTGATTCAATCTCACTCAACTATTATGGTAACACCTCAACCAAGGCTCAAATAACAACTAAGAAGGTTCTCAATCAAGGTAATCAAAGGGTCAAATATAGTGCCATTATAATAGGAAGCACATAATGCTACACACTAAACTTGCACATTACAAAATGAATATGCTATTGTTATTGGAAAGCCTGGAGTAGACAAATGGAAATCAATTACAGAAAATCAGAAACATATTTTGCTAATTTGGTGCCTAAAGTTTATTTATTGGTAGCAAATGTGTTTTGGATTGTATTTGGTAGCAAATACCTCTTGAAAATCAATTTCTTTTTGTTGTTGATCAAAAAAAAAAAAAAAAGAAGCAAAAACAAAAAACAGAAGAAGAAAGAAAAGAAAAAAAGGTGAAAAATGATATAATCTCAACATACATGAAACATGGAATGTGTTGCTTCTAGCAATGGATTTAATACAAGGTGTGGTTCAAAAGTTGGGGTATCAATGCTGGCAAATTCTTAGGGATATGCAGACCAATGTTGTTACCATTTCTAATTTATTTTGGCTAATTTTAGTTGAATCTTGGACTTGCTATGTTATCTTACCTCCTTTTTCATTGGTTGTGTTAAGGTTGGTTAAGTGGGGCTTTATTACAAGTGATGTATGTGAACCTCTTCTATTGAGCCCATTTCTAGACAATTTTTGTTTTATTTTGATTGTGAACGTTTAGTGGTAAATTTTCACTAATAGGTAGGATTCACTGATTAAGTGTTTAAAAAGAATAATGTACTTGAAATCCCTTGAAGCCTATTCTTTTTTTTTTTTTATTATTCCCACCCATGCATGTGCAACAATCAAAACCTCAGTTTAAGATTTAGTTCACTCTAATTTGTATAGCATAGCATCTACAAAAGATATAGTATGCAATAGTGAGCAAGAATACTGACCATGGAGAAGTTTCAGATTGCCATGTAAAACCAAATGCGATTTCTGTTTTTAGAGTCTGTGTTCAATAATATGATTCTTTTGTAGTTTCTCATCCTTTGCTTTAATGAGTTCAAGTGTAATGGGGGCACAGGGTAAGCAATCTTAATATGATAATTGTGACTATTTTTGTTCACAGGACTTGCAGAATGTTAATAGTATAACATTTAGCAAAAGAATCTTTACTCTAATGTGTTTCAATAACCTATCTTTTTGGGTCCAGCAAGTATATTTCCATCATGGATGGAGGTGTATTCTTTTGTTTCAATAATGTTTCAATAATCTTTATTGTAATATGTTTTAATAATCTTTACTCTAATTTTTGGATATCTTTTGTTTCAATAATCTTTACTGTAATATGTTTCAATAATCTTTTGTTTCAAAAATTGTTGATCGTGCCTTCATTCTTTTGTTTCAATAATCTTTACTGTAATATGTTTCAATAATCTTTACTCTAATTTTTGGATATCTTTTTCAGCAGGTTTGTTAATTTCTAGCAGGTTTGACAACAGGTTTGTCCAATCCAATTGCTTTATTGATGTTTATAGTTTGTGATTGAAACATACTCTAATTTTTTGATATCTTTTGTTTCAATAATCTTTAATTTCCAGTAGGTTTGTTAATTTCCAGGAGGTTTGACAACAGGTTTGTCCAATTTAATTGTTTTATTGATGTTTACAGTTAGTGATTAGGTGTAATATTTGATCAGGTGTGTCTAATACATTGTGTCTGAAACATTGTGTTTGCTTAATAGGCTCACGTTAGGCAGCTTGAGGACTTCCTTAAGACCTTTACTATCGAAATATTGTGGTAAGTATTTGATTTGTATTCTTACTTAAGCAATAATTGATCATTGTTATTCTGTGATTATTTCTTTAGTTGGTTGTGTTGGAAATTTTTAAGTACGGTTTTTTTTTTTAATTTTTTTTTTCTTACAATTATCATTATTTGGGTTTATTAAAATCAAATTGGGGTGGGTGGGGTAGGGGGAGCAAGAAAAAATGAATGATTTAAGAAATCAACTATAGTATTTTTTTTTAGTTAAGTCTAAACCACATTTCATTTTGTCTTATTTGATACATGTTTAGGAATGTAAGATTATAATTTTTTTTACCAGATTTGTCATGCTCATCAGTTTAGGCATGGACTACCAGATTTGTTCTTGTACGTGGGAGAGTTTTTTTTTTTTTGTTTTCTTGCATGTGGATAAGTGGATGTTGACCCAAGGGCACAACAAGATGGATGATTTGATGCTCATGGATTTGGATTTTTTTTAAAAAAAAAAAAACATTTTGTCTTAGTTAAATCTAAATCACATTTCATTTTTCTATTTCAACGAATAGGCTCTTAATAGAATTATAGAATTCATGAGTTAATTTTTTGAAATTAATTGATTTTTGGATTCATGAGTTAATTGGTTTGAATTTGTAGTATCATATTGTTCAAATTTTAATTAATCTCATTAGCAAAAGTCTTTCTTAGAATTCTCTTGGTTGTTGAGAGTTTCATTATTCTAGGTTAGTTTAGCTGGATATCTTTATGTATTCAGATTCAAATTATTATTTACTAAATTTGATATTTTAAATTGAAGTGGGTCATAATTGATAGATTTTATTGCGAGAGACAATAAATTTGACGAAAATGGGTTAGACAGAGATGAAAATTGATGAACCATTATGAGATACATAGAGGTTAGTTTCTAATTGTTGAACCATTTGATGAGGCCTTTTTTTTAAAGAAAGAAATAGAGCTTTAATTTCTATGTTGTTTAATTTGTATGTAAATATTCACTCAGTATATTATCCTGCCATGTATAGGACAGAAAACAATATAGTATTCACTCAGTTTGTTAACCTTTCTATTGAGTTGATTTTTAGATTCTATGATTTTGTCAAAGATCATTTACTCCACTCAGTAACCCAATAAGTGCCAAGTGGGTAGATCAAGCACTACTAGGAGCACATCCTCCTTATTGTTCCTTTGCTAGGAGGAAATGTAGCATCACTCGTAAATTGAGACAACTCTTCCTAAAAGTTGGTTAATGTTTTAAACTTGGTCCCTAAACATAATGATAGTCTTTTTGTGCTTGGTGCTGTTTAGTCTAATTTTATATTTCTGTTATGCTTTCAATATATTGGTCTTCAACATTATGGGTTAGAACAATATATTAGCTGTCAATATATACATATCATTAGGACAATATTTTCTAATTTTATATTTCTCTTATGGTTTCAACATTATGGTTTCAGGACATAGCATTAGAACAATCAAGCCTAGCCTTATAATTAAATTATATTGCCAATGGGTTTAGTGGCAGAACCAATATTTTGGCTCGAGGGCAACATTAAACAAAAACCTAAGTTTATATTGCCAATGGGAATAGTGGCAGAAATAATATTTTGGCTTGACAAAGTTTTGCCTAGTTTCATAGTCTTATTACTCACTCAGTTGTGTAGTTATGAATTATAATTAAAAAAAATCACACATCTATCCTGACGGTTAATTTTACATTTGATCAATTAACTGGTTTAAGGATTCCCAGTGGTAGAGAATATATTAGGGGAACTGCGTACGTATCAATTTGCTTACTGATTGATAGTTGTAAAGAGCATGCATTTGTCTATTCTCTCTCTCAAATTGGCCCCTCTATAAAACATGTATTGGTACCATTTCGTCAACAAAAATAATTTTGCTTACGTATGTAAGGTTGTGTTTGAATCATAATAACTTTATATTTCCCTCATCTTTTCTTTTTCCTTTTTAAATTCCTATCAAAATTTAAAATGATATTCTCGGAGGGGAATATAGTGAGGGTGGTGGTTGTGCAATACGGTTTACGTCTAGATCAATTTAGTTTGCGGTTGACATTCAATTTCTATGGTCACTAGCATAAGGCATGAAGAAACCTCATCTTCATGTTATTTTTTTTCTTCCAAAATGCAACTTGTTTGTTTGATACTCAGTGTATAATTGGAGCAATTATTATGTTTTTCTCACATAAATACATTTTTTAGGTCTTGAGTACTATTTTATTTGATAAATTGTTCATATTTTACTCTTTCATGATAACGAAACTGCATTGAGTTTTTATCTTGCGCGCATTATTTTGGATAATATAAACATCTTAAAATTAGATTGAGCATGACTGCGAAAAAACTTCATCCCAAATTTAAACACCTTAAGCATCAATTCAAAGAGCTACTTTTGTTTGAAGTATATTAGTTGGTCTACTTTTGAAAATGCATTTTCATGGCATCGGTATGTCATGGGTGAGAGAGAACTTAAGCAAAAAGCAGAGAAAGGGTTTGGTTGTGCAATGAGACTGTGGGATGACGGGAAATGGAGGTATAGGGAGAAAAAAAGTGCAAACAAATGAATAGAACAGTGAGGGAAAGAAATGGAGGATACGATAGCGGGAAATGGTTTGCAATGAAATTAATGGATTTGATTTAGTTTAAAAGAGGAGATACAAGTTAAAATGATTACAAATGTACGTTGGCAAAACTATCGGTATGAACTGGATAGTTAATATTTATGCTACATGCTAAATTTTATTTTTTTATTGGCTGGAAATTAATTATATTTGCTAGATCAATTTTTCTAAATGTTCTATTAAGTGTTTAGAGGCTAAAAGTTAAACTTCTAAAATCATGTTTAAGAGTTAAGATTTGATGTGGTTATAACCTGAAATTGAACTTTTTATTTGTGTTTGATGACTTTAGTTTTTTCAATTGTTATAAATAGTTGTATATACATATATATACAAACCCCTTTTACTCTCTCACATCTACATACTCTTTCCCTCCCCACCAGCTTTTGATCCAAAGCCCTTTACGATGGCTTCTTTGTTGATGCAATAAAGGTTGTTATCAGTCCTGGCCCTGAGATTTCTGGGACCCAAAGCCGATAATTAGCTAATAAATTTTTAAGGCCCTTCACATTTTTTTTTTCATTGAATGAAAAACAAAAAAAAAATTGAAGGTAAAAGACAAAAGATTTGTGTCAAAATCACAAAAAATACTTAGTATTACAGTACAACAACTAATAAGTGTCACTTGATCCTCGCTCTTGCATTTTTAGAAGCAAATAAATAAATCATACTTGCATAATCTAGTTTTTTTTTTGCAAAATCATTTTCAATGGATAACAATGCTAATTATTTTAAATGGGCCTTTTAATTTTTTAATGGGTCAATTTATTTTAAGTTAGTTTGGGCCTTCCTTAATTTCTTTTTGGATTTAAAACATACCTAATATATTACAATAAACTATAATAGGAGGGGACCCTTTTTTTGGGTATATTTTCAATGGACAACAATGTTAATTTTTTTGAATGTGCCTTTCAATTTTTTGATAGGTCAATTTATTTTAAGTTAGTTTGAGCCTTCTTTAATTTTTTTTATACTTAAAACATACCTAATATACTACATTAAACCATAATATGAAGGGGACCATTTTTTGGGTTTGTTTTGAGGGGCCCTAGGCCATGGCCTGGTTGGCTCATGCCCAGGGCCGGCCCTGGTTGTTATTGCATAAGAATACTTTTGATGGTTGATTTCAAAGTGGGTTATATATTTCGACAGGTGTAATAACCCCGATCCCTGTATAACGTTAATCCGTACTTAATTATGCCTAACAGTAATTAAGGAGGGATTCTGAATTAATTTCCATGTGTGCTTTGCATTATTGTGTTTATATCTGTTTGCTGTAGAAAGATCTATTCATGTTTTGGTTTCGGTTTGTGAATGAAAGGCCTTATCGGCATCCGAATCAGAAATTGGCTTAATTTATGTGTTAAATAGGATTTATAGAATTTTATGGTAGGCTCAATTGAAATTCGATTTGGAACGATTAAATTAGATTAAACAAATGTCCACTAATTAGCCTTTATTAAGCACACTTTTGTTTAATGGCCTAATTAAGGCCTTAGTGGTCTCATTGAACACAAAACACTTCCACTCACTCCTTTCTTCATCTACATGCATCTTTGAGTCCTCTAAGCCCCAAAAACGTGAGAGAGAGAGAGAGAGAGAGAGTAAGAGAAGGGAGAATTAGTTCAAGACTTGAGGCTTTTGGGCTCAAATCAAGGGATTGCTAGGAATTATTGTCAAAGTGGAGAAGATTTGAGGGTTTCAACTTCAACTCTTGTAGATTCAAGCCTCTAGGTAAGGTGTTGAACTCTTAATTGAGTGATTGATGTGGATTCTACATGATTATTGGTGAATTAAGTGAATCCAAGTAGGAATTGCACTAGAGTTGGGAAGAATTGGGCCATACCATGCATGCATGTACATTTTCTCATAAATTGAGCATGATTTCAAGGATTCCCTTCATGCATGTGTTCATCTCACTTACATTTTGGGAGTTCATCTTGTTTTCCATTAAATTGCCAAGTTTGGTCATGGTTTAAAGAAGTTTGATTCAAGAAAAATTCATGCATGTTATGTGTATAAAATATTCTTGAGTTTCATGTTGAATTTTGCATAAGTGGCAAGCCATTGGGCCATGATTTCTTGAAATGATCCTTAATTCATGATGTTTTATGAGTTTTCATGTATTTTCCCAAGTTTTGGCCCAGAAAAATGAAATTTGAAGCTTTAAAGGTCGAATTTGAACTTGTGGATCAAATCTAGAAATTCCAGAAACTTGATTCATGCTCGAGCAAGCACTTTGAGTACGTGCACTTCCGCTCGAGCGACGAGAGTCACGCTCGAGCGTGAAATGCATGTGCCCAGAAGTTCATATGTTTTGCAGTCCGCTCGAGCGAGGGAATTCACGCTCGAGCGAGGGTCTGAGTCTCACGCTCGAGCGGGGATCGAGCGTCCGTCGAGCGTGAAAATCATGCAACCAGTACTTTTTTCAAAGGTTACAGTCCGCTCAAGCGAGGAAAATCACGCTCGAGCGAGCGTTCACCTCTTTCATATCCGCTCGAGCGGGGGAAGCCACGCTCGAGCCTGGACCCTATTTTCAACAAAATCTGAGAAATGTTTCCAAGTGTATTTTTGCATCCTCTTTCCATCCTAGGCATTCCTAGGCTATGTTTAAGACTCTATGATGGGTACAAAGACTAAAGGCACGCCAAGAATGAATAAAGCAAGTTATGTATAATTTGATAATACGTTACAAGTGTGTGTTTGTATGTATGTTCGTGTAAGTTGCGTGCCTCGAACCACTTGATTAATCTGCTCTGTTTATCTGCACCCGAAGGCAACTATGAGTAATAACTCTGTAAAGTTATGTTTAACTTTAAGTATTTTCTGACTGATATGATACGATCTGTTTTCTGAAATGCTATTTTATGCATTATAAATGAATGTCCAATTCTCTGAAATGCATTTGTGGCACCTTTAGTTCACGTGGCCCTTGCCCGGGGGTAACAATACCGCGGCCAATCTGCACGTGGCCCTCGCCCAGGGGTAACAATACTGTGGCTTATATTCACGTGGCCTATGCCCAGGGGTAACAATATCGAGACCTATATTCACGTGGCCCTCGCTTGGGGGTAATAATACCATGGCTACTTGCGCGCAAGATATGGACTTTTATGGTCGTTGGTACCAACTATGCATGTGGTTCTTTGGACCAAGTTGATATGATAGCTAATGGGTGTGCCACGTATGATCTTATGAAAAATTTGAATATGAACATGAGTGTGTATCTGAATCTATTTTTGATTTGAAGTCTGAATATGTTTCTGATATAAATTCTGAATCCTAACTTGTGTTGGATATCATTCATTAAAACCCTTTACCTAGTTATTATTCAATGGGCTCTAACTCATTGTATTATTTATATGTATGTAGGTGGGCAAGCGCATGACCAGGCCTGAGATACCGCCTGGCGAGTTTTGGTGTCAGCCAGCCATCATGCCTCCCGTGGAGGTTCCCTTTTGAGATCTACCCGAGTTTGTAGTCGTTGGGACTTTTGTATTTCTGAAATGTTTTTGTCTGGCCTGAACACGTAGGAATCTTGTATATGTGGCTTGGAGGATATAAGGCTACTGTATTTTAATGCCTTATATGTATGTATGCAAACATGTATATGAAAGTTTCAAATATTCTGTCCCGTATATGTCTGCACGGCTCTATGGACTATGTAATTTTGTATATTTGCTTCTGCAACCCCTGTTATACATATTATTCCGTTCAAAGGCCTTCGGTAATCCAATGATTACTAGCCGATTACGATGTTAAACCCTTAGGGGCGGGTTCGGGTCGTGACAACAGGCCACAAAAAAAAAAAAAAAAAAAAAAAATGAAAATCCACTTATTTATATAATAAACCACAAGGGTTCTTGAAAATATCCTACAATTGTCTTAGAGATACAATTGTTTTTAATGGTTGAGATCAATCCTAATCAACATCTGACGGTTAAAAGTATAAGTTGAACAAAATGTGTGTTGTTGCTAGACCTCTGGTTCTCGCTTACTAGTACCTCTGTCTATCACAAACGTCTCTTTCCCCCTTAAAAGTTAGTTTCTTTAGAACATAATTTGAAGACTGGAAAGAGCTCTGCTTAGTTTGAATTCCTGGACTTGAGCGAGGAGAAGAAGAGCTCTATTGGTTTTGATGTAAGTGGGATTACCTTAAAAGTTAGTTTCTTTACAACATAATTTGAAGACCAGAAAGAGCTCTACTTAGTTTTACGCTCTCTTTCACACATACACACACACACAACCTCTTTGCAAGTGACGATAATGGCAATTTTTTGTGAATTTTGTTGAGGGTTTCTGTCTTGGGGATTGTGCTTTGTACATAGCTCCTTTGCTGCTTCAAGTCTCAGTTTAGGTATACAGTCAGAAGATTGAATATCTTTATTAACTGGTTTTACTTGCTTTGGTTTTAGCTATGTTGTGGTTCACTTTCCCATATTTTATCTTGGTAATTTTTTTTATTCTCTAGATGGGTTGGGGAATGGCTTGAACCACATAAAGCACTTGAAAACTCTAAATGTTTAGGGAGGCAATTCGTTTTGTAGAAGACAAAATACAAGAAATTAGAAACGGGAGAATGATTTGACACAATTGTACTGAGTAATATCCATATACTAACTAAAGATTTGATGCACTAATTTAGTCATCCATGAGATTCTTTTTTATGATAGCAATCGCTTAAATATTGTTTTGAAGTCTTTATGAGTGAAAGGGCAATATCTCATGTCTCATTCAAACATAGATGGCATCTTCATTTTGTTTATATGTAAAACATTTGATTTTATTTGTGAAGTGATGATTGGTCCTTTATATCAAAGTAAAAAACTAATTTTTGCTTGCGGGATTATTGTTTAGATTCATTTTTTCCTTCCAAATTAGTTTAGTTTGTTGTGGCCAATACAAGCTATGCATTTCATATCATCTTTGGTTTTTTTTTTTTCTTCAATTAATTTGTCATGTGTTGCTTCATGCATTGTTAGGAATATAAAATTGTGGCCTCATCATGTCTTTCAAAGATTGTGTTTTGGACTTATATAGTAGTGATGACACAAATTTTTGATTTTTTTTGTGAATTTTGTGATGAATATTTTGTGTTTTTTTAGGGCTTTTTAATTTTATTTTTTATTGTTTGATCTATTTACGGAGCTTAGATAATTGGAAAAATGGCGAGTTCATCAATGCGTGTTCTATGTTTGCTTCACTGTAGTAATTCATTATCTAGATCAAAGTGTTTGAAGAGGTTTGCCTAATTCATATTTTTGCTGTTCTTGAAATTTGCTCCCCGGTTTAACTAGGAAGACTTCTATACAAGAGTTATCATTTTATTGTTAGGTTTCACTATGTAAAACCTGTTTAAACTTCTCTCTTACATTCATGTTTAGAATCTTCGCTCAATACTATTTTTCATGTGTGTTTCAGCCAATGATGGGGTCAGAATTATGCTTGCCACCGGTATATTCAGAGCTATCAGAGAAGTACATGAATTTTGTGCTGAAAGAAGGGGATTAATTACATAACAAATTGAAAGAAGATTATTTGTTGCTATGACAATGTCCAAACCAAACCAAACCAAATTAAACCAAGCCTTAAGTGCCATTGCTATGACAATGTCATTACAAAAAATTGTGAAACATGCAATTATCACTCTTAAACAAGGGTTTGCTAAGTTTTTTTGGTATTGTTCAAATTGAAACCGTAAAATCATTTGATTCAATAATATTATATTAAGCTATTCATGCATTTGTTATTGTTCTTCAAATTTTTTTTATTACTGCAATGATTTCATTTTGTTGTCAAATTAGAGTTTCTTTTAAAGAATCATTTTGTTGATTTCTCATATGTATTTTGTGCGATTTCTCATAGTTATTGGTTTTTTAAAGTGAATTTAAGCGAGTGATTTTGTTGTAGGTGGCTAATTCGTATTAGAAATGTTGGGTTATGTTGCTTCTCTTTATGTGTGTAGTTAGTTAGCTCTCATTCTAAACTGGATGATTAATTATTATTATTTTTAGTTAGATAGGATGCTTATTCTTTTGTACCAAAATATTCATTCACCTTTTCTTGAAGGTATTGAAATTTGATAAAGTGAAAAGGTTACCAGTTATGATACTAATTCAGTAACATCCTTTTATTGAAGGTTTGCTATACATGTGTCATTTTGACGTGGATTGAATTCTAAAATTTGCTGTTTAGACTTAAACTTTACAAATATTTTTAGATTCTACTCTTTGCTTATGCTACACTGTAATATAAAATTCATTATTAGGAGTTTAATTTTGAAGTTTGTTATTTGAAATTTATGAATGTTTTTGCCAGTTTACTGTGTAGAAACAATTTCAATTTCTTATTTGTGAAGTATTAAATTGGAGTGATATATCATTTTAAATTGATTTATTACAATTGAATTCCGTAGCACATGTGGTACCAAAAAAATTATTGATCGTTATTCCTAGTATATATATATATAAGTTAATAGATGAACTACGGTCGAACCCATCTTGTTAGGCATGGCTTGTGGTAGGCAATTCCGTTCTCTCAGCCAAACATAACTCTCAAAGTTAAATATAGCTTTCATAAAATAAAAGGGACAAACATGCAACTATTCAAGAAATAGATTACAAAAAAAAAGGATTTGAGATCATTGCTATGCCATTAAATGGTAACGTTTTAGTTATTTTATTTTATTTTTATTTTAAGGAAAGATCAAGTCTTTGTGGACAATTGTGTAATGGAGTTTCGATTAGTAGATGGATACATGGTTGACATCAGGGAATTACTTGTTGCGACTGAAACCGCCCACGTATGGTGAGATCAAGCTTGTCTTCAAAGGAATTAATTCATATTGGTCCATAGGAAAATGGACCGGTAACGTTTCTCCGACGTACAGAAGATGACAGTAGCCACAATGGATTGGTCCACTTGAATGCAACCAAAAGCTTGACATCATAAATGAGCATTACTTTTACTTATGATCTAAAGCAACTTGAAGATGCAATGTATGTAAAGAAAAAGCATCAAATTAGCAATGACCCACAATATAGATTGATGGATGGTGTGGAAATCTAGACTTTTGTAACACAAAAACAATGTTAAATTGAGAATTAACATGTCAGGGTAGAGTACAAAGGGTTACTTGGCCTGTCCTAATTGTATCATGGATGCATCATTTCAGAGTTTGCGAAGTAAGATAGGGTATATGAGTGCTCGTCACTACTTACTTGAGAACTATAGTTGGTGAAGGAATAAGTTCTTTTATGGTCAAATTGAGAATTGGTCCCAACTTGTGGAGTTATCGAGAGAACAAATACTAGAGCAAATCATCCAGACAATCAAAAAAGGCAAAGGAATGAAAATCTAACTCCCAATTGGACAAAAAAAAAATTATGTTTGACCTACCATATTGAAAAACTATAACGGTTCTAGTTTAGACCCGATCCTTATCATGTTCTTGGATTCGGGATGCAATGCTCTTATTCGTTGTCTCTGTTCTTTCTTGTCTTGTTATTGTTGAGTCTGGAGTTGTTGGTTGTGTTTGAAACAGGTTGGAAGTTAATTTTTCAAAAGAGTTGCTGCCTAGTTCCTTACTTCTTCGCTCGAGCGGTGTTTTGGTCGCTTGAGTGGTGTTTGAGATCTTCCAGTGTTTTTGTGGTTCTACAAAACTTCTAAGAGTAGGGTGATATTTGCTCGAGTAGTTTTCTGTAGCCTGCAAAACTTATGAGAGGGGGTCATTGTGTGCTAAAGCGGTGTTTTTGGTCACTTGAGTAATCTCACTTATTGTGTCTGATGCTCGAGCGGTGTTTTGATCGCCTGAGTGGTCTATGCGTATATCACATCATGGAGAGAGGATTTTTAGTCACTTTTTCATTTCCTTATCTTTCTAAACATTTCAAAGCCTAATTTGTTCTCATTTTCTCTCTAGTTCTTGCTTAAAACCCTCCCATACCCTAATCCATTGATTTCACCACCATTATACTTTGAAGTAAACATAAAGCTCGGTGATAAGGTCAATCTAATCGGAGAAGATTTCATTTTCGGCTCCGTCAAACTGCAACACTTGCTCTCTTCCTCTTCTACTTTAAGGTAGGGATTTTTTCAACCTTTGGTATGATTCTTAGCTTAGTTATTTGCTCTTTGAAAATGTTTAGTGATTTGGAGATTTTGGGTTAAACCTAGGTTTTATTTTGAAATGTAAAAGAGGAATTTTCAAATGAGTTCTTAAGAAAGGTTGTGGGGATGGAATTATTGTTGAGATATGTTGGAATATTAGAAATCTCTTTCCTAAATGTGTTTTTAAAAGTAAAGGATGAGTGATTTGAAATTCATTGATGTTTGATTTTTGAAAGACAAAAGGAATGATGTTGGTTTTTGAAAAGATAAAATGAATATATTTGTTGATAATAAGGATGAAGTTAGATATGTATTATCACTCTCATTTTGAGAGTTTGCATTTATATTTGTTAAAAATTATCTGTTGAGTAGAGATATCTGTTTTTAGGTTAATTGAAACTAATTACTCATATATTTTGCATTGAGCATTGTTTATACTTAAATATTGAAAATGTATTGTTTTGAGAAAAAGAGGTATATACCTTGGTGAATCTAGTTAGGGGGTGTGGTTGTGGTTTATATTGTTGGTTTGTATGTCTTTGGTGAAAGTCTAGAAACCCGCACGGTTAGGTGCTGATCATTCCGGTTAGTACTGGTAAAATGGCTTTGGTAGTGCTTGTATAGCCTACTAGCAGACATTTACTTAGAGATTTCTAGTATTTTGTATCCACTGCCCTATTTTCTAACTCGAATAGTATTGTTTATTGAATTGAATCACATACAATTGAGACATATCTCATAGTTTTGAAAGAAGAAGCATAATGTTTTAGAAAATAGCATTGCATTGCATTCACTATATGACTTTGTTAAGCTTCAACGCTGTGTTTGAGTATCTCTATTGGATTTTAGCTCACCCTACATGGAAAACAATTTTCAGGTGTTGATGATATGCCCTCACCAAGGACTTAGCTTGGGAGGACCGTGGAGCTAAAGGCTCATTTTTGTTTATCTTATTGTAATTATCTTTTGTATAAGTCTCGGATTTTTAATTGTTTTGGACTTGATCCACCTTATTGTAACTAAGTAATAATATCTTGGAAAAATATAGCCATTAAAGCATAAACTTATCTGTATTCTCTTTTATTTTTAGTTCACTCATACATGGCATATGCTATAGATTCAAGATCTAGGATTTATGAATGTATATATGCATATGTCATCTTTTATACGGTAAAGAAATATAAATGAAAGGTTAATATTTCGCAAGTTTATGTTTTTCTATTGAACATCATGAGATGGGTTGTCGTTATTATTTTGCGGTGTTACAAAAACGCTGAAGTTTTAACACAACTTTGATGTCATGCACATAAACAAGAATATATGTGATAATGTGGTCAGGACACTATTGAGCACAAATGGCAAGAACAAGGATACGGAAAAAGCACACTTGGATTTGGAGGACATGAGAATACGAAAGGAGTTACACTTGAAGAGGCGTTCCAATGACTCATTCGAGAAGCCTCCGGCATCGTACACATTGTCCCCAATAGAGAGACAAGGTTTTGTGATTTTTTTGAAATCGATTAAGTATCCTAATGACTATGCAGCAAATATATCCAACTATGTGACCGTTCATGGTCGTAAATTATCTGGCCTCAAAAGTCATGATTGTCATGTCCTTATATAATGACTTCTTTCAATTGGATGCGTGGATACCTTTCCAAGGAGATTGGGACCACACTTTTTGAATTGGGAAATGTTTTCAAACAATTGTGCTCAAAGACATTAAGGGTGACGGATTTGGAGAAACTAGAGGAATAAATCGTATTTATACTTTGTAAATTTGAGAAGATTTTTCCTTTAGCTTTTTTTTGATGTCATAGTCCACTTGGCAATTCATTTGCCTCGCAAGGCTATGTTTGGAGGGTCTGTGCAATATCGAAAGATGTACCTCATTGAGGGGTATATGTACGAGTTCAAATCATATTGATTTAAATATAGTAGAAAATGTAAATATTGATATTCAAATCATATTGACATGTAGGATGCTTAGACTTCTGAAAGGATTTGTTGGCAATAAAGCTCGGCCAGAAGGTTCCATTGCATAGGTTTACATTTCCAAAGAGTGTAAGACGTTTTGTTTAACATATTTAGTCACCAAAAGTGCATGTTATTGTAAAATTTCTTTCCATGCATATTGTATATGATTATGAAGATGTTTTTGAGAGAGAAACAGGTATGCAACGCATTGATGAATTGGTCTGGAAATTAGAAAGAGGATGATACAGAAAGAGAAAGTGGGGATTGAGAAGAGAGAATTGTGAAGGAGAGAGAGAGAGAGAGAGAGAGGAGGGTTTGGGAAACAAATAAATTGTCATTTTATCTACGCATGTCATTATGGGTAAAATATTTTAGCGTGTGAATTTTTGGTCAAATAAAATTTAAATTTAGATTTATGAACTAAGTATCCCAAATTTTAATTGTTTGTCAAACTGTGCATAGCACGGTGTAACACTAGTAAGATAAAAAGACAATAAGTATGCTAAATAAGTATGTTCCCAAACACTCTCATAATAGAGAGAAAAGTGAGCTTAATTTTTTTTTTTCAAAAAATTTTAACCAAACAAAATTTTGAAATTTTTTCTCAAAATATCTCTCAAGAGACAAATCAAACAAGGTTGTAAATTTTTAAATTCAACTCGACGAGATAAAGTAAAAAATTAAAATTTTAAAAACAAGTTTAGAAAAGACAAAAATAATGATTTTTTTTATACTTATTTTGACTTTTTCAAAATTTTTAAATTCTTTTTAATTTTTTTTAAATTCATGAACGAATCAAAAATTTAAAAATTTTAATATAATTTTTTTTTTAAAATCACTGCAAAATTAAAAAATTTGTTCAATTTGTTTCTCAAAAAAATGTTTTTAAATTGTTTTTTGAAAAAATAAAAATATTTTAACAAAAATAAATATCAAAAAAATATTTTTAACTTTAACTTCTCAAAACATTAAATTATATAAAAAAATAATTTTTTTACTAAATTAAATTTTAATTTTATAAAAAAAAAATTTCTGAAAATTAAACCAAACATAAAATTGATTTTTTAGGTGTTCGAAACCACCCAAGGAGTGACCCGGCCGGTATTTTTTAGCACTGAACCCGGTTCGACCTTCAAATTCCGGACCGTCAGTCGATAAGAATCACACCACAAGACAAGTCCTCCTCCTTCGCCTGCACAGTAAGGACCTCTCTCTCTCTCTCTCTCTCTCTCTCTCTCTCGCTCATGGCGTTAGTTAGCCATCTCTGCTTCTCTCATCCCCATCATCTCTCTTCTCTCTCTTCAACTCAAACGACTCTCTCTCTCCCTCACTACCTTCCCCAATTCTTACAACATCATCCCCCTTTTGAAAACCAGACATCCCTCAAAATTAGAGCTACTGGGGGCGACATGTTGGGTGATTTTGGGGCCAGAGACCCATTTCCAGCAGAGGTAGAAAGTGGGTTTGCAGATAAAGTGTTGGGTAATTATAACACTGAGCATCGAATTCTTATTCCCAATCTCTCTTCTCTCTCTCTTTCTCAACAAGATTGCACTCCTGTCTCTCCTCTTCACCCTCCCATCTCTCGTGATGATGCTCAAAAGCTCTTAAAGAAGGTGAATTTACACATCCTTGTCCCGCGTTTTCTCTTTATGAATTTACTATTTGTATTATGTATAAGCAATTTTGGTTGTTTAAATTTGTTTTACCCATAAACTTAGTTCTGGGTTTGATTCTAAAGGTGAAGGTTTTGGTTTTCTGATTTAGAATTTCTCTTAATTCTTGAGCTTTGCAAGTAGCAAAATTGGGGTTTTTTTTATTATTTTATTTTAATTTTTTAATTTACCTTTTCTGTTTCCTCTGTTTGGGAATCCAGGAGAGACAGTAAAAGAAGTGATTTGATGAGTTAAGAGAGAAAAGAAAAGAAGGGAAAATATTGATTAAATTGGAAAGAAAAGAAAAAGAAAAATCAAAGTTGAGGAGGTCTAAACTAGTGTTTAAAGAAGAAAAATAAATTAGAAAAAAAAAAAACCCCCTCTTCAAGCTATGAAGTTGCTCCTGCAAGTAGTGATTTCAAATTCTAATGTACAAGTATTAAGATTCCCTCTTAATATTTTACCATATTAACTCAACTGTGATTTAGAGTTCTCATGTAGATTTAAGTTGAGAAGTTGTTATTTGTTTATTTACTTTATTTTATTTTTAAAGGAAATGAAAAACTGAACTTATGATTCTGTAGGTTGTTGGCTGGAGATTGTTGGATGAAGAAGGGGGACTTAGATTACAATGTTTGTGGAAGCTAAGAGATTTTAAATGTGGGGTTGAACTCATCAATAGAATATACAGGGTTGTTGAAGTTACAGGTCACTTCCCAAATCTTCACTTGGAACTGCCCAATCAAGTGAGAGCTGAACTATGGACCGCTTCCATTGGTGAGTGAGGTTTACCGAAAAGTAGTCAATTGTTTTTTGATCGTTTAACTTTCTTAATGGACCTAATTCTATATTATCTGAAGTTACTTTTGAGAATAAATGTGATTGAACATTTCATCTCTAAATACGTCGAGATTTTGGACTCATATATGCTCAAGGTGCTCCCAAGTCACCAATCAATCCTATCCCCACCTCAGGAAGAAAATGAAAAAACAAAAACTAGAATAGTTCTGTGCGGATTCCTCGTGCAAGATTAGATGTGTTCATTGGGTCTAGTCAAGGCTCCTATCCAAGTTTCAATTTGACAATGGGAATGAAATGGATAAATTTTCCCATTGTATATTTTTTATAATTGAAAAATATTGCTAGCTCATATTTACTGAACCATTCAGAATGTCCAAAATGTTTGCTTCTCAGTCTTCTGATGCAATCATTGCTGAATTCTGTGGTAGAATTTTCAACTCAGACTGTCAGTGATAAGATTTCTTCAAGTTATGTTGAGTCTTGTGAGATTTCAAGTAATCTACTTGCCTCCTCTACGACACAGGCATTGTGCATTGAATGTGTTAGATATGCTTTTCATTTTTACATTCTCATGTTACAAAATAGCCCTATTTCTCATTTTCCAACAGTTCGAAAAGCTAACTGGTAATGTGCATTGAAGTTGGGCATAGCAGTCCATGCTAAGAACTGATATGTTGAGATACCATATAAACTGCACAGAATGTTCCTTATTCCAAATACTTGTCCTATTTTTTTATTATTATTATTTTTTTTTGGATACATTTCTTGCTGGCTTCCTTTACTTCTCTTCTTTGTAAACTTGTGTATAACATATTTGCTTCCATTTGTCTTTGTTTTTATATACACTTGGGTCCAAATTCCTTGTTTACCTTCATAACCCAAAAAAATGTTTTATGTAATTTGCAGGAGGATTGAGTATGAATGATTTCATTGTAGCTGCCAAAATAGATGAAATAAAGACATCAGATCTTGTCCCCAAGAAGAGAATTTGGGCTTAGCTTGCTTTCTTCACAAATCCGAAAGATCTGTGTGCTCATGGGTTCCTTGCTTACTCTTCCTTCATCATTGCAATTCATTTATCATTTGTTTTTTTTTTTTCTGCTTAAAAAAAAAAATGTAGTAGTAATTAAGGATTGGTGCAGAAAAGGAAAGAAGGCTGGTTCTTCTCATTGTATTGAAGGGGTGTAACTCTGTATGAGGCTCGGACTTCTTGTCCTGGAAAAAGAATCTGGGCATAATTGGGGAGAGGTCTGTTCATGAATTTCAGCAAGAAACAACTGAAATTGAAAAAATGAATAGAAACTCTATTTTTCTTTATTATTTCTCTGCAATCCTTCGTAAGTTGTATATGTGAATCATTCATTGTTACTTATCCAACAAAAAAGAAAAAGAAAAAAAAGAAGAAGAAGAAGAAGAAGAAAGTGTGTTTGGTTTTGACCAAACTGATTACTGTAGTTTTGGTCTCTACAAAAGAAATGAGGTCAGCTATATTTATTAAACTCATGCTGGAGAATGCCCTCTAGAGGTGTTAAAATTTGAATCACCAAACCTCCCTGAAAAATATTTCTGAAACTTGCTTTACTTGTTTCATTTGTTTTGGCAAAAAATAATTTTCTGGAGACATTGTTTTCTTATGTTTGGTTGTGTGCTTAAAACTAATGTACTGATAGTTATATTAGTGGTGGTGGTGGAGATGGCGGCATAGAGGAGGGGCGGTAGTAGTGGTGGGATGGAGGTGATGGTGGCTGTGAAGGGTAAGTTAATAATTTTGTTTTGTTTCCAAAAGAAAAAAAAGAAAGAAAAAAAGAAAAAAGATTACTATTAGTACCTACCTAATATCTTTGAACCTCCTATTTTTTTGAACTCTCATTCTAAATTTTAAATTTTAATAAGATTTCTTTGAATACTTTACTTAATACCAAATTTATCAATATTCATAATATTATCATATCCAAGTGTACACCCATCTAATTTTGCACACCCTCTCTTTCCCCTGTTAATGATTGTCCATCTCCTGTTGAAGAGAAGAGAACATTGATGGTCTCTTACTATTGAAGAACACCATTACATTGTATCAAAATGCATCGAAAAGGAGGAAAAACCCTCATTGCGGCTGCAAATTGACTTGATAGTGTGAGGGAAAAACTCTCATTGTGATGGAAATTCAGTCCACTATTGCCACCACAAATTAGAATGTCCTCAGGTAAATACCAACTTAGGGATGGCAATTTAAACCCAGCCCGACGGGGACCCAATCTCCCGACCCCGATTAGAACGGTTTTTTCTCGAAAATTATCCCCATAGGGCCGGGGATGGTATTAAAAATTGAATCCCCGATAATTTTCGGGCCGGGACGGGGATAGGTTACCCTGGCCCCGGCCCCGCCCCGTCCCCGCCCCGAATTTCCCCGCATATTCCCCGAAATATTCACCATATATATATATATGTTAGTCTGCCTCTCTCATATAACCTAATTCATTTCATTTCATTTATGAGTCTCAAACTTCAGCCTCTCTTCCTCTCTCTCTCTCTCTCTCTCTCTCTACGCAGGTGGTCTCACGAGGCTCAACCTCAGCCTCCCTCCCTCTCTCTACTCAGGTGGTCTCACGGCGGCGAGCTCCCTCCTCTCATCACCGTCGATCGCCGTCGCCCCTCCTCTCACGGCATCGGCGGCGAGGCTCAACCTTAACCTCAGCCGTTGTCCCTCCTCTCACGGCAAAGGTGGCGAGGCTCAACCTCAACCTCAGCCGTCGTCCCTCCATCTCACTCACCTAATTTTTTTTTTTAGCTCAAATTTGTTTCGATTTGTTCTATATATGTTAAATCTAGTGTTGAATAAATATTTGAGCTCAGATCTGTTGAGTATAGCTCTGAGTTCTGTTGATGATGATGAAGAGATATGATTGTTGTTGTTGTTGATATATATGTTAGATATATGTTGAAGAGATTTGAATATGTGTTTGTTGTTGTATTTTTTTTTTTTTTAAATTTTGGTCGGGGAAACCCGATCCCCGTTAGGGGACGGGGGTGGGGGTGGTGAGAGACTCCCCGTCGGGGATCGGAGCCGGGGACGGGAAAATTCCTACCATCGGGGATCGGGGACGGGGAGTGTGATGCCCGGCCCCGTTGCCAATCCTATACCGACTTCCCACCACATTTTTAATTTTTGATTTATTTCGACATAAAAAGAGATTTTAAAGGAAAAAACTCTCACAAAAAATACATTTTGTTGTTGGCTATACAAAATCGAAGACATACCAGTGACAAACAAAACTAATGAAATATGACATCCAGTGTTTGAATGATTTCATTTATTTAACTATGACATTTATGACTTATTCACCAAAAAAAAAAAAAAAAAAAAAAAAACTATGACATCCAGTGTTTGAATGATTTCGTTTATTGAACCATTGCTAAGAGTGACACTAAAAAAGTTTTTGTCATGGAGGAGTGGGTGGGGGTGTACTTGTTGGGTCACTGCTTTCGATGCTGATACCTGATAGTCCACTACTAGATTTGATAGAGAAGGTTGGATCTTGGATTTATTGGGAACAAGCGATTTAATTTCTTTGTCCAGTGAATTTGAGATGAACAATACCAAAATTTGTTGCGACTCCTGTAAGTTTTTTTTTTTTTAAATCGGAAATGTCAAAAGACTTACAAAACATTCGCAGATAAAAGAGTAGGGTGTGCAACCCAATCTAAAGGAAGCGAGCCCTTTAGGTTCATAAAAGCAACCCAATGAGCTACATGGTTACATTTTGTAGGAGACTAGTTGAAAGCAATATTATTACATACTCGAGCTTGGAGGATGTGATAGATAATGGCTTGATAGTCCCAAGGGGGATCCAACTTGGACACACTCAGCTCGATAACTGGTTTATTATCGCTTTCCACATGGACTTGAAAGAGATTGAGGGTTGAGGACAAGGCGCATGCCAGTCGAACCGTTGGTGCTTCCCCTTGGATTGTAGAAGATGATTGAACAATAAAGGTAATACCATCCCTCAGATATCCATTCCAATCCCGAAGAACCACGACTAAGGAAGTCCTATGACCGTCCGTTGCCAAACTAACATCACAGTTAATCTTGAACTGCCCTTGAGGAGGAGAGATCCATCTCGGAGGTGCCACCGGCCCCTCAGGTATGACAGGATGCCTTGGAGAGGGCTGGTTCAAGGTGAGGAGCTCCTTCCATAGGGATGTAGCAAGACTCAACGTAAGCGAATGATTTGAACTTTACAGACAATTGCCTTAAGTACCATTGCCGAAGTTGTGATAGAATGTTATGTGCAAATTGTGCATGGGGTTATGGTTCTTTGGGTGTTGTTTCGGACAGTACAAAAAGCACTGTAGATGATGGGGTTGCAAATTTTGTTCTGAGATTGGTTTTAGGAATGAACGGGGCAAAAAGTATAGTGGTAAGATCTATCCTTCAGAGTCTTCCCGACAAAGTCCTGAACCAACATCACCTTGTTTGAGTAGTGAAAAGTTGGATGGTTATTGCCCAAATTCTGTGACCAGAAGTAGTGTTACTTCATTTTATCTATGCCTTTGAGAAGTGAAATTTTGTTTTTTAAACTATTGAATGCCTTTGGACAAAAATGAGTTTTTTTATACTATTGAATGCTTATTGCCAATCCGCCCACCTTCTTTTACTTGGGAAGTAGAATTATGAAATTATTAAAAGTTGTGGACCTAAGACTCTTGCCCACAAAATTAACAATTCTCTCAATTGGTATGTTTATATATATAAAATATGAAAATGTTTTGGATAATTTAAGTTTTGAAATGACAATTAGATAACATGTTACTTACCATGGTGTCCTAGTTTCATGTTTGGGTAAATGTGTTTTTCATTCTAATCTTTTATGAAAAATCTATTAAAACTAGTAGTGAGTAGGGCTGCAAATGAATAGAGTCGTTCGTGAACAAGCTCGAGCTCGGCTCGATAAGAGCTCGTTCGAACTCGGTTTGTTAATTATTATTATTAATTTTTTTTTGCGTTTGACCTCAAGTTCAAACTCGTTAAATTTTTAATAAACAACTTGTGAGAAGAAGAGTAAGAACTTTGATAATTAATTATAAATAGTTTGTAAACCACAAGCATAATGAGTAATTCATTGTCACATAGCTACAAAAATTTGGCATAATGATGTAATTCATTGTCTTAGATTAATTTAATGTTTTAAATTTTGTTTCAACTTTACTAATTCTTTTTCTTATTCTATATTGTAGGAGCGCGGAGTACTTAAATGCTTAAATCATGGTTTTAAAGTTAGTGAATGGTCATTCAAATTGGAAGAAAAGAAATGGTCCAAATTTCATGGTTTATTTATGAATTTAGGGCTGATTTCTTTAGTAAGTTGCTCATATAAATTTGTAAACAAAGTTGTAGTTTCAACCTTTGTGGAAAGATAGCAACCGGAGACAAACACGTTTCATCTACCATTTGGTGAGATGTCACCAACCTTATATGACTTTAGTGTAATTTTTTGCCGTTACAGAAGAGGACATTCACATTTTTTGGTACCAGTCAGTTTTGTTTTGTTTTTTTTTTGTCTTAGGTCTGTTGTTTTTTCGAGTGTCCCTATAAGATCCACTCCTCTCACAAACTAAGTCTTGGCTTCCTACCATGGATACCACCCCCATTTGATTTTTGCATGATAATAACGATTTCATTTATTCTCCCAACTTTAAGAGTCCATCGAATTAACTTATCTTGACTCTTGAATATCTCAAATAAATAACTTAAATTAATCAATTATTGCACATAAAAAAGGACAAAAAAGGTACATTGTTTGTAAAATAATCAAAGATTCAGATCATGAGTGACAAATTCATTATTATAATCTATTACATATTCTGAATCAACCTTAATGTCTCTAGTTGAAGCATCATCCTGAAAACACATGTGAATGTAATTTCAAAATTGAAAAAATATGTTCGGTTGAACAGTGTCGAAACTAATAGTTTTGTTCAGTTTAACAGTGCCGAAAATAAGGTCACGTTCGGTTCAATAATACCGACTATTTGCATTGCTGTTCAAAACTCATAAATTGCACTAAATGTTTGTGTTCAGTACTGTGTTACCGAACATAATGTTAATAGTCAGCAAACCAGTACCAAATAGCTCGAACAAATTAATAATTATTGAAAACAACCAAGAATATTAATGCAAGACAAATAAACTTACCAATAGAATGTCAGTCTCATCAGAATTGTTGTCATCGTCATCCATTGCTCTATAAAGTGAAATAACTGATGAAGAGTAATACTTGGACTTGAAAAGAGCTTTCTGTTCAAAGTTTCTAGTTCAAGAGAGTTATGATGGTAATTGAGAAGGAGATTTATAATCTGGCTTTGGACTGTGGAAGAGGTCGAACAGGTTAGGGCCGGGCATGTTTGGGCTGAGATCACTTGGGCCTGATTTGGAGTGGGATTTGCTCGGTCGAGGCCCAGCCCCTGTCTAGGCCGAGCTAACTGGGGCTTCCCTGGAGGTGATCTTGCTCGGTCGAGGCCCAGGCTTGAGGTCTGCGGCCATGTGATTGACCGAGCTCCCCCGGATTTGGACTTGTTGGGCCAAGATGAGCATCTGCTACACAGGTTTTGTGGGAGCATAGTTAGCTCGGTGGTAAAGTCTTCTGTTCACCGGCTCGGCTTATCTTAAACTCGGTTATGCCAGAATGCTACCGAGCTCGGCTGTTATGGAGCTCGGCGAGTGGAGCACTCAGGCATGTTACGCAGCACGGACGTAGAAGCCCGAGGTGATTCCGCCGATCTGCTGAGATCCCATTAATGTTGTCTGGCGGTTTGGTTAGGTGGTGATTACGGGATTTGTGCTGACAGTTGAGAGAGCAGCTCCACGTGTCAAGAGACTAATGGGAGCAGATATAAGCGTAGAAAGTATATAAGCTTGACTGCGCCCCCTATGCGAGGAATGGAACATCATTTGGTGAGAACAACCTAAACACTAAACTCCATCCTCTCGCTCTCTATCTGAGTGTGTGCTAACTTGACCGTCGGAGGGGTTTTCCGGCCACACACCGCTGGGTAGCTCACCGCCGTTATGTTCGCAAGTCGATCGGACAGACAAGGAGCTTGGTAAAAAGGAGTACGGGCTCTGCGGAATATTTGCTCCCCGTACAATTGGCGTCGTCTGTGGGAACTTTGATAGACAAAACCTTTTCTTCCAAGCTCATCTGATCGTCTACCATGGCGAACAACGACGAGATAATGTTGTCTGCCATCGACAGTGTTACCCCGGAGTCAGCCAGATAGAGAGACGGACTCCTCGCCGTTCCAAACATGGCGGGCCTGGAGACTTCCCTAGGAGGACATTCAAGAGACGCGCAGGATAAGCGCAGTAGAAGTTTTGGTAACTCTTGGAGCCCAAACAGGCACCGGCGGCGAAGAGAATCGCACGCTAGGTGTCTGGAGCACAAGTTAAGGGACTAAGACGCCGTCATCCGGAGAATGACGGCGGAGATGGAAGATCTCAAACGGCATGCCAAAGGGAAGGGTGTTGCTGGAGTGGGAGACCACAGTGAGCGCACCCAACCACGCCATTCAGGCAGTCAGAGACAGCGGCACACTCCCTCCATTTCTATCACCAGAAGCTACAGGGTTAGAGAATCCGACGCGCCTGTAGAGAAGTCTAGCGCGCAAGATAGTACCTATCAACCCTCACGTCCGGCGACGACGTCGAGGTATTCCTACTCCGCTCGCTTAGAGGACTTGCGGGCAGTCTTGAAGGAGCGGGCTCACCGACGGGAGACTCAAAGGGTGCCGGCGCTCCAGCGGCTATCTTACGGGGGTTGCGCCAGTGAAGAGGTCATAATGCCACCACCCCGCCCAGCCGCGCCTCTCCACCTAGACACAAATTTGGTGAGTCTGAACGCCACCCCCTTCTCCCTTAAGATAGAAACCACTCATCTCCCCGTGGGCTTTCACCAGCCCAAGTTTATGCTCTACGACGGAAAGACCGATCCATACATGCATGTAAGCCACTTCCGGCAGGTCATGGCCGGACATAGGCGCAATGACGCTCTTATGTGCCTTATCTTTCCGTCGAGTTTGGGTGAGCTAGGCTTGAAATGGTTTGAGAGACTGCCGGAGGGAAGCATCGAAAGGTGGCAACAGTTGGTGGAAGCATTTGTGACACGTTTCAAGACCAACACCAAAACACTAAAGGAGGTGGACCACCTTCTCAGTGTTAAAATGGAGTTGAGCGATACACTCAAGGCATATAATTCCAGATACTGGGAAACCTTCAACGAGATTTTAGATTGCCCGATCAACCTGGCAATCAGCCAATATAAGCGCGGTCTCCCGATCGGACATAGGCTGCGGGACTCGCTTACCATGAACTAGCCGACATCCATGGGCCAACTAATGCAGCGCATCAATGAGCACATCCAAGTAGAGGATGATGCGGCGGCGTCCACCGCGAAGACAACTCCAGTGGTAACAGACAAAAGGTCGGCTGGCAAGGTGCACGCGGTCGGACAAGAGACTAACCGTTCAAATGACCGCGCCGAGGAATCTGACCGAGGGTCAAATCGTCGAAACAGGGGAAGGGGACGTCGGAATGACCGAGATGAATACCCCCGCGATGACGTAGCTGATGCCAATAGAAGGTTAAAAGCCCGGACGGGCATTACCACGGTCTTTAAGATTCCAATCTATAGCATACTTAGTGAAATCCGTGACGAGGATTACGTCCGATTTCCTGCTAAGTTAGGCGATGCGCAAAAGGGCTTCAGTCCGCAGTACCGCTGCATATATCACCGGGAGCGAGGACACCGGACAGAGGACTGTTTGCCTCTGAAGCAACACTTGGAGGAGTTAGTTGTAGCCGGACACTTAGATCTTTACATCGATGGGGGTGTTAGGGCCGCGCATCCCGCCCCGGTTGATCCGCATGGACCGGCTGACTTGGAGGCGCCCCCTCAAGGAGTGGTTAATGTGATCCACGTCATAGTGGAGCCGGCGCGTGTATGCGAGCTCCGCGAAATGATCAAAAAAGCGGAACACATGAGAGAAGTTCTGTCAGTCCAGTCCGCGGTCAAAAAGGGGAAGACCGAGGAAAAAAACGTGATTAACTTCTCCACAAGGGACCTAGAGCGCATTCAAACGCCACACAACGACGCCCTAGTGGTCACCCTCCGTGTCAAAGAGTTCGATGTCAAACGCATCTTGATAGACCAGGGAAGCTCGGTTGAAATTATGTACTACGACGCGTTCAAACAACTCAAACTTCGAGACACAGACTTGGCTCCGGCAACTTCGCCACTGGTAGGTTTCAACTCGCAACAGGAGTGGCCTTTGGGAAAAATAATTTTGCCGGTCAAAGCCGGATCCGTGGTCAAGCAGGTGGAGTTCTGGGTATTGCAGGTGCTGTTTACATACAATCTGATCCTCGGTAAGGGCTGGCTTCGCACTATGCAGGCTGTAGCGTTGACCTACCACCAGGTTATGAGATTTCCCTCGGCTATGGAGGAAATTGACGAAATATGGGGCAATCAAGTCATATCGAAGCAATACTTCGTGGCAGTGAAAGGGAGCCGAGCTGCCAAAGGCTTCGTGCAAATGATCGAAGGCCCAGAAGACCAGAGTGTCCTTGATGACGTGGGCACTAGGGCCGAGGACAAAACTGTTGAAGAATTGGTAGAAGTACGGCTCAACACGGAAAATCCAAACAAGTTTTTCTTGCGTGGATCAAGCCTGACCGCTCAAGAAAGGACCGAGATGGTAGAGTTCTTGATGGCAAATATCGAAGTCTTTGCATGGTCGCCCTATGACATGCCAGGCATCGACCCAATTTTTATTTGCCACCAACTCAATGTTTTCCTTGATGCGCGGTCAGTCATTCAGAGAACAAGGAGATCGGCTCTTCATCACGCCAAGGTAGTCGCGGAGGAGGTAAGGAACTTGCTTGATGCATGGGCTATTCAGGAAGTGCACTACCCTCGGTGGATTTCAAACACGGTCGTAGTACCCAAGAAGAATGGGAAGTGGCGAGTTTGCATCGACTACAAGACCGTCAACCGAGCTTGCCCTAAAGACAGGTTTCCTCTACCCAGAATAGACTAACGGTGGATTTAACGGCCGGACATGAAAGGCTCAGTTTCTTGGATGCCTACCGCGGTTATTTTCAGATTGCCATGCATGGCCCCGACCGAGAGATAACCTCTTTCACCACTCCAAGGGGACTTTTCTGCTATCGAGTCATGCCTTTTGGTTTGAAGAACGCCGGGGTAACTTTCCAAAGGATGGTGACCAAAATGTTCGCCCCTCTGCTAGGCCGGACGATGGAGGCTTACATTGACGACATGGTGGTCAAAAGTAGGCATCAGGTAGACCACTTGTCCGACCTAGCCGAGATGTTCGCCATTCTCAAGCAGCACAAGTTACGCTTGAATGCGTCCAAGTGTGCCTTCGGCGTGGGATCCGGGAAATTCCAAGGCTTCCTAGTCACAAATCGAGGCATCGAGGCAGACCCCACACAAATCACAGCCGTACAAGAATTAAAGCAGCCCAACTCGGCGAAGGACGTGCAGTATCTGGCCGGAATGGCCGCCGCGCTTAATCGATTCATAAGTCGGTCATCAGATCGCTGCCGCCCTTTCTTTCGAGCTCTAAAATCCAAGTTTTCGTGGGATGAGGAATGTGACAGGGCTTTGGCCGAGCTAAAGGCGTATCTGTCTTCTGCTCCACTATTGGTGACACCAAAGCCCGGTGAAGAACTTTACCTTTACCTAGCCGTTTCTCAGCATGCAGTTAGCGCAGTGCTTGTCCGGTCAGAAGGCATCCAGTATTTCCCCATCTTCTACGTGAGCAAAACCTTGCTACCGGCAGAGTCGAGATACTTGCCGTTGGAAAAACTTACCTTGGCCCTGATGATGGCCTCCAGGAAATTGGCGCATTATTTTCATGCTCATACAATCATCGTTTTGACCGAGTTCCCACTCAAAGCCTTATTTGAGCGAGCGGATTTCTCCGGTCGAATCCTCAAGTGGGCGGTCAAATTGGGACAATTCGACGTCAAGTTCCAACCCCGAACTGCCATAAAAGCGCAGACATTGGCCGACTTTGTCGCTGAATTCTCACCTGGAATTCATCTAGTGTGCCCGGTGGATCTTGCCGCGGCAGCTGAAGAGGTGAATGTTGGCTCGCCAGAAATTGCACAGCAGGGCGATATTGGCGTCGCGGAACTTGCGCGCCCCGCTATAGAACCTCCAGCCGGCATGGTACTGCAGCTCGGCGATGCGACTCCGGACTTGAGCATGGTTGATCAACCTGTTGGGTTTGGTGCTGCATCGCTGAGGGGTGGTGGAATGGAACCAAACAGCAGCGGAGGAGAAACCGAACAGCCGCGCAATCGTGATCCCATCAACCTTGAAGCCTCCCAGGACCCCTCAGAGTGTTGAAAGCTCTTTGTCGGTAAAATGTGGAAACTTTTTGTAGATGGAGCCTCAAATCGTCACGGTGCTGGGCTGGGCATAGTTTTGATTTCCCTAGATGGTCTGACCATCGAACACTTTATCACACTCGGATTCCCTGCGTCAAACAATGAGGCCGAGTACGAGGCGCTGCTAGCCGGACTTAAGAGCGCGCTTCAGGTGCACGCATCCGAGCTAATGGTTTACAGCGATTCCCAGCTCGTTGTCAACCAAGTGTCTGGGGTTTACGAAGCTAAAGATGATAGAATGACAAAGTACCAAGCTCTAGTGAGAGAACACATCAAGCGATTCCAGGCAATCAGGGTCCAACAAATTGGCCAGGAAGACAACGACCGTGTGGATGAGTTAGCCGGTCTGGCTTCTATGGTCGACCGAACATCTCCCAGTCCTCTCCTAATTAAGTATCTTCCAAGGCCAAGTATAGAGGAACCCGAGCAGACAGAAGTACTCTGCACCGAGCTTGGCCATTCTTGGATGGACCCGATTATCCTCTTTCTAAAATAGCGGACCCTTCCGGTCGATAAAAAGGAAGCGCATAAAGTCCGGGTAAAGTCAGAGCGGTTTTGGCTTTCTCCATCTGGCGCTTTATACAAGAAATCTTTCACCGGTCCTTATTTCAAGTGTGTACACCCAAACAGCGTGGAAGCTTTCTTGTACGAAATTCATGAAGGCATATGCGGCAGTCACATAGGGGGCAGATCTTTGGCCTACCGAGCTATCTCGTAAGGATATTGGTGGCCGTGCATGTAAGTGGACGCTCAGAAATATGTACGCAAATGTGAGAAGTGCCAGAAGTTTGCCCACCAAATTCACCAACCGACCAGAGAACTTCTTCTTCTCACCAGCCCTTGGCCTTTCGGGATGTGAGGGCTGGATATAGTGGGACCACTCCCAACGGCACCAGGCAATCGGAAGTTCTTCATCGCGGCTACGGATTACTTCACCAAATGGGTTGAAGCTGAGCACTTGGCAGCTATCAAGGAGAAAGACGTTAAACGGTTTGTCTGGCAGAATGTTGTAACACGGTTTGGGTGCTTATTTAGAGGATTTTGTGAAGAAATGAAAATCGAGTTCTACAACTCTACCCCGGCTTATTCGCAGTCTAATGGCCAAGCCGAAGCATCAAACAAGACCATTCTTGATGGTTTGAAGAAAAGACTTGAGAAAGCCAAAGGTAAATGGGCTGAGGAACTCCCAAGTGTCCTTTGGGCATATCGAACTACCCCGAGGCGATCTATTGAGGAAACTCCTTTTGCCCTGGTGTACGACATGGAGGCGGTCATCCCATTGGAAATTGGCATGCCCACCATCCGCAGTGAAAATTTTGAGCCCGAGTTGAATTCTGAAGCAGTCGCCCTGGAATTGGACCTTGCTGAAGAACGCTGCGAAAAAGCTTTGATTCACGTGGCTGCGTATCAACAAGAATTGTCCAGGAAATACAACAAAACCGTGCACCCCAGACCGTTTAAGGTGGGCGACTGGGTTTTAAGGAAGGTTATGGGCAACACCCTGGTGCCAGGTGAAGGCAAGCTAGGGGCAAACTGGGAAGGACCCTACAGGATAACCGGTCTGGCGGGCAATGGGGCATACCACTTGGAAGATTTGGACGGCAAAGGCATACCCTGGCCATGGAATGCAGCCAACCTCAAACTATACTATTTTTAGTTTGAATAGTTTTTATGTTATTCTTTTGAGCAAGGATTTGTTTGCCTTACGCTTCAGAATGTAACTCTTTTTGTCAATATAATAGAAGTGACTTGTCTTTGCTGGAGCATTCTGCTGTTTTCGATGCTTATTTTGAGATTTCGACTGAGATGTTTTACTCTGGTTGAATGAGTTGATGATTTACTCAACTTTGAGATTTCGACCAAGATGTTTTACTCCGGTTGAATGAGTTAATGATTTACTCAACTCTGAGATTTCGACCGAGATGTTTTACTCCAGTTGAATGAGTTGATGGTGTACTCAACTCTTTGGAATTATAACCGAGATGTTTTACTCCGGTTGAATGAGTCGATGATTTACTCAACTCTGAGATTTCAACCGAGATGTTTTACTCCGGTTGAATGAGTTGATGATTTACTCAACTCTGAGATTTCAACCGAGATGTTTTACTCCGGTTGAATGAGTTGATGATTTACTCAACTTTGAGATTTCAACTTAGATGTTTTATTCCGGTTGAATGAATTGATGATTTACTCAACTCTGAGATTTTGACCGAGATGTTTTACTCCGGTTGAATGAGTTGATGATGTACTCAACTCTTTGGAATTGTAACCGAGATGTTTTACTCCGGTTGAATGAGTCGATGATTTACTCAACCCTGAGATTTCAACCGAAATGTTTTACTCCGGTTGAATGAGTTGATGATTTACTCAACTCTTTGGAATTGTAACCGAGATGTTTTATTCTGGTTAAATGAGTTGATGATTTACTCAACTCTTTGGTTTTAGCCGAGATGGTTTATCTCGGCTAGATGAGTTGGTGATTTGCTTAGCCGAGGTGGTTTATCCCAGCTGAAGTTGTTTAGCTTAAACACAATGCAAACACTAAGCGAAATCAAAACATTTCATTGATGTGAAATAGAATTACATACGGTGGGACTAGCAGTCCGGTTACATTCTTAAAAACAAAAGAAGGAAGACAGAAAACTACATTAAGGGAGAAATGTCTGCGAACTCATCCCCGACAGTAGTTGCCTCTAGATTGACCGTAGCAGTGGTTTCTTAGACGTCGGCCTCCCCCTCGCCGGTCTGCTTTGGGCGGTTATTTCCCTCGGCATTTTCCTCGTCATCCTCCGCGTCTTCCTCCTCAGCCTCGGCTTGTAATGCACTGAAGACATCGTTGGCATATGGCACCAAGTACGTTGGCAGGAAAGCAGCTGGAGGAGAGGCAAACATGTCGGTTCCAGATCCTTGGCCGAGCTGTTCGCAAGTAGCCTTCCAGCCAGCCTTAAAGAAAATGTCTTGGGTGGCATGGACTTGCTTCGTGCAGTTTTCCTCAGCCTCCTTGAAACCGGCGTTGTTGGCGTCCTCCAGCTCCTTTTTCCTTGACTGGTTCAACTCCTCCAGCTCGGCCCGGAGAGCGTCCCTTTCTTGCTCGGCGACTCCAAGCTGGTCGAGCAATTTGGAGTTGTCGGAGTTTGCGATCTCCAAAGAAGCCTTTGATCGCCCCAGCTCGGTCTGAAGATGCTCAACCTGGCTGGCAATGTCGGTTACCTTCTGCCGGAGTCTGTGAATGCGCTCTATGACCAAGTGTTGTTTCTGGATGGCCTGCAAGAAGAAAGTTTGATTAGAAAGGAAACCGAGCAAACACTTGGGAAAATTTGAGTAAAAAGTTAGAGATTCTTACCCGGGTCATAGACTTGACCGACGATTTCACTAACCGGGTGTCCGGCACGTGGTCCCTGCCGACCACGTTGCTCGGTAAAAGCAAGGCTTTGGTTAGGTCAAAGGCGAGTAGATGCTCCTTGTCACCTTTGACCGAGGCAGTCGCCGGGATCTCCTTACCCCGGTGCTTGAGTTGTGACTTCCATGGAGGTGTTGGGTCAGTTGTCACCGTTGGTTGCTCGGTGTTCAACTCCGCAACTAGCTCGGCAAAAGGGTCGGCGGTACGTGGCATTTTTCCAGCCCGGCGACTTTTTTTGCTTGTTTGCCCGGCGGCAGGAGACGCCAGTGCAACCACGGTCCTGCTTGATTGACCGGTAGCGGCTGTGCGGGATGGGATGCTCGGTAGCTCGGTGGAAGTAGCAGTGATGAGGTTCTTGATGCGGCTTCTTTTGGCCATCTCTTCTGCCTCGGTCAACCGGATAAGTGGCACGTCCGGCAATGTGGGATCGGGAGGTGGAGATGGTGCACGGAGGAAGTCTGTAACCTTACTCCGGTGTGGAGCTGAGTACCTGTAGGTCGGTACGTAACCGAGGAGTTCGTGGCAATCCCGATTGCGGTAACGAAGCACGGTTCTGATGGTTGCTTTGTTGGGATAATGGTAATTAGCTTGCAAAGCTTCGATTGCTGCAAAGAAAAGAAAAAATATCAAGTACAGAATATAGAAGGAAGGTAATTTGACCGAGCAGTTAGCACGGCTTACATGTTGAACCGAAATCCTTGCTGATATACAAGCCCGGCACGTCGGCTGTTTCATAATTGCTGGACACCTAGAAAAAGTCGTTGTCATGTAAGTCCTTGTCTAGGGTACCGGTCACTATTTTCTCCTTGCCTGGTCTGATCTTTAAGTAATAGGTAAAGCCATCGCCTGTATGCCTGAGGGTATACTGGCGAAGTATCTCGGCCAGTCCTAAGTTGGTGCCTAGCCGGTTGTTTAGCTCGGCAATTCCGTTTATTATGCGGTAGGTGTTGGTTGAGACCTGGGTTGGAGCTAGCCCGGTGCGCCGCAAGAATTTGCACATCAGCGGGTTAACCAGGAAGCGGAGGCCACCTTCTATGATGGAAAGCATGGTGAAGGGGCACTAGTCTAAT
Source organism: Camellia granthamiana (assembly GCA_036172215.1). Lineage (NCBI taxonomy): Eukaryota > Viridiplantae > Streptophyta > Magnoliopsida > Ericales > Theaceae > Camellia > Camellia granthamiana. Next base: position 138,921,807 of record CM069903.1, on the reverse strand, counting down.
CTGCCCCAAGGGGTCGTGTCCTCGGTACCGAGCTCTAGGTGAACGTCGTCCGGGATATTATATTCTTCCCGGAACGCGGCTAAAGCGATCGGTGTGTCGACCAGGAAGCGATGGCGCCCCATGTGTAGTCGGCTGGTTTTAGCGCGGCTGAGGTGGTTTGGCACAAACTCTGGTTTGGTGGCTGCTTGGTCTTTGAGTGCCTCGGTGTTGGTGCGTTGTCCCCTTGGACTCTGTAGGAAAAGGAGGGTAAGTGTAAGTGGGAGCGCGGTTGCGCAAAACGAGCTTGACTTTAGCTCGGTCAGATCGAGTGCCAGACCACCTCAGTCACGAAGGTAAATCCAGAAGCTCGGCCGTTCAAGCGGACCAGATGTTAGCCCAGTCGAGCGGTCAAGCCCTCTGCCTACCTGGGTTTCTACAGAAGTTTTTGCAAACTCGCAATTTGCTCAGTTTGGATGTTTTTTGGGATCAAAAGAAGACCTAGAGCCCGGTCCGCTCCAGATCTTCATGCGTTCATCATTGAGGCTGAAGAATAGTAAAGGGAACAGGGGTAGAGGTGGGTTTTGGGGAGCTATACCCTAAAATCTATGGTTTTGGTGCCTTAAAACGTGAAAAACCAAAGGGAAAAGCTATAAAGAGATTCAAAGAGCTTACCAGTATAGAGGCAAGAGCTGGTTCCTCGAACACGAACGCAGAGGAGGGCAAGAATGGAGCTTGATGAGGGCATTGCAGCTTCAGGTCGGAAGAGAGTCAGTAAGGAGGAAATGAAAGGGGGGAGAGACGTATATGTAAGAGAAAAAGGCCGCCAAAATTTGAATATGAAAGGACGTCTGGGTTGGCTGCTCGAGGCCAATAAATGCACGGCATGTGTTCACAATGGCGGCGGCATCAGTACTGAAGAGACAAGATGGCAAGTTGAGGCGTCAACCGAGCAAGCCTAGAAACCGGGCATGGAGATTAGCGCGGTTACTGTCTTGCAAACTGAGGACCGAGGAAGAGTCTACCCCGGACGGATTATGTAATCCCAGTCATACTTGCGCGGACGGAATTAAGAGGCAATTGAGAGGGAGATTTATAATCTGGCTTTGGACCGTGGAAGATGTCGAACAGGTCAGGGCCGGGCATGTTTGGGCCGAGATCACTTGGGCCTGATTTGGAGTGGGATTTGCTCGGTCGAGGCCCAGCCCCTGTCTAGGCCGAGCTAACTGGGGCTTTCCTGGAGGTGATCTTGCTCGGTCGAGGCCCAGGCCTAAGGTCCGCGACCGTGTGATTGACCGAGCTCTCCCGGATTTGGACTTGCTGGGCCGAGATGAGCATATGCTACACAGGTTTTGTGGGAGCATGGTTAGCTCGGTGGTAAAGTCTTCTGTTCATCGGCTCGACTTATCTTAAACTCGGTTATGCCGGAATGCTACCGAGCTCGGCTGTTATGGAGCTCAGCGAGTGGAGCACTCGGGCATGTTACGTAGCACGGACGTGGAAGGCCGAGGTGATTCCGCCGATTTGCCGAGATCCCATTAATGTTGTCTGGCGGTTTGGTTAGGTGGTGATCGCGGGATTTGTGCTGACAGTTGGGAGAGCAGCTCCACGTGTCAAGAGACTAATGAGAGCAAATACAAGCGCAGAAAATATATAAGCTTGACTGCGCCCCCCATGCGAGGAATGAAACATCATTTGGTGAGAACAACTTAAACACTAAACTCCACCCTCTCTCTCTCTATCTGAGTGTGTGCTAACTTGACCGTCGGAGAGGTTTTCCGGCCACACACCGTCGGGTAGCTCACCACAGTTGTGTTCGCAGGTCGATCGGACAGACAAGGAGCTTGGTAGAAAGGAGTACGGGCTCTGCGGAATATTTGCTCCCCGTACAGTAATGAAGAGACATTTAGCGTTTTAAATAGTTATGAAGAGTAACAGATTTAAAGTTTATATAGATTGGTGATGAAGAGTAACATGTTTAAGGTTTAGAAAGGTAGAATGCGTAAAGGTGGAGGTGGAGGTGGAGGTGGAGGTGGAGGTGGGGGTAGGGGTAGGTGTCGAGTGTTAGTTCTTGTTTGGTAGGTGGGTATTCCATTAAATGATATCTTTTAATGTAATTTTATTTTAATGTATAATTGTAATTAAAAAAAAGTAAAAATTGGAGAATCCAAAGAATTTAGATAAGTGCTAATAGCAGAATAAAAAAAATAAAAAAATGCTATATTGGCTATTGGCAAGACATAGGAGGAAAAATTATTTTCTCACTTCACTACAGACCATGTACATCAAATTTTGCTTATTTTAGCCGAGAATCATTTTTGCATTAGGAATAATAATAATAAAAAAGAAGAAGTTCTGTTACTAATCTTTTTGAAGGAATTTTAACTGGTGCATTTTTTTTTTAAGAGAATGATTAGTGTGTGCACTCTTTTAGATGGTGTGTATATAAGGTGCACACTCTTTTTTGTGTTTTTTTGTGTTTTTTTTTTTTTTTGTTTATAGTCAAAAAATTTTAAATTTTAAGAAATTTTTATATTTTTTAGATGCACATAACCTAAATATACTTTTAAAAAGATAATATTTATGATTTTTTTTAAAAAAAATTCATCAAATACAATAAAAAAATATAAAAATTCAGTATATTTTTGTATTCTTATGTATTTATTGAATCTTAGAAATATTTTTTCATAAATATTTTACTTTTTAGGTGCATTTGAGTTACGTGCATCTTGAAAGTAAAAAATTTACTTAAAATATTAAAAAAATTTACTAAAAACAAGAAGGAAAAAAAAAACACAAAAAAATAAAAAAATTCAATATTTTAAAAATCAATCGAAATCAAACTAGGTGATCTGTCTCTGTATTTCAATTTTGCTGAGGACAATTTATTTTATTCCATTGTAGTATTGAGGCTGGAACATTTTTATCTTTTATAGTTTAAATTCGGGATGTTCAAAAAACTTGGTGGAATCAGTAAATTGCTCCAATTCAGTCCAAACCGCCGGTTTGGTTTTGTGTTTTTGGTTACGGTTCTGAAGATGGTGGAATTGTTCAAATTGGTTTGGTTCCCGATTCCAAGGCTTTGATTACGGATCCTAATCGAACTGAATCGTTACATATTTATTTATTATTTTTTTACATTTTTATATAAAAAAATTAAAATATAAAATGTTTCTTACAAGATTTGAAGACTAGTCATCATTGTGAAATTAATAAACTCTAGCCAACTTAACCAAATTAATTTTTATTAATATATTTACTAATATAAAATACATATCATATTTATTATATAAAATTTATAGAACGGAACTGAATCGGTTTTTATGGTTCGGTTTTGGTTTGGTTTCATGGTTTCAATTTTTTTGAAACCGTAAGAAACGGTTTGATTTCTTTATTCTAAAACCGGACCAATTTGATCAGTATACCCCAAATTTAAATATAATTAAAAAATTCTTATGTGATTTTGAACCAAAATATTATATCATTGTTAATTTTACATCCAAGCTAACGGAACACACACCATTTAGAGTGGACTTAATTTTTTGAAATATATATGCCACATTGTTGAATTAATTATGGAGAAATTAAATCTTATCCAATTTCAAGTTTCTACATACAAAAAACTAGCACCCATCCATCCATCTATAATTATTTTGGGATACGCTCCGTTCCACGCTTGCATCTTTTCATACTCATTCATACTTTGTGGGCTCAAATTTAGACTCACATTAATGATTTAAATCATCTATTTTATAGGTTTTATAATAAAAGTCATTCATGTAAAAAATTAATTTAATCGGACATTTATAAACATAATAACAAATCACATTTTGTTTTATAAAATGAATAACAAATAAGATTGTAAATTTAAACCATTCATTTTGTAAAACAAAACGTGATTTATTTATATGTTTATATAAATCTAATTTTTTGTATGAATAATCTTTACTATGGAGCCTATGACATAGACAGCTTGGATCATCAAAGTGAGTACAAATTGAAAGGATGAATAGGTATGGAAAGATAAAATATGGAAGGGAACTTATCACAATTATTTTTAATCAAATACATAATTTGTAGTTTCCAAAAAAAATAAAATAAAATAAAATTGAGAGGATCTCAATCCTTTTTTTAGTACCTAACTCTTCAAGAAGAAATAGACAGAGACAGATGGTTGCAACTGCCACTTACCCTCTGAATTAACTCTTTCTCTCTCTCATTGTTTTTGTTGGTTGCATAACAGGTGGGTCAACTCGGAGTCTGTTGTGGAGGAAGAAAGGGATCATCTTTTTGTTATTATGCATTTCATTTTTCTGTGTTCATGTATGATGTTTGATGAAATCTGTCTTTTAGTGATTGGATGGATTGAATTTGGGACATATCCAATTTTTATGCTCAGTACATTTTCTCTGTTTGATCAGTTTCCCTCCTTACATGATTCTTGATATACATTATATTAGTGTTCCCAAAAAACCAAATTATCATCAACTAAACAAAGAAGTGGAAAAGGAGAAGTTGCGATGTGAATGTGCAATTTCTAATGCATTTGGCTCGTATTTGGGGCTCAAATATAACATTAAATGTGTTTAGAACTGCTTTGTTTTTGGCTAATTATTTCTTTGCAAGTTTTTGGCAAATAAATGACTCTACTGTTGTATGTATCAATCCATGTGTGGAGAGTGCACTAGTAAGAAGTGGCCAACAATGGAGCCTCCACTAAATGGAGTGGGGTGGTTGAACCCACTAGAGAGTGGGGTGGTTGAACCCACTAGGGAGAAGTGGGAGAGCCACTCATAGCTGCTGTCTTCTTCCTCCTCTCAAGCTGTATAAATAGAGGAAGAGCTTGGTGAAGAAAATGAGAGAGAAAGAAAACCAAGAGTGAAACAAGAGAGTGAGAGATGTGAGAAACCGTCTCCCTCGGTGTGAGCGAGGGAGACGGGTGAATGAGTGAGTGAGAATAGTGTGAGCTTCTCCTCTGTAATATTTCTGTAATCTCTCCATAAATGATAAACGGTTACTCTCCCGTGGACGTAGGCATTATTGCCGAACCACGTTAAATATTGTGTGTCTCTTTCTGTGTGGGTGTGTGTTTTCTGGTTGTTATAATTTCTATAAGGTCTTGGGCGGGATCCCCGATCCCAACAAGTGGTATCAGAGCCTCGTCGGAGTGTTTCGAAACAAAAAAAAACCGTGCGATGTTCGAAACTGCCCAGAAATGAAGTTGCTCGAAATCAGATTTTGAGTATACCAGGAGCAAGGGCTTGACGAGAGAAGCCCAAATATGCAAAGCTGACATCCAGACGACCCCGCACGCGCCATCACGCGCCACCTGAAGGAGGCACGTGAGGCCCAGTCTTATCCACGCGCCCCACGCGCCAACGAAGGAAGAAGACGAGTGGGAGGACGCGCGTGGCTGGCATGCGCAAAGACCATGCGCACACCAGGTCAGCGCCACGTCGGTGACACGTGGCAGACAGACAGACACGTGGCAGAACACATGGCATGGTTGACCAAGCCGTTGACCAGTGCCAAGCCAAGCCGCTCAGCCGAGCCGCGCCAGAAGCTGAGCCGCGCCGCTCAGCCGCGCCGCGCCAGACAGCCACGCCGTTGACCGCGCCGTTGACTGCGCCGTTGAGCGAGAAATCATCCGGTGCTTCGCAGGCGCACCAAATTCTGCTGATCAGAACCGTTGAAACTGTTTTGGCCCAATCTGAGCCATTTGGAGTCCGTTTTTGGCGATCCAATAGTGGTTTTCAACTATTTGGAGTATTCCGGACACATCCGTACAGTCAGATTTTGGAATTGAAGTTTCTGTAAAAAGAAGGCAGATTAAAGTGGCAGACGGCATCAAGTGCGGCAGATGGAATATTTTCTGTTGGAACACAGAATGTTCCTGATGTTTTGAAAATTGCAATTTTGGCCCCTATAGTTTGTGAAATTACAGTTTGGTCCCCGTGTTTGGAAAATTTGTAATTTTGCCCCAGTTTTGGAGAAAGTTTTCAGTGAGGTCCCCGGAAGTGCAGCGATGATTGGTCCTAGCTAATCGGACCGTTCCGGACGCAACCGCAAGGTCAGAATGGTGAAATTCTGAACAATTTTTTAAAAGACTGTTAAAACATGGAGTTTGTCATCTTTAATAGTCAAAGGAAGGTTGCCGGATATTGTGAAACGCTGCGGATTCACTGAAGAGGTCAGAATGGGCAGATTCTGACCAGATTAGACAACCAGATACAGATCGAGATAAATCATTGAAGACCAAAGGAGATCAGGCTTAATCAAATTGCAAATCAATGGAGATCAGGATTGGTCAAGGGCGATCAGAAGAATTGCACATGATTATCTCAAGATCAACAATGTCTAGGAAAGTTCTGTCAAAAAGACACTGTCTAAGGAGACTGGTTCTTAAGTGGGACCGATTGTGACCCCACCAGTCTTTCCTGGGAACTTTCCTAGTTGTTAATGTCATTGGAGGATCTGGTTCAATCAGAAGAAAAGTCCACTTCATCAGATAGATGATTGGCAACCAGTGCAGGCTCAGAGGAATGTTGTGGCAGTTGGAGCTACTGTCAAACATAATACAAGAAGTACTGGTAGTATGTGAACGTGGAAAAGCAACAGCTGCAGTAGTGCATACATAAGGTGTAGGAGCACGTACCTACAATAGCACAGATGAGTACACAGGAATGTCATACAAGGTGCAGATATACAACAGTGCAAGAGTGCGCAGCAGAATCGTACAAAGGTGCAGTGTGCCGGATTTTGGTCTGGCAGCAACAACTAGTTCACAGAAGAAAGCTCCAGACAAAGAAATTGAAAGGGATAAGACGCTGCAGTGCGCACCCAGGGAGAGGCAAATCTCTTTCTTTGTCCTGAATCTGGTTCGTGGCAGTGAAGTCGCGACGGGCACCCAGAGAGTTTGGGTGGAGTCACCTCAACAGGGAAACGGTGAGCATTCTATTGGAGGATGCAAGTACCTGGTGATAGAGGTGCGAGCCATGCAAGATGATGTGTGGCGGTTGAAGACATTCCAAGTAGGAGGTGCAGATTCACTCTGGATGCTCAGTGGAATGGAGACATATTTACAACGGTGTTTTATCATCCATGTGGGTGATGGGGGTGATTTATTTTGTTCACCCGGTTGAAGCCAATTGGAAGCCAATTGAAGACCTTTCAGAGTCAGTTGCAAAAGTTATCAGTTCATTTGGAGACTCTTGGGTTAGTTATAGAACTTCAGAGTTCATTGGGTTTTTCTCTAGGGGATAGAGAGAACAAGCATTGGCAGAGTGTACTACGAAGATTTGGCATATGTAATAAGTCCAAATAGTAGTATTTTTATTGGCATTGGCCTCTGTGGAGGCGTTGGAGATCCTTCATGGATTATTGTTGGAAGACTCGCATCTGGTAAAGCCTTGGTTTCCGCATTTGTCGATTTGAAGAAGGTGTGACAATCTACTTCAGATCTTGGTGGAGTTTTTTCCGCAGTTGTCGATTTGAAGAAGGTGTGAAAATCTACTTCAGATCTTGGTGGAGCTTTGGCGTTTTTTGTTCAATGTCTATTGGAGGCATTGTTGTTGGTAGTCTTTCACGGATTATTGGCGACTTTCAGAGTCGTGGTTTATTGAGATTCATTATCACAGCTGGGATCTATAAGCATGTCTGATTAGATCCAGGGGTGTCTCCGGTTTGTGAGACTTTATTGTTTCTTCTTCTTGTGGATTTTCATTTTTGCAATCTGTTCCATATTCGAAGACATCAGCTATTGGTAGTCTGGGTGACGATTCAGGCTCCGGGTGTTTGCTTCTCTGGAAGCGGTTTGACCCTTGGTGTTCATTGAAGATTGGAAAAGATTGCTGCGGAGAAACGTGAAGATGGTGATTTTGTGAATCTCATGTGTTGGGATCCATCCCTTAATCTGCCGTTGGATTTGGAGGGGATAGATCGTTTGCAGACTCGGTGGAGTCAGCGGGGACTGTTGGAGTTGTGCATTTATGGTGCAAGCGCCTTTGGGCGATTTTTGGCAACTGTGAAGATGGTGCATCATCTTGTGTTTGCCAGTTGGAATGGCAGTTGGAGGAATCTGAAGTTTACTCGACACTTCAAAATTTTTGGCTCTTGGTATTTTGTAAGTTCATTTGAAGTTTGTTCCGATACTTCTGAACTGGTTAGAGCCTAACTGCGTCCACAGTCCAGTTTTGTTTGGTAGAGAACTTGCCTCAGTTCTCGGAGAATTTGTTTGGCTCTTTTGATTATTCGAGCTTGAAGAGAGCAGTATTGTGTTCGATGGTTGATCGGACATGATGTTTTTGGTACCGCTTTCGAAGTTGCTTTGACGGAGAATTTGAAGCCCTTTTTTTTTTGGTTAGTCTCCTTAGCATTGGTTCAAGCGGGTTGCTCACCATGTTTTGTTTGGAGTTGTCAAGGACAACTTATTTGGCGCCTATAGAAATCGGAACTTGGCACTATGGTGGAGCTTGAGTTGCAGAAAATCGAAGAGCTAGCTCAATTGGTTCTGTATGTTCTTTGCATTGGCTCAATGTGATTTTGAGCAATGGAATCTGCTATGTTTTTGGAAAAAGCGCTTGTGTTTTGTACAGCAGATGGTATTCAGTTGTGACTGAATGGTTGGATACCTGGGTTATGGTATCGGTCTTGATTCTGTGGCAGCGAACGCACCTCTTAATGAAATAGAGTTGTTGCGGATCTCTCAGGCGAACTCGAGCGCAGGAGGAGAGATGGAGCCACGATGAGCACTCAAGAAGTATGGGTGCAGGTACTATGCTAGGTGTTGCATAGTTAGTGACTTGTACAGATTTGTTGAAGTTGCTTTGGAAGAAAGAGCTACTGTCAGCCATCATCCGGTAGTACAAGTGATAGATACGCAGGTAACGTGTATCGCTGAACTGGAGATCAGGGATTACAAAAGGCATGAACAATAAGTGTGTGGAAACGCTGGGAAGTTGTTCAAGAGTGCAAAGGGCAAATGCTGATAGTTCAGGATAGTTCAAGGGAAACTCCGAGCAAAGAAAACCAGGAACTTTGACCAGACAAATGAAGAGTTTTCTGTTGCTCCAGTTTTGGTCATGCAAAGAGATAAGGCATGACAGTCAAGGGCATCTCAGCAGGGGGTGCAAGACATCCAATCAGGGGGTGTCGGATATCATGGTTACGCCAGTTCAAGCATAGCAGGTGAAGACATCCAAAATAGGAAGCGTGGAAGAGATCTGTGGGAGATAGGAGCAGAGGCTCTCTCCAAATCAGAGAGTGGTGTGAGTTGAGTTGAGGATGTCGGATTCCCTCCTCCTCTTGTATCTCTGGTATATTATCTCTAGCTTCAGGGGATGCAGTGTCTCAGTGAGGAGATGAAGATTCTATTGTTTTCTTGGGCGTGACAAGATTAGCAGCTGTGTGTGTAGTGGATCATCTCACATGGGTTGAGGGGGTGATTTGTTGTATGTATCAATCCATGTGTGGAGAGTGCACTAGTAAGAAGTGGCCAACAATGGAGCCTCCACTAAATGGAGTGGGGTGGTTGAACCCACTAGAGAGTGGGGTGGTTGAACCCACTAGGGAGAAGTGGGAGAGCCACTCATAGTTGCTGTCTTCTTCCTCCTCTCAAGCTGTATAAATAGAGGAAGAGCTTGGTGAAGAAAATGAGAGAGAAAGAAAACCAAGAGTGAAACAAGAGAGTGAGAGATGTGAGAAACCGTCTCCCTCGGTGTGAGCGAGGGAGACGAGTGCATGGGTGAGTGAGAATAGTGTGAGCTTCTCCTCTGTAATATTTCTGTAATCTCTCCATAAATGATAAACGGTTACTCTCCCGTGGACGTAGGCATTATTGCCGAACCACGTTAAATATTGTGTGTCTCTTTCTGTGTGGGTGTGTGTTTTCTGGTTGTTATAATTTTTATAAGGTCTTGGGCGGGATCCCCGATCCCAACATCTACATTATAAGTATGACTTTGTTTCTGTGAATATTCTGTTTCTTTTGGTGTTTGTGGTTTCACTTTCTGGACTAACCGTAATTGGGTCAAAGACTTCAACTACAAATTTAGAATAAGATTATATTACACAATGAAATACCAAAATATGAGCTTTTCCAAAAGCTAGACCGACTTGATTTCTACTTTTCTATCCATTTTATCATAGAATATAATTATACTTTACAAAGAATGGAATGATTTGTTGAGTTTGCAGATCCCAGTGCTTGAAAAACATAATTTTCACTTAGTTAATTTAGCCATATTACTAGTCATATGGCTCAAGAACAGTCAATGAGCTATAGTAGACAAAATCTTCTTTTAGCATTAGCTTTTTGAATAACCTATTGGAATTGTACACTCTTTCACTATGTTTGGTAAGAATGAAAAATGAAGGAACGAAGAGGGCGGGGGATGGAAGGAAAATCCCTTGTGTGATAAGAGGAATAAGGGGATGAAAATGAAGATGGAGGAAAGACCAATCTCTCCAGACCCAACAAATATAATCTCTAAACGTGGGTGGTTATGAAGTGGGGAAAAGGCTTGGTCTCTTTTAAAAAACTAGCGGCCGAGGCACACGCGATGCGTGTGCAAATTCAGTAAAAAATTATATTATTTTTTTATTATATTTTTTAATAATAATATACATATGTATTATAAGTGTAATGTAATGCAAGCTAAATATTTCTAACTATGTGTAATATAACATTTACTTGGTATATATTTCAAACAAAAATATGAACAATATAATATACACAAGTCTTTTAAAAATATACGATATTTCCTAATTTTCACCACCAAATGTATATATATATACATTATGAATTCATAAAATTATGCGAAACATCATGAAAAAAATTAAATATCTATTTTTAATTTTAATAACTTTATTATATATCATGAAAAAAGAAAAATGAAAGAAATAAAAAGAAATTGAGAGAGAACTGGAAAGAAAGATCACAAAAAAAAAAATTAAATATCTATTTTTAATTTTAATACCTTTTGGTGTCCTCCTTGTTATCTATAAATTTGTTTTTTATTTGCTGAATCAAATTTAAAACTATACTCATACATCGTTTTTCAAGGTATCTTAAATTATTATTTTTTCAATTTTAATATTTGTTGAAACCTTCTTATTATCTACAAATAATTTGTTAATCAATAAGTATAAAAAATAAACAAATAAATTGAACCTTATCTGATATAACAAATAAATTGAAAATTATTTGCTACTCGTGCATAATCTTATAGCTATCCTATATGTTTTCTGTTGTTAATTTTAAAATATTTTAAAATTTCCTTATCTTATAATATAACTTCTTATTGAGAGAAAATTGGAGAAAAAGTTCTAGCTAGTAATACATATCAAACACAAATAAGAGTTTGAGAGAAGGAGAATTGGTCAATCAAAATTGATATATCATAATAAAAAATATAATAAATTAAAAAGAAATTGAGAAAGAGAAAAAAAAAATTCAGTCAAAAAAAATTGAGAGAAAGAAATGGAAAAAATAGTGGAGAATTGATTCATCACAACTGATATTTTATAATAAAAAATACAATAAATAAAATAAAAAGAAATTGAGAAAGAAAAAGTTTCAGTCCAAAAAATTGAGAGAAAGAACTGAAAAAAACAGTGAAGAATTAATTCATCACAATTGATATATGAACACAACTGTAGAACCCAAATAACAAATAAAGACTTTAAGAGAGAGAATTGGTTCATCCATCAAAAAAAAATAAAAAGAAAAATTGAAAATTTTCACATCATAATGTCTACATGTTTCCATCAATAAAACTTTAAAAAAAAAAAAATCACATTATAAACATGTAGATTTTTATATGGCGGTTTCTATGAAAAAAAATTCATAAAAATATAAGTTTAAAATTCAAATTATAACGTCTACATTTTTTTTTTTTTATTTGTTATTTTTTCAATCAACATGATCAACAAAATAGAACAAAAACTTCTATGACTGAGAATATAAAAAATTCAAGACTCTTAAACAATTTAAAAAATATATATGAAAATAAATAAATAAAATTTTCAATCAATAAAAATATTAAAATTAATAATACTTAAATCATTTACCATCAAAAAGAAACAATAGTCTTGTTTACACTTTCTCTGCCATCATTCTTGAGAGAACAAAAATAGTTTTAAAATAGTCTTTTTATATTAGTTTTTAAAAAATAAATTCTAAAAATATTGTTAGAAAATCAAACCGGCACACACAACAAACTGAAGAAATATGATAAGGGACTTTACTGCCATGTCTTCTCCATTATCTCTTGTGTGAAAATAAAGAAAATGGCAGAAAGAAAGGAAGGGGTGGTGATTGAAAAAGAAAAGAAAAAATAGCTTTTGTGCCAATTAATTGGGTGGAGGAATGAAGACCCCACAACAGACGAACGAACTCAGAAACTGTTTTACTTCAATTGAACAGTGTTTGCATGGAAGAAGCCACAGAGTGTGAATCAAAGATACACAAAAGCACTTGATAAATCACATGGGGATATCCACCCATGAATCTATAATAATTGAAAGTGAGAGAGGTTTGGGAAGAAAAGAAAATTACATTTCTCTTGGTTCATATAACCTGCTTGGATTAGCAAAAGATGAGAGAAATGGAATGAATTGGGGAAAAAATTGAAAGAAACTCATTTCTCTTATAACTTTTATTTTGAAGCTCTCCAAAAGTGAATAAATTGGGAAAGGAAAATAAAAAATCAACAGAACAACTATTTTTTCATAATATCAAAATTGCCCCTTTAAATATAGATAGAAGAAATAAAAAACAAACACCTAAAAATGTTATTTTGATACTATAAACCAAATAAGATAGGCGAGAAATCTTTCTCTTCTATTTCATTTTTATTTATCCAAACAAAAGGCCAAAGAGAGAGAAAACATAAACTCTTCTTTTCCACTCACATACAAAGTGTAAAACAGAGTAGAAACCAGCAGAGTAGAAACCAACAAAAAAGAGCATAGTTTTTGGATATAGAAATGCTTACCAAATTAAAAAGGGAAGATCACACACACACTGCAACTGCAAGAAACCGTGCCTATGTATACCATCCAAAACAAAACTACATCATTCTATTCTGGAGAGGTTGATAATGTGGGTGGTTGTTGTTGTTGTTGCGGCGGCAGTGGTGGTGGAGGTGTGCTGGTGTTGGGGAGAGGAAGCGAAGCAGAGGAACACTGCAGAGATCATGATATTGAGAGAAGATGCTGAGGAGGATAGGGCCGTTTCTTGGGCTGATTGGGCCGTTGGAAAGTCATCCCCATGAGCAAGCTCCTTCGATATATCTTACTGTTTGAAATTGTCAAAAGAGAAGTTACCAAATACATTGAACTTTGAGAAGAGAACTTTCAGAAGAGAACTTACCAAGGAAGATGCAAAATGCAATTGACGGAAGAAGGCGTAACTGCTTCAGACGTGAACTTTGAGAACAGAACTTTCAGAAGACAACTTACCAAGGAAGATGCAAAATGCAATTGAAGGAAGATGGTGTAACTGCTTCAGACGTGGAGAGTGGGAAGTGGAAGGTGGAATTAGTGCTTGAATTTATCATTTTAACCCTAATTAAAATTGATTTAAGTGTAAGAAGTTAAGGTCATTTTAGGGAGAACTGAGAAAAGTTTTTTAAGAATGGCTTCATGACACCAAAATTGGTGTTGGCTTTTAATAATAGAATAGATGTGATATTACTTTCTCATCATTCAATCCTTTTGTTACTTCTTCAATAATTAGGGTAAAACTATAAAACAATATACTACTTATTGTCTTATTCCCCGTCTCCCTTCCTCCTTCCCTTATTAAACACTTTGGAAGGATCCCACAATCCATTCTTTAGGTTCTCCTCTTACTAAACATAGCATTAGTTGTAAAATTCATATCCTCTCTATTGAAAACTATTTGTTATTTAGGGGGATGATGTGAACCTTGAGTTACTTATGTTAGTTTTCCTCGTGTTTAGTGCATATGACTGCATATGAAAATAGGTGGTTCTAAAGTTTTATGATAGAAATAGTGGTCGCCTTATACACAATTTCTAAAATTAACAAGAAACTCGTACTCATCGCACAAGGTTCCCGCTTATAGGATTTGCAGTTGTGAAAGGTAGTAGGTAGGTTCACCCCTATTTTTGTTTTATTTTATTTTTTGTAGAGATTGATTCCTGTAAACCATCACAATGTTGTGAACAGACAACACTTGCCATCACATTAGGTTATGATCTCAAAATATAACAGATTATTCCCCAAGAAGCAACAAATTTCAGTACCATTTTTTCATTCGCGTTTGTCTTTTTCTTGGAGGCAATTAAATTGTGTTAATAATTTATGTACTAATTATTTTCAAGGAAGTCTAGATTTCTACTTGTTTACAGTCAAGATGTACCTTTTGAACTTTTGATACTGCCGCAATTCCAAATAAAAAAGAAAAGTTTGTGTTTCATGTCTTCTTAGAAAGCTGTCATTACTAGGACTAGATTACATGTCATCAATAACTCCTTCATGAGTGAAGTTAGAAAAACTAACCTACTAACTAACATATCTGTGTTAGTTGATATACTAATTAGTATTTGTGGCAGTACTCTTTCATTTGCTGTAGAGAAAATGTCTAAGGAAGCCTCCTCCATATCCCCTGGTAAGCACTTCTTTGCTGGCTTGTTGAAAAGTGTAAACAAGCTAAGCTATGTGTGCTTAAATTAGCTATATGGCATTTTATGGGCTGTGTTTTGATTCAGATTTCTAAGAGTAGTGGGGATGAGGTTCGGTTCTGGTTGCTTTTAGAGTCACTGGGTTAGACTTCCGTTTGCTTTGTCAATGTAGTGCCAAAGGCCCTAAAAAAATTAAAGAAAATCAACTTGGTGTATTTGTGACCAAAGGTACCCTGCTTGATTAATGTGAGTGATTGAAATAATGTGCCAAGTAGTCTTCAAAAACATGCACAATGAGTAAGAATAGGATCCTCACTTGGTTCAGTGAAGCCATCTTTCCACTCATTGGCTGGCTGGCTTCAGGCTCGGCAAAATGTATTTGTCTGTTTTTGTATGTTGACTGTCACAAGGTATTTGTATTTGCATTAAGAGGGGATAAACTAAATAGTGTTGGATGGCATATTTGGTTGATCAAGTTAGGCATGGTTGAACTTGGATCGAGTTCAAACCTAGGACCAATTCTTCTTTTCTGGGCATTGTTTAGCATAGCTTCCCCAACCAAGCCGGTTTTGAGTGCAATTGCACTCTCATGGCATTTTCTTTGTTGAAGTTTGACCAATCTACCAATGCTACACAGACCTCAATTCCATTCAATCATTCTCTGAATATGGTGTGTGATTAACAAAACCTAGTTTATGGGCTGTTTGGGCAACATTAAAAAGAATCAGGTCCGACCCGCTTCTGATAAATTGTCTGATTTTATGCTTATTTATTTATTTTTAAATCACCCATCCTTGGTTTTATCAAACAAAGGTGGGTCTAGCATACCTTAAAAATGCATTTACGAAACTCTTAGGCTCCGTTTAGTAAGTCTCTCAAAATATAATTCTACCCATTGATTTGAGTGTGTTATTTGTTCGGAGCTTTTAAATTATAATTCTACACCCATTTTTCAAAACTCAATTCAAAGCATAATCATTACTTTTCAAAACTCATAACCAAACACATAATTCAAAACTCTTTTCAAAACTCAATTCAAATCAATATTTTAATTTTTTAAATATTTTAAATATTCAAATATTTTAATATTTAAGTATGTTACGATTTTTTTTTTAATTTTTTAATTTTTGAATATCTTAATTTCAAAATATTACGATTTTAATTTTTTAACTTTTAAAATATTTTATAAAAATAAATTCAAACTCTATTTTATAAAAATATTTTTAAATATTTTAATTTTTTTGTTTTGTATTTGGTTACGATTTGAGTGTAGAGTTGTGAAAATAGTCTGGAGTTTCGAGTTATGTATTTGGTTATGAGTTTTAAAAATAATTTCTTGATTGAGTTTTGTTTTTTGTATTTGGTTACGATTTGAGTGTAGAGTTGTGAAAATAGTATGGAATTTCGAGTTATGTATTTGGTTATGAGTTTTAAAAATAATTTCTTGATTGAGTTTTGTTTTATGTGTTTGGTTACGATTTGAGTGTAGAGTTGTTTTTAAATTTAAAATATTAACATTTTAAATTATTTTAATTTTTTTACTTATTAAATTTTTTAAATATTTATGATTTAAATTTTTTGAATATTTATTTTGAAAAAAAATTATTTCCTTTGTAGTATTTTCAATTAAAAAATTGATTAATATTATTTTCTGTTAATAATAATTTTTTTTAATTGAATTTTAAAAAGAGTTTGGTTATGAGTGTTGATCAGAATTTTCAATAGTGTGAAAGTAATGTGTTTTGTTATGAATTATAATAATTTGATTTAAGTTTTGAAAACTCTTTCCAAAACTGATAACCAAACAAATTTTTTTACTTTACATGTCAAATCAAACTTTCAAAACTTAATTCCACACTCAATTCAAAACTCAATTCAACACTCTATTCAAAAACCATAACCAAACAAATTTTCTACACTCAAATCATAATTCTACAACTCACAAACTTAAAATACAACTCATACTCTCAAATCATATTTACAAAACTCTACCAAACGCAATCTTAAATTTTTTAAAACCAGTTAAGTTGTGGTTCCCAACTGGTTTTCATTCTTTCCGAATAGGATTTTAGCGTAGCTTCTTATGCTCCATAAACCAAGCAGAACTTCATTGGCTAACCTCATATATTTGATGTATAAAGCCTCACAGTAATCAATAAGTACCTGTCCTATATTTCTAAAACATTTGAGCTTTTTTGGCAACTTAAGAGTGTTTTTTTGTTTAATCTTGAAGTATATTTATTCTTTTATGGATACATGGCAGAATGCTTTGGAACCACATATGAGCCGTGATACACTGGAGTACCACTGGGGGAAGCACTACAGAACATATGTAGAGAACTTAAAACCAGCAAATAGTGGGAACAGAATTGGATGGAATGACATTAGAAGGCATAATCATTACTACATACAACAAGGGTGACCCCCTTCCTGCCTTCAATAATACTGCTCAAGTGTGAAACACATAACTCTATGTTCTTATGTGCTTTTTCAAACTATTTGAGTTCATTAGCCTTTTTTGGCTCTTTAGACAGATCTTTTACCATTAGAATTAGATATTCGTCTTAGTATTCCTGTCAAGTTCATTCAATGAAACCCTTCTTATTTGATTACTTGGACATGTTTTGTGGCAATTTTGCTTATTTTTATGAGATCCTATGCGTGTTCAATAAATTGTATCGCCTTGGTTGTTGGTCTTGATAAATACTCTTTGATAAACCTAATTTTCAATCTCATAGATGTAATTTTAACCTTGTATGCTTCTACAAGCATGGAATCATGATTGCAACTAGTGGACATGTGACATTGAGTCATATTTTTCTCCCAAATTTGTCATATATGAATTTCTATTTGACAAATTTTGGAGGACAACATTGGGACTTCTAAAATAACAAATTTTGGAGGAAAAGATGACTCAATGGGACATTGGGATATAAGTATGTGAGATCATAAGAATAATTTGGATCATATGAGTAACAAGAAAGATGAAATAATCAAATCTCGCATTGGAAGAAGAAGGACATTGAAAAGACAAATCAAGGTGAATAATTAATATATCTTATGGACAAATTAATTTAGCTACTATTTTCTTGGAAGGTCGACTCAACCCAAATGGCAGGAGACCTGTGCAAAGAACAGGCGTCTTCTATCTCATTAAACCGTTGAATGTTTCCATCCCCTAAGCTATAGACTACATTATCGGAAACGACCGAATGATAGCAAAATCCTATGTAACGGTTAGAACCAACAATATCATCCTTGAAGTATATCGAGTTAGGCTAGCACCTGGAAAACCCACAAGCTAAAACATGCATAGAATAGTTGTTACCCTAGGAAGCGAACGCCATCACCCAGGCTATCCATCTCGACCCACTTATTAGTTGCTATTAGCTGCTTGTAAACCTTGAATCCCACAGTTACTCGTGATTTTGGATTATCATCATTAACATAAAAAGATTGGTTGAAAGTCCTTTGAACCTGGAATATATCACCTCCAGATGCTTCCACAACATAGTTCTTAACTAAATAGTGATTGACCACAAAGAATTGGTTGGTTTGGCGTGGCAGGGTTAAAACCCCTTCTTTCCTACAAAGAATTGGGGTTATTGATATGAACGCTAATAACCTGTGTGTTTTCTGTCACTCTGAGGTGGAATCTGTTGATCATGTTCTTTTGTTTTGCCCTCTAGTGTGGCAGTGCTGGTCTAATATGGTTGATTGGTGGGATCAGGTTGGGCCATACTAGGATCAGTAGCAGATCTGCTGCACTGGTGAGCGGGAGGTAAATTCAAGGATTGGTTACTCAAAGTGTGGCAGGTAGTCCCTGCTGTGGTTTTATGGTCAGTCTGGAAGTTGAGGAATGATTGCTTGTTTAAGGGTGCTCACCCTAACATTCAAGAATTGTGTGAGAAAATTAAGGTGCAGATAGCCTTGTGGATCAAATGGCATTTGGTGGTCAATTATTCAGTCCATGATTTTTTTTTTTTTGATCAGCGAAAGAAAACGTTTATTGATAAAAACCATACAAGAGATGGGATTACATCAAAAAGGAGGGGGAGAGCAGCATGCATCATAGCGACCTAACCCGATCCCAACTAGGTTGGCACCAAGAAGATAGCCCAATCATCTGCAAGCTCATCCCCAAGAGTTTGGTGAGACACCAAACTCGACAGGAAGAAGAAAAACAACCAAACAAACAAAGAAAAAGAACTAAACAGCAGTCAACCAGCCCAGCATATCAGTTCAACACACCCAAACCAACATAACAGATCACCCAACAAATCTGCCTAGCCTATCAACAAACAGCCATAACAGTCAGCCATAACAGTCCAATAGTGAACTAGCAAAATGACAGCAGAACATAATAGACCAACAGCAGAACATATTTTAACAGCAGGTTCAACCATTGTACAGCAGTATTCCAGCTTCAATCCAGCAAATCTGAGCACAGCAGACTCAGCATAGCACCACTGCTGCGCAAACTTGTATCCAACTTACCCACCCAGCACTAGCACCAAACTTCTTCCCATAGGAACCATAGAACCAAAACATCAACCATAACAATCCAACAGTGAACCAGCAGATTAACAGCAGAACATAATAGGCCAACAGCAGAACATAATTTACCAGCAGATTCACCCTCCATTTCTGATGCAGTATTGCACTTGTTGCAAATTAAACACCAGATCAGAAACAGAAAACACCACACCCATTGGAGAGGCCTTTAACTACATTGCTACTCTCACCTTCACAATGTCGCACAGATCATCCCAATTCGGTTGTATGCCATGAAACACACACTCATTTCTGTGCTTCCAAGTGGACCACAGGATGGTTACAGGGATAACTGCCCAAATTTTCCTTTCCAACTTTTTCATTCTACTCCCTGACCACCACTGCAGTACACCATTTACAGTGCCAGACATAGCCCACTGGAAACCCCACCATTTTATGATGTTTGACCAAAGCTGCCATACAAAAGGGCAAAAAAGAAGAATATGGTTCACTGTTTCTACCTCACTATGACAAAACACACAAACAGTAGATGCATTCCCATGAAGGATACCTATTCTTTGCAAAAAACTAGAAGTTTTAACCTTACCTTGCCAAGCCAACCACCCAAAAAATTGCACCTTAGGGGGAGCATAATTATTCCAAATTGATCCTACCACATCCAGCTTAGAGCCAAGGAAAGACTCATACCAATTATAAGCTGAAGAAACGGTAAACATCCTTGATATGTCTGCCTCCCAGATCAAATCATCTGCTTTGTTGCTGCAAGGGGTAGGAACATTATTAAGCAAAGTGTAAAATCTATTAGCCTCCTGTTCCTCCCAAGCCAGCAAAGCCCTTCTGAATCCCACTAACCAACTGCCAGCTTCACCCTTTCTTTGAAAGAAGCTCTTTATCACTCCCTGTTTGTTATTGGATAAGGAAAACAGCCTGGGAAATTCCTCCTTGAAACACACGTTACCTACCCACTTATTTAACCAGAAATGTGATCTCCTTCCATCCCCCAACACAATCTTGGCATTATTAAGATAATAGTTATAAAGATTTGAATTACACAAGACATTATGCATTAAATCAGACCATAGTTTAGATCCTCTTCCAACCAAACTTGGAAGCCATCTACCACCTTCTATATTATATTTTCTACAAATCACAACCTTTCACAAAGATTGGTGCTCATACCCAAACCTCCACCACCATTTTAATAACAAACATTTGTTTAAAGTTCTAAATCTTTTCATCCCCAATCCGCCAAGAGCCTTGTTTTTTGTAATAACCTCCCACTTCACCATATGCACCTTCCTTCTTAGATCAGATCCACCCCAAAGGAAGGCCGATTGGATTTTTTCAATCTCCTTAGCCACCCCTACAGGAATCTTGAACAGAGATAAGTAGTAAATAGGTAGGTTAGTCATGACCGATTTGATTAGAGTGAGCCTTCCAGCAAAAGAAAGCACCCTTCTCCTCTAGGTAGATAGTTTTGTCTTGAATTTATCTAAAACAGGTGCCCAAGTACTTTTCCTACTTGGATTAGCCCCCAAAGGCATTCCTAAATATTTCAATGGAAGCTTCTGTTGCAGACAATTAAAACTAGTGGCAAAAGCTTGCATCAGCCTATCATCCACACCCACGCCACAAAATGACACTCTTGTGGTAGTTTATTTTCAAGCCTGATAAAATCTCAAAGCATCTTAGAATTCGTTTGAGGTTCACCACTTCCACCCAGTCAGCTTCACAGAACAAAATAGTGTCATCTGCAAATTGTAAATGGGAAACTATAACATCATTACGACCCACCTCAGCCCCTTTTATGAACCCCAACTCCTTAGCCCTGCATAGCGGGATATTCAGCCTCTCTGCTACAATGTTGAAAAGAAATGGTGACAATGGGTCACCTTGCCTCAGACCCCTTTGGGGACTAAATTCGGATGTTAGAGACCCATTAACAAGGACAGAGATCTTAGTAGAAGTCACACAGGTTCTCATCCATCTCACCCATTTCTCACCAAAGCCAAAGTTTGATAGCATGGAAAATAAGAACTCCCAATTAACTAAGTCATACGCCTTTTCAAAATCCAATTTAATTACCAAGCCTTTTCTATTAAATGTTTTCCACCCATCAATCACCTCATTGGCTATCAAGACTCCATCTAGTATGTGCCTTCCCCCCAAAAAAGCAGACTGAATCTCACTAATTATCCTAGGCATCACCTGTTTAATCCTGTTTGCTAGCACCTTAGCAAGAATTTTATACAAAGAGCCAATCAAGCTAATGGGCCTATACTCATTCAAACCAGATGGGCTATCAGATTTTGGGATTAGTGCAATAAAGGAACTATTGAGACCTCTGACTAAGCTTGCATTCTGATGAAATTCTCTCATGAATTGGAGCACATCATATTTTACAATGCCCCAACACTTCTTGAAAAATGACATGTTGAACCCGTCAGGCCCAGGGGCCTTATTGCTCTCACAACTCTTGATTACCTCTTTTATTTCCTTCTCTGTGAAGTCAGCCTCCATTTGTTCCACCACTTGAGCACCACCAATGTTTTTAAAAGGACCAGATAATTTAGGTCTATGGCTCCAAGGTTCAGAGAATAACCTGTTGAAATGATTCTTAACTTCTTCCTTGATTCCCAAAGGCTCCTCAATCAAGGATCCATTCACAAGAATTGAGCATAAAGAATTTCTACTATTTCTACTAGAAGCCAAGATATGGAAATATTTAGTATTTCTATCACCTTTAGATGCCCAGTTGCTTCTAGATTTCTGCAACCATATCCATTCCAACATTTTACTGAGCCTCCAAGCTTCACTCCAAACTTCCTTTCTTCGAGCCTTTTCTGGAGTAGACAGTGGTCTTTTTTCAGCTAAGATATCAAGGGCATGTGCTTCATCTTCTGCATTTTTGAGCTTTGCTTCAATCTTACCAAACACCTCCATGTTCCACTGTTTTAATGCTTGTTTCAATGCTTTAAGTTTCATAAGGCACTTAAACCCTGCCCACCCTTCCACTATAAGCTTTAACCAGGTTTGCTTCACAAAAGGGAGAAACTTAGGATGTAACAGCCAGGCATTAATAAACCTAAACGGCCTAGGGCCCCAATCCCTATCATCCTCCATTAAAATAATTGGACAATGGTCAGACATCATTCGAGGAAGTCCCCATAATTTGAAATTGAATTGTTGCACCCATTCATGATTAAGAAAGAATCTATCTATTCTGCTCCACTTCTCACTAGCTTGGGAATTACACCAAGTGAACTTCCTCTCAAGCATGGGCATATCCATCAATTCCAATTGCTTAATCATATAATTGAAATCCCTCATCCCTCTATCCTGCCTGGAGCACACAATCCTTTTTGAGATGGTTCTGATTTCATTAAAATCCCTACCCATACACTATGGCCCCAAAAAAGTGGATTTTAACCTGATTAGACAGTCCCACACCTCTCTTCTTTTGACCACATCATTAGGCCCATAAACATTAGTGATAACACACTCAAAACTATGAAAGATTGTACCTGAGAGCAGCAGGAGATTATGGTTGCAGCAGCTATCCTTCAGTTGAAAAACAGCAGGATTCCATATGCATAACAGACCTCCAGCTCTGCCAATTGCATCAACAGACATAAACTCAAAGTAATCACCAGGCCACATAGACTTTACCAATTCTGAATTGACCTCTGATTTCTTTCTTTCTTGAAATAAAGCAATATCCACTCTTCTTTCAGTAAGAATTTTCTTAATCTTCCTCCTTTTCTCTGGTCGCCCAATCCCTCTCACATTCCATGATTGTATCTTCATCAAGCATTACTAGACACTCTGTACCTCCTGATTTTGCTAATTTAATTAGCATCTCCATCCCTGAGCCTTGCTCTTTCCACATCTTGAGCTTCCAGATCTTGAAAATGACTCATCACCTCACCTTCTTTCCCTTCACAATCAATACCAAGAGCTTTACCAATTTCAAGTGATGCTTCCGCCTCTGACAGCACTAACCCGCCTCGGCTAGATTCTTTTGCTATGGAAAGTGAAATAGCAGCTACTGTAGACCTGAAAATTACTCCTTTCCTTAAGTTTAACGATGCTGTCTCCACATTTTTGTCGCCAGTCCGCTTCCCTTTCTTCTTCCTTTGCTTACCCCGCCGTATTCTCCCTTGCCCTTTCGAAGTATGCATTGTGCTTGGAGTGGGGTTGACCATTCTCATCACCTTTTTCGAAGTATGCATTATGCTTGGAGTGGGGTTGACCATTCTCATCACCCCTTTCTCTTTACGTTTATTAGAACCCACCTCCCTTTGGGTTTGAGTAGTAGAAACATATGAAACCTATGGGTTGCTAAGCTTTTTATAGCCCAACCCAATATTTTGTATAGGGATGAGGCTAAACTTATTAGGGCCTTCACATAGATTGGGCCTGGGCTGATCTACTGCTAAATTAGTCCCAGGTCTACTACCATTTGGGCCCCCATTCAGAAGAGCCGAATTCAAATCCACCTCTAACTGGATCCCATGCCTAATCCCCTCTTAACCACTGATACTTCTAATAAAACCAGGTGTGAAAACGTCACCATCAACCCTTTGACTTCCATCATCATCATTCATTTTGGAACTTGCTACCTTCCCTGCAGAGCCACCTCCGCGTGTTTCACCCACCTCTGACGCATCCTGTGACATCTCTATTTCAGCCACCACTGAAACATCCCTCAATAGGTCCTCCCCTTCCAATACGTTTTCCTTGACATGTGATGCCTCTTGCCTCTCTCTTTCCACATCAGCCCTGCTGTCCATCACCTTGCCAGCTTGGACCTCCACGTGATCATCTTCCTCTTCCTGCCTATTACCTGTTTCTGTGATTGGAGTCTCTTCCGTCACTGATCTGTAATGCTCACCATTCCTCCATATATGTGATGTACAAAGACATTGAATCTTTACCTTTTGCTCCTCACAGACTCTAATGGGATAAAATCTGCCTTTGCATTCTAGATTGATGGTCTGATTAATAGGCTCCATAACACTCGTGGCTATCTTTACTTTCCCACAGCGAAAGTAGTTCAGGTTGCGTGTGTCTTCATCCAAATCAATCACTACTCCCCATACCTTGCCAATGCTGCAAAATGTGTTACAGTTCCACAAGTTTAATGGGACACCATAACAACTGAGCCAAACGTACCTTTCTTGGTTTAGGACCAGCTCGGGTTTCCATTGAAGAACTGATTCACACAAATCCTTAAGCCACTCCTGCATTCTCATGAGCTTTTCCTTCATGATCTCCACTGTTTGAAAAGATAAGACCACATCTTTACCACTTCCAACTCTCACTTTGACATCCCCAAATCCACTCCTAGTTATTGCCTCCCGAAATTCATCAACTGAACATGATGGTTTTAATCTGATTATTGCACTTTCATATAACCATCCATTGCCTATCTCATCTGCTTTAATGGTTTGGATTGTGCTTGATGATACACCCCTTCCTTTGACTATCTCTGCAAATGTCGTCTTTCCTGGGTACCAGGCATTTCCAGTGCGGTTACCCTCTCCTTCCTTCCTAAACCGTGTTGATTGGGCTGCCTGGGAAGATTTATGCTCTGTGACAAACTCCTTTCCAAAATCTGCCCATTTTACTTTCAATGCTCTATTATCACACCAGATTCCATTTGCTTTTTGTATGGCCATATCTGCTGCTACCGAACAATTGTATCTAACAAAGCCAAATCGAGATCGCGTCATTTGTCTCCTTTTGTTTGGTATATATGCATCCATGACTACACCATAGTTGGAGAAGATCTTATACAGCCCTTTTGCCCCCATAGAGTCTGGTATATTATCCATAAAAACAGAGTGGATAAAAACATCAGCTCTAGAATTCCAAATTCCTCTTCTTCCATGCCTCCGCCTCCGTACCACCGGCTGCCAGCCTCCATGATCTTGCTCGTTGTGTACTCTCCCTCCAGCCTCCATGATTTCTCTGTTCTCCTATGAGAAAAACTTAATTAAAACACTGACCGGTGCTGGAAAGCTATTATTATTCAGTCCATGATATTGTGTCCAATCTTCACCAGATCAGGTTGGCTCTTTGAGGTTCTAGATTTGCAGAGTTGCTTTCAGCTCATGTGATTTTGGATTGTGACTTTTTCCTCTGGTTAGCTCGTGTGTCTTTGGATTGTGGCTTTTGTCTCTGGTTGGTACCTTACCAACTCTGTGGCTTTGTTAGTATTTACTTTGGCTCTCTCTTGGTGTCCAATTTGTTCGGATCAAGAGTAGTCCTCTGATGCTTGGTCGTTCCTTTCCCCTTTATTGATGTACCCCATACTTTGTATGCCTCATTACATCAATAAAGTTTTTTACTGATAAAAAAAAAAAAAAAAAACCATTTAGCCAAATAGAACAGTGGAGGTATAAAAATCCAATGTGTGTTTTGTTTGAGTCTTTTAGATTAAATTTTTTAAAAATTGAGTTTTTTTATTTTTCATGTGTTGTTTTTTTGTTTTTTGTGAATATTTTTAAAATTTTAAGCATTTTTTTTTTTACTTTTTTAGATACACCTTAGTTAGATGTATCTAAAAAATAAAAAAATTGTGAAAAAATATTTTAAAAAATTAATAAATACATAAAAATACAAAAAATATATTGAATTCTCGTATTTTCTTTTTGTATTTTTGGTATTTAGTAAATTTTTAAAAGATTTTTTTTTACAAAAATTATACTTTTTATGTGTATTTATGTTAGGTGCGTCTAAAAATTAAAAAAAAATTGCTTAAAATTTTTTAAAAAATCAATAAAAACAAAAAAAATACCAAAAACAAGAAAATACGGCTCTGTTTGGTGGAACTTTGAAACGTTGATTTGAACATAGTGTTTGTTTACGATTTTCAAAAATTAATTCCATGCGCACTTTTGAAAACGCAGTCGAAGGCGGGAAAATTTGGGCTAACCGGTCGTCTCACCAATCGTCCGGCCGGTTAATCGGAACAGTGCAATTTTCATTTTTTTTTTTAATGCAATTGACTTATGTTAATTTTTATATATTCAATAAAAAAATATTTTCTGAATTTTTTAAAATTTATTATGAGCTTTAATAGAATTTTGAGTTGTGTTTGGTCATGGGTTGTAAGTTTTTGTATTAAATATCATGTGTCACATCAAAAATTTCCCACTCAATTCAAAACTCTTTTCCAAACTCTTTCACCAAACAAATTTTTTACACTCAAATCATAATTCCAAAACTCACAAACTCAAAATACAACTCTATTATCAAATTATATTTAGAAAATTCTATCAAACGCAACTTATAATTTTCTGAAAAGCGTTTTTAGAAAATTAAAAACAAGCAAAGTGTACTGTGTTCCAACTCTGGTATGGGTGTGCTAATGTAATACGATTTTAACCAACCACGTTCATCTACAGCATATAACAGTCCTTTGCTGTAAATAAAATCGATATAACCCAGCGAGCCATGATAGTCTATCAAAGTCCAAGCTTTATCGCCTGATTTAATGAAGACCAAGTGAAAAGTACCGTAGATAATGATAACTGCATAATCATGAGACACAGTAAGGTTAGCTGATAGTATAGCCTTATCAATATAATTCTCTATTTTTGGGTCTCTTGGGGGCACAATGAATGCAGGGAGATTGATAGCACCGCCCTTGCCATCTGAAAAGGGTTAAATAGGGTATGATGAGACTATCTGTTGGCTACATATTTTGTAAAAGCCAATTACAATTCGACACGTGGCAGAATAGGGGTATTATGGGAAGAGGATTCAAGTCTTTGATCCCGATCGTACACGTGGTGATGAATATTGGTTCTCACGTGATCTGAGTAGTACTAGATCAGTAAAGAGATACAAGGTGACGTGGCTTCAACGGTTGCTCATATTCAAATTCAAATACAAGAGGGAAGCTTAACTGCAAGTGATGGCATAGTGGAACTACTTCTAAGGCAGCATGATCAACGATCATGGAGGAGCAGTTCGACGGTTTGAAGTACAGTTCGAAGGTCATCCTTGACGAGTATAAATAGCAGGGAAGCCCCCAGAAAAAGCCCCCGGACTTAGATCATACAAACCAGTCTTTACTTCATATTTTCCTTTCCAGTTTTACATTTCCTGCAATTTAAATACCTGCACTTTAAATACCTGTTCTTTAAATACCCGCACTGTACTTCAATTCATGGGAGTAGTTTCAAGTAGATTCAAGTAGGCTGTTGCTGTAAACCTCTTCGAGGCTGAGTTTGGACCATTGTAAGTGTTCATTTTAATGAAATACTTCGATTGTTCTTCACATTAAACTGTTATTTCTCTTAATTTCTCCTAAGTCAAGCCACCAGTAAAAGTCCTCTTCATTGAGGCTGAAAGAATTACAACACAATCGTCTGATAATTGGTTGGCAATTATAATTTCTGTAAGGACTGATTGATCCTTACTGGCACGCTCGCATTCACTAAAATACCCTTCGAAAGCCAAAAAGCCAACATATATTTTTGGCACACCCAGTGGGACACGTTAAAATGGCTAGACGAAGACGACAAGGAGAAAATGAACGTCTGGAAGAAGGCGTAGAAGGAGAGGTAGAAATACCTAATCCAGAGGATAATGTGGTAACACATCTTGTGGAAACTCCTATGTTATCAGAACCTATGGTCGAACAGACCAGTACTTCTGGACAAGAACCATATGTTCATAATATTGGACGAAACCAAGGAATTAGACCATTCACTGTTCCATCTACTCAGCCAACAAATCCATGGGATGGCTTAGTAGATGCTATGGGACAACAATTAATGAACACAATGGAAAGGTGGGTAACATCCTTTTTGGATCGAATGAATAACCACCAACCAACAAACACAAGACACACAGAGGAAGTTTTAAATGTCCCTCAGCAAAGATTGGCTAGAGATAAACAGCCTATGCAAGTTAATGGACAATCTAATGGTCAAACTAGTACTCAGAACTATGAGAGACCATCGCCTCAGTCTTGGTATGAACCCATTTCGAGGCCTGTAATAGGCCAAAATGCCTCAGTACTCAACAATGAAGCCACACAATTTGGCCAAGTACAAGAGACTGGCATAAGAATGGTTACTAATCCTATGTTCGAAGCCATACCTGGCACTAAGGGGTATAATAATCCCTTGTTCGAATTTATACCCGGGGGGTTGGAAGGTTTTCCTGTAAATGGAAGGGACACAACACCTGTTCCAGCACCTTTCGTAGGTCCTTTCGCAGGACAGGCTCAAAGGGGTTACCCATACCCCCAACAGCAACCTGCACCACAGGGGCAACCAGTCCCAAATGTACCACTTTATGGACCAAGAGGACCACAGGCGCAAGTTTGTCCACCAAACCCTGTGTTTGTCCCTCCAGTAGTGGTTCAGCAAGCACAAAATATGGTCCCTAGGGACCAAATTGCTGATATTGTTAGGGAGATGTGTGGACCGATGGCTCGGGGGGTCCAGACTCCTGTATACAGAAAACCATACCCAGAATGGGTAGATAGGGTACATGAATACCCAAGAGGGTTCAGAATACCGGATTTTACCTTATTCTATGGAACTGGAAATCAGTCAACAGTAGAGCACATTGCCAGATTC
This sequence comes from Camellia granthamiana, assembly GCA_036172215.1. NCBI lineage: Eukaryota > Viridiplantae > Streptophyta > Magnoliopsida > Ericales > Theaceae > Camellia > Camellia granthamiana. Next base: position 138,893,066 of record CM069903.1, on the reverse strand, counting down.
GCTGCTCAGTGTGGTGAATTCACTAATCATGATTACATGAAACTGAGATTATTTCCAAATTCTCTAACTGGGGGAGCATTTGTATGGTACATCAACCTTACACCTGGCTCCATTCAAAATTGGCAACAAATGGAAGAGGCATTTCATGCCCAATTTTTCCAGTCGGAGCCAGAGGTTTCTATGGCAGACTTGGCAAGATTGAGTCAAAGGCCTGAAGAAAAGGCCACTCAGTTTATTGCCAGATTTAAAAGGGCTCGAAATAAATGTAGGGTCATCCTTCCAGAGCCAGAATTTGTAAGATTGGCTCAAAACGGTTTAGAGTTCAGGCTTCGAAAGAAGTTTGACTCAACTGAATTCAGGGATTTGGTCGAACTGACCTATAAGGTGTCTCGATATGAAGCATTACTAGAGGAGGAACAAGATCGAAATAATGCTTCGTATAAGACGTATTATAAAGATCCCAATTATGAGATCGATGCAGCAGAGATTGTGGGTAAAGAACCTGTAATCTGTGAAGCATTAATTCATAAGGATACAACCATCAACCAGCAGTTTAAAAAGAAAGACTTTCACAGAAAGTACTCTTTCGATTTAACAAAAGCAGATGACATTTTTGATCATCTGCTTGCAGCCAATTTCCTTAAGTTACCAAAAGGAGTAAAACTGCCATCTCCAGATGAACTTAAAGGAAAAGTATACTGTAAATGGCATAATTCTTGGTCTCACTCGACTAAAAACTGCATTGTTTTTCGAGACAGGATCCAAGAGCAAACTCGGAAAGGTAGTTTGAAGTTCCCAGCCAAAACAGAAAAGGCCATGGGGATTGACAGTAACTCGTTTCCAGAAGTTGGAGAAAGCGCGGCTAATGTGGTTGTTCCAAACTTTCAGAATCTATCTCTGCAGGAATTGGAAGAAGTCAATGTGCAAATGCATATTGCCAACCAGACAACTGCCAAAAAGGAGACTAGAAACCCACCAGTCATTGGACAAGGTTTCTCACATCAGAAGGAACACTCTGATGAAGAAGTACTGGATGACGATTCCTTGGAAGCAGCAGTAATACAGAGGATGTGTCCCAGATGCAGACTAAGCTACAAATGGTTGAAGGGGCTTCCAGTTGACGGGAAGCAATATTACAGGGATGTTCAGAGACGTCCTAAGTCAACCAACGCTTACAACAAAAGGCCGTATTCGGCTGGTGACAGGCAGCGACCACCAGTGGTTGAGCCTGCAATGGACAGGATGCATGCTAAAGGCAAAAGGCCCTTACATGAATCTAGGCCACCCAATTACTACAGAATGGAGAGTTGCCATGCTGAAAGAAGACTGGAGAGAGGCTCATTTCATGGGAATAAAGCCAGGGATTGGCCTCCTAGACCAGCTTCACGCAGGACAGAGAGTGATTACCTTCACCAAAGGTCTGAATCGGGCTCAAAGCATGAGGTCAGAGCCAACCACATACCTTCACAGCCAGCTTCGAAGACGGCTTCGAAGGTCGAAAAAGGCAGTTCAACATCTGAGTCAGCAAGTTCGTGGGTACCTGGAGTCCTAGACTGGTTTGTAATGCAAAGCAAACCTAGGGAACTGCCTGTTCGAAGAGATGTTGGAATCCAAGGTAGGATGGTCAAGCCTCCTTTGGTGGCTCCGAACAACTGGGTGTTGCTGAAACACCCAAAGACAAAGGAACCAAATATGGTTCCAGTTATTTCCAGATCACAGAGGAGGAAGATTCAGCGCAGGTACACCCAGTACCAGCAAGATCTGAAAGAAAGTGGGGAGAGTTCTTCACTGGTCAAGGCAGAAGGAAAGAAAACTTCGAAGTCAGACCATACTCCAAAACCGACCCTACAAAACAAAGTGGTTTGTAGCAGAGAACAGTTGGCCCAGGTTCATTCTGAACTAAAGGCCAGAGAGAAGTCTAGTTTGGCAGGGCTGGAAAAGGCTCTGATGGAAAGTGATAGCGAAACGGAAGAAGAGATTGGCATGAGCCAAAAGAAGGAAATAATAGAAGAGGAAATGTTCGAAGCCTTCATGGCTGAGCAAACATTCCTGACTGAAGAACCAGTTGAGAAGGATCCTTCGAAGGGATCAGTTAACAATGAAATGCCAGAGTGCAGCATGGAGGATGCTGTTGAAGTCACTGGGCAAGGTAGCCAAGGGGAAGAGAAGGTACAGCCAGTCATCCAATTTGGCTCATTTCCGCCAGTGTCAGTCAATATGGTACACATATTGCCTCATGAGTTCCAGGCTGAAGACGAGAGCCAAAGTGACCAAGACATGGATCCAATTCCTGTCTCTAGTGAAGAGTCACAAGTGAGTATGGTACAGGATGCTTCTGGAATGGCTACTCCAATGGAAACTGAGTGTGAAAGCGAGGAAGAGGTGAGCATCAACCTCTCATATCCTTTTGAATATCCCTCGAATTCCATGACCCAACATGTCAAGCCTTTGTACATCAAGGCTTTCTTCGATGGGATACAGCTGAACCGAGTCCTAATAGACAATGGGGCAGCGGTAAACTTATTACCGAAATCTTCTTTGAAGAAACTAGGGAAAAAGAATCCCAGGTTGATCCCTACCAGCACAACCATCGCTGGCTTTGCTGGAGACAAACAGATGGCTCAAGGGATTTTACCCATTAATTTGAGTGTTGGAACTAGGGACTGTATGACAGCATTCTTTGTAATCGACAGTAATGCTAAATACAATGCCTTACTTGGGAGAGACTGGATCCACACTAACAAATGTGTGCCTTCCTCTTTGCATCAGAAAATCATGATGGCTTTGGGCAATGGAGAGACAGAGGAGATCGATGCAGATCCCCAACCCTTCATAGCCTGTGCAGACTTTGCAGAGGCCAAGTTATATATTGAGGGAGTAACACCGCTCAGTATACTGAGGAAAGCTGATGGCTCGGCCGAAGTGACGGCTGATGAGGAAGTGACACACCTGAAGCACTTGGTTCAAGAGAGTGTTGATGAAGAGATTGTCGTTAAAGATGACAATGATGCCTGGTTGTAGGCAAAGGAATGAAGAACAAGAAGCCAGGTCTTTGGCTCTGGTTAAATTCTCACCATTGGATGTAAAAGCAATAGTCCAGAAAGTACAGGAGCAAGAAAGAGAAGCCATGATAGTTGGCTGTAAACAAGAGCAGCAACAGGTCAGAATTCTGACCCTTGGGAAATACTGTGCATTGGACATTGAGACAAAAGTCCAGGAGATACAGGAAGATGATGCCTTATGGACAGATTTTGTCTATGAGGAGGAGGGTAAAGATGTTGAACTAAAGAACCTAAAAGCAGAACAAGGTGAGAAGATTGCTTCGAAGGTAGAAGAAACTAGAGAAGAAGCTTCGATAAGTTCTCAAACGCAAGACCCCTTAGAAGAAGTAAATCTAGGGGAAGGTTCCATACAACAACCCACTTATATAAGTGCTTGCTTGAATGTTCTGGACAGAGACCAGTTGTTGGTTATCCTGAAGAAATACAAGGACTGCTTTGCATGGTCCTACAATGAACTACCAGGATTGGATAGGTCATTAGTGGAACATAGGCTCCCTATGAAGCCTAATTTCAAGCCATACAAGCAGAAACCAAGAAGAATGAGTCCAGAAGTAATTCAGAAAGTCAAGGAAGAGATTCTGAGACTACTCAAGGCAGGCTTTATTAGAACAGCCAGGTATGTTGAATGGCTATCTAATATTGTGCCTGTAGTCAAGAAGAATGGCAAAATGAGGGTATGCATCGATTTCAGAAACTTAAATCTAGCAACTCCTAAAGATGAGTACCCTATGCCTATAGTGGATCTGCTGGTAGACAGTTCAGCAGGGCATCAAGTTTTATCAATGATGGATGGTCACTCTGGTTACAACCAAATATGCATTGCAGAGGAGGATATCCACAAGACAGCATTCAGATGTCCTGGGAATATTGGCACCTTCGAATGGGTTAAAATGCCATTTGGTCTGAAGAATGCTGGGGCTACATATCAGAGGGCTATGAACACCATCTTTCATGATCTCATTGGAGGGTATCTAGAGTGTTATATTGATGACATTGTAGTGAAATCCCAGTCCATAGAGGAGCATCTGTATCATTTAGAAGCAGCCTTTGAAAGGATGAGAAAGTTCAAATTAAAGCTCAATCCCCTTAAGTGTGCTTTTGGCGTATCATCCGGAAATTTCTTGGGTTATGTAGTGCACAAGAAAGGAATACAGATTGATCAGAATAAAGCCAAGGCCATCATTGAAGCCAAGCCTCCATCAAGTAAGAAAGAATTACAAAGGTTCCTTGGGCAGGTTAACTTTCTTCGAAGGTTTATTTCTAACACTGCTGGAAAAACTAAAATATTTTCTTCCTTGTTAAAGCTGAAAGATGAAGAAGAATTTGTGTGGACAGCAGAGCACCAAAGTGCTTTCGAAGGTATCAAAGCCTACTTGGCCAAACCTCCAGTGCTGATGCCACCTAAGGGTGATAAGCCCTTGAAGTTGTATATAGCTGCAGCAGAAGACTCATTGGGAGCTTTCTTGGCCCAAGACAATGAAGAAGGCAAGGAGCAAGCTGTTTATTACCTTAGTAGGTTTTTAAATTCTTGTGAATGTAAATATTCAACTGTTGAAAAGCTGTGTCTTGCTTTGTATTTTGCTGCAATGAAATTAAGATATTATCTTTTACCTACAACTGTCTTGGTAATTGCAACCACAGATTTGGTTAAGTACATGTTATCCAGACCTATGTTGAGGGGAAGAATTGGCAAGTGGATACTAGCCTTATCAGAATTTCATTTAGAATATGTCCCTCAAAGGGCAGTAAAAGGGCAAGTTTTGGCCAATTTTCTGGCAGATCATCCATCTCAAACAGAAAGCCAAGAGATAATGGAGCTTGGTATGGTTAATGTTGAGCCATGGAAGATGTGGTTTGATGGATTGAAAGCCAATGGCTTAATTGGGATTGGTGTTGTGATTAGATCTCCACAGGGGGTAGAAACCACACATGGTTTCAGAGTGGACGAAGCCACTTGTTCCAATAACTAGGCTAAATATGAAGCCTTAATAGTGGGGCTAGAAATCCTCATTGGATTATAGGTACATGCAGTTGACATATTTGGGGATTCCCAATTGGTAGTTAACCAAGTGAAAGGGATTTTCAAGTGTCAAAGCATAACTATTCTGCCATATCATGTTGTTGCATTACATCTGCTTTCTCAATTTCAAGTAGCTAATGTAACTCATGTTCCAAGATTCTTGAATAATAGAGCTAATGATGTGGCTCAGAAAGCTTCGAACTTCAAGAGAAGGGATAATGCCCAAAGGGACATAAGCCAAACAACATATCAAAAATTGATACCACCTTTGAGTAAAAGGAATGTGGTCTTGGAAGTCAATCATAATGACTTACAAGAACAAGATTAGAGGCATCCAATAATGCAGTATTTGATTGGTCCATCTTCGGAGGCCAGCAGGAGAATCAAATTACAGTCCATGCAATATATATTATATGGTAATGCTCTCTACAAAAGAGGGGGAGATGGTTTATTGCTGGAGTGTTTAGGCCCAAAAGAAGCATTAACAGCCATGGCTGAGGTTCATGAAGGCATTTGTGGTGCTCATCAACCTGGTGTGAAGATGAAATGGTTGCTTCGAAGGTATTCCTACTATTGGCCAACTATCCTTAAAGACTGCATAGAATATGCAAAGGGTTGCCAGGCATGCCAGAAGCATGGCACAATAAGGCATGTGCCTATAACTGATTTACATGCAGTAGTGAAGCCTTGGCCATTCAGAGGATGGGCCATGGATATGATGGGAAAAATACACCCACCCTCTTCGAAGCATCACTGTTTCATTCTAGTGGCCACTGACTACTTCACTAAGTGGGTCGAAGCTAAGCCATACAAGGCTGTAGACCAAACAGAGGTTATTGGGTTCATTAAAGATCTGATCCATAGATTTGGTATCCCACAAACCATAACAGTTGATAATGGGACTGTGTTCGATGGGAAAATGGTGAAAGCTTTTGTGGCAGAGTTTGGAATTAGCCTTGTTAATTCCACACTTTATTATGCACAAGCCAATGGTCAAGCTGAATCATCCAATAAGTCCTTGAAAAAAGGAATACAAAAGGTTGTGGAGGATAATCCTAGGGGTTGGCATAATCTATTGTTAGATGTGTTATGGGCTTATAGAACCTCCCCAAGGTCAAGCACAGGAGTTACTCCTTATGCCTTAGTATATGGGCATGATGCAGTTTTACCTGTGGAGATTAATGTTAAATCTTTGAGGGTAAGATGCCAAGATCAGTTAGATCCTGAGCAATACCATCAAAGTATGTGCTTGGAATTAGAAGGCATAGATGAAGCCAGGATTTTGACATTAAACAGCATTCTTTTCCAAAAGAAGAAAGCAGCCAAGAATTATAATAAGAGGGTCAAACATATTGGCTTTGATGAAGGTGATTTGGTATGGAAAACAATACTCCCAATAGGAATTAAAAGCCATAAGTTTGGCAAATGGTCACCTAACTGGGAAGGACCATATCAAATTCATAGAGTTCTGCCTTTTGGAGCATACCATTTAAGAAATTTGAATGGGTATGTACATCCCAAGAAGATTAATGGCAGATATTTGAAGCCTTATTTTCCAACCATTTGGGAAACACAAGGAATAAAATAAACATGAAATACAAAAGCATAAGACTACTCAAATGATGGACAAAATTTGTTCTTTTATAAAGAGTTGAGTACATTGTGCCACAAATTGGCCCAGAAATCATTACAATGTCTTAATTGTTTTTGTATAGTGGATTTCTTGTTACTAAGTGATGGAAACAATTGAATAGCTGTAGCCATGTCTTCTTTTCGATCAGCTAGCCCTTGGTTGGTGATGTGCAATTTGCTATCAGTTCTAACCAAGGCTTGGTTTACTGCAGCCAACTCCTCCTCAAGACGAGCTTTCTTCTCCAGCAGTTGAACTCGAAAGTGGGAGGCAAAAGAGTGTTGTTCCTTAAGCGTTGATATCTCAGTATGCACCTGGGAAACAAAACTCTGGTCCCTAGCTAGCTTCTCATCCACAGTCTGAGCAGCATGACAAATGTTGAGATAGAAATCAATAGTAGCTGCAGCCTGAGATAGATGACTTGAGACATTCAGGCCAGACTGCTCAGCAATGTTACAGCATTGAAGGAACCCATTCCTGATGATAGGCCTTTGTAGAGCCTCGAAGGGGATCCTCGAAAAAGAAGTCAGCAGTTCCAGGCATGCGTCCATGTCTATCGAAGGTGTAGAAGGCTTGCTGCTGGAGGAAGGAAGACTCTCGAAAATTTCTAGTAAGGAGTCGGCCAAAGCTAATGGCTCAGCCTCAGCACTAACTGCTGGAGAGGTAGAAGGTATGTCGAAGAGACTAGCTAGCTTTCCTTCGAAGATGTCTAACTCATCCCTGGACATAAAGGGCATGGAGAGTGTTGTGGTGGAGGACACAGAGGACTGCATGGGGATGGGAGAAATGGATGGAGCATCTTTTGCAGCTTCTATGGTCTTAGCCACCAATGAGTCAAGTGAGGAGGGGCTGGAAGTAGGCATAGGTGATGAACCATGAATTGGAGAACTACCAGCACCCTCTGAGGAAGAATCAACTGCCATCAGAGATGGAATAGCACTCGGAATTTCTGTGAAGGAAGGAGGAAGAGCAAGGCTCGAAGAAAAAGAAGACCGAGGCAGATTAAAAGTCAAAAAAGGGAGATATGGCTGTAAGCCAAGGAAAAGAGACGCAGGGATGCTTGGGCTCAAAGAAGGTGTATCGAATGTAGGCTTAGAGAGTGGGAGCGTGATTTGGATGGTCTTCACATGTTGCATCTGGTCAACTTCAACTGAGATCGAAGGAGGCCTTGCTGGGAAGATGAATGTAGTAGCTGTTGCTGCAAGAGGAAGAAATACAAAGGACTGTCAAAATTCAGTATTAAAAATTGACAAAAGGAAAACAATGGAAGAGTGAAAGAAATTACTCGATCCAGTGGTATTTGTACAAATGGGAGAGCTGCGAAGGGAGTAATGTTTGGCAGCCTGTTGCCTTCTTACTATTTCCCTTTGCAACATATCAGCAGCAGCAGCTTTTTCTCTTAAAATTTGTTGCTGTCGTCTCTTCTCAACCCTTTCAAAAACAATTATGGCCTTGGAATGTTCTTGGTCCACAGCCTTGGCAGCTGCCTCATGAATGGGATCTTCGACTAAGGTAGTGGTTGAAGCAGTCACTTTCCTCCTTTTTCCTATTGCTTGGGCAATTGTTTCGGAATCAGAGTCCTCAGCAAAATTGGAGGGAGAGACAGTCATCTTTCTTCTCTTTTTTCTATGGGTTGGTATTGTTTGCTCCTCAATTGTTTTCTTAGCTGTTTCAGTCTGAGACTCGGATTCCCTGAAGATAAACTCCTCCTCTACCTCCTTAGCAGCTGTCTCCTCTTGAACCAAATCAGCCACTCTTGTTTTCCTTATCAAGGGTGACTCGTGCTCTGGATCTTCTTCTTCTTCTTTTTCTTCTTCTTCTTGCGCCTCAGTTATTGTCTTTTCAGGCTCGAGTAGTTTCCTTTTCTTTTGCTGTTGACCACCTTCACAGAAGAAGAATAAAAAATAAGATAAACAAGCATCATAGCGATAGTCTAAGGAAAGAAAACAAAGGCATATACCTTTCTTCGAAGCAGCCCGAGTGGACTTCGAAGGAGTTGATGTAGCAGGAATGGACTGGGTTATAGGAGGCACAGTGGAGGAAGGGACAGTTTCGGCTCCCTTGGGCTTGGCCACACCTAACACCTCCAGTAGGCTTTGAGGTGAAATGGCTAAGTAGATTTCCATATTATGTTCCCACCAATTTTGGTATCTCTTCAATACGGTACCTTCAGGAATGAAAGGGGTGTACTCAAAACTAGCCAAGTCATCTAAGAATTTGAAGACTGCCTCCTCCAGCCTTGACTTTCTAACTTTCAGATCTCTCATGGTAAGGCTCAGATTGGTGTTGCTACAGAGAGGTATTGGGACCCCTTGGGTGAAACCAAATTGTCTAGCAAATTGAGCGGGACAATAAGGCTCTGCTATACATTTATAAGCTCTGGGGTTCGTGGTCCCGATGAACAGTTCTCTAGGAAGCAGAAGGGAGGCCCATATGTCCTTGTGAATAGGTGAAGCACAGAGCCTGTCACTTAAGAAGTGACTCAACCAAGTTGGACCTATGTTGGTCTCGAAGGGACGGAAGCGGTGAATAGGAAGGGCGGCTGGTAGTTGATGGAAGAAAGAGAAATAAAAAGCAAAAGAGGAAGGATAGAGAGAAGCATTGGCTAGTCTTATGCCATGGGTGAGAGAATGTAACCCAGAAAATTTAAGGGATTTGGATTGTAGTTCAGTGAAATAGGCAAAAAGCCAAAGCTGAAGGATCCAGAATGGCCTCCCTTGATTCACATCTAAAGGCTTCTCATAAAAAAGGGAACAAACTCTATATACATGACCTAGAATGTATGGGGCTAAGGCTACTCTTTTTTGCAAAACAAAGGCTTTGGCAAGTGGAGCAAATTCAGGCATAATTCTTTGTGAAGAGGTGCAGAAGAGGAATTTGCAAAGCCAATATAACAAGAAGGAAAAGAATTCCCTATCAGTTACCGGGCCCTCTTTCTTATTTTCAGCTTTAACAAAATCGTTGTAAGATAAGTTAAGTGAGGGGAGGGAGAAAGAGACTGTTGAATCAGGGAAGTTTGGTGTAATAATGGTACCAATGGGGGACACTCCTAGTAGATGGCAAATATCAAGAATAGTAGGAGCCATCATCCCACATCTAAATTGAAAGAAATTAAAGATAGGGTTCCAAAAGCATAAAGCAGCAGGGACTAAGAAAGGGTCTTCCGGAATAGTTACCCTAGATAGTCGGAGAGCATCGAGGAGGTAGAGCTCTTGAAGGTCCAATGTCCTCGCAGGGATAACCCGATCATACCACTCTTGCCACTCCGGTCTCATCGTGGGCCAACATCGGTGGGGGCGATTGATTCTCCAGTTCCTCCAATCAAGACCACCTTCATAAAGGAGACATTGGTTTTCCAGATGAGGGTACAGAGCTGGGAGCTCTATAGGGATCTCTTTGAAGATTGGCCCAAGCACGTAGTCTTGTCGCTCATGACGACGAGGGACAAAGACACGCCCGTCAATGGCGCTTTTCCCCCCAGCCTTGTATTTTTCACACTCTACATCAATGAGCCTTTTCAAGGCTACGGATGAGCTCACACGTTCTACGATTGGTATTTCTGATGAGGAAGAAGCCATTGATGGTACGTTTTTTTGAAAAGGGAGGAGGAAAGTAGAAAGAAGTGAGGGATATGAGGGTTTGTGCGTTAAAAGGCAAGTGATTTCAGAACATGAAAAAAGGAGGGGCTTTGTGTCTGAAATATATATTGCGTAAGTCGTTAAGTACTAAAAGTACGAATATGAGGAGTCTCTTCCAATATTGATAGTTTTTGGAGGGAAAGAACATAACCCAGATGCTGAGATTAGCTTCGAAGCGGGGTATTTGGCTTCGAAGCCAAAATTTTGGCGCCAAAAATCAAATAACAACGGTTTCGAAATAGAGAGGCCGGCTTCGAAGCATACTACATGCTTAAAGATGCTAGGATGCTCGAATATTGGTCCACTTCAAAGGGTTTAAAAGCCTGTTTGAGGGTTATTAATCAAAGTAACAACCTTTGAAGCAACTCCTGGAATCCTTTGAGGATGAGTACTGTTCGAAGCATTAAAACCTATCAATTGGTTGGAATTGGTTTTGAACCAAAACAGTATGGATTACTCTTCGAAGCAAAACAGTCAGTTTGAAATTGATTGGCTATATTAACCATGACCATATATTGGTTATAGTTAGTTTTGAGGAGTAATGTTGCTAGAGTTCAAAGCATCGATTCCAGGTAACATCAGCCAGAATTGTCAACTATACTCCATAAATTGGAAAAAGACATGTTGGTTCTTTTAGCGTTTCTGTAAACAATTGAGTCCAGATTCGAAGGACGAGATTGTTCAATTCGAAGTCATGAGTTGGCTTTTAAAACAGAGTCAAACAATGTCAAATACAGAAGGGCTTTGTTTATATTGAGGCCAAGACAATTACATTAAATGACCCTATCTGGGTACAAATTCAAGCTCATAAAAATAAGGAATAGAATAAATAACAAGATCATGGAATTTCATCCAACAATGATCAATGAATTTTTGTTCTTTCTTTATTATTTCTTCTATTTCCTCCAATGTTGGCTGCATAAGCTGGTGTGCTCTCACTTCATAATAGAGCTCCTCCGCCTTTATTTCGAAAGCCTCCTCCCTCAATTTTTGTTCCGACTCATCTATAACCAAATCATCCCAATACGCAGAATCTTTATTTTTGAAGTCATCGAAATCTTCGATGAAGTTTTCTGCTTTATACTGGGCATGAATTCGGAGAGATGAAAGTTGATCCAAGGACTGGATGGTGACCTTGGAATTCCGATGCCAGTGGAGGAGCACTGGAAGTTGGTCCAGGAACAGGTGAAGTTCTGCTTGGGCAATGGGGTTAAGGACATGGCCTCTGGTCATAATGTCACAAGCCCATTGAAAATTCTTGAGAGGGGTGTCATCCTCAAGAACATTGAAGGGCAAGTGAGAGAAGGCCGCAAGCAGAAGTTGAGCTTGTTTCCGCTCAGCTGGAGAAGGGGATGATGGAGGATTGTGAGATGAAAAGACTTTGTCCATTGGAAGGGCAAGCCTTAGTTTCTCTATCCAGGAAAGAGTGGGAGGAGAAGAAGGAGTAGATGGTTCTGTTTCAGAAGGTGGAGAAGACGAAGAAGAAGGTGTGGATGCTTCTGTTATAGGAGATGGCACAGGAGCGGAAGGAACAAAGGCATTAATATAGTCAAGCCAGTCAGAAGAGCAAATCTTCGCCTTCTTGGCTAAAAATGAAGGGGTATACCCTTGTGATTCTTCCAGACACCGGGCAATGTGCATTATCCTTGTGGGCATAGAGGATGTGTACCAGGCCACAAGCAAATTCTCCTCCAAACTGCGTCGAAGGTCAATGGGCACATAAGGATAGACCATCGAGCTTCGAGCGTAAGAAGGAAAATCTAAAGGGTCAGTGAACTCAACAAAGTGGTGATTAATTCGTTCCCTCAAGTCCCATGACTCAGGTGTTGACCAGTTCATCCATCCGGAACCCCCAGAAGATGAAGAAGTTGTAGCTTCATCCCAAGCAGAAGTTTGTGAAGAAGAGCTTCCCAAGTCCATATTTGCAACTTGTTGAAGCAAAGGCTTGAGAGTAGTTCGTTCAAAGTACAAGGGGAGTTTAGAGGAAGAACTTCTTGTATCTGTAAATTTGTAAACCAAGGGATTAAGGGCAATGTGTTCGTAGTCCAAAGGTTGATAATCTGCGAAAGCCTCCATGACCTGAATATAGAAGGGCGGGTAAAGGTGGCTAATGAATGCGTGGAGATTCTTTCGAGGGGAAACAACATTACTCAATGGCTCTTCGTATGCTTGATCAATAGAGTGAGAAGTCAATTGAGCCATGATACGTTCGAATGCTAAAAGTATTGGGATGTTCAACAAGTTGAGAGTTAATGCCAATGATCACTAAATAGGTGACGGTTGTGTTTCCTGAAGATGGGTTCCATGCACGTTCCAAAAGCACGGGAAAAGCTTTTGATCCACTAATATCACCAAGTATTGGGTATATTAGTGCGGGGGGTAATGTTGGCTACATATTTTGTAAAAGCCAATTACAATTCGACACGTGGTAGAATAGGGGTATTATGGGAAGAGGATTCAAGTCTTTGATCCCGATCGTACACGTGGCGATGAATATTGGTTCTCATGTGATCTGAGTAGTACTAGATCAGTAAGGAGATACAAGGTGACGTGGCTTCAACGGTTGCTCATATTCAAATTCAAATACAAGAGGGAAGCTTAACTGCAAGTGATGGCATAGTGGAACTACTTCTAAGGCAGCATGATCAACGATCATGGAGGAGCAGTTCGACGGTTTGAAGTACAGTTCGAAGGTCATCCTTGACGAGTATAAATAGCAGGGAAGCCCCCAGAAAAAGCCCCCGGACTCAGATCATACAAACCAGTCTTTACTTCATATTTTCCTTTCCAGTTTTACATTTCTTGCAATTTAAATACCTGCACTTTAAATACCTGTTCTTTAAATACCTGCACTGTACTTCAATTCATAGGAGTAGTTTCAAGTAGATTCAAGTAAGCTGTTGCTGTAAACCTCTTCGAGGCTGAGTTTGGACCATTGTAAGTGTTCATTTTAATGAAATACTTCGATTGTTCTTCACATTAAACTGTTATTTCTCTTAATTTCTCCTAAGTCAAGCCACCAGTAAAAGTCCTCTTCATTGAGGCTGAAAGAATTACAACACAATCGTCTGATAATTGGTTGGCAATTATAATTTCTGTAAGGACTGATTGATCCTTACTGGCACGCTCGCATTCACTAAAATACCCTTTGAAAGCCAAAAAGCCAACACTATCATTGTTCGATATTATTAACCAACCGTGGGATGAACCGCAACCGCGGTTCTTTTTATTGCCATTAATATATTAGTCACGATAAACTTCATGTCCAACACCTTTTTGATGGTGATACAGTAAAAACTGCGAGTTGTGTGGTTTGAATCTTCTTCTTGTTGTTGTTGTGGAGAAGGGGATACCAGAAGCAGTGGAAGTTGATTAAGGAGATTGGAGGGGTGATTGGGGAGGTTGTGGTGGTCGAGGGCTGTGCGATGCTATGGCTTGCAAACTGCGGTGAAGGGAGTGTAGTCGGAGAGGGTGAGCAACTTGCTTAAAATCTGATCCAGAAAGTTGTTTGGAAACCATGCCCATTCTGATCTTGTTGTGGTTTTTTTTTTCTTCTTTCTATCTGGGTTAGAAGAAGCCATGAACTGGAAAATTCAAGCTAAACTTTACACTCTGTTTAGATAGTGAGGGGGAGATGAGAAAAAGTTTGTGGTTTGTCACCTGAAAAGAAAAGAAATTATTTTGATTTTTTATCTTACATTTGGATGAATAAAAAATAAGAGAATGTGATTTCTCATCTATATTATTTAGATAGAGTAAATAAGAGAAATGAAACGGAAGTGTTATATTTTAATTTATCAAAATAACTCTCCATATTAATAAATTATGTTTTTTCATAAAGGTAATTAATTTTGGTATTTCAAAATTTTTTCATTAAACCTAATTCTTTTATCACCAAATCTCACTACTTTTGATGAGAAACAAAATGTTGGTAATCAAGCTAGCTATTATAATAATAATCTCTGTATGCTGATATATATTTAATATATATTAATGTATAGTTAAATATGTATTGTTTTTGGCCTCGTGGCCTCGTGGCTTGCTTGTTCGTGTTTTTGGCCTCGTGGCCTCGTGGCTTGCTTGTTCGTGTTTTTGGCCTCGTGGCGTGCTTTTGGCCTCGTGGCCTCGTGGCCTCCATCTGATCATAATGTTACTTTGTACAACTCCTATATAATGGAGCTCCCATTTGGTTTCTAATAAGAAAAGAAGAACACAGAGTGTATTAGCTCTTTCTTTCATGGTATCAGAGCAGGTGTAACCCTGTCTCATCATTTTCACCTCTTCCGTCAGTATTCGAATTTTTCTGTTTTTTTTTGTCTCTCTCTTCTACTCAAATATATCATTCTATTTCATGCCTAAATACGCTCCAGCTTTTGGAATGACTACCAACTCATCCTCCTCTTCTTCTGATATTATCATCTCATCATCTGTATCCTCTTATCAAATGGAAACCTCTCATCTTCCGATCACCGCCCATAAACTAAATGGGCAAAATTATTTGCAATGGTCTCAATCCATATTAATGTTTATACGGGGAAAGGAGAAAGATGACTACATCACCGGAGCCTCGGCGCTACCAGAAACCACAGCATCAACCTACAAAAGGTGGATAGCTGAAAATAATATGGTCATGTCGTGGCTCGTCAACTCTATGACCACTGACATTGGCGAAAATTTTCTATCCTTTGATACTGCCAAAGAGATCTGGGACATGGCAAAAGAAACGTTTTCGGACAAGGAAAACACATCTGAAATCATCCAGCTTGAAAGCTCCCTCTACGATTTACGTCAAGACAATCTTACGGTAACTGAATATTTCAATACCCTTACTCGTCTATGGCGTCAACTTGATACGTTTGAGGTTCATAATTGGCAGTGTGTTGATGACGGTTTGTTGTATAAAAAGATTGTCGAAGGGAAGCGTGTGTTTAAATTCTTGTTAGGATTGAACACAAATCTTGATGAAATCAGAGGAAGAATTATGGGAGTAAAACCGCTACCTAGCCTTAGAGAGGCATTCTCTGAAGTCCGTCGCGAAGAAAGTCGGAAAAAACTCATGATGGGATCTCATCAACAACTGAATATGGCAGAAAGCTCGGCTCTTAAGACTCAATTCGCTACTATTGACAACCGTCAAAAAAATAAAGGAGGTAGGCCTTGGTGTGATCATTGCAGAAAGCCGGGTCACTCGAGAGAAACTTGCTGGAAGATTCATGGAAAGCCAGCAGATTGGAAGCCACGTCAGCCTCTTGAGAAAGAAGGACGAGGTAATCATGTAGGTACAAATGAACTATCACCACAACCTGAAGCAAGCCCTTTCACCAAGGAGCAAATGGAGATGCTCCAGAAACTACTACAGTCACAATCTGGTTCGTCTTCCAACCACATCATTGGATCCGGAACCTTGGCTCACAAAGGTAATTCTTTGAATGTCTTTACTGTTGGTAAGAAACGTAAAAAACCTTGGATTGTGGACTCATGAGCATCTGATCACATGACGGGAGATGCAACAATTTTTGATACATATAGCTCATGTCAAAATAATTTAACGGTCCGAATAGCAGATGGTTCACTATCAAAGGTTGTCGGTACAGGTTCAGTTATGCTGTCTAGGAATCTTATTCTCAACTCTGTTCTCCTTGTTCCTGACTTGGACTGTAATTTACTATCAATTAGTAAACTCACTAAGGAAAAGAAGTGTGTTACTAATTTTTTCTCCACTCATTGTGAATTTCAGGATTTGGATTCGGGGAAGACGATTGGCAATGCTGAGGAATGCTCTGGACTCTATATCCTTAAGGAACGCCACTATCCACAGGAACAACCTCAAACGGCAATTCGTGGTAGTTCTTTTTCGGTTTCGTGTCCAAATAACGATAGAGCCATTATGTTGTGGCACTATCGATTAGGTCATCCTAATGTTATGTATCTCAAGCATTTATTTCCTTCATTATTTAAAACTCCAAAACTTTTTGATTGTGAAATTTGTCAATTGTCTAAGCATGTACGGTCCCATTTTCCCATTCAATCCTATAAAGCATCTCGTCCATTCTCACTAATTCATAGTGATATTTGGGGTCCATCAAGAATAAAACATGTCACTGGTACTAGGTGGTTTGTCTCATTCATAGATGATCATACTAGATTAACCTGGGTCTTTCTCATGAAAGCAAATCTGAAACAAGTCAAATCTTCAAAAATTTTCAAATTATGATTCAGACACAATTTCAGTCAAAAATCCAAATTCTAAAGTCTGATAATGCTCGGGACTATTTCAACTCCATTCTAGGAGAATTTTTAGCAAAAGAAGGGATAGTTCACTTAAGTTCATGTGTTGACACCCCACAACAGAACGGCATCGCTGAACGGAAAAATAGGCATTTGTTAGATGTTGCTAGATCGCTAATGTTTTCCACAAATGTTCCACAATTCTTCTGGGGGGAAGCTGTTCTTACAGCAGCTTACCTTATCAATAGGATGCCATCCAGGGTACTACAATTCCAAACTCCTTGTCAACTTCTTCTAAAATCCTTTCCAACTACTCGCCTCATCTCCACCATCCCACCAAAGATTTTCGGGTGCTCTGTCTTTGTTCATATCCATCCACAGTATCAAAGTAAACTTGATCCCAGGTCACTCAAGTGTATCTTCATTGGGTATTCGTCACATCAAAAAGGGTATAAGTGTTACTCTCCAGTCACACGGAAATTCTACAATTCCATGGATGTAACATTTTTTGAAACCCAGTCTTACTACCCTAAAATTGTTATTCAGGGGGAGACTCCATCCCAGGAATCTCAATTTTGGACCCTTGAGTCATTGAGTGAGCCATCCATCACCACCAATAATCCCACACCTCCTGAGTCATTGAGTGAGCCATCCATCACCACCAACAATCCCACACCTCCTGAGTCATTGCATCAATCTTTACCTGCCGAAAATTCCGAGTTCATTGTTGACTTGCGGGATAATGAGCACATCCAAGAGGAAACGGAGGAAGGAGCACTTTCTCAACAATCCCATGAGGCTGAATCGGGTTCTCATCCAAGCAACATTCCAAGTGACAATATTCCTCCCACAGATAGTATTGATAATTCTGAGTTAGAAAATACTATTCTTAATATGCCCATAGCTTGGATAAAAGGAGTTAGATCATGTACTCAGCATCCCATTGGGAACTTTATTTCTTATGATAAGCTATCACCTTCGTTTCGTGCCTTCATTTCTAGCATCACGGAGATACCCATTCCTCAGAATATTCAGGAAGCTTTCAAGTATCCGAAGTGGAAGACGGCAGTCAATGAGGAAGTTCGGGCTCTGGAAAAGAATGGTACTTGGGAAATTACTGATCTTCCAAGAGGTAAGAAACCAGTTGGGTGTAAGTGGATTTTCACAGTAAAGCACAAGGCAGATGGTAATGTAGAACGATATAAAGCTCGGTTGGTCGCCAAAGGATTCTCCTAATCCTATGGCATTGACTATCAAGAAACCTTTGCTCCAGTTGCCAAGCTCAACACTATTCGTGTACTTTTATCCTTGGCAGCTAATCTCGATTGGTCACTTCACCAACTTGATGTGAAAAATGCCTTCCTCAATGGTGACTTAGAGGAAGAAGTTTACATGGACATTCCTGCTGGACTTGAGACGACATCAAATTTCAACAAAGTTTGCAGACTCCGAAAATCCTTGTATGGCCTTAAACAATCTCCCAGGGCCTGGTTTGAACGGTTCACTAAGACAGTGAAAGGGTACGGTTTTGTTCAATGTCAATCCGATCATACATTATTTGTGAAGCACTCCCTCGGAGGGAACTTGGCAATTATCATTGTTTATGTAGATGACATAATTTTAACAGGTGATCATGAAGGAGAAATTGGCTTACTTAAAAAATTCCTAACAAAGGAATTTGAGATTAAAGATCTTGGAAACCTGAAGTACTTTCTTAGAATGGAGATTGCTCGGTCAAAGAAAGGTATATCAGTCTCACAACGTAAATACGTTCTAGACTTACTGAATGAAACAGGGATGCTAGGATGCAAGCCGGCAGAAACACCTATGGACACAACTATCAAATTGGAAGAAAGTGACGGTAGTGCACCAAGTGATAAAGGGAGATATCAATGTCTTGTGGGAAAACTCATTTATCTTTCTTATACAAGGCCAGACATCGGCTTCTCTGTTAGTGTGGTCAGTCAATTTATGAATAATCCAACCGACAAACACATGGCTGCTGTGACCAGAATATTGAGGTACCTAAAAAGGACACCGGGAAAGGGTCTCTTCTTCCAAAGAACAACAAATAGAAAAATTGAGATTTTTTCAGATGCAGATTGGGCAGGTTCAGTGACTGATCGAAGATCAACTTCTGGCTATTGTTCGTTTGTTTGGGGGAACGCGGTTACATGGCGAAGCAAGAAACAGTCAGTGGTAGCCCGTAGTAGTGCTGAGGCAGAATTTCGTGCTATGGCACTAGGTATCTGTGAGGGAATCTGGTTGAACAGGTTGTTAGCAAAATTACGGGTTCCATCTGAACATCCCATGGTTTTATACTGCGACAACCAAGCCGCTATCAGTATAGCTAAGAATCCGGTTCATCATGATCGAACTAAACACGTGGAGATAGATCGACACTTTATCAAGGAAAAGATTGAAGAAGGAGTTTTTCAAGTCAGCTACACACCAACAAACTGTCAAACAGCGAATATTCTCACAAAAGCTCTTGCTCGCATTACCTTCGAAGATCTGATGGACAAATTGGGAATGATTAACATCTACAACGTAGCTTGAGGGGTAGTGTTGGTAATCAAGCTAGCTATTATAATAATAATCTCTGTATGCTGATATATATTTAATATATATTAATGTATAGTTAAATATGTATTGTTTTTGGCCTCGTGGCCTCGTGGCTTGCTTGTTCGTGTTTTTGGCCTCGTGGCGTGCTTTTGGCCTTGTGGCCTCGTGGCCTCCATCTGATCATAATGTTACTTTGTACAACTCCTATATAATGGAGCTCCCATTTGGTTTCTAATAAGAAAAGAAGAACACAGAGTGTATTAGCTCTTTCTTTCACAAAATATGGGTTTGGTGAGAATTCTTTTCTCCCTATTTCTTACCATTTCTCATCATTTCTCACATACTTAATTATCTAAAAAAGTAAAAGAATTTCTTATTCTCACCATTTTTTTTTATTTTTCTTTTTTCACCAAATCTTTCCCTTCAAACAGAGTGTTATTGGAGGATGAAGTAAAACAAGAGGAATATATAGGGTTTAATAGGGGTTTATATAATTAGCTTTTCATGCAATATATATAGGTAAGAGCAAAAAAACAGGACCCGCATCGACATGCCTTTTTTATTTATTTATTTTTTATAATTATAATTGTTTTGTTTTTATCTACAACATTTTAAAATAAAACTCACTTCATCAACTTGGTGAACTGATATGACTTCCAGGTTTCAACTATGCAATTGTGGCTACATGCCCAGGCACAATGCAACACCAATGGGTGTTATTTACACCAAATCAAACCATTATTATTTTTTAATTATAATTTTATCTCTATCTAAAATTTAAAAAATAATTATTTTAATTTATTTTTTTGGTTATGATATTGAAAATACTATTTATTTTTAAAAACAAATTTGATTGAATCATTTAATTATCGATACCCGAAAAATATAAATTTTTTTTTGTGTGAATAATTTATTTGACATGTTTTACAAATAAACGATTTGGTTGACCGAGTTGAGCCCAAGGTTCCCTCAATTAGACCATCCCAGTCTAATTAATGAATTGAAGAAAAGCCTCATTCTTTCAAGAAAAATGTTTGAGGGTCCTAATTTCTGTGGCTCAAATGGCTTAAAATTGCCAAAACGATGTCGTTTTGACAATTTTGATGTTGTTTTGTACTCAAAACGACGTCGTTTTGACAAATTCGAGCCATTTGAGCCACAGAAATTAGGGCCCTCTACCATTGTTGTTCTTTCAATATGTATGTGGAGTTTGTTAAAGAAACAAATAGTAATTTTAAATTTATTCCATGTTCAAATCCTATCCCTCCAGAGTCGAATTAGGATCCTGTAATTTATTTTTGTGATAATTACAAAAAAACACCTCAGCAATTTGATTCTTATAATAAAATAAATTTTGATTTTTTAATTTTATCAATTTAAATCATAATCTTTTGAGTTGTTTTCAATTTAAACCATAAACTTATTTTTGTTAAGTAAAACTAATGAAACCATTTTTGTTGAGTTTAATGACTAATGTATCATTTTTTTAGTCACTTTACTTAATGAAAATAGTCAAATGATTTAAATTGATAACAAATAAAAAAAATTAGAATTTAAATTAACAAAATGAAAAATTCAATATTTATTTTATTATAAAGGTTAAATCCTGAGATTTTTTTTTTTTTAATTGATCCTATATTTTTTTGCTAACTTTTAATGTATGTTTTTTAAAGGGACAACTTCTTTCTTGTTGGTGATCCAATTAGCAAAGGGAGCTAGGTTTGGTGGGTCTATTTTGGACCTCAGTTTGATAATTCGAACAATTTATTTACTAATCATCATAAATGTAAATCATGTAAAGTTTTTAAATTTCATGGGATTACATATTTAGATTAAATTTATTTTATAAAATTAAAAGAAAAATATGATTTTAAAAATAAATTATCTATTTTTTTAATTTATTTTTTTAAAAATATATAATTTAATTATTTAATTATCAATATTTAATCAATTTGATCTTTACAATACTTTTTTGAAAAATGGGATTTCTAGACGAATCCTAAAGAGCTCTGCTGGGGACCCCAGTGAGAGGTGATCCCAGCACCTCCACCTCCACCTCCACCTCCACTTCCACATGAGAAACTGTGAGTAGGGGTGTACATAATACCGCCGAAACCGCTAAAATCATACCGAGCCGCACCGCCAAGGCAAATTCGTTATTATTTGCCAATCGAACCGCCGGTTTTTGGTAAGAAAAATGACAAATTCTAGTGACACTTTTATCAATCCGCCGGTTTCTATTTTTCTTCCAAACCGCACCGACCCGCGCCGCTATTAAATCATGTTTTATAAGATTCTAAAAATTCTTTTTTACTTAAGTTTGTTTGTTGTTCTATACCTTAGAATATAGTATTACATTATTGCTCGAGGGGAATTCAAGATGTCAGTAATCCAAAATAAAGTTGGATTCCAATTCACTTTTCAATCTTTTTTTTTTTTGGCCATGTTGCAAACTTGCATCAGCTCACTTTTTAATCTAAATATTTTTCAACAGTAAACATTTTCAATATATTGTAAACCCTAAATGATATTAATTTTATGTATTGTATTTGATCATTGTAACTTCCACAGATGCTTGTAATAAACTGATGGCATAGTCGTTGATATTATCATGTTGTTGCTACGCTTGCTGCATCAGAAGAAAGTTTTGCAAGATGCTTAACATTACGGTATCTCTCGTCTTTTTTTTACTCTTTGATTTAAGTTTTGTAATTTGAATTATATTTTTTATAAACCGCCAATCCGTCCAAACCGTCAAGGCAAATCCGCCATTATTTGCCAACCGAACCACCGGTTTTTGATAAGGAAAATACCAAATTCTAGTGATACTTTTATCAATCCGCCACCCGCCATACGGTTTCTATTTTTGTCTCAAACCGCACCGATCCGCACCGCGCACACCCCTAGCTGTGAGAACAAGGTTAGAAGAACCAAAAAAAAAAAAAAAAATTCACCAATCAAAAAATAGTAGGAGTGGTGGGGTCACCCACCGGCGTCTCAATCTTTTCTGAATCCTAAAAATAACAGTTTAAAACATTCTGAAATACACCTATAAGCCTAGCAAGAAGTGTCCAATCCAGTTGGATCACCAACTAGATACCAACTCAATCTCACCCACTAAATTTCTTAAATAAGATCCGGACAGTCTTCAGTTTGAAATTGGAGTCTAGTTGGTTTAGTGGGCCTACTTTTATATATTATTTTGATAATCTGAATTTTTTATATTTTATGATTTATTAAGTATATTATTTCTATAAAAAATTAAATTAATTGGATAATAAAAATTATGTGTTTAAATTAATTTTATATGAACTATTTATTTTCGTATTATCTATTTTTTTTACAAAATTAATCTGAATATATAATTGCTATTAATTTTTTATAAGGATGATATATTCAACGAATTTTAAAATATAAAAAATTTAAATTATCAAAATATATTTTAGAAGTGAGTCTAATGAATAGATCCAGTGTCACTGCTGTGCGTGAAACACAACAGTGACTCATTTTGAACCCTATTTTAATTATTTGAATCGTTAAAATTTTAAGAAATATCGAGAACAATATCTCTGTAAAGAATTAAGTTGCTCGCATATTAATAACTTCTTCATCAAATAACATTTGTATTTAGTTTGATACATACATATTCATGTTTTTTATATAGAGATGTGATTTGATGAAGAAGTTATTAATAACCGATCAACTTAATTTTTTATAGATATATTATTCTTGATATTTCTTAAAATTTAAATGATTCAAATTATCAAAATAAGATGAGTCTCATAAGTTACATAACAGTTGTACAGCAGTAACACAGGATCCTACTGAACCGAATAACACCTCCTCAGTCCAATTTGGGATTGAGAAGCCTGTACCGTTCAAATACTAGAATTGTCAACCATAGTACCGACCCAAGTTGAAATTAAGGGTGCTTTGCTTCGTACAAATTTTGATAAATGCATCATATCTACCCATAAGACGAAACCCTCTCATCAGAGTCTGACCGGAGATGAAGATCTCCTCCGTCATGGTTCACCACTCTCCCACCACCACCACCACCACCACCACCGACGAGTCATCGAAACATTTTATGAAGAAACGAGTGCTTGATTTTACTATGCTCTCATTTTTGTTCATTGGTCTTCTTTACATCTTAGTCTCCATTCCCTCTAATGACAAGTCTTTATTTTCCTCCCTCAACTCCCACCACCATCCCTCAACCATGGTAAGCTTCTCTCTCTCTCTCTCTCTCTCTCTCTCTCTCTCTGCATATATATATATATATATATTAGGATGCTTTTGCAAATTTACATTTAATTTTTTGGATAGTTTAACGATTGAGATGAATGAGAAAAATAGTTTAGCATGAGTGGTCTGGTGAATGAAAAAATCGTTTATGGTTGAGAGATTTGAAAAGGAATTTGGAAAAAGAAAGGAAAAATATGTGTGAAATTAAGTGAAATGTAAACATATTTTATTTACATTTCATCCACTTTTTTATATTTTCCAACTAAATCCTTTCCTAAATCCCCAACCAAAGGAGTTTCATGAATGGGGAAATCTTTGGAGAGTTTGATGAATGGGAAATATTTTAAGGAGTTTTATGAATGAGAAAAATCGTTTATCAATTTTAGACAGTTTGATGAATGACAAAAACATTGTGATGAATGAGAAAAATCATTGAGGAGTTATGATATTAAAAAATTAGTGTACACTATTATGCACATATGATGTTTTTGATTTGTATTTGTATGTGTTCATAATATTATTTATTTATATTATTTACATGTTTTTTTGTTTTTTTGACAGTACAACATGACTATCTACAGAGATGAGCTTGAGGCAATCTTGGCTGAAACTGCCACAGAAAACAAGACAGTGATAATAGCAGTAGTAAACAAAGCCTATGTTGAAGGAGACAAGTCCATGCTTGATCTCTTCTTGGATGGTTTTTGGCTCGGGGACGATACTCGGGGGTTGAGAGATCATCTCCTAATCGTAGCCGTTGATCAGACGGCCTATGAACGGTGCATGTTTCTTAAGCTACACTGCTACAAGCTTGAAACAGACGGTGTAGATTATGATGGGGAGAAGCTGTTTATGTCAGGTGATTTTGTGAAAATGATGTGGAGGAGGACTCTGTTTCTTGGAGATGTACTCAAACGCGGCTACAACTTCATTTTCACGGTATGTTGTCTATTAACTATTACTTTTGTCTTTGTGTTTGTTGACTTTTACCATGGTTTAGAAATTTGTTTTAAACATAATTGATCAAAATCCTTAAATAATGAATGTTGTCATTCCCTAGAATAATAACATAGGATTGCCACTTTGGGCTTTGGGAAAAAAAAATGGCATAGGGAGATGTAATTTTTTGATATAGCACAAATTTGTTTTTTTAAGGTCAAGTTTGTAAAATGTTAATTTATAAGTAAAGTTATATTATGATTAAAAAGTTCGTTGATGCTCCACTAACTTAATTGATTTGCGTTTCACAAGAAAATTTTCTAATTTTTATTTACATTTGAGTGTGACAATCAACACTATATTAAGTTGTAATACTATTCAATTGTGAAAAAAAAAAAAAACAAAAAAACAACTAGTGTAGTTATTTTTCCGTCACATTTGTAAATGTAGGTAAAGTAGCTATTTTCCTCCGCAGGTAAAGTTTTATGTGAGTGCATGAGTGTTAAGTATAATTTAATTATGCCGAATATATAATTTAGTTTATTTTTTAATCAACAGAATTTTAAAAGAAGTGGAAAAATTTTAATTTGTAGTAGGAAGCTGAGTTCGTTTTTACTTTCTAGAGAGAGACCACGATGGAGTCCTACACGTATCACAACTATTCCACGATAACTACTACAATTAAAAAAAGAAAAAAGAAAAAAAATCCCATAATCAACGCCTCAATGTTAGGAAGTTACGTAATGGACTTTGAAATTGCATTTGGTTCTTTATTATTTAAGAAATATAAACTATCTATTGGTTCTATTAGTTAGCTTGAAAATAATTCTTAATAAAATTATCCTTAAAAATAATTTTTTTTTGTGATTATTTTTTATATATGTCGCTAAAAATTGACAATTAGTAATTTTTTTTTATCACGATTTTTATAAATTATTACTAAAACTTACCATTAGTAATGTTTTTCTGTGACTAATTTTTCAAACTATCACTAAAAATTAAAAATTAGTGACAATTTTTTTAAACTGTTTCAAAACTTATAATTAGTGACATTTTTTATGACAAAATTTTCAAACTATTGTTGAAAATTAATAATTAGTAATGTTTTGTAATAATATTTGATGAAAAATATCATTAATTTTAACAAGACTTATTAGACAATAAATTCACCTATTAGGATCAATATATAAATCTTCTTATTATTTAACCTCCCTTACACTCATGTAGTGTGAGTTTTACACTTGCATAAATATTATGTAAAATATTTAATAATTTACATTGCTCTTTTAATAGAAGTATTATCTATAGAATTATTCATAAATAAATAAAGATTGATATTTGTACCAGTCGATGGTTCTTATAAAATAAACCTTTTAAATTATTGAGAGAGGTTGAAATGAACTGCACTGCACTGTGCAGTCCAAAATTTGACAAGCCACATCCTATTAAAATTGCTTTGTTACACTATTATATCGGCTTGTTTTGAAAAGTAAATTAAAAATTAATTTTTTAGTTTTTTATTTTAAATAATTAAAAAATTAAAAAAATAATATGACCCTAAATAGATTAAAAGTCAAAAAATAACTTTTAACCAAATTTCCAAAATAAATCAGTGTATGAAACAGTCCACATGCAGCAGTATTTATAAATCAATTTTTTAGTTTATTTGTTTAAGTTCTATGTTTTTTTTTTTTTAGGGGGGGTGGGTTTACACAGACTACAGTTCAAATAAACAACATCAGTACGTTTAGGGTTGGTTTGAGAAGTGGGTTGACTTTTTGATTTTTTGACTTTTTTAGCTATTTTAGCCTGTGCTAAAAAGTTTGATTTGGGAAGGACTTTTTGGCTTTTTTGCTTTTTTGATTTTTTTTGTGAGAGAAGAGTATAATGATTATGGGTTGGATGTGATGTTTTGTTTTTTGTGGCTAAGATAGTCTATTTTGTCTTTTGTGACTAAAATAGCCAAATTAGCCCTTCCCAAACGGACCCTTAGTTGTTAGATATTAATAGTGGGAAGGGGTCATACAAGGGTTTCAACCTTCACTCCATATAATCAATTATACTGCATTCCATTAATATAGCATCCCTAATATATTCTTAATGACGTAAAAGAGAGAGAAAATAGGGAGTGATAGAGAGAGGAGTGTGTACCTATTTATTTACATAGTTCATTTCATATCATTAGAGGTGAATTGGTGGTACTAAATTAGTACTTCGAAATATTTTTCTTATATAATTTGAATCCACAACTTTATACCATAAAGTGGTGTTACACGGAAAATTATATAATAGTCTCATAGTATCACGTAATCATAGTCTCTCACTAATCATTATTCATTATGTCCTTTCATGTTTTTTAATCACTCAACATAAATAATCAATACTCTATCTTCTTTATCAATCATATTACCATGGAACAACACCATATGACCGTACTCCCGAAATACCGAATAATCACCCGGTGCTACAAAATTATTATGCAAGGCTTTGATTTACTTAAAAGTTAACCTAGGTTGTTTGGTTACAATTTTAAATTATAATTTATTTTAATTTATCAATTTATTTGACCAAAAAAAATAAATAAATAAAAAAGAAGAGATTTTAAAAAAAATACAATTTGTAAGTTTTTTCAACTTATTAAAAACCTTTTAAATACATATGGACAAAAAAATTCTCTTTTGCGTGTAAAAATGGTATGGAGATATTTGCACAATGAATGGTTATGTGCCAACTTATTTAATCACAAGGTTTAATTTTTTTCATAGATCATCAAAAGTTATACTAAATAAATTTGCAATTTATTTTAATGTTTTAAGTTAATAATTCTAAAAACTATAATTATAAAAGTTAATTTATAAATAATATCATTACAAAATTGCATTTTTTTAATTGGTAAAAACTTATTTACAAATACCAGGACAATAATTATGTAAAAAAAATTTAACAACACATTGGCAGCGCAAAACCAACACAAAAAAGTCTTGTAATGAAAAAAAAAATGTAATAGTAAATAGGAGAAATCTACAACATACACCCTTTAAAATGGTAGATATCGTAAGAAAATTATGGTTTTTTGTGATAAAAATTATAATTATTTATAATGTATGTTATGACATTTTTTCATAAAGTTATGAATAGTGATTTTATGGTGTGCATTCTAAAGTTAGGGATGAAAATATTATGACACTTTGTGATTTTTATTATAACATTTTGTAATTTTGTTATGACGTTTTGTAATTTTTGTTATAACATTTTATAATGAAAAAATTTATGAATTTTGTAGTGAAAAGCTATGAAATTTTGTGTTTAAATTATGAAATTTTGTAAAAAAATTATAAAAAACATACCATATGTATTTTTTTTAGGATGCATGTTGTAAACATTTCCCTAGTAAATAATCAATTTTTACCTTTGACAAATTGCCTTCTTATTCTTGAGTTGAGAATGTACTTCATTGTTATCAATTGCTTTTTTTAGCTTTTATTTATTTTTAGAATCTACAAAGGTTAATGCGTTTGGTAATTACATTTAAAAAAATTAAAAAAAAAAAAAAACACTAACCTTTTAAATTATTATTATTATTATTATTTTTAACTCAAGGCAAATAGATTTTTACTTTTTGACTATTGGTCTAAAAAACTTCTTTACGCTTTGTTTGGAGATATAAAATTTTAGTTAAAAAGTCAAAAAATCACTATAAATTATCACATCACTTTTTATTTTTTTGCATATCTTTTCATAAAAAGTCAAAAAATTAATTAAAATAGCTAATTTTCAAACCAAGCCTTAGTCCAAGCTAAATGCAGCTTCTTGTCATTGTAAAATCATTGTATGATGTTATATGATTGTGTGCTTATAATTAATAGTTCCAAATAGGTGAAACAGGCTCAGATAAAATAACCATGATTAACCATGATTAAAAACAAAATTTGTTGTATTGAAAAATGCATAAGCTGTCTTCCAACTGAATGAGGGGTTAGGCACAACAGTAACTGTTGTGCTTCAATTTGAGGGTTATTATGGGCTTATTTTTATGATTCAAACCGTTCATTTTGTAGGGTTCGTTGAGTACTTCAGACCTACCAAAAATCATATTAATTGGATATCAATAACTATATGATCGAATCATATTTATCATAAAAAAAATAAACAATAAATTTTTCTTTTGAGGAATGGCATAAAAAATATGCAATCCGATCACATAGTTATTGATATTCGATTAATATAATTTTTGGTAGGCATGAAGTACACAATAAACCCTACAAAATGAACGGTTTGAATTATAAAAATAAAACCATAATAACCCTCAAATCGAGGCACAGCAGTACTAGATTTGTATTCATTTAAAAAATTGATTAAAACAGATGGTGATTTATGATCCTCACGTCTTGAGTCAACCCTCCTCCGAAGATGGGTTTCAACTAGCTATATATATCTTGAAAGGGATGAAATTTTCTCAACTAGGTATGTGTTGCATTATAATTGAAAGGGATGAAATGTTCTCAAGTTCATTGGGTAGATTGGGTAGACGAGGTGTAAGGTTGACTTCATTGTATAGATTATTTATAAAAATAAATAAATAAATAAATAAATTATTGAATTCGATTACTGTAGTAACATAATTTTATTAATTTATTTCAAAAGAAAATAAAATAAAATAGACGATTAGTGTAGTTTTTAAAAATAGAACATTTATTTAAAAAAAAAATAAATATGATAAAATTGATCTACAACAAATTAAGGACAAAACCTTAGGAACAAAATTACTTTTTATGAACGAAATATCTTAATTGTCAAAAGTATCATTATTATATTTTATAAATGAAATTGGACATTTAGTAATGAATTAGTATTTTTTTGGAACCAAAATTTTGGCCTTAAAAATTTAACCTTCTAGCACAAATTGAGTTTGTCTTGTGCGTTTAGCTAAAGGTCATCATTTTATTTTTTTGGATGATCCTTTTTGATGATTGGAATTGATGTCTTAATATTTTTTATAATAAAATTTTTACTTTTAGAGATAATAGAGCTTAGTATCTAAAATCCCTTTTTTTTTTTTTTTTTTGGTATTGTCGTGTGACTATCCGCAAAGGTCACAAAATAAACAATTTAGATCAATGGAATAAGAAACCTTGATAAACCCACAAACCCAACTCAATACTGCATTCCAAAATGGAGAGAAGCCTATCCCATAATGGAATTCTATCATTTCCATGTTTAAGGATTGTGAAAAATTATATCCAATTGATTTATTGATGTTTTAATGGCAGGACACTGATGTAATATGGTTAAGAAATCCATTTCCAAGGCTCAATCCAAATGAAACTATAGACTTGCAAATCAGTACCGATGTGTTCTATGGCGATGAATGGTCCGAATCCAACAAGATCAACACCGGTTTCTACATGATTAGATCGAACAACAAGACCATTGCATTGTTTGATAATTGGTATGCAAAGAAAGACAACTCCACTGGAATGAAAGAACAAGATGTTCTAGAGATGCTCATGCATGAAGGCGTGTTTAAAGGTTTAGGCCTCAGGGTGAGGTTCTTGGACACTCTATTTTTCAGTGGTTTTTGTCAAAAGAGCAGTGATGTTAGTGCTGTGGTAACAGTCCATGCAAATTGTTGTCGTAGTATAAGTGCCAAATTGACTGATCTGATGGATGTTATTCATCATTGGAAGACATTCAAGAACTTGCCTACAAATGAGACATTGACAATTGAATGGTCAAAGCACTTAGCTTGTATAAATTCCTGGAAATTTTGAGTATATTTAGTTTTGCTTGAATTGTGTGATCTTGAAATCTTTTATTTTTTAATTTTTGTTGTGGGAGGGGGTGGCTGGTTAGAACTATAAAAATGTAGAGAATAAATTTTTTTTTTTTCTAGTCAATTAAATAATTCCAATGTTACTCTTCATTTTTTACTAGTTAAAGTATGAAAATAGTATGTTCTTTATTTTGTCTAACTAATTTTTCATCTATGCGCTTTAACGCTACTCTTTATTTTACAAATTATCCATACAAGCTAATTTAAAGAGCCTCCTAATGTTCTCCAAATATAGCTAGCTTGCAAGAATCTTGTTAAAATAGTTATGGTGCTAGTTAACTTGTTGGAGTGAATAATATAGTATGAAACTAACTATAGTAGTTAACATTTCCTTGGTGTTTCCATGGATGAATCTATAGGATGGACCTCCGATTCCTTGTGAACTCAGCACACGCTGTACTTGAATTGGAGTCCACCATAGTTTGTGAAAGATGGAAGGAGGTTGAAAGCTGGTGTTGAGAAAGCATGGAGATCAAGGCTACAGGAACAAAGGAATGGTCAGTGACATACACACAGTGTTTGTGGGCAATCTACCAGAAATTATGGATCCAAAAGGGCTATACAAAGTATTTACCAACTTTGGGATTGTAAAGGATGTGTTCATCCCAAACAAAAGAAGGAAGATGAAGCGATCCATATTTGGTTTTGTACATTATGCTTGTCCAGTGGTAGCAAATATGGCAGTCCAGAAAGCACATGGCCTCTGGTGTGATAACAGAGCATTGAAAGTAAGAGTCGCAAATTTTGGCAAAGATCAGGGCAAACAACGGTGGCCACTTAAAGCACCAATTGGAGGGAGGGAGATTGGTAACACTAGCAGAATATCGGTTGGTTGGAGAGAGGTTGGTAACACAAGTAGACCTCCAGTTATGGTATAGAAAGGGAGGTCCTATGCACAAATTGTAAGTGGAAAAGGGATAGCGTCCAATACGAGCATTACTGTTAATGCTTCTGAGGCAGGCAATGGTTGGTTATATACTAGTACAATTGTTAGACTCAAGCCACTAAGCTGTGTGGCAACGTTTAAAGAGGAGTTACTAATCAGAGGTATGGGAGACATTCAGGCTAGAGACGGAGGAGGCAGAGATATAGTGGTGACTTTCGAATCTGTAGAAAGCATGAAAGAGAACTTAAAACTAATGGAGAAATGGATTCATGAGTGGTGTGAATCAATCAAGGAATGGAAGCAGGGGATGGCTATTGAACAGAAAAGGCTTGTTTGGCTTACATGTTATGGTGTGCCTCTAAATCTATGGAGAAGAAAAACTTTCATGAATATTGGGGAGTTGTGGGGGGAAGACATTGGCATAGATGATGATACATCCAGAATGCATTCACTTCACAGTGGAAAGGTAAGGATAACAACAACATGTATGGAGTCCATTAATAAGACTATCAACTTGCGATGCAAGGAGATAAATTATCCAGTAAAAGTGTGTGAAGAATAGGTGGTTATATCAGAGGTGATACACAAACAGTGCAAATGTTACAATCTGCAGAATAAGGGGGTAATCAAAGCTCCAATTGTGATGGGAAAGCATGGAGGTCAGAAGTGAAAAGCAAGAGGGTTGATAATGAAACTGATGTGGACGGCTAGGTAGGAGGTGAGCTGGACAAAGGAGGTGATGTAAAGCTAGCAGGATATGTAACAAGGCATGCAGGTCATCATGACACAGCTGGACAAGATAGGTGGATGAGTATGTCTATGGTTGCAGAGACTGACATCAATATGGGAAAGACAAATAGTGGGGGCGTATGCAAGGGAAGGTCAACTGTGTCAGTGCTAAACTCTATGCAAATTCAAACTGGAGGCAAACGAATAGTTGAGGATGATGTAGTTGTTAATCCAGGCTTTATGAAAAGCCTAAGTGGGTCAGAGAGACATAGATCTGGGCTTAATATAGAAGTATTATTAGGTAAGGCCCAAGATGAGGGTGGAAAAATTTGGGGCCAAGATTGTCTGAGGTTAGTGTATCAGAGACTTAGCCCACAAAGGAAAATTTTGTTCATAGCAATGGAGAGGAGGTAGCCCAATCAAGAATTGAAAATGAGGCAAACAGGGTGGTTAACAACAAACTTGTGATGACAGTTCCTAAAAGGGTAATGAGCAAGAAGGAAAAAGGAAAAGGGGCTGTGAAGTTTCCGGGGACGAAAAAAGGAAACCTCCAATTTGGGGGTGGATCATCTTTGAACTTGAAGAAAGGAGCTGTGTTCCGGTTAGCTTTTGCAGCAATTTCTTTACCAATGGCAAGCAAAGCTAGAAGTGGTCAGCTAGTACTCAATGAGGTAGAAACATCTCTACAATTAGGGTAGGTCCTTGGATTGAATGTAATGGCAATGAGGAAGAAGTGATCAGTAAGCTGCTAGAGCTGGAATCTCATGATCAGGAAAAAGTGGTGAAAATGGTGAAAATGGGTGATACTGCAGATTGATTTGGATTACCTAGTGATTGGGAAAACAAATTGGTTTTCAATGAAATTATTATCATAGAATATAAGAGGGCTTGGTAAGCCTAGTAAAAGAAGAAAGGTCAAAACACTATTTTTTGAAAGGAAGGTAGATATGGTGCTACTTCATGAAACAAAAAGTCCATCAATAGATGAAGAGTTTGTCAGATCATATTGGCCGGGAGAGACGATGGAGTTCATGGCAGCAGATTCAGATAGAGCAGGTGGTGGATTGCTTTGCATCTGGAATCCAGATGTTTTTCAACTTGTGGACTGCTGCTGCAACAGGAATTGCATCATTTTGTCAGGTACTTTTTATTGTAACTTTGAATGTGTCATTGTTAATATTTATGGTCCAAATGATGATACTAGCAGAAGAAGAGTATGGGGTATATTGCATAGACTGAAGTCAGCAGATGAAAAGCCTTGGTGTTTGGGAGGTGATTTCAATGAAGTTAGAAGTATATCCGAGAGGAAGGGTTGTGCTAGAAGAGATAGAGGTATGTTTGATTTCAATGAACTAATTGAAAATCTGGAAGTGTGTGATATACCAATGTTGGGAAGAAAATTTACTTGGTGTAACTCTCAAGAAGGAGAAAAATGGAGTAGGATTGACAGGTTTTTGCTTAGTCCAGAATGGTTGCAGAAGTTCAATTTTAAATTATGAGGTTTACCAAGAAGGCTTTCTGATCACTGCCCTATTCTGCTCATGGAAAATGCGAGGGATAGGGGTTCAAAGCCTTTCAGATTTCTGAATGCATGGACCCTTCATCCTCAATTCAAAACGTTTGTGGAGAAAATTTAGAATGAAACTAAGGTTGAAGGTTGGGCTGGCTTTCAGTGTCTAAGGAAACTAAAATCACTTAGACTAGCATTGAAACAATGGAATAAGGAAGTTTTTGGTAATGTGGATTATAAACTTAAGCTTCTTGAGGAGGAATTACATGTGTTTTATTTGGTAGCTGAAGAAAGGCCTTTGTCTGAGGTAGAAGTGAATAGAAGAAGGGAGGCTAAAGAGGAAGCATGGAAACTGAGGAAAATGGTGGAATGGGTTTGGATGCAGAAGTCCAGAATTAACTGGGTCTTGCAAAGGGATAGAAACACAAAATTCTTCCATGTGATGGCTGTATCCAGAAATAATCGGAATGCATTATGTTCAATTACTGTTAATGGGGTTATCAAGGAAGATCCAAATGAAATAAGGGCTGAAGTTCTGCAACACTACATGAAGCTTTTTTCTGAATCATGGTTCAACAGACCAAGTTTATATGGTCCTTTTAAATCCATTTGGGGGGGGGGGGGATGAAGTTAGAGCTGAATTAGAAGCTGAGTTTTCAGAATCAAAAGTGCACGCAGCAATTAAAAACTGCGACGGGAATAAGGCTCCAGGCCTTGATGGTTTCAACTTGATGATATTTCATAAGTGTTGGCAGTCAATAAAAAGGGATGTGATGCAGTTCATGAAGGAGTTTCATCAAAACTCTAAATTGGTGCATTGAATTAATTGTTTTTTTGTTGCTTCGATTCCTAAAAATGATAATCCTTCCTGCCTCCTGCCTCAGTGAGTATAGACCTATTAGCATCATAGGTTCACTTTACAAAATTCTTGCAAAAGTATTAGCTAATTGAATCAAACACATACTATCAAGGATTATTACTGAATCTCAATTAGCTTTTATAGGGGGAAGAAGTATTTTGGATGGAGTGTTGATTGCTAATGAAATTGTTGATGGTTGGAAGAAGAATCATAAGAAATGTATTGTGTTAAAGCTTGATTTTGAGAAATCATATGATTCAATTAATTGGGAGTTTCTTTTCTCTATGTTCTCAAATTTTGGGTTTGGTTCCAAATGGATTAATTGGATGCAAGAAAGTGTTCATTAGCCAAAATATCCATTTTGGTTAATGGATCATCGTCGTCTGAATTTAGCCCACAGAGAGGGCTTAAACAAGGTGATCCATTATCATCTTTTCTATTTAATTTGGTGGATGAGGGCTTAAACATCCTGCTGACCAGAGCTAGGCAGATGGGTTTGATTAATGAGGCAGTTGTTGGTTCACATGATATAAACATTACTCATTTGTAGTTTGCAGATGACACAATATTATTCTGTGAAGTAGATAGGAAGGGGGTATTTACTGTTAAAAGGATCTTGAGGTGTTTTGAAATATGTGTAGGCTGAGGATCAATTATCACAAGAGTGTAGTTTGTGGGATTGGGATAATGATGAGCTTTATAAAGAATTTGTTGCCATTTTGAACTGTTTACATCATAGTTTGCCATTGAAATATTTTGGTATTCCCTTCGGAGAAAATCCAAGGAGAAGAAGGACTTGGAAAGCTAATAGATAAATTTAAGCATAAATTGGCTTCTTGGAAAAGAAGGTTCTTATCCTTTGCTGGTAGGTTGACAATGATAAAGTCTGTGTTATCATCCTTGCCTATCTATTACCTATCTTTGTTCAAGATGCCTAAAGGGGTTGCTAAAGAGATGAAGAAAATTCAGTCCAGATTTTTATGGGGAAGGTGATGCACTAAGAAGGAAAATTCATCTAGTAAAATGGGGGGAAATAACACAAAGCATAAACAATAAGGGATTAAGAATAAGGAAAATGAGACACATGAATGATTGTCTTCTTTTGAAGTGGTGGTGGAGATTTGGGACTGAAAAGAATGCCCTCAAGAAACAAGTGATTTGTAGCAAATATAGAGAGACAGGTGGGGGTTGGTGGCCACTAACTGTTGAAGGTACAAGAGTATCTATGGTCCAGAGAGATATATTGGGGATCGCTAGATCTTGCCCTCAGTTGGTGGAATTTTTCAAAAAAAACATATCTCTCACTGTTGGTGATGGGAGGAAAATAAAGTTTTGGCTTCACCATTAGGTTGGCAATGTATGTCTAAAAGATGAATTTCCAAGACTATATTCTGTGTCCCTTGACAAAGCTGAATCAGTGCACGTGGTCAGCAGTAGGAGAAATGGGAATAAAGAATGGGAGCTGGTTTTCAGGCGAGCCTTGTTTCAGTGGGAATTAAAAGAATTGAGGAGATTGAGAGTAATGTTAATTAATGCACCTGTTCTTAGGGAAGGAATGGTGGACAGATTAAAATGGAATGCAGATTCTTCCGGTGTGTTTAAGGTTGCTTCTGCCTATAAGTGGAGTGAATCATCTTCTGAATCTGTTAGCAACTTAGCAAGGTTCATATAGAAGAATGTGGCTCCACCTAAGGTGCAGTTTTTTGGGTGGTTAGCATGGAATGCGAGAATCAAGATAGCCAGTTATCTCCAAAGAATTGGTGTCCTTACTACTGTTTCTGATGTAAATTGTATTTTCTGTAGGACAGAAGTGGAAGATGTAAATCATGTACTGCTATTCTGTCCCTTTATTTGGAGGATTTGGTCCAATATTATCAAGTGGTGGGGTGTTTCTTGGGCAATACTTGGATCAATGTCTGGTCTGTTACAGTGGTGGGCGGGGTTTAAACTAAAAAAAAGAGCGTTGGCCATCTGGAAAGTCCTACCATTGGCAGTGCTCTGGTCTATTTGGAAGCAGATGAATGAAAGTATTTTTAAGGGCTCCCCGGTGGACTTTGAAGGGCTGTGTGATTCTATTAAACTCAGGGTTGCATTTTGGGTCAGAAACTCCAACCCTTCTTTTATTTATTCAGTTAATGATATTGTGTATCACTTGCTGCAAGTTAGAGTATGCAAAAAGAATTGAATTGTGTGGTGTAAGGCTGCTACTGGGGTTGATTTTCTTGGCAGATAGGGGTGGATTTTCTGGGGGGGTTTTTCTTTTCTTGCTGGGCATGGTTTTTCACCATCCCTCTGTGATTGAGCTCTCAAATGATTGAGCTCTCTACTTGGTGCCAACCTAGTTGGGATTGGGTTAGTTAGTTATGAAGTGTTTTGCTTTTCCATTCCTTTATTGATGTTCATCTCATATGTAATTGTATGCTTTCGTCATAAATAAAGTTACTTTTTATTGATAAAAAAAGAAAAAAGAAAAAAAAGTCTCTTTTAAAGCGTCCGTAAAGATGCTATTGTAATGTTGAGATTATAATATTAGTATTCTGTTTTGAGGACCAGATTATTACTTAGAAACATAAGGTGGTAAATAGCTATAGTTTACCATATCCCATTCCTTTCTTGTAGGTAATGAAATTCTGTTTACTGCATTATAAGAAAATGACTTTCTTTTACTAAATGCGTTTTAACGGCACTTCTTAATCGGATTCTTAGAAAAAATATATATAGTAATGTTTTTAAATTTGATATAATTACATTAATTTTTATTTAGTAAATTTAATAAAAAATAATTCATATGATGTGTGGACACGTTAATAACAATGTAAAATATACATTTCAATATAAAAAAGAAAACATTATTTTTTCATTATTACAATTAACAAATTACTGATTAAAATGTGCTTGGTGTTATGTTTATTAAACCTTAAAGAAATTTAATGTAATTATATTGAAATCTATGTCATTTAGTATATTTTTTCAAGCGAAGCATCAATAAATATCAAATAGTGATATTATGAACTGTTTGGTCCTTTTTTCTTTTCTTATGGATACAAAGGTCTTATTCTAGTGTGAATTACATAAAGGGGCCAAGCATAAATGTACGTGTGTTACGTATTAAGGGACAAATGCAAATTTCTTATAATGTTAAAATTACTAAACGTAACACTTCGAAAAACTTCTTAGTATATTTTTTCCAAACATAACATTCCAATGTAGAAATCAAAAAACATAACACTTTAAGTAACACACAAAAAAAACTCCGTAGTATATTTTTCTCAAACGAAATAACGTAACATTCCAAAAAAACTCCTTGATATACTTTTTTCAAACGTAACACTCTATTTAATATAACACACAAAAACTCCTTAGTATACTTTTTCAGACGTAACACTCCAATGTAACATACTAAAAAATTTCTTAGTGTACTTTTCTCAAACGTAATAATATAACATTCCAAAAAAAAAAAAAACTTCCTTAATCTACTTTTCCCATACGTAACACTCTAATCAATGTAATACACAAAAACTCCTTAGTGTACTTTTCTCAAACGTAATAATGTAAAATTTCAAAAAAACTCTTTAGTATATTTTTTCCAAACGTAACACTCCAATCAATGTAATATATAAAAGCTCCTTAGTGTGCTTTTTCCAAATATAGTACTCTAATGTAACACTCCAATATAACACCAGAAAACCACACTAACAGAAATTTAAATTTTAATGTTTAACAATCAATACTTCAGCCACCAATTATCCTAAAAAGAATCTTCCACACCTCACCTTTCCATTTTCATCCCAAAAACGAATCAGTAAATTGAAAAAACGAATCATAAAAGGGCATTTACTTAGACTCAAATGATACTAACTAAAATAAATATAAATTTTCAAAATAAAAAGTACTAAACTTGGAAAACATAATATGTATTGTGCATGTATTTTTATGTTGTGCATTGTTAGTGTAAATTGTTTGTGCTATTATAAACAAAAATCATCATTTCTAGTTTGGGAAAATTGTGGCATTCTTTAAATAAATAAATATATATATATTTAAAAAAAAGGTGGTTAGAGTAGTTTATATCTTTTAGGAAAATTAAGGCTCTATTCGTTTGAGTTTTGGAACTTTAGTTCCAGTTATTTGTTTTCATGTGGTGTTTGTTTGCATCCTTCAAAAATTAATTCCACATTCATTTTTGAAAACTCAGTTGAAGGCGGAAAAATGACTAACCGGTCGTCCGGCCGGTTGACCGGAACAGTACAATTTTTTATTTTTTGCAATTAACACATGTTAATTTTTATATATTCAAAAAAAAATATTTTCTGAATTTTTAAAAAAATCTTATGAGCTTGAATGGAATTTTGAGTTGTGTGTTGGGTTATGAGTTGTAAATTTTTATATCAAATATCATATGTTGTATCAAAAATTTCCTACTCTTTTCAAAACTCATTTACCAAACAAATTTTTTACACTCAAATCATAATTCCAAAACTCACAAACTCAAAATACAACTCATATTCTCAAATCATAGTTAGAAAACTCTACCAAACGCTACTTAAAATTTTGACTCAAGTATCTGATTATTATTTTAAGATGAAATGTGTACTGCATTACTTATTAATAGAAGAAGATGAATGCTTTCTTGCCATTCATAGGTAGCCCCTCTACAAGTTCTTTCTGGACAACTTTCTCATAAAGGTTGGTGATGGAAAGATAGTCAAATTTTGGTTAGATAAATGGTGTGGAAACATCTACCTCAAAGATGAATTCCCAGTCTTTTCAAACTATCAACTGATAAGGAAGACACAGTATCCTTGTTTTATGAAAGAAGATCATTCTCAGGGTATTGGAATTTATCTTTCAGAAGAGCTCCATATGAGTGGGAAGAGCTGGAGATTGCTAGACTGTCCAGTACATTATCTTCTGCACCCTCACTTAGGAATGAGGTGAATGACAAACCTGTATGGCTTAGTTCAAACTCAAGTACTTACAAAGCTGCTGATGTGTATAACTATTGCACTGCTTCTCTTGGCCCTCATCTCAATATCTGTAAGTTCATTTAGAATAAAGATATCCGCCCCCAAAATTCAATTCTTCAGTTGGTTGGCATAGAAAGATAGGATCAAATTAGCTCATTTCCTCCAAAAAATTGGGATTCTTAGGCCTCATTTGGCATGCGAGTGTTTTAGCCTAAAAGCTAAAAAGTTACTAAAAAAATCAAAAAGCCTATAACCTTTACCAAAAAGTCAAAGATTCCATTTTCTCTCTATTTTTTGTACATCTTTTCATAAAAAATTAAAAAATCATTCCAAACATACTAATTTTTTTTACCTCATGTTTTAGTCAAAAAACAAAAAAATTACTAAAATAGCATGTTCCCAAACGAGGGCTTAGAATCAATGCTTCCACTTAGTGTATTTTCTGCAGATCAGAATCTGAATGCATAGGCATGAATTATCTCATACTTTGAATACAAAAGAAAATATATCCATTGCATGGAAAGCATTCAACAATTACAAAAAGTAGAACACTTACACACCATACAATTACAAAAAGTAGAACACTTAAAGAGAATAATGGAAAATATATTCAAAACCTTTTTAAACACGATACAACTTGTTCATACTAGAAGATGGACGACTAGCCACTCATAGAGGAGTGGGAAGAGGTAGAGAAAGCAGTCACCATGGAAGACATCCTTGAAAACTTCAAACTCCTTTCTCTTCCAAACCCTAGCCTCTCAATTTCTTTAGAAAATTGCAGAACCCCCTTTTAGCTTTTTCTTCTTCCTTTTATACCTTCAAGCCTTTAAAATAGGTTTAGAACAACGCACACACAAAATGAGGAACAGCTGCACGTATGGGAAATGTGTGCGGCGAAGGCTCCACATGTTCGGGAAAAGCCCTCCGCATATGTGGTTTTTGCATAATGCATGGGCTTCGGGAGGAGAGGTCGTACATGCGGGAATGGCCCTCCGCACGTGCGGGTTGACTTTTTTTTTTTTTTTTAATAGCTAAAACTCTATGCTTTTGCTCATTTTGTGCTTCAACCGCATCCAACCTGATTGACATTAAACAATAGTAAAATGTAAAACTTGAATCAAGAATAGGGTTAAGAACTCTCAGTTATCAGCCTCAATGATATACAATTCAGCCTTAATCAGCGAACATTTCTATCCTTTCCTCATTGGGGGATGCCATTTTAGGGAAGTTTGATCTAATTTTTAGATCACGTTTCCGTCATTCAAACATAACACTTAAACCTTTATTTATTTATTTATTTATTTTTTTATTAGACTTAAACCTAACACTCAAAAAAAAAAAACTCCTTAGTATACTTTTTCTAAACGTAACACTCTCAAATGCAACACTCCAATGTAACACATAAAAAAACTTCTTAGTATATTTTTTTTTCCAAACGTAACACTCAAATGTAACACACTAAAAAATATAACACACTAAAAAATTTCTTAGTATACTTTTCTCAAACATAACATTCCAACAAAACAACAACAATTAAGGAGATTATAATGACAAATGAGTCATTACACATTCAAAATGATTAAATGAATCACAAAAAATAAAAATAATAAAAAAAAATTATGGAACTAACTGGAACATAATTGCAACATATAAGATTTATCAATAACTCTCTATAATTTATATTACTTTATTATTTTGTTGTTACAAAACTTATGATATTATTATATCATTATGAGATTTTGTGTCAAAATAATTATG
This sequence comes from Camellia granthamiana, assembly GCA_036172215.1. Classification (NCBI taxonomy): domain Eukaryota; kingdom Viridiplantae; phylum Streptophyta; class Magnoliopsida; order Ericales; family Theaceae; genus Camellia; species Camellia granthamiana. The sequence continues at coordinate 138,852,191 of CM069903.1, read as the reverse complement.
GTATTAAATATGAGTTTGATTGAAATTTAATTAGGTTTTAATCCTTTATGGTACAAATTCTCCTATAAATACCTATAGTTTTTTAAAAGTAAAAGGCACAAGAAGAGAAAATAAAAACTGAAAGTTGTTTGAAAGAGTTCTATATATATTTTACATATTATTATTGACTGAAGTCAAACTTATTTATATTTTGAGAAATTTTGATTCGTGGTTTGATTCCAGTCTTTTGGTAGTTGTGAACACTGAATGAAGAATACTATTTCATTCTGATTTTATTTGCACGGGAAAAAACAAAAATAATTTTAAGATAGTAACAATGAGACCCGAAATTTCACAACTATTATTGTTTTTATCTTTGTACCACTAACACAGAACATTCCCCTTTCAAATAAATCTCAATCATACAATAATTATTCTATGATATTTTTCTCAGTAAAGTTTCTTGGTGGTGAGTACAAAAAGTAGAACACTTAAAGACAATAATGGAAAATATATTCAAAACCTTCTTAAACATTCAAACTATTACAACAATCAAAAACTGATGAAAAATCCTATTTATTTGGCTAGGGTTTCATCAAAACCCTAGAAGATGGACGACTAGCCATTTATAGAGGAGTGGGAAGAGGTAGAGGAAGCAACCACCATGAAAGACATCCTTGAAAACTCCAAACTCCTTTCACTTCCAAACCCTAGCCTCTCATTTTCTTTAGAAAATCTGAATACCCCATTTCAGCTTTTTCTTCTTCCTTTTATACCTTCAAGCCTTTAAAATAGGTTTAGAACAATGCGCACACAAAACGAGGTACGACTGCACACGCGGAAAATGTACGTGCGGCGAAGGCTCCGCATGTTTGGGAAAAGCCCTCCGCATATGCAGTTTTTTTCATAATGCATGGGCTTCGGGAGGAGAGGTTGCACGTGCGGGAATGACCCTCTGCAGGTGCGGGTTGACATTTAAAAAAAAAAAAAAAAAAAAAGAAGCTAAAACTCTATGCTTTTGCCCATTTGGTTTTTTTACAGTATAACATGACTATCTACAGAGATGAGCTTGGGACAATCTTGGCCAAAACTGCTACAGAAAACAAGATTGTGATAATAGCAGTAGTAAACAAAGCCTATGTTGAAGGAGACAAGTCCATGCTTGATCTCTTCTTGGATGGTTTTTGGCTAGGCGAAAATACTCGGGGCATGAGAGATCATCTCTTAATCATAGCTGTCGATTAGATGGCCTATGAACGGTGCATGTTTCTTAAGCTTCACTGCTATAAGCTTGAAATGGACGGTGTAGATTATGATGGGGAGAAGCTGTTTATGTCTGGTGATTTTGTGAAGATGATGTGGAGGAGGACTACATTTCTTGGAGATGTACTCAAACTGTAAGAATTTTTCCTAAATATGGCTTAATGTGGCTTATGCATGATTATACTAGATTCATCTCATTAAGTAAGATACATGTACATCAATTAGATGGTGACTAATTATTGATGAATGCACCTATATATACAATGTATAGAAGACTAATGCTAATGCATTAAATATGATGGATTCATTATGAATGAATCTTAGAGATGCACATTGAATGTGATGGATTCATTATGAATGAATCTTAGAGATATACATTGAATGTGATGGATTCATTATGAATGAATCTTAGAGATGCATTATATATCTATTATGAATATGTAAGATACATTAATCTATCTAATGAATTCATTAATATAGAAGATGTATTATGTATCATGAATGTATAAGATACATTAATCTATTTAATGAAATTCATTGAATGAATGGATTCTTTGATGGGAAGAATACTAGTATAAATAGTGTAAGGTCCCAAACCATACTCTCCATCAAAAACTTAAGTTGTCATCACAAGAAGGCTCCCATCGCCTAGACAGAGAGAAGTGGTTTGAAGATCTTAGACAAGTCAAGAACTTAAAGATCAAGGTCTTCCATTCAAGGTTTCTCTTTCTTGCAAGAGGATTTCATACTATCATGGATCAAGGTATGTATTTACTTAAGTTGTAGAGTAGAAATTCATATAATTTTCATGTATAGAATTGAATCCTTAATGGTTTTTAGTTTATGTTCCGCAAAGTTTTCTATCAATTTTGGTATCAGAGCAAGGTTCTCAATTCTGATGCATGAAACGTATAAGTATGAATTTCATTTTATAATGATGTTTGGTGTAACAAGTGCAAAACCTTGATTTACACTTGTCCAATTTTATTTTATTTTTGGCCAATCTTTTATTCTATTGATATTAAAATAAAAATTGAAAATTATTGAACAAGTGGTAATTAAGATAATATGCACTTATAATATTTTGTTACACACCTTATGAGTTGAAACATTGTTGATCAGCCCAACGGAGGTTCAACACTATGTATGTTTAAACAATCGAGATGATTAGTATAATAAATATAGCAATAAGTTTTTCTGCCCAACGGTGATAAACTTCTCTCGTGCTTTAGTTAATAAAATAAAATAAGAGACATTGAGTTTTTCTGCCCAACGGTGATAAACTCGTTATGGTCTTAATGATTATTTTATTTTATTTTATGTTGTTTATTTTTATTAGTTATCTCATTTACTTTTATGAATTGTTAAAATATATTGTTATTTGGCCCAACGGAAGGATAACTTGATTTCGTATCTAACTAATTATGCTTTATAGTTAGATATATTTAACTTGTGGTGTTATTTTTATGAGATGTGAAAAGTAGTTTTCTTGATTATATTATGTAATAGATATTATGTGTTTGCAGCATTGAATCCTACTGCCATTAATAGTTACTTGTCTGGTATTGAAGCTTTGAGTGGAACTAATTTTAAGAAATGGAAGGAACAAATTGGAATTGTTTTGGAAATTATGGATTTAGACTATGCATTAAGAGAGCCAGCTCCTACAAAGCCTAATGATACAAGTTCTAAGGAACACATGACTTTATATGAAAAATGGGAACGCTCTAATCGCTTAAGTCTAATGATAATGAAAGGCTTAATTACGTCTGCAATTCAAGGAGCAATTCATGTTTCTGAAAGTGCAGTGAGCTATATGAAATCTATTAAAGAACAATTCATTGGAACTTCCAAATCCCTTGCTAGTACTCTCATGATTAAAATGATGACAATGAAATATGATGGTTCGAGTGGTGTTCGTGAACATATCTTAAAGATGAATGACATGGCCTTTTAATTAAAGGGAATGGACATGGAAATTTTTGAAGGTTTTCTTGTTCATTTCATTATGACTTCTCTTCCTGCGCAATTTGGTCCTTTTAAGATCAATTATAATACGCAGAAAGATAAGTGGAAGATGAGCGAGTTAATTGCCATGTGTGTTCAAGAAGAAGAGAGGCTTAAAGCTGAAAAGTCTGATATGGCTCACCTTACCACTTTGGGTCCAACCAAAAAGATTTTCAAGAAAGGCAAAAGTAAGAAGAAAAAGAATTCAAATGATGAAACTCACAAGGCTAATGAAGAAAATAAGATTCGATGCCATTTCTGTCGAAAGAAAGGTCACATAAGAAAGGACTGTCCAGGTTTTAAAAGTTGGTTGGACAAGAAAGGTAACACTCAATGCTTTGTGTCTTATGAATCCCTTTTGGTAGATGTTCCACCAAATTCTTGGTAGATTGACACTGGTGCAAGTATTCACATAACAAATTCCATGCAGGGATACCTTACAAGTCGGAAACTAAATAAAGGAGAACGAACCATTACGATTGGGAATGGAATAGAAGTGGACGCTGAGGCTATTGGCACCCTCCGTCTAATTTTAGACTCTGGTTTCATTTTAGATTTAGTAAACACAGTTTATGTTCCTGTTTTTACTAGAAACCTAATTTCTATTTCACAACTTGATTCCCATGGTTATGAATTTAAGTTTGGAAATAATAAAGTCTCCTTATTCCACAATTCTCATATGATTGGTTCTGGTATTTTATATGGTAATCTTTATTCATTGAATTTAGATTCCACTTATATACAATCTCTTTTATCCTTTAATGTAAACAACTTGGTAAATAAAAAGAGAAAGCGAGTAAATGAAAATTCATCCATGTTGTGGCATAAGCGCTTGGGCCACATATCAAGAGAAATGATGGAACGTCTTATTAAAGACGGAATTTTAAGTTCACGTGATTTTTCTGATTTTAGTACTTGTGTGAATTGTATTAAAGGAAAATACACAAAGACAAAGAAAAAGGGTGCTACTAGGACTACTGAATTATTAGACACAATTCATACTGATATATGTAGCCCTTTTACTGTTCCAACTATTTTTGGACATAAATATTTTATTACTTTTATTGATGACTTTTATAGGTATACTTATGTGTATCTTATTCGTGAAAAATCAGAAGCACTGGATATGTTCAAACTCTATAAAGCTGAAGTTGAAAATCAACTTGGCAGACGAATTAAAAGTGTAAGATCTGATAGAGGTGGTGAATATTATGGTAGATTCATTGAGTCGGGTCAAAATCCAAGTGCTTTTGTTTTATTTTTGGCTGAGAATGGTATTGTTGCTAACTACACAATGCCTGGTACACATGAGCAAAATGGTGTAGCTGAGCTACGAAACCGTACTTTTTCCGACATGATGAGAAGCATGATGAGTGTAGACACCCCATTTTTGACCGACCTTAAGACTTAGACGTCACCGATTGAGCACTTGGTGATGTTGCATAGTGTGCTCATTCTGAGGTTGCGGAGTCTCGGCTGCGAGCCTTGCCTCCGGACTTCCGGACTCTTTTGTACCTTGCCTCGGTTTGCGAACCAGGTCCTATTTTCTCCGTTTTCTCTTCCCGAAGGGAGGGAGAGGTCTCGTAGATCATCTCTCAGTGGCCGTAGGATACGTTTCATGGTCGTAGGCCATTTTTCTCGTTTGGAGCCCGGTTCCCGGTTTTTCAGAGCCGTCGGCCGTGTGCCTCGGTTCGGGACCGCTTAACCACCTCCGTTTGCTCCGGTTTTTGGCATACACCTTATTTCCTCCCTTTTGAGGGACACTGTGGTCCGAGAGACCAACTTCGTGGTCGAACACCACTTCCGGTGCCTAACAGTCAGTTTTCGGGGCCCCAGGCTGCGCGTTTTGGCCCCCGAACCTTCGTTTTGCATCGGTTTGGGCTCATTTTTGGTGGAGGCCTTATTTTCATTATTAGGAAGGTTGTAGAAGGGTGGGAGGCCAGTAATTGTTCTGACAACCAGTTTTATTTCTTCATCACCTTCCGTCGCCCGTTTTTCTCACCAGAAAGCCAATGTTGACCACCCTTAGGCCACTTTTTCTAGCCTTAAACCACATATTTGTGTTGCACACAACTGAGAGGCCACCAATATGATATGGCCGGCCATTAATTGTCTCTAACCCTTTTGAACCCCTTTAAAAAAGTGATTTTTCTCTCTCCTGGTTCACTTCTTCCAGTTTTTGACCACATAGTTGTGTTGTGCACACATGGGAGGCCATCTTTTTGGGGTGGCCGGCCACTAATCATGCTTGACCCTTTTGACCCTTGGCCGACCGGCCATGGGGGGGGCCGGCCGGCCACCTGAACCCTAAAAAACTGGTTGGCCAGAATCCCCTCTCCAGGTACATTACAGATATGCCCTCCTTTTCCCCCCAAATCCTGTATCCGGGGAGGAGTCTTTTGGGGGGGAAATTTGAATTTGATTTTCCCCCCCTTTCCTCCATTCCTTTGCCTATAAAACCAGCAGCTCCAGCTGCATTTGAGGGGGTTACAAAATTTGTTTTGGAGCTCTTGCATCAAACCTCTCTCTCTCTCTACTCCAAGCCTCAAAATCCTAAGGTTCTTGCACCAATCCATAGCCCCACACCTCCACACTCCATTTCAGCCACTTGAAGGTTATTTCCAGAGGTTAGGAGCACCATTTCTTCAACCAAAAGCTGCTGGAACTTTGTGCTACAAGGGTGAGTCCTATTTTCCCTCTTTTAGGCCTATTTTTGCATGCAATCTTAACCTTTTTTGCTTACATTTTTGGGCTCCGACCCAAACTGTAAATAGTCATATTTTGAGCTCCTTTTCATGTTTGATTAAGGAGCTCTTGCTGTTTGAGGTCTCCTACTATCACTTGCCTCTTTAGCCCTCTTTTAGGCCTCTTTTTGCATGATATTTTAGGCTTACTTGTGAGCTGTTTTGGACTTGGTCATAAACTGTAAAATATCTTTTTTTGAGCCCCTGTTCAATATTGTTGAAGGGCTCTCCTCTGTTTGAGGTCAGAAGCTACCACTTGTCTCTTTATCCCTCTTTTAGGCCTTTTTCTTGCATGCTTGTTTAGCCCTACTTGTGATTGTTTTCGTGGCATGATATAAACTGTAAAGTGTCTTTTTTTGAGCCTCTCTTCAACTTTGTTGAAGGACTCTTTGCCATTTGGGGCCGGCTGCTGCCCCTTGTCTCTATTCTCTCTTTTAGGGCCATTTTTGCATGATAGATTAGCCCTATTTGCCTTCATTTTTGAGACTTTTCATAAACTATAAAAAGGCTTGTTTTGAAATCATCTTCATATTTTAGTAAGGGAATTTTATTATTTGGGGTCTCATGCTTCTTTGTATGCTTGATTGTCCCTTGTTTTGAGCCTTGCACCTAAGCTCTTGTTGCATGCCTTGTTTGGTGTTCTAGCCACTGGAATCCAGTGGATTTCCAGTGGCTTTGATGCTATTTTGAGCCTCCAAATCAGAGGGGGGTGCCCCCCCTCTCACCTTGACTTGTTCGATGGTCATTTTGGCCTTCCAAAGAGACCCTATCTTGCATGCTTCTTAGCCACTTTTCAGAGCCAATTTGGTGAGTTTTGGGACTACCATATTTGATTTTCAGAGTTGGTTTGGTGCTGCCACATGTCTATCTTGTATGTGCTTAAGAATCCCTTGCATGGCCCTCTAAAGTAACTCATCATTTTTGCATGCCATGGTTGTATATCAGTGGTTATTTGGGCCTATTTTCACATGTTTTATTCACTGATTTTTGATGGTTTGGTGAGATTCCATGTGCATCATATACTTGCCATGTAAACCATGTTAGCTAGTCAAAGTTCCATGCTATTTTAAGTCGTCTTGCTAGCATCTTTCGACCATGCTTTGAACTAGAAAAGTTCATGTTTTGGGACTGCCTTGACTCTGTCTTCATGCTTCATGTTCAAATAATGCTTGCTTTGTATAGCTATAAGTCATTCCATGTGCCTAGTTTTGAGTTTCGGGGTTCATCTCATGCATCGGGTGCCATGTTTCCATGTTTCGGGGCCGTTTAGCATCATGTTTCAGTGCTGAAATTTGCTTGTTTGCATATCATGTTCCATGCCTTACCATGCTTTGGTAGAGTGGCATTCGTGCCTTAGGTTCGGTCCTCGGTTTGCGTGCACATGTGCACGTATCTCGAATGTCTCATTTCCATCTAATGGCCTCCTACGTGAGTGTGGCTGAGGTCCACTTGTGTTGGTGTAAGTCCATTATGCATCGTGTATGCCATTTCATTTCATAGCATTGTGTATGCTAGGTTGTATGTTAGCGCATTGCGTATGCTATGTTACCTCGTGCATCGTGTATGCCATCTCATAGCATTGTGCATGTTAGGTTGTATCTTAGATTGCATTCGTGCATATCATGCATATTGCATTGTGTTTGGGATAGGAGTTAGCCCGAGCACGGGAAATAAGGGACGTTTCGTACTCCGAGTGACGGAACGTGTCTCAATTCCCGGTCACCAACACTCCGGATTACCCATGATGGAGTTTAGGTCTCGTTGTGTTTATACATGCATTCATTTCGTATTGAGTTGTGCAGTTCGACTCCTCGGCCATCATGCATCAAGATGCGTGATTGGTGGCGCGAGGATCGAGGCATGCATTCATATGCGAAAATACATTGCTATGTCCCTTTCCTGCTCTCTGTTGCAGCAAATCAGAAATCAGCAGCTTTCAAAAGCCTTGCATAGCATTCCGGCATCAATTGCAAACAAAGGCTAATTGGGGCATCGCGATGGATTTCCGTGCCAGGCAACCCGAACATGCATCATTCATCATCCGGATCAGAGTTGAGGCAGTCCCTGGCTTGCATGCCAATTTATTGCTTTCCTAGATTAATTTGTTGATTAATTAGGATTTTATATTTATTCGGACTGTATTATTTATTTAGGACTGTATATTATTTATTCGGACCCTCCGAGCGAGGGCAATGTTGTAATAAGTGTGCGTGTGTGTGATGTATGTCTTCCAACCCCACGTCTTTCTCCCTTTTATTTACCAGCTTATGATGGTTAGATTAGGGCATGTTTCAATTAGCATACAGTATGATAGCATGTCTGCATTCATTCATCTGTCTTACATGCACCGGGCTCGGCGCACCATACTAACTGCATCTGTATTTCAATTCCAAATTGAATACTTGTTAACTGTTGCATCTCATATGCCATGTTTAGAATAGTCGAGCCTGCTATAGTTGCATTTTTGCATGTGTTGCATTAGGCATTTCTGTATAATTAGGATCATGCATGGATTTCTAATTAGCTTCTGTTTTGGCTTGGAGTACTCGGTAAGTTTTATGCTTTAGCATCCTTGCACGCGTATGAGTGACTGCCATGATAGCATGCTTACCATGAGGCTATGTGCTTATGTGATATAACTGCCTGAATGCCTGTGGGTGAAGGTTGGGTTATTTGGATTGCAACAAATCATCAACTGTGAGTTTTAAGCCCACTAGATAGTGGCAAAACCCTCTTTTCTAAGACCACCCGAGGGTGGCAAAGTCTGCATTTTAAGCCTACTTGCGAGTAGCAAACCCCTTTCAAAAATAAACATGAAATGTTTTGTTCCAATTCAGGCGATCCAGTCTATACTTGTATGCTGTGCGCATCACATAGTAAAGCTAGGCTAATAACCGGAATAAGAACGCATAATGTTTTCAAAACTTGATATCACAGTTAGTAGAGGCCGATCTTTGATCGGGCGAGCGGGGGTGCTCACGAAGTGACCTTCCCCAATCGTACCTAAGTTCCGAGTCGAGGCAACTTTGGTGATGACGGACACGTGGCCTTAGGCAAACGAGTCAGGGTTTCCTAAATTTCCCCAAAAATAAAATATTTAGGTGGCGACTCTGTATCTGGCAAAGTAGTCCATGTTTGGCACTTCTTTCAAAAACATCTGTTTTCTCAAAACGATTTGCCGGATTTGGACTCTTTGGTTCAAGATTTAGAACCGTGACACAAATCGAGTCCGAACTGTAGCGAGGTCCCTCGCGGACTTGTTACAGTTTCTGACGACTCTGCTAGGGATTTAGAGAACTTGACTCGAACTCATGATATCTTGTTTTGACTACACTTATGTGTTTCTTTGCATTGTATTTGCATTGGTGCGCCTAGGACACCGTGTTTGCCATCTGCTATTCCTGAACGGTTTGCCAGAGGCTTGTCTTGTCAAGGCATGACCATAAGGCTGACCGGTTGTGGGCTCTGCCAGTCTGGGAACACAAACCCCGGTTTTACCGGGGCACCCTTTTGAGCATTCGACCTAGTGCATATTCGGATCCGTAGTGACCATTCCAAACTAGGGCAGGTTGCTTACCCGATTTTAGGTTGTTTGAAGCCGCTGTGTGCGTAGTGAAACCCTAGTTCTTGACAAAATAGGACAGGGAAACCTGACCCCAACAGAGGGGTGTTTTGGCTCTCACTTGTTTGTTATGTGCTTTTAGAGTGCGTCTCTACAGGAATGCATGTATGAGTTTGCAAGTCTGGGTATCAGGCCTGTGGGCATCAGTATTTGAAAGAATCAGTTTTACCTGAGGATATCAGTTTACAGGCAGAATTTTGGGCAGAATTCAGTAGCGAGCACACTCATTCGGCTTTGCTCATATTGGTTATGGTGAAATCAGGTTGAGATGCTGTCGGTTTTCTCTTTTGCTAGGTAGTCTCGGAACTATAGCTTCAGAAGGCTCCAGTATCCCCCGGGTACATTGGATCCGTGTTGATAGACTTTGTCAGGCCAGAAATTTAGTTCAAGGGCAAATCAGTGTTCCTTCGCTAGAGGCCGGGTAAAAAGGCCAGTCAAGCACAAATCACCAGTTCAGCAGTTACCAGATCAGTGGCCCTTATCCACCCCACCAGTGAACAGTCAGGCTGAGGTCTTAGTTTCTACTGCAGGGATAGATACCAGTCAGTTAGATGGATCAGCAGAACACGTCAGGGATGGAGGCAATGATGCGCCAGATGCAAGAAAGTATGAAACTCATGCAGCAAGATGCTGTCCGCCAAGCTGAATTCGCCAAACAGCAGGCTGCGGTCATGGCCCAACAGGCAGAGCTAATCACCAGATTGCAACAGCAAAACGGAGCATTTGTTTCGCATCAAGCTACCCCCCCACCAGTAGATCCAATACCCGGGGAGACGCCAAATGTCCAGGAAGGTACGGACATTCCGACAGGGCCGGCTCCACCCCCAATCTTACCCCAGCTGTCTAAAGCACCAATCAACCCACCGGACTCTCCCTTTGAGTTCGAGGTAGACCATACAGCGTTGAAGTTGAGCAAGCTTGAAAAGTTGTTCAAGAAATCCCAAGGGGTAAAATCCATCCTGGACATTGAGGACGGGTACACCGACGTACCTGTGACACTGCCGGACAGGTTCAAGATGCCTCACATCGACCGTTTTGACGGGTCAGGAGATCCCATGGTCCACCTGAGTTTGTTTTCAGATGTTCTACGCCCGATGGGCTTGACAAGATTACAGAAGCTCTCCCTTTTTGGCAGGACCCTGTCGGGTATTGCGGCCATCTGGTACGCCAAATTGGAGGATTCAGTGAAACGAAGCTGGGAGGAGATGGCCGAGGCCTTCGTCGCACAATATTCATACAATACCCAAATCGAGATTACGACCCGTGATCTTGAGACGACGAGGCAGGAGCCTAAGGAGATCTTCTCAGAATTTGTAGCCCGCTGGAGGGCCAAGGCCTCAATGATGACCATTAGGCCAACAGATAAGGATCAAATACGGATGGTTGTGCGCAACCTCCAACCCAAACTAATGCAGAAATGATCGTGCTCCCCTTCCCTACCTTTTTAGATTTGCATGAGATGGGAGTACAGATCGAGGATGCTATGAAGCAGGGCCTTATCGACCAGGAGAAGGAGCAGCCTAGGCGGGCGTTTTCCCGCAGTTCAAATGCGACCACCAGTGGTGATGCAGCTGCAAGATCTTCTGAAGTAGGCATGGTCACCACCACCACATCAAAAAAGGCTACCCCATTTACCGATGCGTCCGGAAGTAGCTCACAGACGGCCAAATATCCACCCCGAGTCAAGAGGGTTTTCACCCCACTTTATATGCCTTTGTCAAAGGCTCTAGAGGTCTTAATCCGAAAAGGACATCTGAAACCATTGGATCAACGGCCTTTACCTAATCCTCTCCCTCCAAAGCATGACCATACTAGGTACTGTGTGTACCATCAACAAACCGGTCATGACACTGACAGTTGCTTTCGTCTGCGCCATGATGTACAAGATCTGTTTGACAACAGGGTCATCCCCGCGCCAGTCCAGCAAAGTCTATCGGCACTTGACCAGTGAAACTGTGGGGGATAATGTGACTATGTGATCGGGGGATGAACCACCTACGGATGGCACTCGATTTACTCCAAATATGGCGTATGGCACGCACTGTTTTGAGCATTTGTGAATGCTGGTTTTTGTGCTTTCTAACTTGGGTATTGGGTCAGTCTTGTTGTTTTGAGTCCGTTTTGAGTCAGTCTTTTTGTTTCGGGTCTGTCTTGTTATATCGAGTCAGTCCTGTTGTACAGGAGTCGGGTGATTCCGGGGGTATTACCTCGGACATCACCATTTTGTTTTGCGTTTGTCTTTTTGTTTTGTTTTGAGTCTGTTTCTGCCAGGGAGCCAGTTGTGTTAGCAGTTTTTTGAATGAAACAGCAGTGATTTTTACGCTCTCGCGTTTGTTTCTGCCTTGTGCCAGTTATACCGGAAGTTCTGAAGGAGATAATAGTATTTGACTAAGGACTCTGTCTTTTCTGTGCCTTGAAGTCATTGTAATGACCTGAGTTTTTCAAAACTTTTTGAACACTGTGGTGAAAACGAAGAGGAAGGAATTCCTCGGGATTTGCAAAACTTTGATCAAACTGAGAGAAAGAGAGGCGTGCTAAGCCCTTAATAAATGAAAACATGCTTGTTAGTGTGAGTACTGAGAAGGACCCTAGCTTTGATCCAGATTGGTTCTACACTGTCTTCAGCGCGAGCGATTTGTCGTTTTCTTAAAAACTTTCAAAAAATGTTTTGCGCGGTCCTGCGAGGACATGTGTGGAATCACTTTTGAGATTGGGTAGCTTAGGATCGCTCTCAGCCCCGAGACTTAACTCCTCACTTTCGAACCTTGAACTTGAATTCAGAACGTTCAACGGTCAACTACAATATGAGGCCTAAGTGGCCAGATTCGAAGCAGCCCATGAATTAGCGGCAAGAAAATCAGATCAAAAAGACCAGATGTCACCAAAAACAGCTTGCGAAGCTAGGTCGGAAGCACCCTTCGAAACTAGGGGCAAAGATGTCAGATGTGCTCGAAGAGCCGAAGATGAGTCCTCTTGCAAATCAACAGCCACTCTCCTGGATACGGATGACTTCAAAACCCTACAACCATTTGGCATGGACCAAGCTACACTTTTACCCTTTGAGAGGCTCGCTGGGTCGAAAACCCAGAAGGGCGACCCAGGCAAAAGTTAGAACGAGACAAAAAAAATATATACAAAAAAAATGTACAAAAAAAAATGCAAAAAGAAAAGAAAAAAAAAAATGCAAAAAAAGAAGAAGAAAAAGGAATGAAAAGAATATAAAAAAAAAAGAAAGAAGAAGAACAAAGAAAGAAGAACAAAGCTCGCAAGGTCGAAAACCCGCGACAGGCGCCTTGGCAAAAGTTAGAGCCTAAAAAGGAGAGGTTAAAACCCGAGTGTACCTTAACCCCGAACTACGTAAGGCTTGATTCCCATCTTTGGGATACGTAGGCAACTTTATTCCAAAGTCCAGCCGTAAAACACTTCAATTTGATTGTGCCCATGTAATGGTTTTGATTATCTTCGCCTTCTCTGTATCCGAGAATTTGGTTGTGTTCGTCACTTTGAGGACTGACTACAATGCGCTGCGGTACCATTCAAACAAGGGGCAACTTTCCGTTGCCATTCAATGCGCCGCGGTGCCGTTCAAACAAGGCGCAACTTTCCGTTGCCATGCAGCTCTATTCAAGCTAGGGGCAATTTTCCTTCGGCTCTGAGGTTGTGCATCTCAAGAGTAGGTTCTATGCTCGTTGAGCAGTGGCCGATTGCAAAAACAGTTTTTGAGAATTTTTACTGAGGTTGACTAATCTTCTCGAAAAGCATTCCATTTTTCCAAAACTGGACCTTTTTCCTGGACCCAAAAAAGGAAAATTTTCAGTGCTCATGGCCTGACTTGCATGATTTCAAATCAAAAATTGAACAAGCGTGTTAATCTAACTCTCATATTGGTCAAAATTGTTTTAGTAGAAAAATCAAAACAAAAAATGGTCAAAATAATGAACTAGGGGCACAGTTGAGTTAGGTGTTCTGTCTTTTCCCCTTTGTCAAAATACTTGCTAGAAACTTGCCGGAAAGGGCACCGTATTCGCCAAAAAAGGGCACAACAAAGGGCTGAAAGCTCTCTCACCCTCCAAGCAACGAGGTATCAAGCCAAGTGCGAAGCACGAATTGGAATGGGGCAAGATATTCCACTCCATCATCTGGACAGATCTTATCACGTCCAAACTCCCCAGCAAAGCATCATCAACCGATGTTAGCTGCAGATTTGCTACACACCTAGTTATAGCGCAACCCTTCTATGGAAGGAATTCACTAGCTGTGAACAGAAGAAAGAGAATCTAGCAGCATGCTAGGGGCAAGAGCCCGCAACTTCTTGTTTATCCATCAACCACCTAGGGGAGGGATTGAAAAATGAGAGATTGAAGAATAGAGAGATGTGCGATGAGAGAAAAAGTAAGAAAAGGGCTTTTTCAGAAAACAAGAGATTGAGTGCCAGAGTGATGTGAGAATCACAAATGAGAAAGGGTGGGAAACACTACCCGGTGAAACAGGCTCCCTGTGCACGTCTGAGTGTCGTGTCTTTTTGTTTTATCTCGATTCTTGTTTTGAGTCATTTCGAGTGTTACTCGATGTGTCTAGGTTGTGTACCTTTTATTTCCTTGTTGAGTCGTTTTGCTGTGTTCAGTCGTAGGCTCAATACCTGGTCGAAAACTCATCTCTCAATTTCAAAAATAAAATCATTTTGTGCTCCGAGTGCCGTGCCATTCTCCACATTTGTGCAAAACAGAATTTGTTTTTTCATAAAACCGCAGGGTTCAACCCAGGTCATGTGAGAACAGTGGAACCAGGACCTATCTGAAGCTATAATGGTTCCGAACTGCAAAGCAAAAGCAAAAGAGGAAAATGTCGGGCATCTGAGTTTGTTCCAACTTCAGTACGCTCCGAGATCGCATTCCGTATGCACCTTGTCAGGCCTTGTCAATGCTCCGAAGTATGAGTGTGCCTCTACCTCAAACTCAAGATCAAGTCTGCCTCAAGCCAGAATGGCAATCAGAAATGCTCTCTCTGAGTACCAGTTCCTTGCCAGGGTCATCTTGGCTATGTTTGCAATGAGTTCCTAGGAGACCAACTGCGACGGTGGAAACTAGAGTTCGAATGGCCGTGGCCTAGAACGCAAAGGTTCGGGATTTCCGAGACTAAAGTCTGGTTTAAATACCCAGGGGTGTATCCCCGGCTTGAAATCTGTTTGGAAGCCCCATAGGTTGCGACAGCGTGTATGCACCTCAATTCTGGATACTGAACCAACCTAGTCTGTCACCCCGTTGGAGAATAGGGAAAGTTGTGAAAATGATCATGAAGAAAGGTAGTATCCAAAGTGTTCTACGTGTAGAACCCTTGCCAGCATTCCAGAGCCTTTGTACTGTGAGTTGAAGGTAAAGTGTTCGAAGAGCACAAGGGGAGATTCCCGTCGGAGAAGAGTGGTTCACCGCCACTCACCTCATAGGGTGCTTTCTAAAGCACTGCTTTGTCCATTTATTGCTTTCCGTAAGCATCATGCATTGTAATGCATTGTACCTATCAAGTTTCTTTCTCAGTCATGCACGATATTGTATGTACGGTTCATTCGAAGAAGTTCCGTTTAAGATCATTCATTTAGTGTATCAATCACACTTTGTTCATATTGTGTATCAATCACACTTCACTCATTTTGTGTAGCTATCACACACATTCTCATTTTGTGTATCAATCACACTCTGTTCACATAGTGCATTTATCACACTTTGTGTTCACCTTTAGTGTATCTATCACACTTGTTCACTAAGTGCATCTATCACACTTTGTGTTCGCTTTTAGTGTATCAATCACACTTTGTTCACTAAGTGCATCTATCACACTTTGTGTTCGCTTTTAGTGTATCAATCACACTTTGTTCACTAAGTGCATCTATCACACTTCGTGTTCACCTTTTAGTGTATCAATCACACTCTGTTCACTTAGTGCATCTATCACACTTTGTGTTCGCTTTTAGTGTATCAATCACACTCTGTTCACATAGTGCATCTATCACACTTTGTGTTCGCCTTTAGTGTATCAATCACACTCTGTTCACTAAGTGCATCTATCACACTTCGTGTTCCCCGTTCAGTATATCAATCATACTTTGATCACTAAGTGCATCTATCACACTTCGTGTTCACCTTTAGTATATCAATCATACTTGTTCACTAAGTGCATCTATCACACTTTGTGTTCACCTTTAGTGTATCCATCACACTCGCTTCACTTTGTGTATCTATCACACGTTTGCTTTGTGTATCTATCACACACTCACCTAGTGTATCCATCACACTTTGCTTCATATAGTGTATCCATCGCACTCGCTTCACTTTGTGTATCTATCACACGTTCGCTTTGTGTATCTATCACACACGCCCGCTTCGTGCATCAATCACACACTTCGTTCACCTTTGTGTATCTATCGCACATGTTCGTGAAGATTCTATAATTTTCTTACATCCTTTCTGCATGAGGTATAGTTTGGTTCGAGTTTACTTGCTTGCCTAGCATTCGCTTAAAATGTTGCATTTATTTTTAATTGCTTCATTACAGCTCTCTTTGTATGATCATGAGTGATATTCGGCTTCGCGTAGCGTATAAGTCCAATTATCAAACCGGCTTCGCGTAGCGTATAAGTCCAATTTTCAAACCAGCTTCGCATAGCGTATAAGTCCAATCTTCAAACCGGCTTCGCGTAGCGTATAAGTCCAATTTTCAAACCGGCTTCGCGTAGCGTATAAGTCCAATTATCAAACCGGCTTCGTGTAACGTATAAGTCCAATTTTCAAACCGGCTTCGCGTAGCGTATAAGTCCAATCTTCAAACCGGCTTCGCATAGCGCATAAGTCCAATTTTCAAACTGGCTTCGCGTAGCATATAAGTCCAATTATCAAACCGGCTTCGCGTAGCGTATAAGTCCAATTTTCAAACCGGCTTCGCGTAGTGTATAAGTCCAATCTTCAAACCGACTTCGCGTAGCGTATAAGTCCAATTTTCAAACCGGCTTCGCGTAGCGTATAAGTCCAATTTTCAAACCGGCTTCGCGTAGCGTATAAGTCCAATTATCAAACCGGCTTTGCGTAGCGTATAAGTCCAATTTTCAAACTGGCTTCGCGTAGCGTATAAGTCCAATCTTCAAACCGGCTTCGCGTAGCGTATAAGTCCAACTTTCAAACCGGCTTCGCGTAGCGTATAAGTCTAATTATCAAAATCTTTCCGCATATCATTTTGCATCCTGCCCCCGAACTACGCTGGTTTGATTCCTTGCAAAGGGATACGTAGGCAGCCTGCGGGCACAACCATTTATTTATCTATATTTTGTTTGTTTCTCCAAGTCTTCGGCCTTGTCAAAAATGGGTCGTCTCCGAGCTTTGACATTCACTCCCGTCACTTATGACTTCCGAGTTCTGCCAAAGAGGGGCAACTGTAGACACTCCATTTTTGACCGACCTTAAGACTCAGACGTCACCGATTGAGTACTTGGTGATGTTGCATAGTGTGCTCATTCTGAGGTTGCGGAGTCTCGGCTGCGAGCCTTGCCTCCGGACTTCTGAACTCTTTTGTACCTTGCCTCGGTTTGCGAATCAGGTCCTGTTTTCTCTGTTTTCTCTTCCTGAAGGGAGGGAGAGGTCTCGTAGATCATCTCTCAGTGGCCGTAGGCTACGTTTCGTGGTCGTAGGCCATTTTTCCCATTTGGAGCCCGGTTCCTGGTTTTTCGGAGCCGTCGGCTGTGTGCCTCAGTTCGGGACCGCTTAACCATCTCCGTTTGCTCCGGTTTTTGGCATACACCTTATTTCCTCCCTTTTGAGGGACACTGTGGTCCGAGAGACCAACTTCGTGGTCGAACACCACTTCCGGTGCCTAACAGTTAGTTTTCGGGGCCCCAGGCTGCGCGTTTTGGCCCCCGAACCTTCGTTTTGCATCGGCTTGGGCTCATTTTTGGTGGAGGCCTTATTTTCATTATTAGGAAGGTTGTAGAAGGATGGGAGGCCAGCAATTGTTTCGACAACCAGTTTTATTTCTTCATCACCCTCCGTCGCCCGTTTTTCTCACCAGAAAGTCAATGTTGACCACCCTTAGGCCACTTTTTCTAGCCCTAAACCACATATTTGTGTTGCACACACCTGGGAGGCCACCAATATGATATGGCCGGCCAGTAATTGTCTCTGACCCTTTTGAACCCCTCTAAAAAAGTAATTTTTCTCTCTCCTGGTTCACTTCTTCCAGTTTTTGACCACATAGTTGTGTTGTGCACACATGGGAGGCCATCTTTTTGGGGTGGCCGGCCACTAATCATGCTTGACCCTTTTGACCCTTGGCCGGCCGGCCATGGGGGGGGGCCGGCCGGCCACCTGAACCCTAAAAAACTGGCTGGCCAGAATCCCCTCTCCAGGTACATTACAGATATGCCCTCCTTTTCCCCCCAAATCCTGTATCCGGGGGGGAGTCTTTTGGGGGGAAAATTTGAATTTGATTTTCCCCCCCTTTCCTCCACTCCTTTGCCTATAAAACCAGCAGCTCCAGCTGCATTTGAGGGGGTTACAAAATTTGTTTTGGAGCTCTTGCATCAAACCTCTCTCTCTCTCTCTACTCCAAGCCTCAAAATCCTAAGGTTCTTGCACCAATCCATAGCCCCACACCTCCACACTCCATTCTAGCCACTTAAAGGTTATTTCCAGAGGTTAGGAGCACCATTTCTTCAAACAAAAGCTGCTGGAACTTTGTGCTACAAGGGTGAGTCCCATTTTTCCTTTTTTAGGCCTATTTTTGCATGCAATCTTAGCCTTTGTTGCTTACATTTTTGGGCTCCGACCCAAACTGTAAATAGTCATATTTTGAGCTCCTTTTCATGTTTGATTAAAGACCTCTTGCTGTTTGAGGTCTCCTACTATCACTTGCCTCTTTAGCCCTCTTTTAGGCCACTTTTTGCATGATATTTTAGGCTTACTTGTGAGCTGTTTTGGACTTGGTCATAAACTGTAAAATATCTTTTTTTGAGCCCATCTTCAACATTGTTTAAGGGCTCTCCTCTGTTTGAGGTCAGAAGCTACCACTTGTCTCTTTATCCCTCTTTTAGGCCTTTTTCTTGCATGCTTGTTTAGCCCTACTTGTGATTGTTTTCGTGGCTTGATATAAACTGTAAAGTGCCTTATTTTGAGCCTCTCTTCAACTGTGTTGATGGCTCTTTGCCATTTGGGGCCAGCTGCTGCCCCTTGTCTCTATTATCTCTTTTAGGGCCATTTTTGCATGATAGATTAGCCCTATTTGCCTTCATTTTTGAGACTTGTCATAAACTGTAAAAAGGCTTTTTTTGACATCATCTTCATGTTTTATTTAGGGAATTTTATTATTTTGGGTCTCATGCTTCTTTGTATGCTTGATTGTCCCTTGTTTTGAGCCTTGCACCTAAGCTCTTGTTGCATGCCTTGTTTGGTCTTCTAGACACTAGAATCCAGTGGATTTCTAGTGGCTTTAATGCTATTTTGAGCCTCCAAATCAGAGGGGGGTGCCCCCCTCTCACCTTGACTTGTTCGATGGTCATTTTGGCCTTCCAAAGAGACCCTATCTTGCATGCTTCTTAGCCACTTTTCAGGGACAATTTGGTGAGTTTTGGGACTATCATATTTGATTTTTAGAGTTTTTTTGGTGCTGCCACATGTCTATCTTGTATGTGCTTAAGAATCCCTTGCATGGCCCTCTAAAGTAACTCATCATTTTTGCATGCCATGGTTGTATACCAGTGGTTATTTGGGCCTATTTTCACATATTTTATTCACTGATTTTTTATGGTTTGGTGAGATTCCATGTGCATCATATACTTGCCATGTAAACCATGTTAGCTAGTCAAAGTTCCATGCTATTTTAAGTCGTCTTGCTAGCATCTTTCGACCATGCTTTGAACTAGAAAAGTTCATGTTTTGGGACTGCCTTGACTCTGTCTTCATGCTTCATGTTCAAATAATGCTTGCTTTGTATAGCTATAAGTCATTCCATGTGCCTAGTTTTGAGTTTCGGGGTTCATCTCATGCATCGGGTGCCATGTTTCCATGTTTCGGGGCCGTTTAGCATCATGTTTCAGTGCTGAAATTTGCTTGTTTGCATATCATGTTCCATGCCTTACCATGCTTTGGTAGAGTGGCATTCGTGCCTTAGGTTCGGTCCTCGATTTGCGTGCATATGTGCACGCATCTCGAGTGTCTCATTTCCATCTAATGGCCTCCTACGTGAGTGTGGCTGAGGTCCACTTGTGTTGGTGTAAGTCCATTATGCATCGTGTATGCCATTTCATTTCATATCATTGTGTATGCTAGGTTGTATGTTAGCGCATTGCGTATGCTATGTTACCTCGTGCATCGTGTATGCCATCTCATAGCATTGTGCATGTTAGGTTGTATCTTAGATTGCATTCGTGCATATTATGCATATTGCATTGTGTTTGGGATAGGAGTTAACCCGAGCACGGGAAACGAGGGACGTTTCGTACTCCGAGTGACGGAACGTGTCTCAATTCCCGGTCACCAACACTCCGGATTACCCATGATGGAGTTTAGGTCTCGTTGTGTTTATACGTGCATTCATTTCATATTGAGTTGTGCAGTTCGACTCCTCGGCCATCATGCATCGAGATGCGTGATTGGTGGCGCGAGGATCGAGGCATGTATACATATGAGAAAATACATTGCTATGCCCCTTTCCTGCTCTCTGTTGCAGCAAATCAGAAATCTGCAGCTTTCAAAAGCCTTGCATAGCATTTCGGCATCAATTGCAAACAAAGGCTAATTGGGGCATCGCGATGGATTTCCGTGCCAGGCAACCCGAACATGCATCATTCATCATCTGGATCAGAGTTGAGGCAGTCCCTGGCTTGCATGCCAATTTATTGTTTTCCTAGATTAATTTGTTGATTAATTAGGATTTTATATTTATTCGGACTGTATTATTTATTTGGGACTGTATATTATTTATTCGGACCCTCCGAGCGAGGGCAATGTTGTAATAAGTGTGCGTGTGTGTGATGTATGTCTTCCAACCCCACGTCTTTCTCCCTTTTATTTACCAGCTTATGATGGTTAGATTAGGGCATGTTTCAATTAGCATACAGTATGATAGCATGTCTGCATTTATTCATCTGTCTTGCATGCACCGGGCTCGGCGCACCATACTAACTGCATCTGTATTTCAATTCCAAATTGAATACTTGTTAACTGTTGCATCTCATATGCCATGTTTAGAATAGCCGAGCTTGCTATAGTTGCATTTTTGCATGTGTTGCATTAGGCATTTCTGTATAATTAGGATTATGCATGGATTTCTAATTAGCTTCTGTTTTGGCTTAGAGTACTCGGTAAGTTTTATGCTTTAGTATCCTTGCACGCGTATGAGTGACTGCCATGATAGCATGCTTACCATGAGGCTATATGCTTATGTGATATAACTGCCTGAATGCCTGTGGGTGAAGGTTGGGTTATTTGGATTGCAACAAATCATCAACTGTGAGTTTTAAGCCCACTAGATAGTGGCAAAACCCTCTTTTCTAAGACCACCCGAGGGTGGCAAAGTCCGCATTTTAAGCCTACTTGCGAGTAACAAACCCCTTTCAAAAATAAATATGAAATGTTTTGTTCCAATTCAGGCGATCCAGTCTATACTTGTATGCTGTGCGCATCACATAGTAAAGTTAGGCTAATAACCGGAATAAGAACGCATAATGTTTTCAAAACTTGATATCACAGTTAGTAGAGGCCGATCTTTGATCGGGCGAGCGGCGGTGCTCACGAAGTGACCTTCCCCAATCGTACCTAAGTTCCCGAGCCGAGGCAACTTTGGTGATGATGGACACGTGGCCTTAGGCAAACGAGTCAGGGTTTCCTAAATTTCCCCAAAAATAAAATATTTAGGTGGCGACTCTGTATCTGGCAAAGCAGTCCATGTTTGGCACTTCTTTCAAAAACATCTGTTTTCTCAAAACGATTTGCTGGATTTAGACTCTTTGGTTCAAGATTTAGAACCGTGACACAAATCGAGTCCGAACTGTAGTGAGGTCCCTCGCGGACTTGTTACAGATGAGTAACTCTTCTTTGCCAGATTACTTGTGGGGTGAAGCTTTAAAAACTGCTGTATATGTTCTTAATAGGGTTCCTAGTAAGGCTGTGCCTGTAACTCCTTATGAGTTGTGGGTTGGTAGGAAACCTAATTTGAATTATTTACATGTATGGGGTTGTCCTGCTGAAGCAAAAATTTTCAACCCACAAAGAAAGAAATTAGACCCTAGAACTATAAGTTGTTATTTCATTGGATATCCTGAGAGATCAAAGGGTTTTAGATTCTATTGTCCCACTCATAGCACAAGAATTGTTGAAACTAGAAATGTTGTGTTCTTAGAGGATGAAAACATTAGTGGGAGTATGAATCTCAAAAATATTTCTTTGGAGGAAAATCGTGATTTTACGCCTTCCATGATTATCCAAGAAAATGTTGTACCTGAACCTATTGGTACACAAGAGATTTCTCACATTGGAAAAGAAGTTGTCCCAGTTACAGAACAACATTTACGCAAATCACAAAGAGAAAAGAAACCAGCCATATCAGATGACTATGAGGTTTACCTAAATGAGTGTGATATAGGCTTGGAGAATGATCCTGTTTCTTATGCCCAAGCCATGAAAAATGGAAATGCAACTCAATGGTTAAATGCCATGAAAGATGAGTTAAAATCCATGAAAGACAACAATGTCTGAGATCTTGTAGAATTGCCTAAGGGAGCCAAAACTGTTGGATGCAAATGGGTTTTTAAAACCAAGCATGATCCTAAAGACAATGTCGAAAGATACAAGGGCAGATTAGTTGCTAAAGGATACACTCAAAAAGAAGGGATAGACTATAAGGAAACTTATTCTCCTGTTTCTAATAAAGATTCCTTGAGAATAGTCATGGCCTTAGTAGCTCATTATGATTTAGAGTTACATCAAATGGACGTTAAAGCAACCTTTTTGAATGGTGACTTGCATGAAGTGGTCTACATGGACCAACCTGAAGGTTTTCAGGATAAAAGCAAGGAAAATATGGTTTGTAGGCTTAAGAAGTCCATATATGGTCTAAAGCAGGCATCTCGACAATGGTATCTTAAATTTCATGAAGTTCTCACCAAATTTGATTTTAAGGATAATGTGGTTGATCAATGTGTCTACCTTAAAATCAGTGGGAGCAATATCTGCATTATAGTTTTGTATGTTGATGATATATTGCTTGCTAGCAATAATTTGGGAATGATACACGAGACAAAGAAATTTCTTACGAGAAATTTTGAAATGAAAGATCTTGGTGAAGTCTCTTTTGTCATTGGGATAGAAATTCACCGAGATAGGTCTCGTGGTATTTTAGGATTGTCCCAAAGAACCTATATCGAAAAGGTTCTTAAAAGGTTCAACATGCAGAACTGTTCAAGTAGTGTTGCCCCTATAGTTAAGGGTGATAAATTTAGTGAATTTCAGTGTCCCAAAAATAATTTAGAAAGGGAACAAATGAAAGAAATTCCTTATGCCTCTGTAGTTGGGAGCATTATGTATGCTCAAGTTTGTACACGTCCTGACATAGCATTTGTAGTTGGTATGCTGGGTCGATACCAAAGCAATCCCGGACTTGATCATTGGAAAGCAGTTAAGAAAGTGTTGCGATATTTACAAGGCACTAAGGATTACATGCTCACTTATCAAAAAACAAACAGCCTTGAAGTGGTTGGTTATTCAGATGCTGATTTTGTTGGATGTAAAGACACTCGAAAGTCCACTTCTGGGTACATTTTTATGCTTGCTAATGAACCCATTTCATGGAAGAGTCATAAGCAAACTCTAACAGCTTCTTCCACTATGGAGGCAGAGTTCATAGCATGTTATGGAGGCAGAGTTCATAGCATGTTATGAAGCCACATGTCATGCAGTATGGCTAAAGAATTTCTTATTTGGATCACAACTT
Organism: Camellia granthamiana; assembly: GCA_036172215.1. Taxonomy (NCBI): domain Eukaryota; kingdom Viridiplantae; phylum Streptophyta; class Magnoliopsida; order Ericales; family Theaceae; genus Camellia; species Camellia granthamiana. The sequence continues at coordinate 138,828,608 of CM069903.1, read as the reverse complement.
GTCGATTCAATTTCGAAACCCTTACAGATTTACTGTGATAATGATGCTGCTGTGTGATTCTCCAATAATAACAAAACTTCAGGAGGATCAAAGCATATTGATATCAAGTATCTAGTTGTTAAAGAAAGGGTTCTAAATCAGACTGTTTCCATCTCTCATATTGGTACTACACTCATGTTAGCAGATCCTTTAACTAAAGGTCTCACACCTAAGCTTTTTCAAGAACATGTTACGCGCATGGACTTAGTCGAAAGTTTATCATATTTAGACTTGAAATGAGTGTATTATGTTTGTGATAAATGTTATGTTAGTAATGATTATGTTTGTTGTTTTCATTCTTCATACTTGTGCACAATTTAGAAGAAGATGTAAACAACAGGACCGTTATAGATGAATTAGCATTAATCACCATTATGTTGCTAATGTCATCTCTGTGATTTAAGATTCACTTATTCATGTTGACGGTAAATATTAACACTATAACCATTGTACAGTCTTGATCAATGTGTAAATCACTGACTACAATGATTTGGTGCTAATAATTTCATTGAACAGAATCTAATGGTGATGGTGCAATCTTCTAGTGGGAGAACGTTGGCCATATTATAATAATCTAGTGACGTAATATAATCATGCAAGCCAAGTGGGAGATTGTAAGAATTTTTCCTAAATATGGCTTAATGTGGCTTATGCATGATTATACTAGATTCATCTCATTAAGTAAGATATATGTACATCAATTAGATGGTGACTAATTATTGATGAATGCACCTATATATACAATGTATAGAAGACTAATGCTAATGTATTGAATATGATGGATTCATTATGAATGAATCTTAGAGATGCATTATGTATCTATTATGAATATGTAAGATACATTAATTTATCTAATGAATTCATTAATATAGAAGATGCATTATGTATTATGAATATATAAGATACATTAATCTATTTAATGAAGTTTATTGAATGAATGGATTATTTGATGGGAAGAATACTAGTATAAATAGTGTAAGGTCACAAACCATACTCTCCATCAAAAACTTAAGTTGTCACCACAAGAAGGCTCCCATCGCCTAGACAGAGAAAAGTGGTTTGAAGATCTTAGACAAGTCAAGAACTTAAAGATCAAGGTCTTCCATTCAAGATTTCTCTTTCTTGCAAGAGGATTTCATACTATCACGGATCAAGGTATTTATTTACTTAAGTTGTATAGTAAAAATTCATATAATTTTCATGTATAAAATTGAATCATTAATAATTTTTAGTTTATGTTCCGCAAAATTTTCTATCACAAACGTGACTACAACTTCATTTTCATGGTACGTTGTTTATTAACTATTACTTTTATTTATGTTTTTGTTGACTTTTACCATGGTTTTAGAAATTTGTTTTAAACATAATTGATCAAAATCCTTAAATAATGAAGGTTGTCATTCCCTAGAATAATAACATAGGATCAAAATCCTTAAATAATGAAGGTTGTCATTCCCTAGAATAATAACATAGGATTGCCACTTTGGGCTTTGGGGAAAAAAAATGGTATAGGGAGATGTAATTTTTTGATATAACACAATTTTTTTTTTAAGGTCAAGTTTGTAAAATGTTAATTTATTAGTAAAGTTATATTATAATTAAAGAGGTCGTTGCTGCCCCCACTAACTTAATTGATTTGCGTTTCACAAGAAAATTTTCTAATCTTTATTTATTTTTGAGTGTGACAATCAACACTAAGTTGTAACATTATTCAATTGTGAAAAAAAAAAAAAAAAAACAAACAAAACAAAACAAAACAAAACAAAACAAACAAACAAACAACTAGTGTAAGTTATTTTTCCGTCGCATTTGTAAATGTCAGTAAAGTAGCTATTTTCCTCCGCAGGTAAAGTTTTATGTGAGTGCATGAGTATTGAGTATAATTTAATTATACAAATATATAATTTAGTTTATTTTTTAATCAACAGAATTTTAATTTGTAGTAGGAAGCTGAGTTCATTTTTACTTTCTAGAGAGAGACCACGATGGGGTACTACACGTATCACAACTATTCCACGATAACTACAACAATTAAAAAAAAAAAAAATCCCATAATCAACGCCTCAATGTTAGGCAGTCACGTAATGGACTTTGAAATTGCATTTGGTTCTTTATTATTTACGAAAGATAAACTATCTATTGGTTATATTAGCTAGATTTAATTTCTATTAAGTCTGATTAAAAATAAGTCTTAATAAAATTATCGATAAAAATAATTTTTTTTGATGATTTTTTGTATATATCGCTAAAAATTAATAATTTGTTACTTTTTTTTGTTATGATTTTTATAAATTATTACTAAAACTTATAATTAGTAACATTGTTTTATGACTAACTTTTCAAATTGTCATTGAAAGTTGAAAATTAGTGACGATTTTTTAAACTATCTCTAAAACTTATAAATAGTGACATTTTTTTAAATAAAAATTTCAAACTATTGTTCAAAATTAACAATTAGTGATTTTTTTTTTATAATGTTTGATAAAAAAACCCTATTAATTTTTACAAGACTTATTAGACAATAAATCTGCATATTAAGACCTATACGTAAGTCCTCCTATTATTTAACCTCTTTTAACTCATGTGGTGTGGATTTTACACTTGTTAGATATTATGTAAAATATTTAATAATTTACATTGCTCTTTTAATAGAAGTATTATCTATAGAATTATTCTTAAATAAATAAAGATTGATTTTTATACGAGTTGATAGTTCTTATAAAATAAATAATTTAAATTATTGAGAGAGGTCAAAATGAGCTGCACTGCACTGCACTGCACTGTGCAGTCCAAAATTTGACAAACTACGTAGCTCCGTTTGGCAAGAGTTTTTTTGGCTATTTAAGTCACAAAAGACAAAATAAACTATTTTAATCATAACAAACAAAATATCACATCTAACAAATAATCATTATATTATTCTCTCACAAAAAAAGTCAAAAAAGCCAAAAAACCCTTCATAAATCAAGTTTTTTAGCCCAGACTAAAATAGTCAAAAAAATCAAAAGTCAAAAAGCCAACTCACTTTCAAACGAAGGCTTATTAAAATTGCTTTGCTGTAACCATTTCATCGGCGTGTTTTGAGTAATAAGTGAAAAGTTGATTTTTTAAATTTTTTTTTTTTAAAAAACTATAGAAAAAAATAAAAAAAAAGAGTTAAAAATCAAAAAAATAATTTTTAATCATGTTTCCAAAATAAGCCGGTGTATGAAATAGTGCACATGTAGTAGTATTTATAAGTCAATTTTTTTGTTTATTTGTTTAAGTTTTATTTAGTGTTTTTGGTTTCAGTTTTCTGAATTTAACTTTTTGGAAATTAAATTTTTTATTTTTTGTGTTTTTTTTTTAGTGAATATTTTTATTTTTTTAAGAATTTTTTTTTAGATACACCTTACTTAGATGTATCTAAATAGTAAAATATTTGTGAAAAAATATTTTTGAAAAAATTAATAAATACATAAAAATCGAAAAATATATTGAATTTTCATACATTTTTTTATTTTTGGTATTTAGCGATTTTTTTTTTACAAATATTATACTTTTAAGTGTATTTAGGTGTGTCTAAAAATTAAAAAAAAAAAAGTTTCTTAAAATATTAAAAAAATCCATTAAAAACAAAAATAAAATAAAAATTTAAAATTTAAAAACCAAAACCAAGCAAACTGATTGTTTTTTTTTTTTCCTTTTTTTTTTTTTTTTTTTGAGTTACACAGACTAATACACATAAACACCAGTAGGTTTAGTTGTTAGATGTTAATAGGGGGGGGGGGGGGGGGGGGGGGGGGGGGTAATAAAAAGGTTTCAAGCTTCACGCTATATAATTAATCATACGGCATTCCTTCAATTTAGTATCTCTAAGAGTATCTCCAACGGTGCACCTAATGTTTCATCAAATTTGAGTAAAAAAATAGTCATTTCTTCAATTTGATACTTCATGCTCCAACGGTTCGTATCAAATGCTGTGGGTCGACTGGTTGGTCGACTGATAAGTGTAAATATATATATATATATTTTTTACAGCTTTTTTTTCAAGCCTGTGCTTTATGCCTTTGTTCCAGGGAGTGTGCCCTTTACTTGCTTTTGAAAATTGAAATCCCATCCTTCTCAACTTTTCTCTCTCCTTCCCAATTCATCCTTCTCTTTATTTGTCTTTGTTCCAGGGAGTCTTCTTCCTTCCCAAACTCTTCAGTACGCAATTCACCAATTTTGTTTGCAGGTGGGTGACCGGTTGGTTGATCGGCCGGTCAACCAGTAAGACAATTTTTTTTTTTTTTTTTTTAATCTGTTTGAACCTTTTTTTGACCGGTTTGAACCTTCCTTTTTGCAAGGAACCGGGCGACCGGTTGGTCAACCGGCCGGGCAACCGGCTGGTTGACCGGTGTACCTCATTCAACGGTCAGTAACAGTGATTTCACCAAATCTGTGTTTCGTTCTCAGTTTGATGATTTTTTTGCTGAAATCTCATTTTGATATCAATCTGGTGCAACGGTTGGAGCATGAAAAAGGCACTTTTTCATCAAAATTTAAATCTGGTGCTGGGTTTGGTTCACCGTTGGAGATGGTCTAATGTGTCTTTAATACCGTGAAAGAGAGAGAAAATAGAGAGAAATAGAGAGAGAGAGAGTGTGGACTTATCTATCCACATGGTTCATTTCATATCATTAGAGGTGAATTAAGGATGTTAAATTAGTACTTTCAAATATTTTTCTTATGTAAATTGAATCCACAACTTTATACCATAAGTGGTGTTACACATAAAATTATACAATAGTCTCATAATATTACATGATCATATTCTCTCACTAATCATTATTTATTATGTTTCTTATGTTCCTCAATCACCAAACATAAATAATCAATACTTTACACTCTCCACTAATCATATTAGCACGGAATACCACATGACCGTACTCTCAAACTACCAAATAATCACCCGATGTTACACAATTATTAAGTCAAAGGCTTTGATTTACTTAAAAGTTAACCAAAATTTTAAATTATAATTTATTTGACCAAAAAAAAAAAAAGAGATTTGAAAAAAAAAATATAATTTGTAATTTTTTTGGCCTCATTTGAGAACATGATTTTTTTGTTGGGATAATTTTTTAATTTTTTACAAAAAGATGTACAAAAAATAAAAAGAAAATGAAATTTTTAGTATAAGTTATTAACTTATTTATTTTTTTTAGTAATTTTTTGACTTTTAAATTAAAAAGTAAACGTTTTAAATACATATGGACAAAAATGTCATTCAAAAGTCATTCTCTTCTGTGTGTAAAAATGGCATTGTAGATATTTGCACAATGAATGGTTATGTGCCAACTTATTTAATCAAAGGGTTTTTTTTCATAGATCATCAAAAGTTATATTATATAAATTTACAATTTATTTTGATTTTTAAATTAATAATTCTAAAAACTATACACATAAAAGTTAATTTATAAATAATATCATTACAACATTGCATTTTTTTTAATTGGTAAAAACTTATTTACAAATACTGGGACAATAATTATGTAAAAAATTTAACAACACAACAAAACTAACAGAAAAAAGTCTTGTAATGAAAAAAAAAGTAATAGTAAATAGGAGAAATCTACAACATGCACCCTTTAAAAGGATACACATTGCAAAAAAAATTATGATTTTTTGTGATAAAAGTTATGATTATTTATGATGTGTGTTATGACATTTTTTTTGATAAAGTTATGAATAGTGATTTTATGGTGTGTACTCTAAAGTTGGGGGATGATAATATTATGAAACTTTGTTTTTTTTTTTTTTTTAGATTCATAAAATGGATATGCAGATAAGCTACTCCAACATATTCGTCAGGGAGTATTGCCCCTTAGCATCTATAACATATCTGCAGGGAATCCCACCGCACCTACGTCGGGGTCGAAGCTTAGGCCCTCCGCGTGCTCCAGGCACTAAGGAGTATATTTAACCCTAACAAGGGGTTATGGAGACTCGAACCCAAGCCTTGAGCGAGGGATTTAAAGGTCTTATCCACTAAACCAATCCCCTGTTGGTAATATTATGAAACTTTGTGATTTTTGTTATGACATTTTGTAATTTTATTATGATATTTTGTAATTTTTGTTAGGACATTTTATAATGGAAAAAATTTATGATTTTTGTAGTGAAAAGTTACGACATTTTGTGCTTAAATTATGAAATTTCGTAAAAAAATTATGGAAGATATACTATATAGACCTTTTTTAAGGATACACATTGTAAACATCTCCCTAGTAAATAATCAATTTTTACCTTTGGCAAATTGCCTTCTTATTCTTGAGTTGCGAATGTACTTCATTGTTATATATTGGCGTGTTTGGCAACAATTTTTGTCGGGTTTTTTTTGATTTTTTTTCACTGAAAGACAATTTCATAAAATTAAAAAAAAAAAATCCAAACAAAATATCACATCAAACCTCATAATCATTTCACTTTTTCTCTCACAAACATCACATCCAACTACAAAAAAACCCAACTATCTTTCCAAACACCAAAAATTTTTTCTCCAATAATATCGTACAACTAAAAAAAAACTACATAAAAATCTACTTCCCAAACACCCACATTGTTTTTTTAGTTTTTATTTATTGTTACTTATTTTTAGAATCTTTAATGCGTTTAGTAATTATATTAAAAAAAAAAAAAACTAACTTTTTAGATTCTTTTTTGTTTTTATTTTAACTCAAGGCAAATGGATTTTTAACTTTTTGACTATGGGTCTAAAAAACTTATTTAGGCCTTGTTTGGAGACTTAAAATTTTGACTAAAAAGTCAAAATAATTGTTATAAATTATTACATCATTATTTATTTTTCTGTATATCTTTTTATAAAAAGTCAAAAAACTAATTAAAATAGCGAATTTTCAATCTAGGCCTAAGCTAAATACAGCTTCTTTTGTCATTGTAAAATCATTGTATGATGTTATATGATTGTGTTCTTATAATTAATAGTTCCAAATAGGTGAAACAGGCTCAGATAAAATAACCAGAAATTTGAATGTAATTCAATTGATTAACCATGATTAAATTTATTTTTTTTTGTTTTGGTTGCGTTAGAAAATGCATAAGCTGTCTTCCAACTAGATTTGTATTCATTTAAAAAAATGATTAAAACAAATGGTGATTTGTGATCCTCACGTCTTGAGTCAACCTCCTCGGAAGATGGGATGTTGCTTTCAACTAGGTACGTATATCTTGAAAGGGATGAAATTTTCTCAGCTAGGCATGTGTTGCATTACAATTGAAAGGGATGACTGTTCTCAAGTTCATTGAGTAGATTGGGTAGAGAGGTGTAAGGTTGACTTCGTTGTACAAATTATTTATAAAAGAAAAAGAAATTAATTAATTAGTTAATTCGATTACTGTAGTAATATAATTTTATTAATTCGTTTCAAAAGAAAAAAAAAAAGATGAATAGTATTGTTTTAAAAATAGAACATTTATTTTTTAAAAAATAAATATGATAAAATTGATCTACAACAAATTAAGGACAAAAACTGAGGAACAAATTTACCTTTTATGAACGAAATATCTTACTTGTCAAAAATATAATTGTTATATTTTATTAACGAAATTAGACATTTAGTAATGAATTAGTATTTTCTTCAAACCAAAATTTTGGTCTTAAAAATTTAACCTTCTAGCACAAATTGAGTTTGTCTTGTGCATTTATTAGTGATAGCTAAAGGCCATCATTTTATTTTTTTGGATGATTCTTTTGATGATTGGAATTTATCTCTTAATACTATTGTAATAAAATTTTTAATTTTAGAGATAATAGACCCTAGTATCTAAAATATATATATATATTTTTGGTATTGTCGTGTGACAATACACAAAGGTTCACAAAATAAATAATTTAGATCAATGGAATAAGAAACCTTGATCAGCCCTACAAACCCGTCTCAATACTCCATTCCAAATGGAGAGAAGCCTATCACATAATGGAATTCTATCATGTCCATGTTTAAGGATTGCGAAAAATTATATCCAATGGACTTATTGATGTTTTAATGGCAGGAGACTGACGTAATATGGTTAAGAAATCCATTTCCAAGGCTCAATCCAAATGAAACTATAGACTTGCAAATCAGTACTGATGTGTTCTATGGCAATGAATGGTCCGTGTGTGGGTTATTTTTCTCGGTCACACTGCGTATCTTAGTGAGTCAGCAGTAGTAATACAGGCAGAATAGATGGAACAAGCAATAACACAAAGACAAGAAAGATTTACGTGGTTCGGCAATAATTGCCTACGTCCACGGGTGAGGCCGAGGTGTTTCACTATGTGTAATAACAAGAATTACAGTTTGCTCTCAGTAACTCTCCCTTTCTGAGTATATAATTGTAAATGTTACAATTGGCTCGTAATTGTATATGCTCTGTTCAGAATGAATTCAGTCCCCCTCCTTCGTTGTTCTCCATCTCAATATATACACACTCATTGAGATGGAGAAGCTCACAGCTTTTGAGCTGTCTTGCCAGCCCACTAAAACACTTTCAGCAGCTTTCCAGACAAAAGCTGCGGATTCCTTCCCACTTCTGCTAGTGGCCTCGTGGGTGCTTCTTATGGCCTCGAGGCCAGCTTGTTGGTGAGATAATGGCCTCGTGGCTATCTCTGCTAGGCTGGAAATCCACCTAACAGAGATAATATTTAATAATATAAACCTCGGCTTACTCTTCTGCGGGTAGTTCGGCCTTTGTATGTTAAGCCGAGGTTCGAGGCCTTTAGCCCAGATTGAGATGTCTCCTGAGTTTTACCTCGGCAAATAGTAGAGTTCCTTGGCAAGAATCTTACTGTGACACATAGCACCCCGGGTGACACGTCGGCATCCCCTTGCCACGTGTTGAGTTCCCAGAAATATATCCCCACAACTGCCCCCTAAGTTCTATTACCTCGGCAAACTGAGGTGATGGAACTTACATTGAACTTCTTTCTCGTACCTCGGCTTCAGAACTTCTAGCCGAGATCATTTACTTCAGGCCGACATGGCTTCGTTAAACTCCAATCGATTCCCATTCGCGCATGAGCTGTCATGCATCACTTCTCAACCGTTCCGATGACGCGTTTCATTCTCAGTGGCCCGTGTTGCTGACGCGCCCACGAGCCGTCTTTTCACTGCAGCGCCGTCTGACGCCTGCGTTGCCCTAGGCGTCATTATTGCAGTTTTGCCGCCCTTTCAATTTTTAACAAAACAATTCGTTTCTCTCTCCTTCTTTCACTTTTGCATTCGAACCCTTTGTTTTCTCTCTCTCTCTTCAGCCCTTTCTTCTCCAAAGCTCTTTCCTCCTCCGAATCTGCCATTTCTCTTGCTCGAAGCTCTGCAACTGCCTTCGTCTGCCATTTCCGTGAAACTATTGCTGCTGCTGTTTCCGTTACCTGACCTCGGCGAAGCTCATCCCGGCCTCACAATTTCTGGTAAGCCTCCGTTCCACTCTTTTCCAGTTTCTGCTTGTTTTCTGAAATTCCTTGCATCTACTGTTCTGTTTGCCATTTTTATGAATCGTTCACTTGATTTTGCACATGAACACTCGTACTATTGCACCTCTTGTTCTTGGTCTTCCACCCTCTCCTGATTTTGAGACTTCGTTGTTTGCTTTTCTGTTTTTCAGATTTTCTGCCATTCATACTCATTTATTCGTAGATTTAGGTTTGGGATTTGCTGTAGAACCTTCTTTCCTTAGGAAAAATTGAAACAATTTATACATAGGTTTAGCCGAGGTTCTTAGAACCCTTCAAAAATACTTTGTTTCTGTTATCCAATTCTTTCATATCAAGACCATGGGTGTGTGGAAAAATAGGGTTGACACCCCCTCCAAATTAGAAAACTTTAGGCGAGAATTCTCCATCCCAGATGACGTCCAACTCAGACTAGCTGGGGAGGAAGACTCCATTATGCCCGATGGCGATAAAATGCCTTTCCCTGTAGTTGCCTTTGTCCAGTGTGGACTTAGGTTCCCTCTTGACATCCTCTTCCGCGAGGTCCTTAACTACTACAGCCTCAACCCCATGCAACTTACTATAAATGCCTATAGAACCCTTAACGGAATAATAGCTTTAGCTCGGCAGGAGGGTGTTAGAATCACTCTTGCCGATATCCAGTATTGTTACACCC